>CAKXYN010000010.1:43600000-44200000 GCA_935064755.1 Tragelaphus eurycerus
AGATGAGGACTCCCAAACTGGACTTTCAGTTTCCTGAACTTTTCATTCCCAGATCAAACCTCCTAATATAGGATGAATTCAACATGATTTTTTAAAAAATGTTCTTTGTGATTAAAAACAGAAAGCCATTAGTTAAGAAATTACATATAATCCTCCCCATCATCACCCCCCTTCTTTCTTCCCATTTCCCTCCCACCCTCATTGATCCTTTCCTTTGTCCATTTTCCTCTGCAAAACAAAAACAAAAACAAAAAAAACAAGCAAAAAAAAAACAACACCCAGTTTAAATCTTGAAAAAAATAAAAGGTTTCTGTGTCTTTAATAAATGCCCCTGTGTGCCTGAAAATAAGCCACGTTTGCAAAACACTTCCTTAGCTGTAGAAAGAAACACACAATGCAAAAAAAAAAAAAAAAAAGAATAATGCAATAACTGAAATCAAAAGCACTCTGGAGGGAACCAACAGTAGAATAACTGAGGCAGAAATAGGATAAGTGAGGTGGAAGATACAATGGTGGAGATTAATGAAGCAGGGAGAAAAAAAGGAAAAAGAATGAAAGGAAATAAGAACAACTTCAGAGACCTCTGGGACAATGTCAAATGCCCCAACATTCAAACCATAGGAGTCCCAGAAGAAAAAGACAAGAAAGGGCATGAGAAAATACTTGAGGAGATAATAGTTGAAAACATCCCTAAAATGGGGAAAGAAATAGCCCCCCAAGTCCAAGAAACACAGAGTCCCAAACAGGATTGACCCAATGTGAAACAGCCAAAGACACATATGAATTAAATTAACAAAGATGAAATTATTAAAAAAAAAAAAAAAAAAAAAAACATGGGAAAAGTAACTAATAACACAAAAGGGGATTCCCATATGGATAAAAGCTGATCTTTCAATAGAAACTCTTCAGGCCAGAAAGGAATGACAGGACATACTTAAAGTGATGAAAGAGAAAAACATATAACCCAGATTACTATACCCAGCAAGGATCTCATTCAAATATGAATGAGAAATCAAAAGCTTTACAGACAAGCAAAAGATGAGAGAATTCAGCACCACCAAACCAGTTCTCCAACAAATGTTAAAGGATCTTCTCTAGACAGGAAACACAGAAAAGGTTTATAAACTTGAACACAAAACCACAAACCAAATGGCAATGGGATCATACTTATGAATAATTATCTTAATTGTAAATAGATTGAATGCCCCAACCAAAAGACAAAGGCTGGTTGAATGGATACAAAATAACACCCCTATACACGTTGTCTACAAGACAGCCACCTCAAACCAAGGGACACATACAGACTAAAAGTGAAGGGCTGGAAAAAGATATTTCATGCAAATGGAGACCACAAGAAAGCAGGAGTAGCAATACTCATATCAGATAAAATAGACTTTGAAATAAAGTCTGTGAAAAGATACAAAGAAGGATACTACATAATGATCAAAGGATGAATCCAAGAAGAAGATATAACAATTAAAATATATATACACCCACCTTAGGAGCACCACAATATGTAAGGCAAATGCTAACAAGTATGAAAGGGTAAATGAACAGTAACACAATAGTAGTGGGAGACTTTAATACCCCACTCACACCTATGGATAGATTAACCAAACAGAAAATTAGCAAGGAAACAGAAACTTTAAATGATACAATGGATGAGTTAGACCTAATTGATATCTATAGGACTGCTGCTGCTAAGTCACTTCAGTCATGTCCGACTCTGTCCAACCCCATAGACGGCAGCCCACCAGGCTCCCCTGTCCCTGGGATTCTCCAGGCAAGAACACTGGAGTGGGTTGCCATTTCCTTCTCCAATGCATGAAAGTGAAAAGTGAAAATGAAGTCGCTGAGTCGTGTCCGACCCTCAGCGACCCCATGGACTGCAGCCTTCCAGGCTCCTCCATAGGACATTTCACCCCCAAACAATGAATTTCACCTTTTTCTCAAGTGCACACGGAATCTTCTGCAGGATAGATCACATCCTGGGCCATAAATCTAGCCTTGGTAAATTCAAAAATATTGAAATCATTTCAAGCATCTTCTATGATCACAATGCAGTAAGATCAGATGTTAACTATGGCAGGGGAAAGAACCATTAAAAATGCAAACATATGGAGGCAAAAAAAACACACTTCTGAATAACTAATAAATCACACAGGAAACAAAATATGCATAGAAACAAATGAAAATGAAAACACAACAACCCCAAACCTTGGGATTCAGTAAAAAAATGTGATAAGGGTAAGGTTCATAGCAGTATAAGCTAACCTCAAGAAACAAGAGAAAAATCAAATAAATAACTTAACCTTACATGTAACGCAACTAGAAAAAGAATAAATGAAGAAACCCACAGCTAGTAGAAGGAAAGAAATCATAAAAATTAGGGCAAAAATAAATGAAAAATAAACAAAGGGGACTATAGCAAATATCAACAAAACTAAAAGGTGGTTCTTTGAGAAGATAAATAAAATTGACAAACTATTAACCAGACTTATCAAGAAAAAAAGGGAGAAGAATCAAATCAGTGAAATTAGAAACGAAAATGAAGAAATTACAACAGACAACACAGAAATGCAAAGGATCATAAGAGACTACTATCAGCAACTATATGACAATAAATGGACAACTTGGAAGAAATGGATGAATTCTTAGAAAAGTATAACCTTCCAAAACTGAACCAAGAAGAAATAGAAAATCTTAACAGGCCCATCACAAATTGGCAATCAAAACTATAATCAAAAATCTTCCACCAAATTAAAGCTCAGGAACAGATGACTTCACAGGTGAATTTTACCAAAAATTTAGAGAAGAGCTAACACCTATCCTACTCAACCTCTTCCAGAAAATTGCAGAGGAAGGTAAACTACCAAATTCATTCTATGAGGCCACCATCACCCTAATACCAAAATCAGACAAAGATGCCAGAAAAAAAAAAAAAAGAAAGAAAGAAAACTACAGGCCAATATCACTGATGAACATAGATGCAAAAGTCCTTAACAAAATTCTAGCAAACAGAATCCAAAAACATATTAAAAAGATCATACATCATGACCAAGTGGGTTTTATCCCAAGGATGCAAGGATTCTTCAATATTCGCAAATCAGTCAATGTGATACACCATATGAACAAATTGAAAGATAAAAGACACATGATTGTATCAATAGATGCAAAGAAAAGCTTTGACAAAATTCAACATCCATTTTATGATTTAAAAAAACTCTCCAGAAAGCAGATATAGATGGAAAATACCTCAACATTTAAAAAGCCATATATGATAAACCACAGCAAACATTACAATGGGGAAAAACTGAAAACATTTACCCTAAAGTCTGGAACAAAAAAGGGTGCCCACTCTCACCATTGCTATTCAACATAGTGTTGGAAGTTTTAGCCACAGCAATCAGAGAAGAAAAAGAAATAAATAGAATCCGGATTGGAACGGAAGAAAAAATGGCTCACTGTTTGCAGATGACATGATCCTTTACATATAAAACCCTAAATACACCACCAGAAAATTACTAGACCTTATCAATGAATATAGTAAAGTTGCAGGATATAAAATTAATACACAGAAATCCCTTGCATTCCTATACACTAACAATGAGAAAACCGAAAGACAAAATAAGGAAACAATTCCATTCTGCATTGCAACAAAAATGATAAAATACTTAGGAATAAATCTACCTAAAGAAACAAAAGACCTATATATTGAAAACTGTAAAACAGTGGTGAAAGAAATCAAAGATGACATGGGTTGATGGAGAAATATACCATGTTCATGGATTGGAAGAATTGATATTATGAAAATGAGTATACTACCCAAAGCAATCTATAGATTCAATGCAATCCCTAGCCAGCTACCAACGGTATTTTTCACAGAATTAGAACAAATAATTTCACATATTGTATGGAAATTAAAAAAAAAATCCTCGAATAGCCAAAGCAATCTTGAGAAAGAAGAATGGAACTGGAAGAATCAACCTGCCTGACTTTGGACTATGCTACAAATTTAGTTATCAAGACAGTATTGTACTGGCACAAAGACAGAAATATAAATCAATGGAACAAAATAAAAAACTCAGAGATAAATCCATGCACTTATGGATACCTTATCTTTGACAAAGGAGGCAAGAATATACAATGGAGAAAAGGCAATTTCTTTAATAGGCGGTGCTGGGAAAACTGGTCAACCACTTGTAAGAGAATGAAACTAGAACACTTTCTAACACCATACACAAAAATAAACTCAAAATGGATTAAAGATCTAAATCTAAGACCAGAAACTATAAGACTCCTTGAGGAAAACATAGGCAAAACACTCTCTGACATAAATCACAGCAGTTTCCTCCCAGAGTAATGGAAATAAAAGTAAAAATAAACAAATGGGATCTAATTAAAATCAAAAGCTTTTGCACAACGAAGGAAACTACAAGCAAGGTGAAAACACAGCTTTCAGACTGGGAGAAAATAATAGCAAATGAAGCAAATGACAAAGAATTAATCTCAAAAATATACAAGCAGCTCATGCAGCTCAATAACAGAAAAATAAGCGACCCAATCTAAAATGGCCAAGGAACTAAACAGACATTTATCCAAAGAAGACATACAGATGGCTAACAAACACATGAAAAGATGTTCAACATCACTCGTTATCAGAGAAATGCAAATCAAAACCACAATAAGGTACCATCTCACGCCAGTCAGAATGGCTATTATCAAAATGTCTACAAACAATAAGTTTTGGAAAGGGTATGGAGAAAAGGGAACCCTCTTACACTGTTGATGGGAATGCAAACTAGTAGAGCAATATGGAGAACAGTGTGGAGACTCCTTGAAAAACTGGAACTAGAACTGCCATGCTATGCTAATCACTTCAGTCGTGTCTGACTCTGTGTGACCCCATAGACGGCAGCCCACCAGGCTTCCCCATCCCTGGGATTCTCCAGGCAAGGACACTGCAGTGGGTTGCCATTTCCTTCTCCAATGCCTGAAAGGGAAAAGAGAAAGTGAAGTCGCTCAGTCATGTCCAACTCTTAGCGACCTCATGACTGCAGCCTACCAGGCTCCTCCGTCCGTGGGATTTTCCAGGCAAGAGTACTGGAGTGGGGTGCCATTGCCTTCTCTGAGAACTGCCATATGACCCAGAAATCCCACTGCTGGGGATACACACCAAGAAAACCAGAATTGAAAGACACACATGTACCCCAATGTTCATTGCAGCCCTGTTTATAATAGCCAGGACATGGAAACAAACTAGATGTCCATTGTCGGAAGAATGAATAAGAAAGCTGTGTGTGAGACAGGGTGCTTAGGGCCAGTGTGCTGGGATGACCCTGAGGGATGAGAATGTGCAGGAGGTGGGAGGTGGGAGAGGGGCTTTAGAATGGGGGATACATGTACACCCATGGCTGATTCATGTTGATGTATGGCAAAAAACACTACAGTATTGTAAAGTAATTAGTGTCCAATTAAATTAAATAAATTAAAAAAAAAAAAGAAGAAGCCAGTGGGTGGAGGTGAGGTATTCCTCTAAGGTCAACACAAAAGAGGAGCCAGTCACTGGCCTATATCAGTTAATGTTCCTACTGCTGTTAAAACAAACTCCCACAAATTACAGAGCATATCAACATAGATTTATTGTCTCACGATTCTTAGTTTAAAAGAAGGACCTGTATCACAGAGATCAGAGTGCTGGCAAAGTGTGCTCCTTGGGTTGGGAAGATCCCTTGGAGAAGGGAAAGGCTACCCACTCCAATATTCTGGCCTGGAGAATTCCATGGACTGTATAGTCCATGGGGTTGCAAAGAGTTGCACATGACTGTGCAATTTTCACTTTCAGCGATTACTCATCTTTGTCTTTCAAGAGGATTTCCCTGTTCATGGACTTCACCATGCCCAGTAATCTACTATTTTCACTGGTTCTGAGCAGCTCTACCTCCTTATTTTTTAGGACACCATTATTTGGTGTCAATTATTTCTCTTCAAGTTTCAAGCTGGAATCAAGGTTTCTGGGAGAAATAACAATAACCACTGATATGCAGATGAAACCACCTTTATGTCAGCAGGTAGAGCTGCTCAGAAATCACCTAGAAAATACTCGATATTTTATACTCTACACACAGTTCTGGGCTGTTGGAAAAGGGTATTTGCCATGACCATCAGGTTCTCTTAACAAAACTGTTGGCCTTTCAGTTCAGTCAGCTCAGTCATTCAGTTGTGTCCGACTATGCAATCCCATGGACTGCATGGACTGTTATCCTTTGCCCTGCTTCAATTTGTACCGAAGGCCAAACTTGCTTGTTATTTCACATATCTCTTGACTTCCAACTTTTTCATTCCAATCCTCTATGATGAAAACGACATTGTGTGTGTGTGCGTGTGCGTGTGTGCGCGCGCGCGCGTGTGTGTGTGTTAGTTCTATGTCTTGTAGTTCTTCAGAGAACCAATCAACTTCAGCTTCTTTAGCATCAGTGGTTGGTGTATAAACTTGGATTATTGTAATACTGAAGGGCTTGCCTTTGGGGGGAAAAAAAAGAAAAGAAAAAACAGATCATTCTGTCATTTTTAGGCCTCCCAGGTGGCTCAGTTGTAAAAACCCTCTTACCACTGCAAGGAATATAAGAGGCACAGGTTCAATTCCTGCATGGGGAAGAATCCCTGGAGGAAAGCACAGCAACCCACTTCATTATTCTTGCTTGAGAATTCCATGGACAGGGGAAGCTGGTGGGCTACAGTCTCTGGGGTCCTAAAGAGTCAGACGTGACTAAGCATACACACAAATTTTTAACTGTATTTTGAAAGTAAAACTATATCATTTATGCCACTATTTTATAAATGATAATCATGGGGAAATTAAATAGATCGAAGCCAATGTGAAATATATTTAGAGAATATCAGAGATAAAATGTATACATACAAGTGAATGAATTTAAAGAACTGAACTAAATAAACTACAGAATGTAAATATTAAACTACAGGTGTGAAACTTCTGGAGAATTCTACTCCCACAATAAGAATCATCAATCTAAAACCACTTTGAAAAATAGAATCGTTATTGATGAAATAAAATTACTATTTTATGGCAGACAAGAAACATTTAAACATAAAAGTTTTCTCTGCCCTTTGACTTCTATCCCACACTGTGCAGTGTGTATCATCATTATGCATGGATGAAGCCTCCCCATTGGCAGAAACAGCTGCTTAACCATGAGGAGCAGCATTAAGACAACTCCTTAAAAGATAGTATCCTTTCTTGATTTTGTAAGGGGCCAGATGACACTTAGATCTGGATAGTGTAAGCTGTTAATAATGTGTAATTTTGTATATAGCCTTCTATCTAAAAATAAAAATATATAACTAACTGTGATTTGACTTCTAATGGGCAGAAGACTCAGAGCTTTATGAGATTCTCTTCTTGGGTTACAATACCCAAATTTGGCTCAAATAACATTTCATTTCTTTCTTAGGTCAACAGATTAATTTTTCATTGACATAATGAAAGAAAAATAGATAATATCTGTTCAGATCAGATCAGATCAGTCGCTCAGTCGTGTCCGACTCTGCGACCCCATGAACCGCAGCACTCCAGGCCTCCCTGTCCATCACCAACACCCAGAGGTCACTCAGACTCACGTCCATTGAGTCAGTGATGCCATCCAGCCATCTCATCCTCTGTCGTACCCTTCTCCTCCTGCTCCCAATCCCTCCCAGCATCAGAGTCTTCTCCAATGAGTCAACTTCTCACATGAGGTGGCCAAAATACTGGAGTTTCAGCTTTAGCATCATTCCTTCCAAAGAAATCCCAGGGCTGATCTCCTTCAGAATGGACTGCTTGGATCTCCTTGCAGTCCAAGGGACTCTCAAGAGTCTTCTCCAACACCACAATTAAAAAGCATCAATTCTTCGGTGCTCAGCCTTCTTCACAGTCCAGCTCTCACATCCATACATGACCACAGGAAAGACCATAGCCTTGACTAGGAGAACCTTTGTTGGCAAAGTGATGTCTCTGCTTTTGAATATGCTATCTAGGTTGGTCATAACTTTCCTTCCAAGGAGTAAGCGTCTTTTAATTTCATGGCTGCAGTCACCATCTGTAGTGATTTTGGAGCCCAGAAAAATAAAGTCTGACACTGTTTCCACTGTTTCTCCATCTATTTCCCATGTAGTGATGGGACCAGATGCCATGATCTTCGTTTTCTGAATGTTGAGCTTTAGGCCAACCTTTTCACTCTCCACTTTCACCAAGAGGCTTTTTAGTTCCTCTTCACTTTCTGCCATAAGGGTGGTATCATCTGCATATCTGAGGTTATTGATATTTCTCCCGGCAATCTTGATTCCAGCTTGTGTTTCTTCCAGTCCAGCATTTCTCATGATGTACTCTGCATATAAGTTAAATAAACATGGTGACAATATACAGCCTTGACGTACTCCTTTTCCTATTTTGAACCAGTCTGTTCATATAGCTTTGGTTAAAATCTCAAATTAAATAACGGATGCCTAAAATTGAAGGAGTTACTGAAGTTTTATCTTGGAAGCCATTATCTTTTACTGCTTTACACTACAGTTATTACAAATAATTGAATCATAGTTTTAATTTATTCAATGCATTTATACAATTTTATATATTCTTAATGCACATTTCAAGTGAAAAATATTTCACAAATAGTTTTATATAAATTATAGAGACCATATTAATTGGACTCATAGTATAAAAAGTAGGAAAAAAAAGATTGATTTAGTTTTTCTTAACAATACCAATTTGAAAAAGCTTAAGAAAGATATGACTGATGGCACAAACTAAAAGAAAATGGAAAAATTAATAGTTTTTAAATATTCCTGTAACTGAATTTCCTGAGATTCTAGTTTCTTTAATAATAACATTATCCCCAAAGTTCACTCTACTATCGTCTTGACAGCACTTATCCTAACACACACACCCGCACAAACACACTTCCTCTTCCTCTCTCCAAACTCTAATCTATTCTATTCCATTTCTCTGCTCAATTGTTGTCTGTCTTCTCTATAATAATGCCATGTATCCTTAAGGGTTTGGAACATGCTATGATTGAAAGAATGGCAAGTAGGCAAAACAAACATGAGTTTGAAAGTCATCAATAGATCTAACATGAATTTTTAATGTATTAAGAATGTTCAAAATTTTCAAAGGCAAATTCTGATAAAGTTTCATAAACTAGAGGAATCTGTCACAATTGTATCACAGTTTTTATTCTTCAAGTTACTGAGAACTTGATGTTAGAAAATAGCTTATTTCATATTCTTGAATTGCCTTCAATAATAAATAATAAAGCTAAGCTCAAATTTCTATGAATTCAGTTTTTCTCTGTCTCTCCCTCTCTTGTAGACATTATTGTCAATCAACTCAGCTTTTAAAAATCTGTTCACCCTAAACATATTTAGAGCATACTGGTTATGTTCCAAGACTACTTCATATCCTTGAGATATAATAAAAATGACAGTGTGCCTGATTCTTGCTGAGAGACTAGTGTCAAAACCAATTAAGTAAGTAACTAAAATAAAATGTGATGAGGCAAATCTATAGTTCTATGAAAATAAATAATTGGAGTCCCTGATCTAGTCACTAAGTGATAGGTGTTTTACATAAGATGTAATAATTAAGATGAAAGAAGAGATTTTCTTTGACAAGGTGAAGTAAACAAGCCACACTAGATGGGGTGTTGTTAGCTTAACTATCCAGAAACCAAAATCCAGAAGTTTCTAGATGTATGTAAACTCTGGAGTGAGACTGCATAGGATATGATTTTTTTTGCAAGTTGCTTATTATACATCTTAATTTTTGTAATGAAGAGAATGACTTTATCAACCCCACAGAATTTGGAGATAACACATGCACTGCACAGGGAAGTGAGCTTGGCATGATGTGTCAAATAAACTTTAACTAGCATTATTAACATTTTAGGGATGTATTTAGCTAACTATAGATCCCTTTCAATCTAGATGGTATAGGATAAGATAGGAAACAGTTTGCATTCCAGCCCAAATTTTATGAGAGTGAACAAAGATAGGAGATGCTTTCAATTCATATATAGGAGACTGTTAATGCTTAAAATATTCACAGATAAAGAAGGACAAATTTCCAGAATAGAAGTGAATACTTTGCTTAGAGCAGCAGGAATAGAAAGTTCTGCTGTGATATCCAGTAGATACAGCTTCCATCAATCATTCCTCCTGGCTATTATTCTGAAAACTTTTCCTTAAGTATCAGCCTCACTCAGAATCTAGACACAAGTACCTTTGGATCAAATCCAGACCATTCCCTGGGACTTCTTATTTATTTATTCCACTTTATTTCTCCTCCAAACTGTTTCTCATCCTCTATCAACTAAATTGTATGTTTATTGAGGGGAGAGGTTTTCTACATTGTTTTAATGCTCTATCTAGTGTTCATGAGTATTCAGTTGCTCAGTCATGTCCAACTCTTTGTGACCCTATGGACTGGAGCCCATCAGGCTCCACTGTCCATAGAATTCTCCAGGCAAGAATACAAGAGTGGCTTGCTATACCCTTCTCCAGGGGATCTTCCTGACCCAGGGACTGAACTGGCACCACCTGCATTGGCAGGTGGATTCTTTATTACTGCATCACCTGAGAAGTCCATATCTACTGTATCAATATGTAAAACAGAGCCTGACATATGGTAACTGCTCTACAAATATTTTTTGAGTGAGCCAAATGTTACAGAATAGAAGAAAGATATAGGAGGAGCTAAGAATTGATACTTTTCAACTGTGGTGTTGGAGAAGACTGTTGAGAGTCCCTTGGACTGCAAAGAGATCAAATCAGTTAATCCTAAAGGAAATTAGCCCTGAATATTCATTGGAAGGACTGACGTTGAAACTGAAACTCCAATACTTGGGCCAGCTGATATGAAGAACATGTTTCTTTTTCTTTTTTTAAAAATTTTATTTTACTTAACTTTACAATATTGTATTGGTTTTGCCATACGTCAAAACGAATCTGCCACAGGTATACATGTGTTCCCCATCCTGAACCCTCCTCCCTCCTCCCTCCCCATACCATCCCTCTGGGTCATCCCAGTGCACCAGCCCCAGGCATTCGGTATCAGGCATCGAACCCGGACTGGCGACTCATTTCAAATATGATATTAGACATATTTCAATGCCATTCTCCTAAATCATCCCACCCTTTCCCTCTCCCAGAGTCCAAAAGACTATTCTATACATCAGAACAGTCTCTTTTGCTGTCTCGTATACAGGGTTATTGTTACCATCTTTCTAAATTCCATATATATGCGTTAGTATACTGTATTTGTGTTTTTCTTTCTGGCTCACTTCACTCTGTATAATAGGCTCCAGTTCCATCCACCTCATTAGAAGACCATATTTCATGTTTTATTGATACTAAACTAATGTAGATACCAAGCTAGGAACCAAATCCCTTTAGTCAACAAGAATATTGCCAAGGGTAACTGAAGGTAGCATTTTTCCTTTTTACTGTAATATCAGTGTTGTTCTAGAAAGACATAGTAAGATTTTTTAGATCAGTTATTAACTCTTTTACTCAACTGGTTGAGGCTGCTGCTTGTTTTCCCTTTGACCCATTAACAAAAATCTAAAAAGGCAAATATGCTTGGAATGTAGTAGGTGCTCAATAAGTATTTTCTAAATGAAAGTACATTAAAAAGGAAGAAATGAAAGAAAGGAAGGGATAGAGAAAAGGAGGGAGGGAGACAGAATAAAAGAAAGGGGGAGAAGTAGGGAAAGAGAAGTGAGGAAGGAAGGAAATCTTTTGTGGAATGTGAAATTAAGTGTCAATACCATAGCAGAGTGGAAAAAGTTGGCTTAAAGCTCAACATTCAGAAAACTAAGATCATAGCATATTGTCCCATCACTTCATGGGAAATAGAAGGGGAAATAGTGGAAACAGTGTGGGGCGCCAAAATCATGCAAATGGTGATTGCAGCCATGGAATTAAAAGACACTTACTCCTTGGAAGGAAAGTTATGACCAGCCTGGACAGCATATTCAAAAGCAGAGACATTACTTTGCCAACAAAGGTCCATCTAGTCAAGGCTATGGTTTTTCCAGTGGTCATGTATGGATGTGAGAGTTGGACTGTGAAGAAAGCTTAGCACTGAAGAATTGATGCTTTTGAACTGTGGTGTTGGCGAAGACTCTTGAGAGTCCCTTGGACTGCAAGGAGATCCAAGCAGTCCATCCTAAAGGAAATCAGTCCTGAATATTCATTGGAAGGACTGATGTTGAAGCTGAAACTCCAATACTTCGGTCACCTGATGTGAAGAGCTGACTCATTGGAAAAGACTCTGATGCTGGGAGGGATTGGAGGCAGGAGGAGAAGGGGATGACAGAGGATGAAATGGCTGGATGGCTTCACCGACTCAATGGACATGAGTTTGAGTAAACTCTGGGAGTTGGTGCTGGACAGGGAGGCCTGGCGTGCTGTGATTCATGGGGTCACAAAGACTTGGACACGATTGAGCGACTGAACTGACTAACTCACCATCAACCTTTTCCTACATTGAGACTTTTGCTCTCCAGGTACTCTAATTTATATTATTGTACACTGAGTATCCCGTGTGGAACATATACATCAGAGCACAGTACCTAACATTCTATCATAGTTAATCATTTTTACTGATTAAAGAATCTATCCCTGTTAGGGCTAATACATTTATGATTAATTCTAAATATATGAACCTGAAAGAAAACTATTTTTCGTGAATTTTAGAAAAGCAACACATGATTCTACTGCAAAAGAAAATAGGCATTTAAAATGTTTTTCCTTTCACTAATTCTCTTTATTTTACTCCCTACTGAACATTCATGTTTTTCAATCTATGAAAGTAAAAGTGTTTGTTATTCAGTTGAGTCCAACTCTGTGACCCTATGGATTGTAATCCACCAGGTTCCTCTGTCTATGAAATTCTCCAGGCAAGAATCATGGAGTGGGTTGCCATTTCCTTCTCCAGGGGATCTTTCTGACCCAGGGATTGAACCAGGTCTCCTATATTGCAGGCAGAATCTATATTGTCTGAGCCACCAGGGAATATCTCCACCCCCCCGCCCCCCGCCGCTTTTTTTACAGTCTGTAGATTAAGCCAAAGTGCAACAATTTCTCAAGCACAATTTCATTGTAAAAACTTAGTTTTTCTCTAAGATTATTTACAATTATTTTAAGTGCTTAGATATTTACTTTATACACAAGACATAAAAATTCATTATAACTTCTGTATTCTCCTATAAACCACTGCATGACAAAGAGCATTTAGTTTCCTTTACTTAACAAATTCAATATACAAGGTAAGCCTATGAAATATTTCCAATAGAATACTTAACAGTGTCTATCTCCCCTTTTGAGTGTTTGGCAAATAAAAAGAGAGTATCTCACATTCTCTCAACATCTAGAATTTTATTATAATATTTATTTATTCCATTTTGTTCAAGGATAAGATAATCATCACAGAAGATCTGTGCATTCAAGGTATAATGCATGATCAAACATTTGCAACAAATTTTACTGTTTATTCCACTGTAAAATGGAGAAATTTTGACTTTGATTTCCTGCTAACAACCTGACAACTTTGCCATACTGCACTATCATTATTTGAACTAGTTATCAGAACAAAATCTACCTAAATTGTGCTTGATTGCCAGCTATTGTCAAGTAATTATTCAGATACTGAGCAGTTTGAATAAAAATCTGTTCCAAGTTATGTGACTTAAAAGGACTCCAGGTATGGACAAAATATTGTGGTTCAAGAAATAGTCTCCAGATGGCATATCTTTAGAACTGGAAGAGCTTCATAGATGATTTGCTCAAATACAAATATTTAATGTAGTATAGATCAAATTTAATATTGCCCAATATTGCAATTATTTATTTTCTTATCTAGTTCTTCATACACTTTAAATTCCTTAATGAATACAACAATATTTTTATTTCTTTCTATAGTAGCTACTATACAGTTGGTGCTCAATAAAAGCTAATAAATTTATATGATAATATTTATCAATTTAGATTTGAGATTGTTTAGATTTTTTAAATACCTAAAAAAAAAAAAAAAACCTTAATATATCACTCTGCCACACAATTTCAAAGGGTCTCAAAATCAATTAATTCAGAAAAATAACCGTACAAATTCACTAATAACTCAGTGACTTCAGACTAAAATTTCATGTAATGGTTTCATGTCAATTATTTTAAAAAGTCTTTGCTGTTTTTTAACATGGCATCCTCAAGATTTTTGAATGTGTAGGGGACAAACCTTTATGAGTAGGTCTCGGGTATACATTGTGAAATAAAATTCACATTTATGGCAAATAAGACAAATATAAACATAAAAAGTTCTTCTCTGTCCTTTGGCCTCCTCTCTCCCCACACTGTGCATAGAGTATGAGCATTACACATCAACAAAGCCTCTCCCGTCAGCAGGAATATGTGCTACATCATAAAGAACAACATTCTCCCAGAATCAAAAAGACAACTGCTTAAAAGATACCATTTCTTCTTGATCTTGTAAGGGTCACATGACTTACCACAATGATGCTTACATCTAGATTATATAAACTGCTAATAATATATCACTTGTTGTACAGCCTTCTGTCTCAAAAAACTTACATAACTGGACCTTGATTTCTAAGGGGAAGAATAGTTCTCAGAGCCTTTGTGACGTTCTTCCCAGGTTATAATCCTCAAATTTGGAATAAAATTTTCCATTTCCTTTCTAGATTGACTAATTAATTTTTGTCAACACCTTGAAGCATTAAATTAAATAAATCCTGAAAATACTATCTCAAAAAATGGAACTTTTAGAATGAAAATATTCTAAGTATTTTCAGAATACTGAAAAAACAAAGAATTACTATTTTTAATGGCAATTTTAATAATGCAACATGATCTATGTGAGGAATTCTGTTTTAAGTGTGTGGTTCACCTCACATGCTTATTATCAGCTCTTTTCTTTTTCTTTCTTTTTTCTTAATCTATGAGCATTTAGGCAAGTTTTCCTTAAGATGTATACTATCCAAGAACAACAATATGATTCATAAAGACCAATAAGGGGCTTCTGGGCTATCCAGCTCTGGAATCAATATTCTGAATGAATTCTGTTTTTTCCATTCCTCTTTTTTTGTCAGATACTAGGGATTTATTTTTTGATTTTGTCCTGGCCCTTTATGTCCTTTCTGAACTTTGTAGAAATACTTGGAGCATTTCTTCCCTCTTAATCCTGTCAAATTACTTGATCTTTGACATTCTGAAGAGGCCTTACAAACAGCTGAGAAAATAGAAGCTAAAGGCAAAGGAGAAAAGGAGAGATATACCCATCTGAATGCAGAGCTCCAAAGAATACAAAGAAGCAATAAGAAAGCCGTCCTAAGTGATCAATGCAAAGAAATATAGGAAAACAACAGAATGGGAAAGACTAGAGATCTTTTCAAGAAAACTAGATACTAAGGGAATATTTCATGCAAAGATTGGCCCACTAAAGGACAGAAACGGTATGGACCTAACAGAAACAGAAGATATTAAGATGTGGCAAGAACACACAGAACTATACAACAAAGATCTTAATGACCCAGATGACCATGATGGTGTACTCACTCATCTAGAGCCAGACTGCTGGAATGTGAAGTCAAGTGGGCCTTAGGAAGCATCACCATGAACAAAGCTAGTGGAGATGATGGAATTCCAGCTGAGCTATTTCAAATCCTAAAAGATGATGCTGTTAAATGCTGCACTCAATATGCCAGCAAATTTGGAAAACTCAAGAGTGGCCACAGGCCTGGAAAATGTCAGTTTTCATTCCGATCTCAAAGAAAGGCAATGCCAAAAAATATATAGACTACCACGCAATTGCACTTATGCCACACACTAGCAAAGTGAAGCTATAAATTCTCTAAGCGAGGTTTCAACAGTATGTGAACTGAGAACTTCCAGATGTTCAAACTAGGTTTAGAAAAAGCAGAGGAACCGGAGATCAAATTGCCAACATCTCTTGGATCATCAAAAAAAGCAAGAGAGTTCCAGAAAAACATCTGTTTCTGCTTTCTTGACTATGCTAAAGCTTTTGACTGCGTGGGTCACAACAAATTGTGGGAAATTCTTAAAGAGATGGGAGTAGCAGACCTCCTTACCTGCCTCCTGAGAAACCTGTATGCAGGTCAAGAAGCAACAGTTATAATTGGACATGGAACAACAGACTGGTTCCAAATAGGGAAAGGAGTCCATCAAGGCTGTACATTGTCACCCAGCCTATTTAACTTTATGCAGATTACATCATGTGAAATTCCAGGCTGGATGAAGCACAAGCTGGAATCAAGATTGCTGGGAGAAATATCAGTAACCTCAGATATGCAGATGAAACCACCCTTATGGAAGAAAACAAAAAGGAACTAAAGAGCCTTTTGATGAGGGTGAAAGAGGAGGGTGAAAAAGCTGGCTGAAACTCAACATTCAAAAAACTAAGATCATGGCATCTGGTCCCATCACTTCATGGCTAGTAGATGAGGAAACAATGGAAACAGTGAGAGAGTTAATTTTCTTGGGCTCCAAAATCACTGCAGATGGTGTCTGCAGCCATGAAATTTAAAAATGCTTGCTCCTTTAAAGTAAAGTTTTCAGACACACCTAGGCATAGTATTGAAAAGCACAGACATTACTTTGCTCACAAAGGTCCATCTAGTCAAAGCCATGGTTTTTCTAGCAGTCATGTATGGGTGTGAGATTTGGACCATAAAGAAAGCTGAGTGCCGAAGAATTGATGCTTTTGAACTGTGGTGTTGGAGAAGACTCTTTAGATTCCCTTGGACAGCCAGGAGATCCAACCAGTCCATCCTAAAGGAGATCAGTCCTGAATATTAATTGCAAGGACTGATGCTGAAGCTGAAGCTCCAATACTTTCGCCACCTGATGCGAAAAACTGACTCATTGGAAAAGGTCCTGAGGCTGGGAAAGATTGAAGGCGAGAGGAGAAGGGGATGACAGCAGATGAGATGATTGAATGGTATCAAGACTCGATGGACATGAGTCTGCACAAGCTCTAGGATTTGGTGATGGACAGGGAAGCCTGGTGTGCTGTAGTCCATGGGGTTGCAAAGAGTCAGACATCACTGTGCAACTGAACTGACATTCCAACTCTGGTGTCACTTTCTAGTGTTTATATTGTCTTGATTCTTATCATTTACCATATCCTTATGCATCAGTTCTTTTTTTGCCACTTTATTTTTTAACTGAAGAATAATTGCTTTACAGAATTTTGTGGTTTTCTGTCAAACATCAACAAGAATCAGCCATAGGTACACCCATGTTTCCTCCCTCCTGAACCTCCCTCACATCTCCCTCTCCATGCCACCCTTCTAGATTGTCACAGAGCCCCTGTTTGAATTCCCTGAGTCACACAGCTAATTCCTATTGGCTATCTATTTTACATATGGTATTGTGAAATTATCAAAAGGGAATTAATAATTTGCCTGTCTAGCTATTGAAACTAAATGGCATAGTTTCTACCCTCATGGCATTTAGAAAGAAGCAGTACGTACTTGATTAGGGTGAAAGCTTTTGTGATCAATTGAATCTAAGGCTCTCTGGATGCTGCTTACTTGTTTTTCAGTCTTGGAAAACTTATCTGAGATATCGATATTCATTTTGTCACTACCATATATTCACATGACAATGTTGTGCTAGTTAAATAAAATAAGTCATATAAATTGGTATAGGATCTGATTTACAATTGGTGTTACACTTTTACACTTTGTATTCTTTGATTTAAATCTTCAGATGCTGAGATAGCTGTCATTTGGAAAGGTATAGCTGTCATTTGGAAAAATACCTTTCCAAATGACAATTGCCCTGCCCCATAACAGTCAGAGTACCAGGATAAAACATACTCTCAAATTGTTCAACAAAAGAAAATTTAATTAAAAAAAAAAAAACTGCTAGAAGATAGTGAGAGAAATCTAGATTATCTTGAATTTTGCAATGACTTTTCAGATAGAATACCAAAGGCATGCCCCATGAGAGAAAGAACTAGTAAGTGGGACTCTGTTAAATTTAAATTTCTGCTCCATATGATACTGTTAAGAGAATGAAAAGTCAAGTCACAGACTCGTACAAAAACTATAAAATACATATCTGATCTAGGACTTATAGTCAAAATGTGCAAAGGACTCTTAAAATTTAACAACAGCAACAGAAGTTTAAAAGATGAACAAAAGATTTGAAAGATACCTCATCAAAGAAGATATACAGATGTCAAATATGCATAGAAAAATATTAACAAATTGCAACCTAAAACAACAATGACATATCACCACATATCTATTAGAATGGCTAAAATTCAAAATATTGACAATACCAGAATAGTAGTGCAGCTGTGACACAAGAGGAATTCTCATTCATTTATGATGAGAATGCAAAATGTTACAATGACATTGAAAGTCAGTTTGACAGTTTCCTATAAGGCTAAATATAATTTCACTATGCAACCCAGCCATCACACTCCTAGATATTTTCCCAAATGAGTTGAAAAATTATATCCACATTCATGCATATCCATGTACATATTTAGATTTGTTTTATTCATTATTTCCTGACCTTGAAAGCAACCAAGATGTTCTTCAATAAGTAAATGGACAAAAACAGTATGATATATGCAATGGAGTATATTCTGTGATAAGAAAGTAAATAAGCTATCAAGTTGCAAATATACATGGTAAATCCTTAAATGCATATTGCTATGTGAAAGAAGCCAGTCTGAAAAGATTCCTATCGTATGATTTCGACTCTATGACATTCTTGAAAGGCAAAACTATAGACACAGTGAAACAGTAAATGGAGGACAGGGTTCAAGGAGAGGAAGAGTTGAATTGATGGAGCAAAGGGCATTTCAAGGGCAGTGAAATTATTCTGCATAACTTTGTAATGATGGATGCATGATATTATACATTAGTAAAAAGCCATGGGACTATAATAAACAAACAGTAAATTGTTATAACTATGGAGTTTAATAATTATGTATCAATATTGGTTCATCGATTGTAACTGCATTAACATGAGATATTGTTTCTTGGAGAGGCAAATACAGAAACTCTAATTACTATATATGCAATTTTTCTGTAAACCTGAAACTTTTTCAAAAAATAAAGTCTGTTAAGAGAGTTAGACTTATAAATGAATCTTCTATGACTTGTGTTTGTTGGTCTGTCAGTCATGTCTGCCTCTGTGACCCCATGGACCATAGTCTGCCAGGCTCCTCTGTTCATGGGATTCTCTAGGCAAGAATACTGGAGTATGCTGCCATGTCCTTCTCCAGGGGATCTTCCCCACCCAGGGATCGAATCCATTGAATCCTAAATGAACCAAAATACATTAAAATTACTTCGTATTGATTTTGACTTGATTTGCAGACCACTGGATAAGTTGGAGACAAAGATGTTTCACAAACCTTAGGGCTGTGTTTGCTAATCTATATTTCTGGTATTCATCAGATTTTAATTAATGTAAAATGGTTTACATTAAATTTGCTGTTTATGGTTTTAGTCTCTTTTACAATAAGTACAATGAAATATCAGCATGAACTATAATAACACAGATGGATACTTTAAATAAGTATTTTGTATAATTTAAAGTGGAAATTAATTAAATTGGAGAGATTTCAAATGCCTGTACATAATATATTTATGTACTTTAAGATATGCTGATATAATAAAGCCTGTAAAACAGATAAATAACATATGTAGTCCTGGAACAAGAATCAGAGTTTGTGAGTCAAATATTCAGCTAGTAAATAGTTGTTTATATTTTGATAACATCTAATCTCTGAGCCTCATTTCCTGATTTGCAAAATGAGAATATTTGTATATATAATTTCAGTTATCTTTTTGGATTTAATTTTTTTATGTGTGTATGTGTATGTATGTGTGTTTACAATATACTATTACTTATTTGCAATAGACATCGAGGTACAGTCACCTTTTATGAAATGATAGGTCTTTCCTGCACTTCATGGTATCTAATTATGCAAAGAGAGATTGCCAGAGTGACATAATAGTCTACTTATTTATTTTATATGCCTTTCTTGGGAATTATTATGCAGTTATTGTCTGAGATTTTGGCACTAGGGATTTTTCATTAGTTTCATATTCAGTATGTTTATGGTGGTTTTAAATAGTAAGAGACAGTTGGTTTATATCTTACTAGCTATGGAAAAAACATTATAAGTATTCTGAAGTAAACATTAACACTTGTCCTTGACTCTAAAACTTGACCTAGTGAAGGGTCTGGTCCCTTAATGACAAAACACATAATAGTGGCTTACCTCTGTTCTTCAATTACATTAAATGATTCCCTTGAGTTTTCAAGGAAAAGGAAAACACCTTCTATGTTTTGGTGCAAAATGCACATTTAATTGGCTCCCTGACAGATGTTAAATTTTAACTTCTTGAAAAATAAACATTTGACCATACTACACAGATTTTGATACTGTGCATCTTTTGGGATCCAGAACATCTGGGGAACTGGGTAGTATTAACCTTTCTCAGCACAGCTATTATTCCTTTATCCAATGCATTGTATATAAGTTCCTCCCTTTGATAGGATATTTAAATCATTTCTTATACATTCACATTTTAGTACATGGGTTTCTCACTTGATCTCATTCCTCCCTTTTGTGTTCCTCCTACACATTTTTTTCAATCTACTTGAGCCAACACAGCCGAAGTTACAGACCTACAGGTTCATGGTACATCATTTTCACCAATCCCTTGATGGAACCCCACCCCCCAACAGCTTTGCCTTATTCCCCTCCCTTTGGTACTATTTACTCTACTATCTCTTACCTTTTAACTCATCTCAGAACTGTTTTCCTTGGTTCCAAGAATCTGGATTACTAAACATTCTAAAAAGGACACCAAAGGGTATTGATAATTTTTAAGAACATGCAGTCACTCAATTTACACAGACTTATTTAATTTGGCAAGCCATATACTTCTTCAGTTTTGTTCAGTTCAGTCACTCAGTTGTGTCTGACTCTTTGCGACCCCATGAATCACAGCACGCCAGGCCTCCCTGTCCATCACCAACTCCCGGAGTTCACCCAAACTCATGTGAGGCCATCCAGCCATCTCATATTGTCTTTAATTATTCCCAATTCACACTTTATTTCTTTTATTCCATGAGCTCCCACTTCTTACAGTCTAGCTTCCTGAATGTCAGTGCAACACTATCTTCACACACAAACACAAATATCCACAAATAAAAAAGGGAAAAGAAAATTTTGTCGTGATTGAGTATGACCACCTATGGATTCGTCCCACGATAACTCTGATTGAGAATCAGCTCAGATTTCCTTAACTGCATGACTACTTTAATTTCAGAGATTTGAAATTCAATGTGTCAAAACTGAAAATTTTTATCTTCAAATAATCCTCCTGATGTAATTAAGCAAAATGAATGTTATATATACATAAGTCATCTGATCTGAATAGATTTCCTTTACTTATTTCTAAACTTTTGAGGAGATAGACACAACTTGCTTCAATTTTAGTGTTTCTAAAACTTTTTGAACTATTTTGATTTGTTGGTTGTTTTTTATTTTACTTTAGTTTTTGTGCTAAGAGCTTGGAGAGGATGATTTTCTCTAAAGGTAATAGAGGCTTCAGAAAAAAAAGTCAACAGGCAAACAAACATAAAAGACAAGCTTCTTAAAATCAAAATGTATTCAATCTGAATTGTATTAACTTGAAAAGAAATGCTAATTCTGATATTTTAATTAAGAATAGAATTATATTCTAGTTTGTGAAGAAGATAATCTGTCATTGGAATTTAATAATTTAATTAATCACTAACAAAATCATTTCTCCTATGTAAGTACACTTTATACATTAAATGCACATTCAGCAAGCAATATAAAAATTGAATTATTAGGGATTATAAAACAATCTATATTCATTGGCAGAACAGAATGCCCTTACTTAAACTGTAATAGTCCCTTTTTAGTTAAAACATTTAAAATGTAGCCTTTCCATTATATAGTATTTTTTAATTAAAAGAGGCCTGTGGTATGTAGCAAGCTCGCTAGATGTGGAGAAGACCACTTTCAGGTAATATAATCTCAGAAACAACTTTTGTGATATGACTAAACTATATGTTGGTCTTTTTTCAGGATCAAAATTGTTACATAGAATACACTGTTTTATAAGAGAACAGAGATAGAGGATAGAGTGAAGTATAAATGTAGATTGAACTACCTGCTTAAAAATAATAACAGAAACTCTTAATCCTAAAAAGTATGATGGAATGTGGATTGATGGGGGAACTCTGCATTGTGGAAAATGGAATAATGTGTTATGAGAAACAGTTCTGATGAGTCTCGAGGGCCCTGAGAAGACTAGTCCCATGCAAAGCCAGTGGGTCTAACTTAGGAAAAAGAAGATTATAAAATTGTTTCATTACCATCATTTGTGTAGTACTTTTGTTTCAAAGTGTTTTCCTTGTATTTATCACAGTTGATTCTCAAACTAACTCTGTACAGTAGTCATAGTACTGAGCATTATTCTAATTTAGACAAAAACTATATGAGAGATTGAGTCTTATTATCAAATTCACTTTGCTATGTATATAACACACTGATATAACTAAATCTTACAAAAAATGTGAGGAGTTTGAAAATTTTTCTGAAAACACTGAAGAATATAGAATTGTGGAAAGAAATATATGCTTGTACTCAAATCACAAAAATTATAATTGGATCGTGAAGAGTCGGACACGACTGAGCGACTTCACTTTAACTTTTCACTTTCCTACATTGGAGAAGGAAATGGCAACCCACTCAGGTGTTCTTGCCTGGAGAATCCCAAGGACAGTGGAGCCTGGTGGGCTGCCATCTATGGGGTCACACAGAGTCGGACACGACTGAAGTGACTCAGCAGCAGCAACAGCATTACTGCAATTTCAAATGCAATTTTTTCATCCAACATTAAATTTAGATTTAAAATATAACCCTACTTCTTAGAGCTATGACATATAATTTATTTCATTAAAAATACTAATACTAAAATCTCTTAAACATTTTACATTTAAATTTACTTAAAATGGGATCCTTTTCTTTCCTTTTTTGGTTTTCTACAGAAGTGAGCTTTATGATTTTACATTCATATAAAACTGTTGGAAGAAAAGAAAAATAATTCAGTCATAGTAATCCACAATTTTCCTAAAAAATTTGATCAGAGAATTCATGTTATAATAGCCAATAATATAAACAGCATAAAGGTCTTGGGAAGTCCCTCTGTAACCACCTAAATTTTAATTTGATTTTTAAACTGAATCTGAAATGAGTTTGAAAATTGTTATCACTCTCATATTGTCATATGAACGGATGCATGCTCAGTCCCTTCAGTCATGTCAAACTCTTCGTGACCCCATTAAGACTCCTCTGTCCATGGGATTTCCCAGTTACAGTCTTATATACCCACATACAAAAACATTTTTGTAATACCTATTTAATTATAAATGATTTTGAAAATAACACAGAAAGCCAGCCAAAGGAAAATAAAATTGGTACCATTAAGATCAAAAGCGTATATGTGAAATGACTTTTTGAGTGAATGTGCCTATTTGAGTAATATAAACTGTTTACTACTTAGATGTAAATATATGAATAAAGTATTTCAAGTTTTAAACAATTCAATTTACTTTCTGATGAGATTTTTTTCCTAAGGCAAATTGGTTGCTACGAAAAGCAAACTCTACAAATAGGTCAAATAGGTTCCTATAAATCATGTAAGTATATAAAATTCATGGATAGCACTTTCTGATCATTCTTTGGTGATTGTCTTTATCTGTATTCAGCATAATGTGTAATATAAAAATGCCTTACACCATGCTAAAAAATAAACTACTCTTTTAAATAATATGGTTATATATAAATATATCCATTATCTACCTTAAAACATAATATCTACCTCAATATATCTACTGTATACTTAATAATCTACTTAATAATCTACCATAATATCTACCTATATTATCTAACTTAATATAATAAATCAAAAAATTAAGAACTTATTATTGGTGATAAATTAACTCTAGGCTTCCCTTGTGCTCAGCTGGTAAAGAACTTGCCTGCAATGCGAGGGACTTGGGTTCGATCCCTCCATTGGGAATCAGATCAGATCAGATCAGTTGCTTAGTCGTGTCCGACTCTTTGCGACCCCATGAATCGCATCACGCCAGGCCTCCCTGTCCATCACCAACTCCCGGAGGTCACTCAGACTTACATCCGTCAAGTCAGTGATGCCATCCAGCCATCCCATCCTCTGTCGTCCCCTTCTCCTCCTGCCCCCAATCCCTCACAGCATCACAGTCTTCTCCAATGAGTCAACTCTTCGCATGAGGTGGCCAGAGTACTGGAGTTTCAGCTTTAGCATCATTCCTTCCAAAGAAATCCCAGGGCTGATCTCCTTCAGAATGGACTGGTTGCATCTCCTTGCAGTCCAAGGGACTCTCAAGAGTCTTCTCCAACACCACAGTTCAAAAGTATCAATTCTTCGGTGCTCAGCCTTCTTCACAGTCCAGCTCTCACATCCATACATGACCACTGGAAAAACCATAGCCTTGACTAGGCGAACCTTTGTTGGCAAAGTAGTGTCTCTGCTTTTGAATATGCTATCTAGGTTGGTCATAACTTTCCTTCCAAGGAGTAAGCGTCTTTTAATTTCATGGCTGCAGTCACTGTCTGTAGTGATTTTGGAGCCCAGAAAAATAAAGTCTGACACAGTTTCCACTGTTTCTCTATCTATTTCCCATGTAGTGATGGGACCAGATGTCATGATCTTCGTTTTCTGAATGTTGAGCTTTAAGCCAACCTTTTCACTCTCCACTTTCACTTTCATCAAGAGGCTTTTTAGTTCCTCTTCACTTTCTGCCATAAGGGTGGTGTCATCTGCATATCTGAGGTTATTGATATTTCTCCCAGCAATCTTGATTCCAACTTGTGTTTCTTCCAGTCCAGCGTTTCTCATGATGTACTCTGCATATAAGTTAAATAAACATGGTGACAATGTACAGCCTTGACATACTCCTTTTCCTATTTGGAACCAGTCTGTTGTTCCATGTCCAGTTCTAACTGTTGCTTCCTGACCTGCATACAAATATCCCCTGGATAAAGGAAATGGTATCCACTCCAGTATTCTGGCCTGGAGAAATCCACGGACAATATAGTCCATGGGGTCGCAAAGAGTTGGACATAACTGAGCGACTTTCACTTTCAAATTAACTATACTACTGACTTTATTCTGATTTCTCCAGGTTTTCCATGTTCTTTTTCTGTTCCAGGACTCAATCTTGGGTTTTCACTTGTATTTAGTTTTCCTGTTCCCCTGTTGTTGTTCAGTAACTAAGCCGTGTCCGACTCTTTGTGACCCCATGAACTGCATCACGTCAGGCTCCACAGTCCTCTCAAGTCTTCTCCAGCAGCACAATTTCAAAATCTCAATTTTTTGGCTCTCAACATTCTTCATTATCCAACTCTCATGACTGTACATGACTATTGCAAAAACCACAGCTTTGATTATTTAGACCTTTGTAAACGATGTGGTATCTCTGCTTTTTAATATTCTGTCTAGATTTGTCATAGATGTCCTTCCAAGAAGCAAGCATCTTTTAATATCATGGCTGCAGTCACCATCCACAGTGATTTTGGAGTCCCCTAAAATAAATTTGTCATTGCTTCCCCTTTTTCCCCTTCTATGTGCCATGATAGAAGGGGAAAAAGTGGAAGCAATGAAAAATTTATTTATTCAAATCCTAAAAGATGGTGCTGTGAAAGTGCTGCACTCAATATGCCAGCAAATTTGGAAAACTCACCAGTGGCCACAGGACTGGAAAAGCCCAGTTTTCATTCCCATTCCAAAGAAAGGCAATGCCAAAGAATTCTCAAGTTACTGCACAATTGCACTCATCTCACACGCTAGTAAAGTAATGCTCAAAAATTTCCAAGCCAGGCTTCAGCAATATGTGAATCATGAACTTCCAGATGTTCAAGCTGGTTTTAGAAAAGGCAGAAGAACCAGAGATCAAATTGCCAACATCCGCTGGATCATCAAAAAAGCAAGAAAGATTCAGAAAAACATATATTTCTGCTTTATTGACTATGCCTAAGCCTTTGACTCGGAGAAGGCAGTGGCACCCCACTCCAGTACTCTTGCCTGGAAAATCCCATGGATGGAGGAACCTGGTAGGCTGCAGTCCATGGGGTCGCTAAGAGTCGGACATGACTGAGCGACTTCATTTTCTCTTTTCACTTTCATACATTGGAAAAGGAAATGGCAACCCACTCCAGTGTTCTTGCCTGGAGAATCCCAGGGACGGGGAAGCCTGGTGGGCTGCCATCTATGGGGTCACACAGAGTTGGACACAACTGAAGTGACTTAGCATAGCATAGCATAAGCCTTTGACTGTGTGGATCACAATAAACTGTGGAAAATTCTGAAAGAGATGGGAATATCAGACCACCTGATCTGCCTCTTGAGAAATTTGTATGCAGGTCAGGAGGCAACAATTAGAACTGGACATGGAAAAACAGACTGGTTCCAAATAGGAAAAGGAGTTTGTCAAGTCTGTATATTATCACCTTGTTTATTTAACTTATATGCAGAGTACATCATGAGAAATGCTGGACTGGAAGAAACACAAGCTGGAATCAAGATTGCCGGGAGAAATATCAATAACCTCAGATATGCAGATGACACCACCCTTATGGCAGAAAGTGAAGAAGAATTAAAAAGCCTCTCGAAGAAGATGAAAGAGGAGAGTGAAAAAGTTGGCTTAAAGTTCAACATTCAGAAGACGAAGATCATTGCATCCGGTCCCATCACTTCATGGGACATAGATGAGGAAACAGTGGAAACAGTGTCAAACTTTATTTTGGGGAGGCTCCAAAATCACTACAGATGGTGACTGCAGTCATGAAATTAAAAGATGCTTACTCCTTGGAAGGAAAATTATGACCAACATAATCAGCATATTGAAAAGCAGAGACATTACTTTGTCAACAAAGGTCCATCTAGTCAAAGCTATGGTTTTCCCAGTAGTCATGTATGGATGTGAGAGTTGGACTATAAAGAAAGCTGAACACAGAATTGATGCTTTTGAACTGTGATGTTGGAGAAGACTCTTGAGAGTCCATTGGACAGCAAGGGAGTCCATCCTAAGGGAGATCAGTACTAGGTGTTCATTGAAAAGACTGATGTTGAAGCTGAAACTTCAGTAATTTAGTCACCTGATGCATAGTGCTGACTCATTGGAAAAGAACCTGATGCTGGGAAAGATTGAGGGCAGGAGGAGAGGGGACGACAGAGGATGAGATGGTTGGATGGCATCACCGACTCAATGGACATGGGTTTGGGTGGACTCTGGGAGTTGGTGATGGACTGGGAGGCCTGGCATACTGTGGTTCATGGGGTCACAAAGAGTCAGACACGACTGAGCGACAAATTGAACTGCACTGATGTGCCATGAAGTGACTGGACCAAATGTTATGATTTTTTTTTCTTTCTTTTTTCTTTTTTTGGTGTTTTCCTGTTCCCTAGTCTTCTACAAGCTGTGATAGTTTCTCAGTCTTTCCTTGTGTTCTATAATCATGACAATTCTATGAGTATTTGTCAGGTAATTTTGTAAAATATAATTCAGTGTGTTTTCCTTTGTTATTTTCTAATGATAAGATTTATGATATATATTGAGAGAGGAAAGAATACCATCCGAATGGTATTCTCTTTTCGTAGCATCTCAGGGAATCTATGATGTGTGATATGTAAGTGTTTTACTACTGGTGCTGTTAATATCAGCTTCTTGGTTAAGGTGGTATCTGCCCTGTTTCTCCACTTTAAAGTTATTCTATTTTCCTTTATAATTAATACATATCTTAGGAGAGATTCTTCAAGACATTCAAATCTACTGTTTTCCTCAAAAAATTTACTAATATTATTACTGCTCAGTCGATTTTATCTAGTATAGTGATCACTATGGTATTCTAATGGTGATTTTCTGAAATTTTCTTCATTTATTTTACATTATTATTGGAATTCTTCTATAAAGAAGAATCTATTTATTCAATTATTTATATCAGCACAGATACAGGTATTTCTTTTTATTATTTCATCAATTTATGTTGTTATTCAAATTGTTCCAGCTTTTTCCTGTTGACTTCTATGCCATTTGGCACGTCCTAATTCTTAAATTTTCAGTATTTCTATATATTTTTACAACATAAGGTGCTCCAAGATGATCTTTTACTCTCCCTTTGCTAACCCTACAATCAGCTCTTCCATGAGCTCTGCTAAGTCGCTTCAGTCGTGTCGGACTCTGTGTGACCCCATAGACGGAAGCTCACCAGGCTCCCCCACCCCTGGGATTCTCCAGGCAAGAATACTGGAGTGGGTTGCCATTTCCTTCTCCAATGCATGAAAGTGAAAAGGGAAAGTGAAGTCGCTCAGTCGTGTCTGACTCTTAGCGACTCCATGGACTGGAGCCTACCAGGCTCCTCCGTCCATGGGATTTTCCAGGCAAAAGTACTGGGGAGGGGTGCCATTGCCTTCCCCGTCCATGAGCTCTAGTTCTTTGGTAATAATTCAGTGAATCATTATTAACCAATAAATTAAAATGGTGGCACTTATTAATTATATTTTCATTATTATTTTTCCATCTAAGAAAGAATATTCCTATGTAAGACCTGTTAGTTATATGACTGATCAATACATTTTATGTCCTAACGTATTGTTTCCTCTATAAAATGTGGATAATAATAAAATACATCTTTATGGCTCTTAAAGGCAATTGAGAAAGTGAAAGTAACTTGTAATTATAAAGCATTATTGTAACTGCAAGGAGATCCAACCGGTCCATTCTGAAGGAGATCAGCCCTGGGATTTCTTTGGAAGGAATGATGCTAAAGCTGAAACTCCAGTATTTTGGCCACCTGATGTGAAGAGTTGACTCATTGGAGAAGACTCTGATGCTGGGAGGGATTGAGGGCAGGAAGAGAAGGGGACGACAGAGGATGAGATGGCTGGATGGCATCACTGACTCGATGAATGTGAGTCTGAGTGACCTCCGAGAGCTGGTGATGGATAGGGAGGCCTGGCGTGCTGCAGTTCATGGGGTCGCAAAGAGTTGGACACGACTGAGCAACTGATCTGATCTCTGATTGTAATTCTAATGATAATATTATCATGTGGGAATTTCACATGCTGTTATTCCTCCTGTATATGACATTTACTTCAGATTAATCAGGTAAAAAGTACATGCTTCTACCAATGCCATAACTTGCTGTTTAGAAACTTAATATTTGGCTCATAATTCTCCTCACTTTTTTATTGCATTGGAATTTCAGAATATGCTTTTGAAAGAAGCATAAATTCTTCACTTGTAATAAATCCTTAGTCTTGGGAAAGGTACAAAAAAAAAAAAAAAAAAAAAAAGGACAATCACATCTGCTCCACTTGTTCAGGTATGTTTTACAGAATTTAAACAGAAAGTCATTAAATGTGTCAATTTTCATATCAGCCACAGATTCATAATACAACAGAAAATGAGATTCAAAGTCTATTTTAAAAAAATGTTGGCCTTAAAACTCTTCTGAATAATGCCAGATAAAGATGTACTTTAAGAACTTTTAACTGAAATTTACTTAAAAAGGCAGGAGCAACTGTAGCTAACCTTTGAATGATCAGAACTTCAACAAACTGTCCCAAAGCCAACCAAACAGGAAGTTTCCACAAACCCAACCTCACAATTTACCAATGGATTCTGTTGTTTAAAAATACATACAGGACTTCCAAAAAGAGAAATAGGAAAACTCTATTTATATTAATTATCCTCGTATCATCATTTTAAGCCTGATGACTCATGGCTATAGGAATTTTATTTAGGATATAGAAGCTTCCTGATTCCATAACTGGAAAAGGAGCTGCCCTCCAAATTCTGAGGTGATGATGCTTAAAACATTCAAGAAGGAATTTAGGACTCATTGGTAGGACAAGATCAATAAAAATCTCAAAGAGAATCTCAAGATTAATGAAAGAAACATCATAAGATTTTTCAAGCATTTCAGTGGTAAAAAATTAAAACTATCGTATCCAAAACTATAGCAGGAGAATTTCATAGGCAGCCAATATTTTGAAAGTGTCTTAAATGGCAATATTGTACTGACTCTTTTTTATGCGAAATTTTTTAGAGGTCTAGTTTGAAACGAATTCGCAAAATATAAAGATGTATTTGTAATAACAACAGCAAGTAAATTTAGTTATATTATATTTGACACAAAATGTAAACAATGGAAGAAATTATGGAACTAGTGGGAGTATAATTTAGGGACATTCAAACTTAATTGAAAAGATTCATGTTTATGCCTGACTTTGAAAGGCTATCTTGGTTGTATTTTGCATAGCAAAATAAAATTGAAATATAAAAAGAATATTATAGGCTCCTTACGTATAACTTTAGTGAGAACTTCAAAATCTTCTTGGCCTTATTTCATACTCTAGCCACTGCAATGGTAATAGCTGATGAACATTTTGACCAACTTCATGCAGATATAACTGATAGTACCTCACCCTTGCATCCTGCCAGGGACTTTCCCTGAAACTGTAGAAGGGGAACACATGAGAAATTGCTCATCATGTGCATATGTTCAAATCAGAAATATACAATAATCAAAGTCCATGGGGTCATCTTCAGCCCTTAGGTATGAGAATGAATAGATGAATGTATCCTCACTTTGGACCCTCAGGTGCATAGTTCTGAGATGTTTTGGCTCTTAGAACATCCTCAGGACATAAAACAGAGTTGCCTGTTGCACTGAAGTGAAACTGTTAGTCATTCAGTTGTGTCTGACTCTTTCTGAGCCCATGGACTATAGCCGCCCAGATTCCAGCTACAGTTCATGGATTCTCCAGACAAGAATACTGGAGTGAGTTCCATGCCTTCCTCCAGGCGATCTTCCCAACCCAGGGATCAAACTTGGGTTTCCCATATTGCAGGTAGGCTTCTTACTGTCTGAGTTACCAGGAAAGCTACTTGTCAAATCCATATAACATCCTTATGTTGGCTTTTTCACCTTTCTCATTTTCACTCCCCATGGCTTGCACTCCTGCTCCCTGAGATTATATTCTCTCATGATTTTCTTTGAGAAAAATTTAGGCTGAGATAAGTACTATTTCTGTTCTTTGTGCCTTAGGTGGGTTGGGGAGGAAATTAGAGTCTTTCAGATCTTTCATTATGTGCTGACCTTAAACAAACTATCAAGTTTCTCAGAAGCAAACACAAAAGAGAATCAGATTCCAAATTAAAACACACTAGTTCTTTTTACTTTATAATACAAATTTCATGTTACCATAAAATGAAAGCCCAAGTATAAGTTTGCTAAGTCACTTCAGTCGTGTCCGACTCTGTGCGACCCCATAGACGGCAGCCCACCAGGCTCCCCCATCCCTGGGATTCTCCAGGCAAGAACACTGGGGTGGGTTGCCATTTCCTTCTCCAATGCATAAAAGTGAAAAGTGAAAGTGAAGTCGCTCAGTCGCGTCCGACTCTTAGCGACCCCATGGACTGCGGCCCACCAGGGTCCTCCATCCATGGGATTTTCCAGGCAAGAGTACTGGGGTAGGGTGCCATTGCCTTCCCCTCAAGTATAAGTTTAGAAATTGTTAAAGTTCTCCGTTAATTGCTTTATGTTGAATTCTAAATCTCTGTAAAGAGAGATTCACTGGTAAAACTATGTAATGTACAAAAGTACTGATTATTTTCTTTTACATGAGATTTATACTACACTCTCTTTAAAATAAATTTTTATCAGATTGTTTTTAAATAGCAACTGTTTAGAGTATTAAACAACTTAGTTATTAAAATATTCATTTTTAGCTGATGTTTTTAAAAATACATCTATCAAAGAAAGCAATGAATTTCTTGTCTGCCTTATAACAGCATCATTAGTTCACAGAAAAGTTTCTTCCCTATCACATTAAGATTATTCATTTAGACAGCTATAAACATGTTTTGACATGTTTACTTATTGTGAAATGTCATGAATTTTTTCTTTGTAAAATACAGCCACTTTGAGTAAATAGTATAAAAGTTATAAATTAAGGCATCAGATAGTGGGAATTTTAATAATGAAAATGAGATATTCTACATCTTCACATTTTCATAAAATTATTTCAGGTTTTGGTCTCACTGTTGCAACCAATTTTTAACAAAGTTACAATGGACACAGTTACTACTTTTTATTGATTATAAAGTGTTGGCAGTCTTTTACAACATAATTGACAGTAAAATTTTCTCTGGTGCAACTGTGTGTATTTAAGTGCTAGCTTAATATACACATGGAAAAAAAGGGAAAAGTCAAAGCTTGTTGATCAAAGCTTATCAAAGTCAAAGCTTATTAATTTTCATAATCTTTCTTTCTCCCCAGTATATCAATACTAAAGGCACTGGAAAATCTTAGGGGAAAAATTTATTCACCAATAGAAGATCTTCACTATATAAATAGCATTTCAATGATGATCAAAGGAAAGCTTAGGAGAAAGGGAAAAATACATAACCACTTGTGCATACTACTTGGGAAGCTACACAAAGTAATTGATTTCTGTCCAATCAATTTGCATTTCAAATTAAATATTTAAGAAATACATCAACATGAGTCTTAGCACACAGATCTATTGTGAAATATTCAACATATCATGGTAGTCATGCTCTCAGTAGGAAAAAAATAATAATTTTACCTATCAATGAACTGCATAATTATTTTCTTTTCCAGCATTTTCTGTTTCCAAAGATAACACAATAATAGACATACTTTGCTATAGTAAGACTATCCTTTTACTGGAATGGACAGTATCATCTTAAGCTCACAGGACATATTTTGCCCAAATAGATATTGATTGCTGAAACTGTATATGTATGTGAGGAATTATTTGTAGTAAAATCATCTATTTATACATCTTAGGATATGCTTCTTCCCTGGAAATGCATGAATATATTGTGTTGGAATTTCTAAAAGAAGTGTCTTTTATTTAAATTCAAAGTATTTAAGAAGAAGGGAACAAATGAAAAAGAAAACCCTGAAAGCAGAATAAATTATGCTCAAGTTTTTATATTTAATTATTCATATAATATTATATCAAGCAAATAAGAAAGACCAACATAAGATCTTTCAAGTGCTCTGTCAAGTTTAAATTGCACTTATGTTGAAGAAATAACCTGTAAATGTATAATAAGGAGGGAAAAAAATGTCAGCAGTTACAAGGATGAAGATTGATTCAAGTATTTCTTCTTTGAAACTTTTTTAAACAATGAGATTTATTTTTAATTCATACTGCTGAAAATAATTTTATATCACTTTTTTCCCCACAGTTTTCAGTAGTCCATAAAGTATAATTAAATTTTATTTATATCTTTTTCTTTGCATTTCGTTCTTCTTTCTGTTCATTTCAGTTAGTCACTCAGTCGTGTTTGACTCTGAAATTCCATGGACTGTAGCCTCTCAGGCTCCTCTTTCCATGGAATTTTCCAAGCAAGAATACTGGAGTGGGTAGCCATTCCCTCTTCCAAGGGAGCTTCCCAACACAGGGATTGAACCTAGTCTCCTGCACTGAGGCAGAGTCTTTACTGTATGAGCCAGCAGGGAAGAGGACTTTGGTTTCATATATGCATATTTTCTTTTTATTTTAATATATGTCCTCTAATAAGGTACTCTAATAATACCTGGCATAAACATAGGAACAAAATGAAGAGAATTTTTCTATTTTGTAAAATACAGAAGATTGGATAAATACCCTGAATGATATTCACATTAAGCAACTAAAAATTCTTATAACATTTTTTATCTTATATTCTATGAAATTTTCCAGAGAAGGCAATGGCACCCCACTCCAGTACTCTTGCCTTGAAAATCCCATGGACGGAGGAGCCTGGTAGGCTGCAGTCCATGGGTTAGCTAAGAGTCGGACATGACTGAACAACTTCACTTTCTCTTTTCACTTTCATGCATGGGAGAAGGAAATGGCAACCCACTCCAGTGTTCTTGCCTGGAGAATCCCAGGGACGGGGAAGCCTGGTGGGCTGCCGTGTATGGGGTCACACAGAGTCGGACACAACTGAAGTGACTTAGCATAGCATAGCATAGCATAGCATAGCATGAAATTTTCATTTTAAATGCATTGTCAAGTTACCAAGAATACAGAGGACTACCAAAAGCCAAACAAAGTTAAAAGGGGATCTTTTGGAGGAAGCAAATTCAAAATTCAGAAGTTGACTTCTCATCCAGAGGGTTTCTGCTAAAACATGGTCACCTGAAATTTTTCAATCTGAGATGTTTATGAGGAGTGAGAAGAAGTTGGGGAGATAAATAGCAAGAAATAATATCTAGAGTTTTCCCAGGGTTCAATAACTAACAGAATCCCCTGATAGATTGGACCACAAAGGCCAGGAAATAGTTTCATTCCATAGGAGAGACAGCAATGGATTTTGACAGTCTCACATGAATTGGGGTATTTTAAAGGGTAAAATAAATCCATCCTAAAGATTATAATCACAAAACAGACCTCATCCAACCATGGTAACAAATTTCACAAAATCTATGTTGTTTCCCCAAGTCTATAACAAATATTTCCCTTTTAAATTGTTCTTAGATTTGTGTAACCCATATGCCAGGTAGAAGCAAAAGTATAACTTTTCTGCATGCGTCAAAGATTCTCACAGGTAGAATAAAGTGCAAAAAGCAAGTCACAACACACACACACAACCAAGGTACACAAAGCCAAGAAATATCAGGCAGCAAATTCAGACTTGCAGAGATGTAAGAATTATTATAAAACAATTATTTAATAAATATATTTACTTTGTTAATAACAGAGGCTTAAGAAGAAAGCATGGAATAAACAGAGCTTCCCTGTTGGTTCCCAGGTGGCGCTGGTAGTAAAGAACCTGCCTGCCAATGCAGGAGATGTAAAAGACGCAGGTTCCATCCCTGGGTTGGGAAGACTCCCCTTGAGCAGGCAATGGCAATCCACTCCAGTACTCTTGGCTGGAGAATCCCATGGACAGGGAAGCCTGGAGGGCTACAGTCCGTGGGATTGCAAAGAGTTGGACAGGACTGAAGTGACTGAGCATGCATGCTCAGTGGTAAAGAATCCATCTGCTGGTGCAGGAGACACAGCTTTGATCCCTGGATCAAGAAGGTCCCCTGGAGAAAGAAGTGACAACCCACTCTCGCATTTTTGCCTGGAAAATCCCATGGATAATAGAATCTGGCAGGCTACAATCAATGAGGTCACAAAAGAGTCAGACAGAACTTAGTGACTAAACAACAACAATGAAATAAGGAAAAGGATAGGAAGCCCAGAAAGAAACCCACATACGTATGGCCAATTAATATGTGACCAATGAGGCAGAACTATAACAGGGAGGAGAGACAGTTTCTTCAAAAAATTCTGCTGGGAAAACTGAACAGCTTCCCAGTGGGAAAAAAAAAGCGAAATTTGAACATTTTTTAACACCATGTTAAAAAAAAAATAAAATATATAAAAGATCTAACCATAAGATCGGACACTGTAAAACTCTTAGAGGAAAACAGGCAGAACATACTTTGATGTAAATTGCAGCGATATATTTTACAATCCATCTCCCAGAGTAATGGAAATAAATACAAAAAATAAACAAATAGATTTTAATTAAACTCAAAAACGTTAGCCTAGCAAAGGAAACCATAAACAAAATGAGAAGACATAACACAGAATGAGAGAAAATATTTGCAAACAATGCAACCAACAAGGGATTAATCTCCAAAATTTGCAAACAGCTCATGTAGCTCCATATCAAAAAATAAACAAACAAGCCAATCAAAAAATGAGCAGAAGACCTAATGAGGCATTTCTCCGAAGACATACAGATAGCCAAGAGACACAGGAAAAGACACTCAACATCATCAGTTATTGGAGAAATGCAAATCAAAACTACAAAGGGACTTCATCTCATACCAGTCAGAATGGCCACCATATGAAAATTTGCACACAATAAATGGACAGGGTGTGGAGAAAATGGAACTCTCCTAAAATGTTAGTGGAAATGTAAGCTTGTGCAGCCAGTGTGGAGACTGCTATGAAGTTTCCTTAAAATACTAAAAATAGACTTATCATATGATCCAGCAATTACACTCTTGGGAATATATCCCATAGAAAAATATAGTTTGAAAAGATACATGCACCACATTGTTCAACGCAACACTGTTTACAAGAGCCAAATCATGGAAGAAACCTAAATGTCCAACAGTAGATGAATGGATAAAGAAGATATGGTCATATAATATATACAATAGAATATTATTCAGCCATTAAAGAGAGTGGAATACTTTCATTTGCCTCAATATGGATGAACTGAAGATCATCATACTAAGTGAAATAAGTCAGACAAAGACAGATATCATATGATATGCCTTATATGCAGAATCTAAAGAAAAACAATGTAAATGAACTTATTTACAAAACAGGCTCACAAACTTAGAGAAGAAAGTTATGGTTACCAGGAAAAAAGAGTGGGGGGTGGGGGAGGACAGATTGGTAGCTTGGGATTGACATGTACACATTGCTATATTTAAAATAAAATGAGACAAAGACTTAATCTCAAAAATATACAAGAAACTCCTGTAGCTCAACTCCAGAAAAATAAATGACCCAATCAAAAAATGGGCCAAAGAACTGAACAGACATTTCTCCAAAGAAGACATACAGATGGCTAGCAAACACATAAAAAGATGCTCAACATCACTCATTATCAGAGAAATGCAAATCATAACCACAATGAGGTACCATTTCACGCCAGTCAGAATGGCTGTGATCCAAAAGTCTACAAGCAATAAATGCTGGAGAGGATGTGGAGAAAAGGGAACCCTCTTACACTGTTGGTGGGAATGCAAACTAGTACAGCCACTATGGAGAACAGTGTGGAGATTCCTTAAAAAACTGGAAATAGAACTGCCTTATGACCCAGCAATCCCACTGCTGGGCATACAAACCAAGGAAACCAGATTTGAAAGAGACACGTGTACTCCAATGTTCATAGCAGCACTGTTTATAATAGCCAGGACATGGAAGCAACCTAGATGTCCATCAGCAGATGAATGGATAAGAAAGCTGTGGTACATATACACAACGGAGTATTGCTGGTCCTGCTGCTAAGTCACTTCAGTCATGTCCGACTCTGTGCAACCCCATGGACTGAAGCCTACCAGGCTTCTCCGTCCATGGGATTCTCCAGGCAAGAACACTGGAGTGGGTTGCCATTTCCTTCTCCAATGCATGAAAGTGGAAAGTGAAAGGGAAGTCGCTCAGTCGTGTCTGACTCTTAGTGACCCCATGGCCTACAGCCTACCAGGCTCCTCCATCCATGGGACTTTCCAGGCAACAGTACTGGAGTGGGGTGCCATTGCCTTCTCCCAATGGAGTATTACTCAGCCATTAAAAAAATACATTTGAATCAGTTCTAATGAGCTGGATGAAACTGGAGCCTATTATACAGAGTGAAGTAAGCCAGAAAGAAAAACACCAATATAGTATACTAACGCATATATATGGAATTTAGAAAGATGGTAATGATAACCCTGCATGCGAGACAGCAAAAGAGACACAGATGTATAGAACAGTCGTTTGGAATCTGTGGGAGAGGGTGAGGGTGGGATGATTTGGGAGAATGGCATTGAAACACGTATAATATAATATGTGAAATGAATTGCCAGTTCAGGTTCAATGTATGATACAGGATGCTCAGGGCTGGTGCTCTGGGATGACCCAGAGGTATGGTATGGGGAGAGAGGTGGGAGGGGGGTTCAGGATGGGGAACACGTGTACACCCGTGGTAGATTCATGTTGATATATGGGAAAACCAATACAATATTCTAAAGTAATTAGCCTCCAATTAAAATAAGTAAATTTATAATAAAAATAAAATTAATGTCTTTCCATGAAAAAAAAAATGAAAAAGAAAAAAAAAGGATAAGGGAATGATGAAAATATCCATCATTTTGTTTTGGAAAAGACCATATACAGTTTCTAGAAATTAAAAATATTAGAAGTGGAATATAGAAGGGTTTAACATCAGGTTAGACTCAATAGATAATTACTGAGAGGAAAAAGCATAATAATTTAGTATAAGGTATAAAGAAAAGGAAAACATAAAATATAAGTAAAGAAAAATGAAGTTTATAGAGAGGGACATTTAACAGAAAAACTTAGAGTTCCAGTGGAAGTTAAAAATGAATAAAATCCCCAGTATATTCAAATATGTATATCCTGAGAATATAATGCTATATTAAGTAACACAGGAACAGCATATCACTGGAACAGGAATAGATTAGATTAAATAAAGAGGTTAGGAACAGTTTAATATCTTCTGGAAATACCATAAACAGGGGATGGCATAAAAGATCATTAATGAAATGAAGTCCTATTAAATAGACAGTAAGCCACACTGAAAAATAAAATTATAACATTTTAATTACTTAAATGTTAAAGGAAAATCTATACAACTTTAAATATATATATATATATATTCTACATATATAGAGTTGTTTTTCAGTTGCTAAGTCATGTTCAAATCTGCAACCCCATGTAATAGAGCACACAGGTTTTTCTATGCTTCACTGCCTCCTGAAGTTTGTTCAAACTTGGGTCCTTTGAGTCCGTTATGACATTCAACCATCTCATCCTCTGTCACCCTCTTCTTCTCCTGCCCTCAGTCTTTCCCAGCATCAAGTTCTTTTCCAATGACTTGGCTCTTCCAATTAGGTGACAGAAGTACTGAAGTTTCTGCTCCATATATAGAGTATATGCACATAAATCTTTGATTTTTTAATTAGGAAAGGAGAGACCTCCTTGGTGGTCATTGGAAGACTTTGCCTTCCAATTGGAAGACTTTGCCTTTCAATGCAGGGGATGTGGGTTCAATCCCTGGTTGGGGAGCTAAGATCTCACATGCCTCAAGGGCAAAAAAATACAACATAAAACAGAAACAGTACTGCAAAAATTTCAATAAATACTTTAAAAATGTACCACATCAAAAAAATTAAATTAAGAAAGGACACAAACCAACAGAAATTATATTAAGTTCTACATTTCTAAAATTACAAATATCTAAACATGAAGGATGTCATAAGAAGAGTAAAAAGACAAGACTCAAACTGGGAAAATATAATGCCATACATATCTAAAGGAGTCACATTATGAATGTATATACATACATACACACACTAAAGAATATATGTATGTGTCATATGCTGTACATTACAGTATGTATTTTATACGTGTGTACAATATAGTCCACACATTTTTAAGACAAAGATAAACAGCCCAAAGGAAAACAGATGAATTTTTCTAAAGTTATTTGAGGAGAAGGCATACAAATAAACAAGAATCAAGTGAAATTTTTTTAGTTAATTTATAATCAGAAATATAATAAAACAATGCTTCTACTTAAATGTAATAGGTCAGTAAAAATTTTTTAAAAGCAAAGAAATCTGAATATTGTAATAGTTGATAAGCAGGTGCAACAGAGAAACACTGATGAAAAATAATTTGACAATACCTTATTTTTCAGATACTTCTATTTTTAGACATATTAATATAACCTGGGGAGGAGAAGGTCTTAATTTGTATACCAAAAGTACATATGAGAATTTTTTCTTAGTAGTTTTGTAGCAGCAAGTCTGTGAGCAAGAGAAAAATATCCAAAGGATATGTTCAGAAATACTGGAAATGACAGCAACTGAACAACAACTGTTTAAAGATGCTGTCCTCTTGTGAAAAGTTTATTCATTTCTTCCAGGTCTGTAGCATTATTATTATTCAATGCTGTTGTTGTTCAGTCGTTAAGTTGTGTTCAACTCTTTACAACCCTATGGACTGCAGCATGACAGGCTCCTCTATCACCCAGTACCTTCCTGAGTTTGCTCAAATTCATGTCCATAGATTCACTGATGCAACCTAACCAACTCATCCCCTGCTGCTACCTTACTCTTTTGCCTTAACTCTTTCCCAACATTAAAAGACACTTGCTTTTGGGAAGAAAAGCTATGATCAACCTAGACAGCATATGAAAAAGCAGAGACAATACTTTGCTGACAAAGGTCCGTCTAGTCAAAGCTATGGATTTTCCAGTAGTCATGTATGGAAGTGCGAGTTGGACCTCAAAGAAAACAGCATGGAAGAATTGATGCTTTTGAACTGTGATGTTGAGGAAGACTCTTGAGAGTCCCTTGGACTGCAAGGAGATCCAACGAGTCAATCCTAAAGGAAATCAGTCCTGAATATTCACTGAAAGGATGGTTGCTGAAGCAGAAGTTCCAATACTTTGGCCACCTGATACAAAGAACTGACTCCTTGGAAAAGACCCTGATGCTGGGAAAAATTGAAGGTAGAAAGAGAAGGGGGTGACAGAAGATGAGATGGTAGGATGGCATCACCAACCTGATGGACATGAGTTTGAGCAAGCTCCAGAAGTTGGTGGTGGATAGGGAAGCCTGGTGTGATGCAGTCCATGGGGTCACAAAGAGTCGGACATGACTGAGCGACTGAACTGAACTTGCCCAACATGAGGGTATTTTCCAGTGAGTTGTCTCTTGGCATCTTATAGACAAAATATTACAACAGCTGCCTCAGATGATAAAGAATCCACCTGCAGTGCAGGAGCCACAGGAGATGAAGTTTTGATCCCTGGGTGGGGAAGAAGCCCTGGAGAAAGGAGTGGTTACCCACTCCAGGATTCTTGCTTGGAAACGTCCATGGATAGAGGAGCCTGCAGAGCTACATTCCATAGGGTAGCAAAGAGCTGAACATGACTAAGCAATTGCTCCTCTGTCCATGGAATTTTCTAGGCAAGAATATGGAGTGGGTTGCCGTTTCCTTCTCCAGGGGATCTTCCTGACCCAAGGATCAAACCCATTTCTCCTGCATTGCGGGCAGCTTCTTTACCATTTGAGCCACCAGGGAAACCCACCTTCACTTTTCAAAGGAAAGTTAAAAATTACCTGCTAGAGTTTGCTTCAAATTCTGAGGGAGAAAATAGGTTTTTAAGTTTAAAAATAAGTTGTAGGAAATGCTAATGTTAAGCTTTTAGAGGCATTAAACATAAAATGCAAATTACTGCAGATTTTATTTTTTTCAATGACTACAGAATTGGAACCACATTTTCATCTATATTCCTAAGGTTTAGGATCAATTTAACTAAAAATGGGTAATGCCAAATATAATTTCTTAATTTTCATGTCCATATATAATTTGCTAGAAATTTAAATCTCTCCACATTACAGATGTATTTACAATTGGTTAATTAAAAAGTTGCTTAGGAAGGATGTTTTTGATGCCAAGGAGACTTGAGATCATTTTAAAATCATCATTAATGAATCATACCTTCCTCTTTTAAATAACTGAACTTGCATGTGTATATTTAAGTTAAAGACAGAAAAGAAAAAATTCAGTCTGAATATGAATGTATACTCTGCCAACCATTTGAAATAACACCTTAATTCAGAGAAAAGTGCATTTACTCAACATTTTTGCCCATAAGATGAAACATTTTAAATATTTACAATGTGTTTCATTTTAGGCACATCATAAAACTTATTTAGAGTCTAAGAAAAAATTGAGAAACAAATGCATATTTTTTACACAACTCAGAAGCTTGTACCAAGAAAACCAGGTGATCCAGGATCCAAGAAATAAATGATCTTTTTCATTTTGTAAGGCACAAGTTGTTTTTGTATGCTGTGATACTCAAACTTCTTTTCCTAATCCTTATAAACTGATACAAACAAGTTAAGAGACAATAATTAATGACACTAAGTACAAAATTTCTAGAGAAATATTTCTTTTAGAGAAAAAACTGTCTTATAATTTTCCACATCGTTTCTTAATTCAATTTATATTTACACTACAGTTTTATGTATGTGCATAAAAAATAAATATACTGCATTAAAGAAATATTCCTGATGGATACACCTGCATGTACAGAACTTTTATATTAAACTCCATAATTAAGAACTTTGCACAGAGTACTAATGTCTATGGGCCTCCCAGGTAGCACCACTGTGAATCCACCTGTGACTGCAGGAATCATAAGATGTGTGGTTTCATTCCTAAGTCAGGAAGATTTTAGGGGGAAGGCATGGCAACCCACTCCAGTATTCTTGTCTGGAGAATCCTCAAAGACAGAGGGGTCTGGCAGGCTATAGTCCATAAACATGACCAAAGTGACTTAGCACCCACACACATTAATGCCTACATATGTGGGGATTAGCTGAGAAAACTGTCACTTTTTTCTCAGCAAAAGTTTTGTTAGAACAATAGAGATAGTAAAATAAAGTGAATATAAAATGACAATTTCTCTAATTCATTCTCTCAATGTTCTCTCTCCTATAAATCCATCAAGGTTGTGCACAAATGAAGTGTGCATTTGTAAATACACAGATAATTGTCCACAAGTACACCAAGGTACTGAAATTACAATTACATCTGTACAATAAAGTAATAATTAGTTCTATATTTTTAAAATATTTTCAACAAGCACACATGCATGTATTGATTGCCTATATTTGTTTATAAAAATCATTTATATGGTCAATGATTATACATCAAAATAAGTAGCTATTGTTCAATACAATTCCAAACAAAATCTCATTAAGCAATTTTGTGGATGTTGACAAATTGAATTTAAAGTTAATTGGAAAAGTGAAATATATATACACAAATTTACATTCCCATCAACTGTTTAGGAGGGTTTTCCTTTCTTCACACCCTATTAGGCATTTATACTCACAGACTTAAATATTTTTAAATTTTTATTAAATTGGCATATAGTTAATTTACAGTGTTGTATTAGTTTCAGGTTTACAGCAAATACATATATATCAGATCAGATCAGTCGCTCAGTCATGTCCGACTCTTTGCGACCCCATGAACCACAGCACGCCAGGCCTCCCTGTCCATCACCAGCTCCCGGAGGTCACTCAGACTCGCATCCATCGAGTCAGTGATGCCATCCAGCCATCTCATCCTCTGTCGTCCCCTTCTCCTCCTGCCCTCAATCCCTCCCAGCATCAGAGTCTTCTCCAATGAGTCAACTCTTCGCATGAGGTGGCCAAAATACTGGAGTTTCAGCTTTAGCATCATTCCTTCTAAAGAAATTCCAGGATTGATCTCCTTCAAAATGGACTGGTTGGATCTTCTTGCAGTCCAAGGGACTCTCAAGAGTCTTCTCCAACACCACAGTTCAAAAGCATCAATTCTTCGTCGCTCAGCCTTCTTCACAGTCCAGCTCTCACATCCATACATGACCACAGGAAAGACCATAGCCTTGACTAGGCGAACCTTTGTTGGTAAAGTAATGTCTCTGCTTTTGAATATGTAATATAAAAAAGACTATGTACATATATTCTTTTTCAGGCTCTTTTCCTATATAGGTTATTAGAGAATATTGAGTAGAGTTCCCTGTGCTATAGAAGACTTTTTAATGATGGCCATCCTGACTAGTCTGAGGTGGTGCCTCATTATACTATTGATTTCCATTTCTCTAATAATAAGCAATATTGAGGATTGTTTCATGTGTCTGTTGGCCATCTGTATTTCTTGGAGAAATGTCTATTTACATCTTCTGCCCATTTCTTGGCTGGGTTTGTTTTTTGGAAAATTGAGGTGTATGAACTGTTTATATTGAGATTAATCCCTTGTCAGTTGCATTGTTTGCAAGTATTTTCACCCTTCCATAGGCTTACTTTTTGCATTGTTTAGAGTTTCTTTTGCTGCATAAAAGATTTTAAGTACAATTAGGTCTAATTTGTTTGGTTTATATTTTGTTTCCTTTATTCTAGGTGATTGACCCACCCCCCAAAAAAAGATATGTGATTTGTGGTAAACCTGTTCTCTATTTACAATGGAATACTACTCAGCCATAAAAAAGAAATGATAACACTTACATCTAAAGGGATGGACCTAGAGATTTTCATACAATGTAAACGAAGTCAGAGAGAGAAAGCCAAGTATCACATTGTTTTACTTGTATGTGGAATCTAAAATATATATATATATATATATATATATATATATATATATATATATATATATGAACTTATTTACAAAATGGGAAGAGACTCACAGAGTAGAAAGTATTCTTATGGTTACCAAAGGGGAAAGGTGGAGAAGGATAATGGAAGAATCTATTGCGGAGCATAGGGAACTATATTCAATATCATATAATAACCTATAATGGAGAATAATCTTAAAGATTAATCTTAAAAACTTTAATCTTAAAAATCTAAAAATCTTAATCTTAAAAATCAATAGTATGGTTGATTTATAATGTGTTCAGTATATAGAAAAGTGGTTCAATTATATATATACATATGCTGGACTGGAAGAAACAGAAGTTGGAATCAAGATTGCCGGGAGAAATATCAATAACCTCAGATAGGCAGATGACACCACCCTAATGGCAGAAAGTGAAGAGGGGCTAAAAAGCCTCTTGATGAAAGTGAAAGTGGAGAGTGAAAAGGTTGGCTTAAAGCTCAACATTCAGAAAACGAAGATCATGTCATCTGGTCCCATCACTACATGGGAAATAGGTGGGGAAACAGTGGAAACAGTGTCAGACTTTGTTTTTCTGGGCTCCAAAATCACTGCAGATGGTGACTGCAGCCATGAAATTAAAAGACGCTTACTCCTTGGAAGGAAAGTTATTTCCAACCTAGATAGCATATTCAAAAGCAGAGACATTACTTTACCAACAAAGGTTCACCTAGTCAAGGCTATGGTCTTTCCTGTGGTCATGTATGGATGTGAGAGCTGGACTGTGAAGAAGGCTGAGCGCCGAAGAATCGATGCTTTTGAACTGTGGTGTTGGAGAAGACTCTTGAGAGTCCCTTGGACTGCAAGAAGATCCAATCAGTCCATTCTGAAGGAGATCAATCCTGGAATTTCTTTGGAAGGAATGATGCTAAAGCTGAAACTCCAGTATTTTGGCCACCTCATGCGAAGAGTTGACTCATTGGAGAAGACTCTGATGCTGGGAGGGATTGAGGGCAGGAGGAGAAGGGGACGACAGAGGATGAGATGGCTGGATGGCATCACTGACTCGATGGATGCGAGTCTGAGTGACCTCCGGGAGCTGGTGATGGACAGGGAGGCCTGGCGTGCTGCGGTTCATGGGGTCGCAAAGAGTCGGACACGACTGAGCGACTGATCTGATCTGATATATATGTAATAATTAAATACATTAAATAAATACTGTACAATTTCTAATCCTCCTTTAGGAAGTTTTTATTTGGTTTGTTTTACATTTTAAAATAATATTTGTCCTATAAACACAAGATCTCGTAACTGAAAAGATGGCTAATGAACTAACCAATTAGCTTAATCATTAAAAATTTTGTTTAACTGCTTAGATTATAGAAGAAAAGAGAGTTTAGGACTTCATTCTATTATTCATTCTCAAAGCACAGAGGAATTTTTACATATTTCGATTTGACAGACAGTCCTTTCTAACAAACAGGTGTTTCAAGGTCAGAGCTAAGTATTGTTGGCAGAGATGTGAGGCAATAGACTGAACACCAGCCAACATGTACTTGGCTTCCATCCCTTGGTTTCACCAGCAATAATTTCATTCACTGATAATTTTTTAAAGGTAAAATTATTACTGCCTCTGCAAATCTTCTGTAAATGATTTAAGCTAGTTTATTTCCTCTCCTTTTCCATCTTATGCTCTAGCATTGCAAACAGGGATTTCTCCTAAGTGAACAGTCTTTCAAAGCATATCATTCAGTGACTGAATTTACTAACATTTTTTAAAAATATCCACTTATGACATATGCTTGGCAGGTTTTCTGGTTTCCAGTTAAAAGCAATCCTTCTACTTAAAAATAGCTTTTAAAGTGAAACTCTACCTAAAAATGTAACATTTATATCACTTAGTGCTTTTTTTTTTTTTTAAAGCTAGTAGCATTTGTTAAAACTGCATCTTCTCACAAAAATGTCCAAAAGAGAGTCAAGAATGAAGATGGCTGTTAATAATGGCCATGAGCAAAACATTTATATTGAGGGTATTTTAAGGCATGATATACAGCAAATCTGTTCCTTGATTTAACATCTAATATAAAGAAATTTCCCATTCACTTTTTCATGGTGTTGAATTAAAATACCCAAAGTAGTTAGGGAGAGAGAAAATCAACACAAATAAGATTTTTTTCTGTCTTGACTATAGTTGTACTTTTTATGCAGGTCAGGAAGCAACAGTTAGAACTGGACATGGAACAACAGACTGGCTCCAAATAGGAAAAGGAGTAAGTCAAGGCTGTATATTGTCACCCTGTTTATTTAACTTATATGCAGAGTACATCATGAGAAACGCCGGGCTGGAAGAAGCACAAGCTGGAATCAAGATTGCTGGGAGAAATATCAATAACCTCAGATATGCAGATGACACCACCCTTATGGCAGAAAGTGAAGAGGAACTCAAAAGCCTCTTGATGAAAGTGAAAGAGGAGAGTAAAAAAGTTGACTTAAAGCTCAACATTCAGAAAACGAAGATCTTGGCATCCAGTCCCATCACTTCATGGCAAATAGATGGGGAAACAGTGTCAGACTTTATTTTTCTGGGCTCCAAAATCACTGCAGATGGTGATTGCAGCCATGAAATTAAAAGACGCTTAATCCTGGGAAGAAAAGTTATGATCAACCTAGACAGGATACCAAAAAGCAGAGACATTACTTTGCCAACAAAGGTTATTCTAGTCAAGGGTATGGTTTTTCCAGTAGTCACGTATGGATATGAGAGTTGGACAATAAAGAAAGCTGAGTGTAGAAGAATTGCTCATTTTGAACTGTGGTGTTGGAGAATACTCTTAAGAGTTCTTTGGACTACAAGTAAATCCAACCAGTCCATCCTAAAGGAAATCAGTCCTGGATGTTCATCGGAAGGACTGATGTTGAAGCTGAAACTTCAATACTTTGGCCACCTGATGTGAAGGACTGACTTATTTGAAAAGACCCTGATGTTGGGAAAGATTGAAGGCAGAGGGAGAATGCGATGACAGAGGATGAGATGGTTAGATGGCATCACCGACTCAGTGGACATGAGTTTGGGTAAACTCTGGGAGTTGGTGATGGACAGGGAAGCCTGGCATGCTGTGGTTCATGGGCTTGCAAAGAGTGGGACACAACTGAGAAACTGAACTGATACTAATGGCTGATATAAAAAGCAACAAAGATGAGTCACAAAACCCTGGCTAAAACATTGTACAGAAAACAGTATATGTGTGATTTCTTTTACTTGAAATTCTGAAAGTGACATATGATGGAAAAATAATCATGCATTAGTAGCCTCACAGAAGATAATAGGAAACTGACTGGCAAGGATATTGCAGAATTTTCTGAAGTGATTATAATGTTCTGTATCTTAACAGGAGGCTGAGTTACAGAGGTCAAAGTTCAGTGAATGCACACTTTATTTAGTTTTGTACACTTAACTACACTCAAGTTTTACACCAAAAGAAAAAATAAATAGATAAATATCCGACTTACATTTAATAAATTTCATTCTGAATTTTTAATATAATCTTGAAACATTACTTTCTGCCTAGTTATTACAAAACATGGCTATATTCCCCATGTTGTCAGTGCATCCTTGATCCTGTCTTACAGCCAACTGTACTTTCCACATTGGGTGTGTGCGTAGTCGCTCAGTCGTGTCTGACTTTGCGATCCCATGGGCTGCAGCCTACCAGGCTCCTCTGTCCATGCGATTCTCGAAGAACCAGGCAAGAATACTGGAGTGGGTTGCCATTTCTTTCTCCACGGTATATTTCTTACCTAGTGATTGAACCCACTTCTCCTACATTTGCAGAGGGATCTTTTACTGTCTGAGAAACCAGTAAAGCCCTGGTAGCTAGCTGGTAAAGAAACCTTCCACCTTATCCAGCCCTATATGACCCCTCTCCTGCTCCCCACTTGTAACCATTAGCTTGTCCTCTACATCTAAACAAACTATATGAGTTTGTTTCCTTTGGTTGCATTCATTAGTTTCTGAATGCTTTAGATTAATCATATAAGTAATATCATACAGTATTTGTCTTTCTTGCTCAGATTTATTTCACTTAGCATAGTGCCAGGTCCATTTCTCTCTATATATATGTTATATACAAATCAGATCAGTTCAGTCACTCAGTCATGTCCGACTCTTTACGACCCATGAACTACAGCATGCCAGGCCTCCCTGTCCATCACCAACTCCCGGAGGTCACTCATTCTCACATTCATCGAGTCAGTGATGCCATCCAGCCATCTCATCCTCTGTCGTCCCCTTCTCCTCCTGCCCCCAATCCCTCCCAGCATCACAGTCTTCTCCAATGAGTCAACTCTTCGCATGAGGTGGCCAAAATACTGGAGGTTCAGCTTTAGCATCATTCCTTCCAAAGAAATCCCAGGGCTGATCTCCTTCAGAATGGACTGCTTGGATCTCCTTGCAGTCCAAGGGACTCTCAAGAGTCTTCTCCAACACCACAGTTCAAAATCATCAATTCTTCTGCGCTCAGCCTTCTTCACAGTCCAGCTCTCACGTCCATACCTGACCACAGGAAAGACAATAGCCTTGACTAGGCGAACCTTTGTTGGTAAAGTGATGTCTCTGCTTTTGAATATGCTATCTAGGTTGGTCATAACTTTCCTTCCAAGGAGTAAGCGTCTTTTAATTTCATGGCTACAGTCACCATCTGCAGTGATTTTGGAGCCCAGAAAAATAAAGTCTGACACTGTTTCCACTGTTTCTCCATCTATTTTCCATGTAGTGATGAGACCAGATGCCATGATCTTCGTTTTCTGAATGTTGAGCTTTAAGCCAACCTTTTCACTCTCCACTTTCACTTTCATCAAGAGGCTTTTGAATTCCTCTTCACTTTCTGCCATAAGGGTGGTGTCATCTGCATATCTGAGGTTATTGATATTTCTCCCAGCAATCTTGATTCCAGCTTGTGTTTCTTCCAGTCCAGCATTTCTCATGATGTACTCTGCATATAAGTTAAATAAACATGGTGACAATATACAGCCTTGACGTACTCCTTTTCCTATTTGGAACCAGTCTGTTGTTCCATGTTCAGTTCTAACTGTTGCTTCCTGACCTGCATACAGATTTCTCAAGAGGCAGATCAGGTGGTCTGGTATTCCCATCTCTTTCAGAATTTTCCACAGTTCATTGTGATCTACACAGTCAAAGGCTTTGGCATAGTCAATAAAGCAGAAATAGATGTTTTTCTGGAACTCTCTTGCCTTTTCCATGATCCAGCGGATGTTGGCAATTTGATCTCTGGTTCCTCTGCCTTTTCTAAAACCAGCTTGAACATCAGGAAGTTCACGGTTCACATATTGCTGAAGCCTGGCTTGGAGAATTTTGAGCATTACTTTACTAGCGTGTGAGATGAGTGCAATTGTGCGGTAGTTTGAGCACTCTTTGGCATTGCCTTTCTTTGGGATTGGGATGAAAACTGATCTTTTCCAATCTTGTGGCCACTGCTGAGTTTTCCAAATTTGCTGGCATATTGAGTGCAGCACTTTCACAGCATCATATTTTAGGATTTGGAATAGCTCCACTGGAATTCCATCACCTCCACTAGCTTTGTTCGTAGTGATGCTTTCTAAGGCCCACTTGACTTCACATTCCAGAATGTCTGGCTCTAGGTCAGTGATCGCACCATCATGATTATCTGGGTCATGAAGCTCTTTTTTGTACAGTTCTTCTGTGTATTCTTGCCACCTCTTCTTAATATCTTCTGCTTCTGTTAGGTCCATACCATTTCTGTCCTTTATCGAGCCCATTTTTGCATGAAATGTTCCTTTGGTATCTCTGATTTTCTTGAAGAGATCCCTAGTCTTTGCCATTCTGTTGTTTTCCTCTATTTCTTTGCATTGATCACTGAGAAAGGCTTTCTTATCTCTTCTTGTTATTCTTTGGAACTCTGCATTCAGATGTTTATATCTTTCCTTTTCTCCTTTGCTTTTCGCTTCTCTTCTTTTCACAGCTATTTGCAAGGCCTCCCCAGACAGCCATTTTGGTTTTTGCATTTCTTTCCCATGGGGATGGTCTTGATCCCTATCTCCTGTACAATGTCACGAACCTCATTCCATGTCTTTATCCATTCATCTGTTGATGGACACTTAGGTTGTTTCCATATCCTGTCAACTCTAAATAATGCTTGCAAGAAAACTGAGGTGCCTATATCTTTTTGAATTTTTTTTTTCAGATACATACCCAGCAGTGGAATTGCTGGATCACATGGTAGTTTTGGTTCCCAGGTAGCACAATGGTAAAGAATCCACCTGCCAGTGCAGCTGATGCAAAGAGACGTGGGTTCTATTCCTGGGTCATGAAGATACTTTGAATTAGGAAATGACAACCTACTCTAGTATTCTTGCCTGGAAAATGCCATGGACAAAAGAGTCTGGTGGGTTACAGTCCATGGGGTCACAAAGAGTCAGACAAGACTGAGTGACTAAGCACAAACATGGTAGTTCTATTTTTAGTTATTTATCATTATCCTGTCTGACTTCTTGATATATACTTGATAGTGAGAATGTCTATCTTCATTTAATGAACATTTTATGTAAAATGTTTAATTAAGCTCAATTAAAATAACTAAATTTAATATAGTATTTAATTTATATTAAAGATAAAATTACTCTTTGAGTTTAATTAATTTAATTTTATTTCTGATATTCGTATAATATGTGATGGAAGATGTATTTTTACCAAAACTTAACTCACTGTTCTATAATTTATACATTTTTAAATGATAGCTTTTTACTACACTTTGATATGTCACTGTTAACATTATCTCTTTAGAGAACATTTTAATATCTATTGGAGCAAGTATTCTATCATCATTTCTTTAAAAAAACTTTATTTTCTTTCTTTATTCCCTTCCAAATAAACATTTAAACCCATTTGTGACTGTCAGCAAAAAAAAATCAGTAGTGTCATTGAAATTGCAGAACTGTGTGAATTGAGAAAACAGATTTTCAATAATGAGATCTTGGACCAGAAGTACAGTATATTTCTGCATTTTTAAGTAATTGTTGAAATTTTCAGTTTATAGTTCTGTCCATGTAGATTTTTCACAATTCCTTTTTAAAGTCAGTTTTATCAAAGTATCCTTTATATACAGTAAAACGAATCCATCCTTAAGTGTGTTTTTGATATGCTTTGATAAATTTATTCACTCATGTAAATGTTCACCAATGTAAAAATTCACCAATCACAGTATAAAAGCTTAAAATTCCACTTGTGCGTCTACTCCCATCATTCTCTTTCCTGTGTTAACCAAAATTTCAGGAACAAAGACCTGACTAAAATAAACAGGCATCTATTTGTGGTTTGCTGGGAATGCAGCCTGCAAAGCACCAGGTCCACAAGCACTTGAAATGTGTTCCACTCAACTATGAAATGGAGGAAACTTATAAAGGTTAAAAATTGCAAGGCCAGTTAGTTACATAAATTATTTGTTAAGAATTATTATTGCCCTGGCAAGGAGGGGTGCCAGTTAAGCAAGAATTGGTTGAAGTCTGAAATGGCTGCATGCTGCTGCTGCTGCTAAGTCGCTTCAGTCGTGTCCGACTCTGTGCGACCCCACAGACAGAAGCTCACCAGGCTCCCCCGTCCCTGGGATTCTCCAGGCAAGAATACTGGAGTGGGTTGCCATTTCCTTCTCCAATGCATGAAAGTGAAAAGTGAAAGTGAAGTCGCTCAGTCGTGTCCGACTCTTAGCGAACCCATGGACTGGAGCCCACCAGGATCCTCTGTCCATGAGATTTTCCAGGCAAAAGTACTGGGGTGGGGTGCCATTGCCTTCCCCGAAATGGCTGCATAGTTATTAATAAAACAAAGTTGCGGCTAGTAAGTGATAGTCTTTCAGTCATGTCTGACCCTTTGTGATCCAATGGACTGTGGGCTCCTCTTTGTCTGTGGGATTTCCCAGACAAGAATATTGGAATGGGCAGCCATTTCCTTCTCCTGGGGATCTTCCTGACCCAGGGATCAACCTGGGTCCCCAGTATTGCGGGCAGATTCTTTGTCTGAGCCACCAAGGAAGCCAGTCGATGTTGTTCTAAAAATGATGGGAGATATAATTAAGTTTGGTATTGTATAGTTCAGAAAGTTCAGGTTCTGGGCCCTGGTCCTGAGACCAGATTGTCAATGGCTATCTGACTCTATTTTGTATGCTAGAACTCTGATAACTTTATTATGATTTCAACCTGTCATCATCCTCCACCCAAGACAGAAATCAATATGATTTATAACCATAGACTAGTTTTTCCTATTCTAAAATGTCATGTCAATAGAAATTGATGTATATACTTGTGTCTGGATTGTGTAAGTTAGCATAATTTTGTTGAGAATCATCATGTTAATGTGAGCATCTTCACTTTTTATTGATTAGTCCATTATATGAATATACCACTATTTATTTTTTAAGTTATTACGTCAAGTTTGTGACTTCCAGAAACACAGCTATTATGAGTATTTATATAAATTTTTTGAGAAACTATATTTTAATTTCTGCCTGTGTAATAACTAAAAGTGAAATACTGGGTCATAGGGTAAATATGTGTCCAACATTATATAGCATGGCAAACCACTTCAGTATTCTTGCCTTGAGAACACCATGAAGAGTATGAAAAGGCAAAATGATAGGATACTGAAAGGGGAACTCCCCAGGTTGGTAGATGCCCAATATGCTACTGGAGGTCAATGGAGAAATAACTCCTGAAACAATGAACAGATGGAGCCAAAGCTAAAATAATACCCAGCTGTGGATGTGACTGGTGATAGAAGCAAGGTCTGATGCTGTAAAGAGCAATATTGCATAGGAACCTGGAATGTTAGGTCCATGAATCAAGGCAAATTGGAAGTGGCCAAACAAGAAATGGCAAGAGTGAATGTTGACATTCTAGTAATCAGTGAACTAAAATGGACTGGAATGGGTGAATTTCATTCAGATGACCATTATATCTACTACTGCAGGCAGGAATCCCTCAGAAGAAATGGAGTAGCCATCATGGTCAACAAGAGTCTGAAATGCAGTACTTGGATGCAATCTCAAAAACAACAGAATGATCTCTGTTCATTTCCAAGGCAAACCATTCAATATAACAGTAATCTAAGACTATGCCCCAACCAGTAATGCTGAAGAAGCTGAAGTTGAATGGTTCTATGAAGACTTACAAGACCTCTTAGAACTAACACCCCAAAAAGATGTCCTTTTCATTATAGGGGACTGGAATGCAAAAGTAGGAAGTCAAGAAACACCTGGAGTAACAGGCAAATTTGGCCTTGGAATACGGAATGAAGCAGGGCAAAGACTAATAGAGTTTTGCCAAGAAAATGACTGGTCATAACAAACACCCTCTTCCAACAATACAACAGAAGACTTTATACATGGACATCACCAGATGGTCAACACCAAAATCAGATTGATTATATTCTTTGCAGCCAAAGATGGAGAAGCTCTATACGGTCAGCAAAAACAAGACCAGGAGCTGACTGTGGCTCAGATCATGAACTCCTCATTTCCAAATTCAGACTGAAATTGAAGAAAGTAGGGAAAAACACTAGACCATTCAGGTATGACCTAAATCAAATCCCTTATGATTATACAGTGGAAGTGAGAAACAGATTTAAGGGACTAGATTTGATAGAGTACCTGATGAACTATTGAATGAGGTTCATGACATTGTACAGGAGACAGGGATCAAGACTATCCCCATGGAAAAGAAATGCAAAAAAGCAAAATATCTGTCTGGGGAGGCTTTACACATAACTGTGAAAAGAAGAGAAGTGAAAAGCAAAGGAGAAAAGGAAAGATATAAGAATCTGAATGCAGAGTTCTAAAGAATAGCAAGAAGAGATAAGAAAGCCTTCCTCAGTGATCAATGCAAAGAAATAGAGGAAAACAACAGAATGGAAAAGCTAGAGATCTCTTTAAGAAAATTAGAGATATCAAGGGAAAATTTCATGCAAAGATGGGCTCGATAAAGGACAGAAATGGTATGGACCTAACAGAAGCAGAAGATATTAAGAAGAGGTGGCAAGAATACACAGAAGAACTGTAAAAAAAGATCTTCACAACCCAGATAATTACGATGGTTTGATCACTGACCTAGAGCCAGACATCCTGGAATGTGAAGTCAAGTAGGCCTTGGATGGCATCACTACAAACAAAGCTAGTGGAAGTGATTGAATTCCATTTGAGCTATTTCACATCCTGAAAGATGATGCTGTGAAAGTGTTGCACTCAATATGCCAGCAAATTTGGAAAACTCAGCAGTGGCCACAGGATTGGAAAAGGTCAGTTTTCATCCCAATCCCAAAGAAAGGCAATGCCAAAGAATGCTCAAACTACCGCACAATTGCACTCATCTCACACACAGTGAAGTAATGCTCAAAATTCTTCAAGCCAGGCTTCAGCAATATGTGAACCATGAACTTCCTGATGTTCAAGCTGGTTTTAGAAAAGGCAGAGGAACCAGAGATCAAATTGCCAACATCCGCTGGATCATGGAAAAAGCAAGTGAGTTCCAGAAAAACATCTATATCTGCTTTATTGACTATGCCAAGGTCATATTGTGTGTGGATCACAATAAACTGTGGAAAATTCTGAAAGAGATGGGAAAACCAGACCACCTGATCTGCCTCTTGAGAAATCTGTATGCAGGTCAGGAAGCAACAGTTAGAATTGGACATGGAACAACAGACTGGTTCCAAATAGGAAAAGGAGTACGTCAAGGCTGTATATTGTCACCCTGCTTATTTAACTTACACGCAGAGTACATCATGAGAAACACTGGGCTGGAAGAAGACAAGCTGGAATCAAAATAGCTGAAAGAAATATCAATAACCTCAGATATTCAGATGACACCACCGTTATGGCAGAAAGTGAAGAGGAACTAAAAAGTCTCTTGATGAAAGTGAAAGTGGAGAGTGAGAAAGTTGGCTTAACGCTCAACATTGGGAGGGAGGAGGGAGGAGGGTTCAGCATGGGGAACACATGTATACCTGTGGTAGATTCATTTTTAATGTATGGCAAAACCAATACAATATTGTAAAGTTAAATAAAATAAAATTAAAAAGAAGAAAAGAAAAGAAAGATCATGGCATCCGGTCCCATAACTTCATGGGAAATAGATGGGGAAACATTGGGAAAAGTGTAAGACTTTATTTTTTTGGGCTCCAAAATCACTGCAGATGGTGAGTGCAGCCATGAAATTAAAAGATGCTTACTGCTTGAAAGGAAAGTTATGACCAACCTAGATAGCATATTCAAAAGCAGAGACATCTCTTTGCCAACAAAGGTCTGTCTAGTCAAGGCTATGGTTTTTCCAGTGGTCATATATGGATGTGAGAGTTGGACTGTGAAGAAGGCTGAGTGCCAAAGAATTGATGCTTTTGCACTGTGGTGTTGGAGAAGACTCTTGAGAGTCCCTTGGTTTGCAAGGAGATCCAACCAGTCCATTCTGAAGGAGATCAGCCCTGGGATTTCTTTGGAAGGAATGATGCTAAAGCTGAAACTCCAGTACTTTGGCCACCTCATGTGAAGAGTTGACTCATTGGAAAAAACTCTGATGCTGGGAGGGATTGGGGGCAGCAGGAAAAGGGGACGACCAGAGGATGAGATGGCTGGATGGCATCACTGACTCCATGGACGTGAGTCTGGGTGAACTCTGGGAGTTGGTGATGGACAGGGAGGCCTGGCGTGCTGCGATTCATGGGTTCGCAAAGAGTCGGACACGACTGAGTGACTGAACTGAACTGACTCAAACTATTTTCTATCGTGACTGAATCATTTATACTGCAACTCAAAGTATTAAACTTCAGTAATTGCAGTATTCACCAATACTTAATGTTATATATGTTTTTAAAATTTTAGACATTCTACTTGGTATGGTATCTAATATTACTGAACATATTCATAATGACAAATAGTGTGAGCCTTTTTTCATGTGCTTTTTCTATCCATATATGTTCTTTGGTGAAATGTCTGACAAAATCTTTCATTCAGTTGTTTTTTCTTTCTAGTTTTAAGTTATGTTAATTTTTCATCAAATGTTTGAGCTCACCATTATGCAATATTGACCCAGAATTTTCTTTCTGGAAAAGTATTTATTACTATATTTAATTTATTTAATAAATATATTCTTGGTAAACTGTTTCTCTTAAGAAACATTCATTTATTGTAAAGTTGATACATTTATTTTAACTTTCTTAAAAATATGTTTTATAATCTAATAACTGAAAAATTTTTATTGGTGTCCTCTGTTTCATTCATGGTATTAAAAATCTATTTTCTCTTCAGCCAGAGATTTTCCCAATGAACTTGTTTTTTATTGCATTGATTTACTTTATGGCTTGTCTGTTTTCTATTTCATGTATTTTTCACTTCTCTTTCTTCTTGCTTTATGTTACTTAATCCTTCCTTAAAAAGAAACAATTCATAGCGCATTGATTAAACATTCTTATATAAACATGAAAAACTGCAGATTTCTAAGTATTGCTGCAGTTTCATCCCCTAAAATTTTATATATAATTTTATTATTCATTTTAAAGGCTTTTGGAATCACTTTGCAATTTTTTTTTTTCTCAATGGATGATTACAAGTGTCATAGTTATTTCCTATATTTGTAGATTTTCTATGTATTTTAAATATATATTTGTTACAGATTTCTCTTGTGATCAGAGGACACATTTTGTATACTCTCAGTCACTTTCAATGTCCTGAGACATGTTACATGGCTCAGAATGCATGTGTGCATGCTCAGTCCTGTCCAGCTCTTTGTGACCCCACAGACTATAGCTTGCCAGCCTCTTCTGTCCATGGGATTTCCCAGGCAAGAATGCTGGAGTAGGTTGCCATTTTCCTCTCCAGGGGATACTCATCTTAATGAATGTTTCATATGCATTTGAAAAGGCCATATGTTCTGCAGTTGTTATGAAGGCCAAGTATTATATATGTCAGTTAGAACAAGTTGATGGGTAGTTTCCTGTATCTTTATAAATGTTTCTATTTGGTTTACCCATTTCTTAGAGAACAATGCTTAAATCTACAAATGTAATATATACTTATCTTAAGGTATATATATTTATACACATATGGAGAAAAAAAGAGGTGGTAGAGAGGAAAAAAGAGAGAGAGGAAGAGGAAGAGAAATAGGGTAAGAATTTAGCATATACTAGTCTGAATTTTTTTCTTTGTTTCTGGATTAATATAATATTGAGGAAAGTCCATATATTCTATTACCTAAAGGTACATATTACAGGAGAATTATTTTTTATGAAAAATTGAAAAATCTTACCATTATATCTCAGCCTGTGCATATCCTTTAACATCTATTTGGCAAATGATGAATCATTTTGCTTAATATTTCATCAATTTAACTTTTCTATTTATTTGTTAATATTGATAATGTTTAGTTTTTTCAGAAATCTTACATTTTAATATATGTACATACTAGTATTTTATTTTATACTTTAATGAACACCTGGAGAAGGCAATGGCAACCCAATCCAGTACTCTTGCTTGGAAAATCCCATGGGCAGAGGAGCCTGGTAGGCTGCAGTCCATGTGGTCTCTAAGAGTCGGACACGACTGAGCGACTTCATTTTCACTTTTCACTTTCATATATTGGAGAAGGAAATGGCAACCCACTCTAGAGTTCTTGCCTGGATAATCCCAGGGACAGGGGAGCCTGGTGGGCTGCTGTCTATGGGTTTGCACAAAGTCGGACACGAATGAAGCGACTTAGCAGCAGCAGCAGCAGCAATGAACACCTTACTGTATATGGTTAATATTGCCTCTCTCACTCCTAATTTGAATATATTTGCTTATTTTAATTAGTCTTAACAGTATTTATATTTTTAAGACAAATTTATTTCCACATTAACTGTGCTAGAAATAATTACGATTTTTCCTTATTTGTTTTATTGCACAACCCTTCCCCTCTTCATTTTCAGATTAAGAATCTATGGTCAGATTGCTCATTCTATTGGTTTTTAGGTATAATGAAATTAAGACAGAGTTCCCTCTTATTTTTTCATGTTAAGATTATTTAGCAAACATTTTGCAAGTCACTGACATGTTTAAGAACTTATGATCTAATTATAATTGTCACTCCAGTGGTGAAAAAAATTAATACATGATATCAATGCACTTTTAATAACAAATGCATATATATTTCACTCTCATGAATATATTTTTAACAAATATTTGCCTAAAAATTATAATCCAGATTAACAGAATGTGACTACCACTAACTTAGCAATAATTCTCCTTCCTTGTGGTTATGAATCTGGTCTCCATTACCCTTATCCTACAATGCTTTCCCTGACAACTAGTAATACATGGTAGATTTAGCAGCCAGTTTAAACCTCTGGAATGTGTTTTTCTAAGAATGTAAGTACCAGCATCTATGTATAGCTCCTCAGTAAATTCTTCCAATTCTCCTTTGATTAATTGTTTGGCTCACAAATTAATTGGTGGAATGCTAGCCTCTGCTACAGGAATATCTAGAGTTACTTGCATGGCATCCTAATAAGTTGAATTTATTTCCCCATATAGTTTTACCTGTTTTTTTTTTTTTTTTTTTTTTAAGTGTCTGTTTCTTTCCTCCCTTCTTATATATAGTAAAGTCTTTTTCAGATACTTTCAAAGTAACTGATATACAAATTATTGGCCAAACACATATTTTAAACTAATGTTGTTTAGTAGAAAGCTTAAATGATAAAAGGATAAGTACATAATTTTTCTTCATACATATTTATATATGTATGTGTACATTCAAATTTATTGTAATTTCCCCCCATTTTGTCATATATTTTAGATATATTGCATTGGATTTTTACTGTGTTAAATATCAAAGTTTAAATTTATTTAGGTTTGCTAAGTCACTTCAGTCGTGTCCGACTTTGTGCGACCCCATGGACTGCAGCCTACCAGGCTCCTCCGTTCATGAGATTTTCTAGGCAAGAGTACTGGAGTGGGGTACCATTGCTTTCTTCGTATTTAGGTTTATTCAAGAATAAATAATAATTAAATCCATTACATTATATTTAGTAAATAATAATTTGATACTAATGGACTTCACAGGTGGTGCAGTGGTAAATAATTTGCCTGTCAATGCAGGAGATGCAGGAGATACAGGTTCAATCCCTGTGTGGATAAGATCACTGCAGTGAATAATGGCAATATACTCTAGTATTCTTACCTGGAAATTCCCATGGACAGAGGAGCCTTGCAGCCAACAGTCCATGGGGTTGCAAAGAGTCAGATATGACTGAGTGACTGAGTACACACAATTTGGTGCTATGATCAAAAAAAAAAAAAAAAATTCACTGAGCACTTTCAATGTGGCTAATGTGACTGGGAGACTAAGTTTTAATTGTATTTAATTTGAATTAAATTTTAATAACCATCTGTGGCCAGTGGCTCCATTTTCAACAATGCTAACTACAAATATCTATTTGTGAGTTGATGCAACATTACTTTGACATAACTTTTCCTTACTGTTCTGGTCTTTTGTACACTTGATCATCCCAAATTTGATATGTGGCAAATTAACCACTGTGATCCAGTAATTAAATGATCAGTTTAAGCATTATTATTTGTAACATACAGTAACTAAGGAGATGGCCATCATATATATTGTGTAAATATTAATAATATAAAATGATGGCCACAATAAAGAATTAAGATATAAGATCAAATTTTTCAACAGTATAAATAATAAAGTTCCATTTTTGCAAATAACAAGCAATTATGTGCAAGTGGTCTTGCTTTTCTGTGCAATTTCCAATATTTTTAAACAGAAAAAAATTTTAAGTGAAATTTCTGATGGTTTTTACATTGAAAAGCTCAGAATACAAGAAAATAATGTGAGACAGACTTAATGGTGGTCTCCATGATTTCTGCCTTCAGGTATCCAGAACTTTGTATAATCCTCTCACCTTAATCCTCTCTTAAAGGTAAGAAAAACCTAAGCAAGATGGTAGGCACTTAGAGAGGGCATCAGAGGGCAGACAGACTGAAAGCACAATCACAGACAACTAGCCAATCTGATCACACGGACCACAGCCTTGTTTAACTCAATGAAACTAAGCCATGCCATGTGGGGCCACCCAAGATGGATGGATCGTGGTGGAGAGGTCTGACAGAATGTGGTCCACTGGAGAAGGGAATGGCAAACCACTTCAGTATTCTTGCCTTGAGAACCCCATGAACAGTATGAAAAGGCAAAAATATAGGACACAGAAAAGAGGAATTCCCCCTGTCGGTAAGTGCCCAATATGCTACTGCAGATCAGTGGAGAAATAACTCCAGAAAGAATGAAGGGATGGAGCCAAAGCAAAAACAACACCCAGTTGTGGATGGGACTGGTGATAGAAGCAAGGTTTGATGCTGTAAAAAGAAATATTGCAGAGGAACCTGGAATCAAAGAAAATTGGAAGTGGTCAAACAAGAGATGACAAGAGTGAACATTGACATTCTAGGAATCAGCGAACTAAAATGGACTGGAATGGTGAATTTTAAATCAAATACTACTGTGGACAGGAATCCCTCAGAAGAAATGGAGTAGCCAGCATAGTCAACAAAAGAGTCCAAAATGCAGTACTTGGATGCAAGCTCAAAAATGACAGAATGATTTCTGTTCATTTCCAAGGCAAATGATTCAATATCATGGTGATCCAAGCCTATGCCCCAACCAGTAATGCTGAAGAAGCTGAAGTTGAATGGTTCTATGAAGACCTACAAGACCTTCTAGAACTAACACCCAAATAAGATGTTCTTTTCATTATAGGGGACAGAAATGCAAAAGTAGGAAGTCAAGAAAAACCTGGAGTAACAGGCAAATTTGGCCTTGGAGTACAGAATGAAGGAGACAAAAGCTAACAGAGTTCTGCCAAGAGAATGCACTCATCATAGAAAACCCCCTCTTCCAACAACCCAAGAGAAGACTCTACACATGAACACCACTAGATGGTCGACACCAAAATCAGATTGATTATATTCTTTGCAGCCGAAAATGGAGAAGATCTATACAGTCAGCAAAAACAAGACTGGGAGCTGACTATGGCTCAGATCATGAACCCTTATTGCCAAATTCAGACTGAAATTATGGAAAGTGGTAAAAACAACTAGACCATTCAAGTATAACCTAATCAAATCCCTTAGGACTATACAGTGGAGGTGAGAAATAGATTTAAGAGACTAGATCTGATAGACAGAGTGCCTGATGAACTATGGATGGAGGTTCATGATATTGTACAAGAGACAGGAATCATGACCATCCCTAAGAGAAAGAAATGCAAAAAAGCAAAATGGCTATCTGAGGAGGCCTTACAAATAGCTGTGAAATGAAGGGAAGGAAAAAGCAAAGGAGAAAAGGAGAGATATACCCATTTGAATGTAGAGATGTAAAGAATAACAAGGAGAGATAATAACAAGGATATACCCATTTGAATGTAGAGCTGTAAAGAATAACAAGGAGAGATAAGAAAGCCTTCCCCAGCGATCAATGCAAAGAAATAGAGGAGAACAATAGAATGGGAAAGAATAGCAACCTCTTCAAGAAACATAGAGATACCAAAGGAGCATTTCATGCAAAGATGGGCTCAATAAAGGACAGAAATGGTAGGGACCTAACAGAAGCAGAAGATATTAAGAAGAGGTGGCAAGAACACACAGAAGAACTGTAAAAAAAAAAAAGGTCGTCATGACCCAGATAATCACGATGGTGCGATCACTCACCTAGAGCCAGAGATCCTGGAATGTAAAGTCAAGTGGGCCTTAGGAAGCATCCCTAAGAACAAAGCTAGTGGAGGTGATGGAATTCCAGTTGAGCTATTTCAAATCCTGAAAGATGATGCTGTAAAAGTGTTGTACTCAATATGCCAGCAAATGTGGAAAATTCAGCAGTGGCCACAGGACTGGAAAAGGTCAGTTTTCATTCCAATCCCAAAGAAAGGCAATGCCAAAGAATGCTCAAACTACTGCACAATTGCACTCATCTCACATGCTAGTAAAGTAATGCTCAAAATTCTCCAAGCCAGGCTTCAGCAATACGTGAACTTCCAGATATTCAAGCTGGTTTTAGAAAAGGCAAAGGAACCAGAGATCAAATTGGCAACATGTTCTGGATCATGGAAAAAGCAAGAGAGTTCCAGAAAAACATCTACTTCTGTTTTATTCACTATACCAAGGCCTTTGACTGTGTGGATCACAATAAACTGTGGAAAATTCTGAAAGAGATGGGAATACCAGACCACCTGACCTGCCTTTTGAGAAACCTGGATGCAGGTCAGGAAGCAACAGTTAGAACTGGACATGTAACAACAGCCTGGTTCCAAATAGGAAAAGGAGTACGTCAAGGCTGTATATTGTCACCCTACTCATTTAACTTCTATGCAGAGTACATCATGAGAAACGCTGGGCTGTAGGAATCACAGGCTTGAATCAAGATTGCTGGGAGAAATATCAATTACCTCAGATATGCAGATGACACCACCCTTCTGGCAGAAAAGGAAGAAGAACTAAAGAGCCTCTTAATGAAAGTGGAAGAGGAGAGTAAAAATGTTGGCTAAAGCTCAATATTCAGAAAACAAAGATCATGGCATCTGTTCCCAATATTTCATGGCCAATAGATAGGAAAACTGTGGAAACGGTGGCTGACTTTCTTTTTCTGGGCTCCAAAATCACTGCAGATGGTGATTGCATCCATGAATTTAAAAGATGCTTACTCCTTGGAAGGAAAGTTATGACTAACTTTGATAGCATATTGAAAAGCAGAGATATTACTTTGTCAACAAAACTCCATCTAGTCAAGACTATTGTTTTTCCAGTGGTCATGTATGGATGTAAGATTTGGACTATAAAGAAAGCTGAGCATGGAAGAATTGATGCTTTTCAACTTTGGTGTTAGATAAATCTCTTGAGAGTCCCTTGGACTGCAAGAAGATCCAACCATTCCATCCTAAAGGAAATCAGTGCTGATTATTCGTTGAAGGGCCGGCCTGATGCTAAAGCTGAAACTCCAATACTTTGACCACCTGATGTGAAGAGCTGATTCATTTGAAAAGATCCTGATGCTGGGAAAGATTGAGGGAAGGAGGAGAAGGGGACTACAGAGGATGAGATGGTTGGATGGCATCATCAACAGAGTGGTCACGGGTTTGGGTGGACTCTGGAAGATGGTGATGGACAGGGAGTCCTAGCATGCTGCATTTCATGTGGTCGCAAAGAGTTGGACATGCCTGAGCGACTGAACTGAGCTGAAGTTAATTGTGTATGGGACCTGTGACTTGCTTCTAATAGAATATGGCAAAGTTGTTGAGATGTATGTGATTATATGAATGTCCTATTTATAATAGAGAGTAAAAGGTCAGGTCTGATGTGTTTAGTTGTAGCTCAGGAACATACCATGCTTATTAAGTAGGTTTTAAATAAATATTTGTGAGGTTTACAAATAACAAACAATTTTTGACTGAATAAATATCTGTAAAAAACTTTAAGCTCTCAGCTTTTTAAGCCAACCCTTCTTCTTGCTCATTTTGAAAAATCAGCTGCCATATTATAAGCTTCCCTATGAAAAGGGCCATGTGCCAAAGAACTAAGGGCAGCATGCTGTGCAGTCAGAGAGAAACTGAGGGAGGCATACTGTCAGCCTCTAAGAAGCTGCAAGCTGCCAAAACCATGTGAGCTTGGGAGGAGATCATAAAATGGACAGAATAGATGAGTTTTAAAATGCAGGCTACAGTTGGCTATAATCAACTATAGGCTATAGGCTATAGTCAAATCTAACATCTATCAGGTTGGTAATAGGTAAAAATCAAAGTCTCTTACTTGAGAGTGTCTTGTGTTTTAGGAAGATTTAGAACTGCAGAAGGATAATGTTCAATGCATCACATGGATATATAACATCCATCACATGGATATATAACAATGCATCACACCATCACATGGATATATAACAGTGAGCTGGTTAAGAATTTGCATCTGGAGACTGAATATTGGGAAAGGAAAACTAAGTATGATAAAAAATCAAATTCAGAAACTAATTTAGAAAAAAAGGGTTATTATTTACAGTAGCTCATTTCACATGAAATGGTTATACCCAAAATCCTTCAAGCTAGGCTTCAGCAGTATGTGAACCGAGAATTTCCATACATACAAATTGGGTTTAGAAAAGGCAGAGGAACCAGAGATCAAATTGCCAACATTCATTGGATCGTAGAGAAAGAAAGGGAGTTCAAGAAAAACCTCTACTTCTGCTTCATTGACTACACTAAAGCCTTTGACTCTGTGGGTCACAACAAACTGGAAAATTCTTAGGATGGGAATGCTAGACCACCTTACCTGCCTCCTGATAAACTTGTATGTGGGTCAAGAAGCAACCACTACAACCAGACATGGAACAAAATTGGGAAAAGGGTACTACAAGGGTATATATTGTCACCCTTCTTAATTTCTATGCATAGTACCTCATGTGAAATGCCAAGCTGGATGAATCACAAGTTGGAATCAAGACTGCCAGGAGAAATGTAAACAACCTCAAATGTGCAGATGATAAAACTCTAGTGGCAGAAAATGAAGATAAATTAAAGAGGCTCTTGATAAGGGTGAACATGGAAAGTGAAAAAGCTGGCTTCAATCTCAGCACTCTACAAACAAAGATCATGGCATATGGTCCCATCAAGTCTTGGCAAGTAGAAGGGGTAAAAGTGGAAGCAGTAACAGACTTTATTTACTTGGGCTTGAAAACCACCGCAGATGGTGACTGCAGATATGAAATTAAAAGATGCTTGCTCCTTGGAAGAAAAGCTATGACAAACCTAGAAAATGTATTGAAAAGCAGAGGCATCACTTTGCCAGCAAAGGTCCATGTAGTCAAAGCTGTGGTTTTTACCCGTAGTCATGCACAGATATGAGAGTTGGACCATAAAGAAGGCGGAGTACTGAAGAATCGATGTTTTTGAATTGTGCTGGAAAAGACTCTAGAGTCCCCTGGACTGCAAGGAGACCAAACCAGTCAATCCTAAAGGAAATCAACTCTGAACATTCATTGGAAGGACTGATGGTGAAGCTGAAGCTCCAATACTTTGGCCACCTAAGGGGAACAACTGACTCACTGAAAAAAACCTTGATGCTGGGGAATGTTGAAGGCAAAGAGAACAGGATGACAGAGAATGAGGTGGTTAGATAGCATGGCAACTCAGTGGACATGAAGGTAAGCAAACTCTGGGAGACAGTAAAGGACAGAGGAGCTTAGCATGCTGCAGTCCATGGGGTGGTAGAGTTGGACAAGACTTAAGAGACCGAACAACAACAATTCACAAAATCACTAAAGGTCCAACCTATTAAGGATGTGTTGTTCTTTAAAAACAAATATGATAAAACTTAATTCAAAGAGATAAAATAAGATACAGATAAATAGGGGGATTTCCCCAATGGTCTAGTGGTTAAAATGCTGCTTTGCAATATAGTGAACGTGAGTTCAATCCCGGTCAGGGAACTGAGATCGCACTTGCTGTGGCACAACTAAGCCCGTGTGCCACAGCTAGAAAGCCTGGGAACTGCACCGAAAGGTCTCCATGGCACAGCAAAGACACGACGCAGTCAAATAAATTTAAAAAATACATGGAAAAAAGAATACTGTTCATGAATATATGACTCAGTGTCATATATATGACAATTTTACTAAAACACAATCTATGTAAACAATCTAATTCTAAAAGCCATAAGCTTTTTTAAAGGAACATGTTAAAAATAACGAGAATGAGTATAACCAAGACAACTGTAAAAGAACAAGGTAGTTGGATGATTTGTATCAGTGAAGATACAGAGTTTATCAATTTCAATAGAGTATGTTGGCACAGGAACAGATAAATGGACTAACGAGGTATAAGAGAGTGCCCAGAAGAGGACTCATACAATTATGGCAACTAGATATATGACGTACAAAGCTTTAGAATTCAGCTGGAAAATGGCAGACTAAACACAAATGGTACAGGAATAACCATTTCAAAACTTTTATATAGTTTCTATATACAAAATAGTAAATCCCAACGTCACTAAGAGTAAACTCTGGAGGTATTAGATACCTAAATATGAAATTTAAAAAAAAAAAAAAAAAAAACTATTTTAAAGGATACAAAAATATCCATATGCCCTAATAGTAAGAAAAATTCCCTAGAAAGATCAACGTAAAAATTATAAAAATAAATATACTAATAAATTTAAATACACTAAAATGAAAATATTTTGTGTTAAGTCTACAGACAAGAAAATACTTTATCATGTATAACAGAATTTCATGTCCATGAAATGTGCTAATAAGTATAAAGCACTTTGAAAAGTAAATGACAAATAGTGTGCACAATATAAATGCTGCAATGGTCATTATTTTTATGAACATATGAAGAGATTCTTAAAAATCGTAAGAAACATTAACTAAAAAGTAGCACCTTAATAGAAAAGCAAGCGAAAATGTGAACAGCAATTGAAAGGAACAGAAATAGAATTGTCAATAAATATGTACTAATCTCAATTAGTAATCAGAAAAATACTGATGAGATGTCATTGATTTCCTTAGACTAGGAAAAATTAAAACCATTCTTGATAACGAATGTTAGCAGCAATGAGAAACAATGAAAGTGTTATCAATTACTCACCTGAGAAAACAATTGCTTCACCTATTTTTCAAAGCTAGCTAACAAAAGTTAGTTGAAAATAAATATATTCCACAAACTAGTAATTCTATTATTACTAGTAAAATTTGTATGCACCTCATACATTTGCAATGGCACCCCACTCCAGTACTCTTGCCTGGAGAATCCCATGGACGGAAGGAGCCTGGTAGGCTGCAGTCCATGGGGTCACTAAGAGTCGGATCCGACTGAGCAACTTCACTTTCACTTTTCACTTTCATGCATTGGAGAAGGCAATGGCAACCCACTCTAGTGTTCTTGCCTGGAGAATCCCGGGCACGGGGGGAGCCTGTTGGGCTGCTGTCTAGGGGGTCGCACAGAGTCGGACACGACTGAAGCAACTTAGCAGCAGTAGCATACATTTGCACAATGTGACATTTTAAAAAATATTTATTGCATTTATTGTAATATTTAAAAAATTAGGGATAATCTAAGTGTCCTCTAAAATGCTGATAAATGATGTTATATTCATACAGTTAAATATCAAAATTATTAGGGCTATAGATATCAACTCGGATAAATCTCAAAAACGTAATGTGTAAAATTTTAAAAATGTGTAAACCTGTGTTTATAATTTTATGGACGATAAGTATTGGAGCTTCAGTTTCAGCATCAGTCTTACCAATGAATATTCAGGATTGATTTCCTTTAGGATTGACTGATATTCAGAAGTGATAATAAACTATGCAATTGCATGGGATGAGCATTGGAAAAAGACTAATTGGGAAGAAACGACAAGCTTTTGGAAATCTTCATTTGCACAGGTGTGTGTGTGTGTGCTTACTCATGTCCTACTCTTTGAGACCCCATGGCCTGCAGCCCACCAGGTTCCTCTGTCCATGAGGTTACTCTAGCCAAGAATAATGGAGTGGGTTGTCATTCCCTGCTCCAGGGGATCTTCCCAACCCAGGGATTGAACCCAGGTCTCCTGCATTGCAGGTAGATTCTTTACCATCTGAGCCACTAGGGAAGCCCTCATTTGCACACAGCAGTCAGAAATTGCCAACAAAATGTGGCCATACAGACACAACTAAATAAGAAAGACATTATCGATTGAATTAAAAGAATGTAAAACAGAGGATGAGATGGCTGGATGGCATCATTGACTCAATGGACATGCGTTTGAGCAAACTCTGGGAGATAGAGAAGGACTGGGAAGCCTCCCGAGCTGCAGTCCATGGGGTTGCAAAGAGCTGGACATGACTGAGCAACTGAACAACCACAACCGCGATGTATAGGCTTTGGGGAATTGAAGAATCTTGGTTGAGGGAAAAGAGAGAGAGGACTAAGAATATTCAGAAGATTATATATTCCTAACACAGATTAATTTAATATACTCCAGGAGATCTTCTAGACCCAAGGTGTGAACCCCCATCTTTTATATTCCCTGCATTGGCAGAAGGGTTCTTTACCACTAGCACCACCTAGGAAGCCCAATTTAATATATACAAAGTTTAAATCACATGATAATGGGACATTTACCATCTTTCAATAATTGATAAAGCAAAACCATTAATATATAGATAATTTGAAAAACCTAATCATAGAAAAATAAAAAGATATAATTCAACTCCAAATAACTCATTCAGCTTTTCTATAGGTTTTCTTTGAAAAAAAAAAAAAAAAAGCCTTGAGATTATTCTCAACTATTCTTGAGTTTGTCAAGAAAAAAACTGCACATTACTGAAGAACATTAAATTGAGAGATATTCCAGAAATTTGTATTTGACTCCATCTCATTTCTTTTTCAGCTAAGAAGGAATATTTCTGAAAATAAGGAAATATTTTCTGGGCTCTCTTGCAAATACAGTTGATCCCTGAAAAATGTGGGTTTGAACTGCATGCGTCCACTTACACGTGGATTGTTTTTGATCATAAATCCTAGTGTATTACACAATCCATGGTTAAATTTATGGAAAGGAAGGAATACTGCATATGGATGACTAGCTTTAAATTATTGGCTGACTTTTAGCTGCTTGGAGGGTGGGCACTGCTAACCTCTGTTTTGTTCTGGTGTCGACTATAAAGATGATAAGACCTGTTCAAATCGAGATAAGTGATAGCGGTGTTTGCCACCTGCAGTAACTCTACTCAAAGCCAGAGGGTTTTGTTTCTTTTCTTTTTCCTTCCTCTTCTTTATGGCTGGAGTTTGGATTCAGTAGCTGAAACTGAACCATGAAGCAGAAACCAGGCATTCAGGATGCTAGAATGGCATGGGTCCTGATGCTTGTGAAGCTGACCTACAACTCTTGGACCATTCATTCTACCTTTATGTGTGAGAAAGCTAAATCTATACTTGAGAGTCCCTTGGACTGCAAGGAGATCCAACCAGTCCATTCTGAAGGAGATCAGCCCTGGGATTTCTTTGGAAGGAATAATGCTAAAGCTGAAACTCCAGTATTTTGGCCACCTTATGCGAAGAGTTGACTCATTGGAGAAGACTCTGATGCTGGGAGGGATTGGGGGCAGGAGGAGAAGGGGACGACAGAGGATGAGATGGCTGGATGGCATCACTGACTCGATGGATGTGAGTCTGAGTGACCTCTGGGAGTTGGTGATGGACAGGGAGGCCTGGTGTGCTGAGATACATGGGGTCGCAAGGAGTCAGACACAACTGAGCAACTGATCTGATCTCATCTGATATTGTGTTTAATTCACATTAATTTTGAAATTTTATTTTATTCAGAGATTAATTATATTCTATATGTGACTTATAAGAAATAGCTGTTACAAATCCATCATAATGAAGATAGTTATGTACTAAAGCAGGAATAAATTAATTTGCTAATGTCTAACCAAAATCAAATAGGTGCTTTAAGTAGACCTACAATAAAAAAATGGAAAGTGTGTATACTTGAGCAGTCACATTGCCTATTAATGAGGAACAGATGTGCATTCAATGAATAGGTTAGGAAAATCACATTTCCAGTATCACCATATTCTATTTTAAAAGTTTTATCTGTGTAGTCAGAAACTGGGACACATAGCAGATGGAAGAGTGTCAAATTATTTACTGAACATGTTGAAGATATGAAGAATTTTTAACTTGGAAACCTCTAAGTTCAAAACCAGTAGAAGTTTAGCCCTCTTAGTTCATTGCCCTCTGTTAGGTTTTTAGAGAAGCCCACCTCTTTCATTTGAACATTACTTTCTAGAAGGTTGATTTATCTGTCTATAACCTATTAGTACTATATACTTTTTGCAAAATATTAACACTTAATAAATATTTGTAAAACAGTTTTTCTTTAATTTAACTGTTGGATAAAGTAGCTATTTTAGGGGACACATTTTGTATTTTGGATATATAAGCATTTTTAAGCTTGCTGATTTGATTAATATGAATTTCATCCACTGCAGAAGGGATAGGCTACCCACTCCAAGATTCTTGAGCTTCTCTTGTGGCTCAGCTGGTAAAGAATCCACTTGCAATGTGGGAGATCTGGGTTTGATCCCTGGGTTGTGAAGATTCCCCTGGAGAAGGGAAAAGCTACTCATTCCAGTATTTCAGCCTGGAGAATTTCATGGACTATACAATCCATGGGGTTGCAAAGAGTTGGACACAACTCAGTGACTTTCACTTTCTTTCCTTTCTTGAAAAATTACTTTTCTTCATATGTGAGTCTGGAAGCCCAAGGGCCAGGCTCTGAATTTTATGAGAGGCATGATGTACTGAAGAATATTCTAGAAGCCCCACTGAGATATGCCCTTTCCTCAGACAGTTACAGATTTCTGGATAATCATACAGTGGGCCACACTGATTTAAAAATCCAATTCTCTTTTCAAAGACTAGTAAAGAAAAGGTGATGGATGGATGTTGTATTCAACTAGAATTGTTACAGGAGTTCATGGGTAAATATGACTATGGATCAAGTGCCAAACTTTTCAACAAATGTAGGGACTTTCTAAGACATTTGTGTTGTTTAATTGCTAAGTTGTGTCCAACTCTTTTGAGACCCCATGGATTACAGCAGTCTGGCTCCTCTGTCCATGGGATTTCCCAAACAAAAATACTAGAGTGAGTTGCCATTTCATTCTCTAGGGGATCTTTGCATTGCAGGCGGATTCTCTACCCCTAATTAACCAGGGAAGCCCAAGACATTTGTAGTCCCATATATTTATACACAATTGATGGAATCTAATATATACATTAAAATGACGAATAACAGCAAAGAAAAAGTGACCACAACTTATTAATTTTCATACATATTTAGAATGTCAAAAACCATTGGAGATTATGAAACACTTTATTAAGTTGGAATTAAAAGATGAAATATAAAATATTTGGTATGTTCTAGGGATGAAATTGTGAATAAAATCTGACTAATAAATCTTCTAATCATATTTTAAGCTTACAGCTTAAAAATGTTACAAAAGTAAGGTCTATAACTCTAACAGCTGAAAGTATGTGTTAGGAAATTATAGGTGAGATACAATGTCTTGCGGCTAACTAGCAGGTATCACCAAGATCTGTTCTCCCCTATTCCATAGACATGGAGTTTATCTGCTCATATATATATGAGTTTATCTGCTTATATATATATATATATATATATAATGTTTTATATATATATATATATATATATATAAAACATCTTATGCCTTTTGTAGCTACATGTAGCCCTGGGACTAAGATTTGGTCAATCCATGTCTGTTGAACCTGATTGATGACTGTCACTTCCAAGAGGATAGAAAAGATTTTGTTATGCATTCCTGTGGCACTCACTCTTTTCCCACTGTCCGGATTGTGGCAAAAAGTAGATCAGCATCTTTTGACTTAGAAGCCAAATGTTGAGGGAACCGTAAATGCCCAACCAATCTTAGACCTTTTCCATCAGGATTGTTTGGACCTAAAGGTCCATATTGTTTTATCCCCAAGTATTTTGTGGTCTCTTTCTCCTCTCTTGTTAACAGAAGTTTACTGTATACCTGAATTAATACATAACTCAAAACTTATTGTTTATTAACTATTTCCTCTGAGCTTAAGTTCACATGCGAATACTGCATTTGTTAGTAATTACTTAACTTCAGATTTATGTTCTCATTTAGATTTAGAAATACAATCTCTAAATCTTTTCATTCGCTTATTTGAAACTTAAAATGGAAACATTGCTTTGTAATGTTTCTTCCTGAAAAATTTCTGTTTGAGTAGCTAAAAGTGGGTTGTAGAATTTCATCAGGATCCTTTAGGCTGACAATATAAACAGGACAATTCAGCACATTGTGAAGTTCTCACTATTAACCACATTACTACTTGTTTTTCTTGGAGTACCCCTAAAATTCTCTCTATTTCTGGAATATTTTTCACTTCTGTTAGCCATTTCTGTAATTTTCTTGGAAACTGAGTATTGCATTATATGTGAGAAAACTACTGAATTAAGGGCAGAAGAAAATTTTCAAATTTCACAATCATTGATGATAGAGCCCCAATAAATACACGTAAAACCACTGGTAGACCACAATGTAATTCAACAACTGGATTGTGGTTGATATTCAAAGAAATAACAGGATTGAACAAAATTACTCTAGCCTCATACAATTTCTAATGCTCAAATGAAGCTAAAGTCCTGTTAGGGGTTTTACTGGATAGGAGGAAATTGTACGTGTAAGTATAAACACACTTCCAGTCATAAATATACAGACACTCCAATAAGTGTCTTATGTCAGAGAAATTACAATCAAGTATAATGTATTTTGTCATACATCTAACTTATGCTTACAAATATTTATTAAATGACTTTTCCACACTAAAATATGAACTCCCAGAAGGAAAGGACATTGTCTGGTTACAAAACTCCCACTGTCATAAATACGGCAGGTGATTAATAAAAACTCTGTTCTCTGACTGGTCACTGTTTTCCATAACAATCTGTTTGCTTTTATTTGCAATCACTGAAAGTACTGAAACTGAATATATTCATCTTTTTTCATTGTATCTTAGGGCAATCAGAAGTGGTTGACTACATGAATCACCTCTGGCAAAGAAGAGAATACTTTACTATCCATATTTGCTACAGCTTATCCCTTGTCTTTTAATTTCTACCCTATTACCTGTACTTCTTCACCACTATGCCTATTAAATGCAATCATTGATGAGAACACTGTCAATATTCTTTTGGCACAAGTACAGGTACATACAGGCTGAAAATATACACAGGATAAGTCTGAACATGGTGAAGTTGCTTTTGAACTGTGGTGTTGGAGAAGACTCTTGAAGAGTTCCTTGGACTTCAAGGAGAGCCAACCAGTCCATCCTAAAGGAAATCAATCCTAAATATTCACTGGAGGGACTGAGGCTGAATTTCCAATACTTTGGCCACCTGATGTGGAGAGCCTACTTATTGGTAAAGACCCTGATGCGGGGAAAGATTGAAGTCAGGAAGAGAAGGGGACAACAGAGGATGAGATGGTTGGATCGTATCACTGACTCAATGGACCTGAGTTTGAGCAAGCTCTGGGAGATGATGAAAGACAGGGAAGCCTGGTGTGCTGCAGTCCATGGGGTTCCAAATAGTTGGACACGACTGAGCAACAACCACAGGTACATACAAATGTGAACAAAACAAACAAATTTATAAAAAGCAAGTGATTTTAGTAAGTTCACCTTTGGTAGCCTACAAACAACAACAACAACAACAAAAAAAAAACCAGTTTTATTCATCTTTAATCACTGGCTTTAACTAAGCTATATTCTGTTCCTTCATGATATCTTTGGAAAACCTAATTGCTTTCCAGTCATGGTTACTGATTTTAAACATCCATCTCAGCACAATCCAACTGAATATTTTTATGATCTATTTATCTTCCCTTTGTCCTTTTTCTCCCCTCAGTATTGGCCGAGCCTTTGTCTGGGGTCCTTGGAGTGGAAAGGTCATAAGGTCCCTACTTTTCATCTTTCCCCTCTTCTCTAGATCCATTTCTCTCCTTGTATTTTGGAGTCCGGAGGAGGGAAGAAATGGGAGGGTCAAGCAGCCTTAATTAACTGGCCCTCCTGAAGTCTTTTTATGGCTGTGCCCTGACAGTACCCTCTGGAGTCAGGTGCGTGAGCTCTTCAGCACGGCCAACAGGAGCCCTGCCACATTTACTGAATAGATGATCAACTAAAATGCCATCTCTTACATTAGCTGTAAGTTCTTGTTCCTGACACCTTAGTGACAGATAAACTACAGTGAGTATGTGCTAAGTTGCTTCAGTTGTATCCGACTCTTTGCGACTTTATGTACTGTAGCCCACCAGGCTCCTCTGTCCATGGGATTCTCCAGGCAAAAATACTGAGTGTGTTGCCCTGCCCTCCTCCATGGCATTTTCCTGACTGAGGGATCTAACTAACCCATGTCTCTTACATCACCTGCATTGACAGACAGGTTCTTTACCACTAGTGACACCCGGGAAGCCCAAACTAAGGTGAAATCTTTGTAAACTAGCTCAAGATCAGCTAACCACAGTACCATGTGATAGCTGAATACTCTCATATTCTGAATATATCACTGTTGGGAAGGAAAAGTATTTCTTCTCCCCATCTCAGGTTTCAGTTCTGGCTCTGTAACAAAAGACAGATTAATGAAAAACATATATTTCAGTTTTAAGTTGCAAGGAAATCTTCTTAAGGAAATGAAGACCCATAGAAGTGGCAAAATTTAAATCCTTTTGTAATAGATTGAAAAAAGTGAGGCAATTGTGGAAAAGGAAGTAAAATGTATGGGGAGACTAGAGGAAAGTAAGAATTATTTTCACAAGGTCTCTTTGTATAGAATTCTTTTAGTCTTAACTTTCCTTCCCTGATGATAAGAATGTTCCTTTTCTCATAGTATATATAGGGCGTATTTCATATAGAATTTTTATCTCCTATTTTCAGAGAGGAAAAAGCAGATCAGAATATTCTTCTTGCATCTGCTGTTTTAAACATGCCTCTAGCTCAAAATAATCCTTGTACTAAAGTGGCATATTTTGGAATGGCATATTCTGGCACCTTTCGTCACACTGCTGCTGCTGCTGCTGCTGCTAAGTCGTTTCAGTCATGTCCGACTCTGTGCGACCCCATAGATGGCAGCCCATTAGGCTCCTCTGTCCCTGGGATTCTCCAGGCAAGAATACTGGAGTGGGTTGCCATTTCCTTTTCCATTTCATCACACACTACTGCCCAATTCAGATTTTTTTTTTTTTTTTTCTTGAATTCTTTTTTCCCCTTGAGTACAGCTGGGGACAAAGCAAGCAACAGGCTTCAAAAGCATATGGAAAATAAGACAGACTATCCCAAATCCTACGGGAAACTTTCTGAGGCCCCTTCTCTTGGTTTCAACAAAGAAAGAAGAAAGTTACCAAGAACTCAGGTTGCTCAACACTTTTCTTCTCCATTAACTTGTCTGTTTATTTTTTAGGACTGAACTTAAGCCACTGGAAAGTAAATGATTATGTCAGGGCTTGTCCTCAGTCAGTTCTATAAGGAGTGCCAAGATATACTGATGACTGTCTTTTGGATATGGAGGTAGTTAGTGATTTTTGTGATCAGCTTTTGAATCTTAGTAAATATTTTGTATTTTAATATTATATGTTTTATATTGTTGAAATTCTATAACATCCTGTTAAACATTAAAACATGTAAAATTAATAGTATGTTGTATATGACCTAAAATGGATTAAACACAGTGCCTAGAAAAGAAACTAAAACTTCCATTAGATGGGTAAGTTCAGTATAGATTTTAATTAGAAATAGATGGTAAAGAAGCTGCCTGCAATACAGGAGACCTGGGTTTGATCCCTGCAAGATCTCCTGTAGAAGAGAATGGCAACCCATCCCAGTATTCTTGCCTGGAGAATTCCATACACAGAGGAGCCTGGTAGGCTACAGTCCTTGGGGTCACAAAGAGTACAAAACGACTAAGCAACTAACACTTTCACTTCCTGCTTAAATTTTTCAGAAGAAACAAACTGAACTACAGATAAAACTGAAAGGAGAAATATAAACACATGCCCCGCATTGACCCTACAGTCATTCTAGTCACTACTCTTATTTCTTTACTCTCATCAGATCAGTCGCTCAGTCGTGTCCGACTCTTTGCGACCCCATGAACCGCAGCACGCCAGGCCTCCCTGTCCATCACCAGCTCCCGGAGTCATAACAGCTATAATTCAATACAGGCCACTGATTATGCTGTGTTCACCTTTTCCACATATAAATATTTTCATCTATTGATATTTTTATAGAACATAAAGGATTCTAAAGAGACCCGCATTAGAGCATCCATTAGGTCATTCTGAATATGAAAGTAATAAAACTTTACAACTAAATCTGAAGTATACTTTGAGCCACAAACACTGACCTATTCAAAACTACTCTGTTAATACTAAAGTAACCATAGTCTCTTTTTTTAATTTTATTTTTATTTTATTTAACTTTACAATATTGTATTGGTTTTGCCATGTATCAAAATGAATCTGCCACAGGTATACATGTGTTCCCCATCCTGAACCCTCCTACCTCCTCCCTCCCCATACCATCCCTCTGGGTCGTCCCAGTGCACCAGCCCCAGGCATCCTAAAGTAACCATAGTCTTAAATTTGTTATGCATTTATCCTCTCTATTTTTTTACATTTTACACACACACACACACATAATTGTATTATAGTTTGGGGTACTGTGAATTTGATTATAGATATCTGAATTCCATAACTGTTCTCTTGGGAGTATATTTTTGCATAAATACTTCTGGCATAAATAAGTAGATAACTATTTATTCAGAAGTAAAATTCTTTTACTCTTGTTTACATAAATAAGATTGTAAAATTTGAAAACACTTTTTGCATTTATTTTCCTATATTGATGAGCACTTATGTGCTAATTTTAACTAAAACAAACATTACATCTGTGAACAATATGATACATGGCTCCTTGGTCCACCTTGAAATGAACTCAATATGTCATCAGCCATGAGTCTAAGCCATGACATTGAGACCACAGGATATTAATATCCAATCTAAAACTGCCCAGCTAGTAAGTTTGGGGCTGAGAGTCAGACTCAAAAAGTTTGAATCAACAGTTTTATCTAGTTACTCAAAAGCAGAGTTCTACCATGGTGTTCATATGATGACATCTTAAGACAATACACAAGTGGTAAACTGCGAGAATGGCCACAATTCTCCATGGCTTTCTTAGGAAAACCCCTTTGCAATGAGATTTGGCAGTACTACCCATCTAAAATAAAATTTGTCTCTCCATCTACTGAATCTTGCGGCCTTTCAATCTGCTTTGCCAAGGGAATGTGGTAGAATCAAAAGTACCCAGGTTCTGTGTCTAATCCTCAACAGACTGCACACATTTACTCTTTCTTTAGAACCCAGCTGAGACAGCATTTGAACAAGTTCAGACTATCCCGACAGGATGAGACATGGCTGGTTGCTTTTATTGCTCTGATATGATGCCAACCAACACACATAAATGAGAGTACATTAGGCCTGCCTCTCTCAGCCATCCTGCAACTGACTGGGAGCTAACCACAGATGCATGAAAGAATTCAGTCAAGAATAAAAGAAATTCTTTGCTGTATCCAGCACAAATCATCAAACCATATTGTGAGTTAAATTAATGGCAATTTTAGACCCCCTACTTGGGCTGGTTTGCCAGGCAACAACAGATAAATGATACAGCACATATTAATATTAATTCAGCACATATTAATATTTAGTTCAAATAATTATTAATCTGTTCCAACTGTTGTAAGTTTCTGAATCAAAACTGTGTTTTAATAAACCTGGTCTAAGCAAGTATATCGTGTAATCTTTGACTGCAAACTGGTCTGTAATAACCACTAAGAATGACATCATTGGCATCCTGAAAAAAAAAAATGCAATTATTAGGAGTGTGAATACTATTCTGGTTATGCAGGCAATATTCTTAGAGCTGCTAAATCACTAAGATATTTGTATTTATTTTCAAAAATTATCTAAAAACGTAAATAAAGCAAATATAGAAAAATAATAATTGTTAAATTTGGATGTTATGCAGCATTATACTACTTATATATTTTTACTGTGTTTGAATTTTTCTTGATAAAAATATTTAATGTTCCATTCCCCCTTCTTTCTATTGAAAATGATCTTCACTGCTAATAAATCCTGGACACAGGCTAGTTTCTATATTTTCAGACTGGAACATACTCACAAGTTGGCTTCATCTGGACCAATATCCAAATGGCTTATCATGAAATGCCAACAAATAGGAGTGAATAATATGACACATTAAACTTTCTTCTGTCTCTCTTAGTAAAATATCTTCATCTTAAATTTAAATTCCTTGTACTTGAATGGAAGATTAAATCGTACACATCAAATTTTGTTGCTTCTGTAAGCCTAATGTATTATGTTGCTCCCTTCCCCAATATCAAATCAATTATATTCATGGTCCAATCAGAGATTAAGGACCTTATTCTCAATGCTTTCAAATCATCAAATATCTATGGAAATTTTTATATATACTGAATTTGGATTAAAAAATAATTTAATGTGATAGGGATAATATTTAACTCAAAAACTTATTCTATAATGTGATATGAAGTGTGATAAGCATTCACAGTTTAGCCTAGTGTTTGGAATATAAAATGAAGGCCAATCAAATAAAGTTACTATTTTTATGGTTAATTCTAAACTATATGATCATTTGATTCATTTAAACAAATATTAGTTGAATAACTATTATGTGCAGATATTAAATTAATATTCTGATGGAAAATTTTGGAGTAATATAAAGCTATGTCCTTAATATATTTTCATAAATATCTATAAATTAAACAGGATGTAGTAAGTTTAGATTAACATGTCAAAAAATTATTGTGAGGCTGTGTTTGAGAAAAAACATTTGCAGAGCTCCATTCTGAACTGATTGTTTCTTTACCTACCCTTCCTCATTCATTTGCTAAAGTGCCTCTGTCTTAGAACATATATTTTATTTGGTCACTCACAGACCATGTCTTAGGCTTCCCTGGTGGCTCAGCAGTAAAGAATCTATACCCACTCCAGTATCCTTGCCTGGAGAATTCCATGGACAGAGGAGCCTGGCAGGCTACAGTCCATAGGATCACAAAGAGTCAGACACAGTTGAACTGACTTAGCAATGCACAACCATATCTTAGTCAACTTTGATTCACTGAAGTGTTGAATACAAAACACAGATGTTTCAAACACAGATGGGAAAGACAAGACTTTGTAAGTCCAGGAAAACTATCTATTTTCTTGTCTATAAAACAAAATGGTTACATTAGGTAATTGTCAAACTGTTCCCCTAATATAAAATTCTATTATGTCCAAGAAGTTGGGAAAAGCTGAAGTAAACGGCAAAGAAGTGGATGTTAAACTTGTCTCTACTCATTGATGTGATCACTAACCTAGAGCCAGACATCCTGGAATGTGAAGTCCAGTGGACTTTAAGAAGCATCACTATGAACAAAGATAGTGGACGTGATGGAATTCCAGTTGAGCTATTTCAAATCCTGGAAGATGATGCTGTGAAAGTGCTGCACTCAATATGACAGCAAATTTGGAAAACTCAGCAGCGGCCACTGGACTGGAAAAGGTCAGTTGTCATTTCAGTCCCAAAGAACGGCAATGCCAAAGAATGCTCAAACTACCACACAATTGCACTCATCTCACACGCTAGTAAAGTAATGCTCAAAATTCTCCAAGCCAGGCTTCAGCAATACGTGAACCGTGAACTTCCAGATGTTCAAGCTGGTTTAGAAAAGGCAGAGGGAACCAGGGATCAAATTGCCAACAACCTCTGGATCATCAAAAAAGGAAGAGAGTTCCAGAAAAACATCTATTTCTGCTTTATTGATTACGCCAAAGCCTTTGACTGTGTAGATCACAATAAACTGTGGACAATTCTGAAGAGATGGGCATAACAGACCACCTGACCTGCCTCTTGAGAGACCTGTATGCAGGTCAGGAAGCAAAAGTTAGAACTGGACATGGAACAACAGACTGGTTCCAAATAGGAAAAGGAGTACGTCAAGGCTGTATATTCTCACTCTGCTTATTTAACTTATATGCAGAATACATTATGAGAACACTGGGCTGTAGGAAGCACAAGCTAGAATCAAGATTGCTGGGAGAAATCTCAATAACCTCAGATATGCAGATGACACCACCCTTACGGCAGAAAGTGAAAAAGCACTAAAGAGCCTCTTCATGAAAGTGAAAGAGGAGAGTGAAAAAGTTGGCTTAAAGCTCAACATTCAGAAAACTAAGATCATGGAATCTGGTCCCATTACTTCATGGCAAATAGATGGAGAATCAGTGGCTGACTTTATTTTTCTGAGCCCCAAAATCACTGCAGATGGTGATTGCAGCCATGAAATTAAGACGCTTACTCCTTGGAAGGAAAGTTATGACCAACCTAGACAGCATATTGAAAAGCAGAGACATTACTTTGCCAACAAAGGTCCGTATAATCAAGGCTATGGTTTTTCCAATGGTCATGTATGGATGTGAGAGTTGGATTATAAAGAAAGCTGAGTACCGAAGAATTGTTGCTTTTGAACTGTGGTGTTGGAGAAGACTCTTGAGAGTCCCTTGGACTGCAAGGAGATCCAACCAGTCCTTACTAAATAAAATTAGTCCTGGGTGTTCATTGGAAGGACTGATATTGAAGCTGAAATTGTAATACTTTGGCCACCTGATGTGAACAGCTGACTCATTTTGAAAAGACCCTGATGCTGGGAAAGATTGAGGGCAGAAGGAGAAGGGGATGACAGAGGATGAGATGATTGGATGGTATCACTGGCTCAATGGACATGGGTTTGGGTGGACTCTGGGAGTTGGTGATGGACAGGGAGGCCTGGCATGCTGCAATTCATGGGGTCGCAAAGAATCAGACATGACTGAGTTACTGAACTGAACTGACTCATTGATATATGGGTTACATTTATAGAGTCCTTTGTCAATAGAATGAAGATAGACCCCAAAAGTGTTTTTTGTCTTTTCTTTTTTGTTTGTTTTGTTGTGTTTTCAGGATTAAAAGACATATGTTTGTGGAAGCAGTTTGTAAACCGTATAATGTCAAGCTGATATTTAATCACATTAGTGCTATTATCATGGTATCTAGGAAAAGAGTAGAGGTAGACAGAAAATTGGGCTTCCCTGGTGGCTCAGACAGTAAAGAATTCACCTGCAATCAGGCAGACCTGGGTTTGATCCCTGGGTTAGGAAGATCCCCTCCAGGAGGGCATGGCAACCCACTCCATTATTCTTGCCTAGAGAATCCCCTGAACAGCAGAGCCTGGTGGGGTATATGGGGATGCAAAGAGTCAGACAAGACTAAACAACTAAGCACAGCACAGCACAGACAGGAAATCGTGGGTATTACAGGGAAACTGTGAAGTTGGCCAAACCAGTGTGTGACCAGTAAAATGCTGAGAAAAGAAGCCTTGAAAAGTGTTAGAAGGCCTTGAATTCTAAGGTACAGAATTTTATGTACATGTGTAAAGATTCATGTTTTTGGTTTGGTTTAAGGTAGATATAATCAGAGCTGAGCATAAAAATTATTAAGATGGCAGTAATAAACTTAGTAGGGCTGACTGAATAAAAGGAGAAAGAACTATAAACTACTCTGGTGAGGTAGAATGGTTCAGCAAGCAAATTGTATGTAGAAGAACTAAAACTTGAAATAAAATTGTTAAAACTAGACAGCTATGAAAATAATTCTTAAATTTAAAAATGAAAAATAACCTGACCATCTTATTAATGGAATCTGAGAATGGAATGAATGCAAGATTTACCAAAAATTCTGAAATTCCACAATTTTTTTAGGCTTATATGAATGCGTTGTTAATTTTGTATCTCTGGTGGCTCAGACAGGAAAGAATCTGTCTGCAATGCAGGAGGCCTGGGTTTGATACCTGGGTTTGGAAGATGCCCCAGAGAAAGAAATAGCTACCCACTCCAGTATTGTTTCCTGGAGAATTCTATGGACAGAGGAGCCTGATGGGCTACACAGTCCATGGGGTCACAGAGAGTCAGACACAACTGAGAGACTAAGACAACACACAAAAATAATCATAGAAAGGTAAAATCTAAATATATGTTAATGGGGAAAATTATCTGAATGACTGCATTCAATAAATATAGCACACATATATAATCTAATTAAACTAAATACAGATAATATGAAATAATAAAAGTCCAAAGATATTTATAGACCCAATGGTTTATTGTCTTTTCAATTCTCTAATAAGATGTACCCAATTTCCTGTAGCTAAAGAGCAATAGAAAACATACATATTCAAAGGTTAAATGTACATATTTTTATGGAATTTAGAAACAGAAAGAAGACAATTAGTAAAGTAACAAAAAAATACAATAAATTACTGAAAAATCAATCTAATTAGTTGACAAACAGTAAAGATATTCCATAAACTCTAACTTGTGATCAGAAAATCACATACATTGTCGAATCACATGAAATGTGAAAAATGAAATAAAGCTGTGCATGTCACATTAATCATGATTACTTCATGATCATATAGTCCTTGGATTCAATAATATGCATATTAAGTTTGTTAATTATTTTATATCAAATACTAACTACTAAAAATATGTTAACAAAACCTCTCATGACTATGTACATAAAAATAAATCTCATTCCTATTCCAATTTTTCTCTGTGCCAAAAGAAAAAAAGAAAAGGAAAGCTTTTTGTATAATATATTATTCAAAGTTTTCATTGCTTCATGGCAAATAGATGAGGATAAGTGGAAACAGTGACAAACTTCATTTTCTAGGCTCCAAAATTACTGTAGATGGGACTGCAGTCATGTAATTAAAAGATGCTTACCCCTTGGAAGAAAAGCTATGACAAACATAGATAGCATATTAAAAAGCAGAGACATCACTTTGCCAATAAAGGTCTGTATAGCCAAAGCTATGAATTTTCCAGTAGTCATGGATGTGTGCAAGAGTTGGGCCATAAGGAATACTGAGCACCAAAGAATTGATGCTTTTGAACTGTGGTGCTGGAGAAGACTCTTGAGAATCCCTTGGACTGCAAGGAGACCAAACCGGTCCCCTTACTATTCACTGGAAGGAGTGATGCTGAAGCTGAAGCTCCAACAGTTTGGCCACCTGATGTGAAGACCTGACTCACTGGAAAAGATCCTGATGCTGGGAAAGATTGAAGACAGGAAGAGAAGGGGGAGAGACAGAGGATGAGACGGTTGAATGTCATCATCAACTCAATAGACATGAGTTTGGGCAAACTTCAGGAGATAGTGAAGGATAGGGAAGCCCGGCATGCTGCAGTCCATGGTGGATTGATTCCAAAGTCTTGCATTAAAGCCAAAGTTACAAGAAAATATCTGCAACCTAATTCCTTCTTTTTTTGACCCTCATGAACTACTGTGTTTCAGTGCCACAGTCTCCCTGTGCAGTATCTTACCTAACACTCACAGATTTTCCTTTTGTTTTTAATGTTAAGTATCAACAACAGAAAAAGCACAGCCTTTTGGGATAAGGACATCTGAAACTTTCTTGAGTGGGTTGCATTTCTCATCCATGCATTCATCCATACATATATCATCCATCTATGTATCCACCCATCCATCCTTTATCCATCTATCTCCATGGTCTTTTGTCTATCAACAAATTAATTCCCAAATAGCCTAGTAAATCTTACTTTTTAAGTAGGTATTATTTTTTTAGTTTGTGGTGGTGGTGGGACACAGGAGACAAAGTATTAACCACATCAATTAGCCATATGTGAAATACTTCTGCTACCCAAACAGAAACTTATTATTTTATTATAAAGATGGATGAGACCTGCCTACTCATAACCAAATGAAACTCACATTATTAGGTGATTTAAAAAACAGCATGGGAAAGGAAAGTTTATGGAAAATTAATGAAAGGATTTCACCCTACATAGCATGCCTAAACAAATAAAGCAAAACAACCAGTATGCATAAATGAGCATTCTAAGTTCCACGACACAGTGACAAATAAAAATTCTACAGGTTTGTTGCTGAAAAATCACTAACTTGTATTTAATAGTCTTCTCTTCTATTTGTTCAGTGAGGAACTGGGCATCTGCTAGCATACATTAAAACTATGCTTTCTATCACTCAACAAAGATCTAACAAAATCAGGATTAGCCATTTCTAGAAAATAAAGCCATTTAAAATAGTTGTGAAATTGAAGAGAACCTTCTTACTATTCACAGGATGCAAGTTGGCACTTGTAGTAATTTAACTGGTTAACCAGGCAAAATTATTTGTTTGGAATATTCTCATAAAATCCTGTGATTTAAATATTCTTGCCTTGAGCAAATATTATATTTAAAAATATACTTTTAAGTCACAAGATATTTCCATCACAAAATTTTATGCTAAAGCTTTTTAGTGATTTTTTTAAAAAACATGTTTCTCATCTCCCTCATTGAACAGTTTATATTCAGGTAATAACCTGAATGAATACATGATTTATATTGTTTTGAGGTTTATCTTATTTTAAGTCTTTTTTTTTTTCTTGAGCTACACCCAAACACTGATGTAGATATTTAACTTTTCATCTATATTCATGGTAATCCAAAATAACTAAAAAGTTAGATTCTCAAATGCCATTTAAGAATTTTTAATAAAGCTATACATTAATGAAAACTGACCTTTTCAGTCCTGTGGCCACTGCTATTTTCCAAATTTGCTGGCATATTGAGTGCAGCACTTTCACAGCATCATCTTTCAGGATTTGGAATAGCTCAACTGGTATTCCATCACCTCCACTAGCTTTGTTCGTAGTGATGCTTTCTAAGGCCCACTTGACTTCACATTCCAGGATGTCTGGCTCTAGGTCAGTGATCACACCATCGTGATTATCTGGGTCGTGAAGATCTTTTTTGTACAGTTCTTCTGCATATTCTTGCCATCTCTTCTTAGTATCTTCTGCTTCTGTTAGGTCCATACCATTTCTGTGCTTTATCGAGCCCATCTTTGCATGAAATGTTCCTTTGGTATCTCTGATTTTCTTGAAGAGATATCTAGTCTTTCCCATTCTGTTGTTTTCCTCTATTTCTTTGCATTGATCGCTGAAGAAGGCTTTCTTATCTCTTCTTGCTATTCTTTGGAACTCTGCATTCAGATGTTTATATCTTTCCTTTTTTCCTTTGCTTTTTGCTTCTCTTCTTTTCACAGCTATATGTAAGGCCTCCCCAGACAGCCATTTTGTTTTTTTGCATTTCTTTTCCATGGGGATGGTCTTGCTCCCTGTCTCCTATACAATGTCACGAACCTCATTCCATAGCTCATCAGGCATTCTATCTATCAGATTTAGGCCCTTAAATCTATTTCTCCTTCCACTGTATAAACATACGGGATTTGATTTAGGTCATACCTGAATGGTCTAGTGGTTTTCCCTACTTTCTTCAATTTCAGTCTGAATTTGGCAATAGGGAGTGCATGGTCTGAGCCACAGTCAGCTCCTGGTCTTGTTTTTGCTGACTATATAGAGCTTCTCCATCTTTGGCTGCAAAGAATATAATCAATTTTATTTTGGTATTGATCCCCATCAAAGCTGGTTTTAGAAAAGGCTGAGGAACCAATGATCAAATTGCAAACATCTGCTGGATCATGGAAAAAGCAAGAAAGTTCCAGAAAAGCATCTATTTCTATGCCAAAGCCTTTGACTGTGTGGATCACAATAAACTGTGGAAAATTCTGAAAGAGATGGGAATACCAGACAACCTATCCTGCCTCTTGAGAAACCTATATGCAGGTCAGGAAGCAACAGTTAGAAATGGACATGGAACAACAGACTGGTTACAAATAGGAAAAGGAGTATGTCAAGGCTGTATATTGTCACCCTGTTTATTTTACTTATATGCAGAGTACATCATGAGAAACGCTGGACTGGAAGAAACCCAAGCTGGAATCAAGACTGCTGGGAGAAATATCAATAACCTCAGATATGCAGATGACACAACCCTTATGGCAGAAAGTGAAGAAGAACTGAAAAGCCTCTTGATGTAAGTGAAAGTGGAGAGTGAAAAAGTTGTCTTAAAGCTCAGCATTCAGAAAATGAAGATCATGGCATCTGGTCCCATCACTTCATGAGAAATAGATGGGGAAACAGTGGAAACAGTGTCAGACTTTATTTTTCTGGGCTCCAAAATCACTGCAGATGGTGACTGCAGTCATGAAATTAAAAGACGCTTGCTCCTTGGAAGGAAAGTTATGACAAACCTTGATAGCATATTCAAAAGCAGAGATATTACTTTGCCAAAAAAGGTTATTCTAGTCAAGGCTATGGTTTTTCCTCTTGTCATGTGTGGATGTGAGAGTTGGACTGTGAAGAAAGCTGAGTGCCAAAGAATTGATGCTTTTGAACTGTGGTGTTGGAGAAGACTCTTGAGAGTCCCTTGGACTGCAAGGAGATCCAACCAGTCCATTCTGAAGGAGATCAGCCCTGGGTGTTCTTTGGAAGGTATGATGCTAAAGCTGAAACTCCAGTACTTTGGCCACCTCATGCGAAGAGTTCATTGGAAAAACTCTGATTCTGGGAGGGATTGGGGGCAAGAGGAGAAGGGGACGACAGAGGATGAGATGGCTGGATGGCATCACTGACTGGATGGACGTGAGTCTGAGTGACCTCTGGGAGTTGGTGATGGACAGAGCGGCCTGGCGTGCTGCAATTCATGGGGTTGCAAAGAGTCGGACACGACTGAGCAACTAATCTGACCTGATATGTTAATATTTTTTTTTCATTATTTGGTTACTCATATTGATTTCTCAATATACAAATTGTGTGTGTGTGCATGTGCACGCTTGGTCATTCAGTTGCCTCCAACTTTTTGCGACCCCCATGGACTGTGGCCGTGCAAGGCCCCTCTGTTCATGGAATTTTTCATGCAAGAATACTGGAGTGGGTTGCCATTTCCTACTCTGGGGGGACTTCCTGACCCAGGGATTAAACTTGTATCTCTTGCATCTCCTGCACTGGCCAGATGAATCTTTACCACTGTGCCACCTGGTAGATTAATGAAAAAAAAATTACAGCTGCAAATGTTTTCAATATTTGTTTAGTCATTTTATGCTATAGTTCAGTTTTTACTAGGTAATCATAATAAATGCAATTCAAGATTATTCAGAGACACTTATTTTTGGAAATTCAATCCTTGTCAGTAACTGCTCAATCAATATTCTCCTGCCTTTCTATAAATTTTACCTTCTTCCAAGGTGATATCTGGACTTAGAAGTGGCCTAAATAATACCAAAGATTTGAGGATATTTAACATTACATTTTTCTCACTGGCTTTCACTGACCCTATTAGATCACACCTTTTTCTACTCATCCCCTCCTCTTTCAACTTTACCAACATTGGCCTCCATGGTCTTCTTTGTGTCCTCCAAGCCAACTCCTCCATCCAGGGTCTTTACATTTGCTGATTTCATGCTTCTTCACCCAGGTAACAAGTGAATTACTCTCCCCCTGCCCATAGGTTTCTCCTCAATTGTCAGTTTGTTAGTGAGTCTTTTCCTGAACAGGCTATAGGATACAAAAGCAAATGATTCCTCCCCCAGCATCATTACATCACAATTTATTTTGTTCCATACCACTTATCAATATCCAGTATTTCATCTATTTACTTAACTGTTGACGGCCAGCCCTACCCCAAGAAGGTAAGCTCCATCAAAGCCAAAAAATTTAGATCTGTTTTTTGCTATAGGCTTAGCACCTGGAATAGGGTCTGGCACAAAGTATGTACTCAATAAACACTTGTTTAAAAAAAAATGAGTGAAAAAGGAAGAAATTAAAAATGAAAAGGTTTGATGTGAATTTTGTTTCCACTTCATCTGCTGCTTATATCCACCGACATTGCCTCTTTATCTCCTCTTCCGTAACACTTGCTCTCCACGAGGCTTCTGTCTCTTTCAGTTGTTCTGGATTGAATCATATGTGATATTTTGATATGGGAGACAAAAAGTTTTGCAGTGCCAATTTCCAGGTCCATGCTGCATCAGGACTTCTGTAAAAGTCTTGTTCTCTTTTCAGGATAAATCTTGCGAGATTTTGTCTTCTCTGAGGTCTTCCTTGAAGAATTGGCTGCTTAACTCACAAATCTCTCACATATAATCCCTCCATACATCATTATCTAGGTCCTCTTATCTTCTGTCATTATTTTTAAAACTCAAGGTGAGAAAGAATTCATATCTCATCTCTTCGTAGTAAGAAAATATAAGTTGTCAGCAAATATTCTTTTCAAATCTCTGCTATGAATTATTTTTATCTTTCCCTCTCTATACAAAGTTCTGTGCTTCAGACCTTGCTCCAAGTCTATTTCTATGACCTTGAGTTTCATGAGATGAAACTCTGGGTCACTATAATACAATAATACTATTTATTTTTTAAATTATACTTATTAGTATAAAGTATAATTAATATAATGAATACTATTTATCAATCTATTATACAAATATAATAAGATTAAAACCTCATGTATTTCCCAGAGAATTTTTCACCTGCAGCCCAGAGTACTAGATACTATGAAAATGTAAGTTATTAAAAGATATTATATTTTAACAACATTAAACTTAAAAACAGTTTATGCATTTAAAAACAATTTAAGCACTCATAAGAAAATTATGAGTGCTTCTGAATGGCTTATCATGACTGTAGGTTTAAAAAGCAATGATTTTTTAAAGATAAAAAAAGAAAGTTTATTATTGTCTAATTCCTAATTACAATTCCAAGGCATGTGTAATATTGGGTCAACTATCTGTGCCTTGATTTATTGATCTGTTACCTGGGATTTTTGTGGTATCTATTTCTTAGAGCTTGTTCAATGCTTAATTGAGATATATGTATATCAGTCTTAGCGTGGTACCTGGCACATGATAAGTGTACTATAGCTGTCAGTTATTACTAATTTCTATATATATATATATATATATATATATATATATATATATGTTTATATAGTCTTACATGTATACACACACACATACACACACACACTTGAGAAAAATTTCAGAACTTTTAGAACTCCTATCCCTCCTTCTGTTGGACCACTCATGACTAATCTTTAGGGGGACACTGAGTCTGAGCCACATTTCTGTTGGTCTTTTTCCTCTCAACATAGACAGACACACAGTACCTTGAAACCAAAGGCAATTAAACAAGCAAGAATTTCAAGAGGTATATTTAAAATCAAATTCCTGAAACACACATGTAATTAAAATCAACTGTTGAAAGCTAACAATCTATATACAGGTTCATGATGCTCTCTTAGCACCAAAATTTAGATTGATTACACCCCCATCCCCCGTTCTGCCTCATGACTGCACTGTTTCTTCACAGACTGCGGCCTTAATAGATCATCTAATTACATTGTAAACTTTGAAAGTCTCAGTATTACTTTTGGTAAAAAAAAAAAAAAAAAAAATACTTCAGTTAGCTTGTATTAATGTATAAAATGTTATGATGAAAATCTTTAAATTCTCTAACCCTTATATCCTCTGTGTACATGTGTGTGTGTGTGTGTGTCTGAGTGTTAGTCACTCAGTTGTGTCTGACTTGTTGTGATCCCATGGACTATAGCCCGCCAGGCTCCTCTGTCCATGGAATTCTCGAGGCAAGAATATTGGATCAGATCAGATCAGATCAGTCGCTCAGTCGTGTCTGACTCTTCGTGACCCCATGAATCACAGCACGCCAGGCCTCCCTGTCCATCACCAACGCCCAGAGGTCACTCAGACTCACATTCATCGAGTCAGTGATGCCATCCAGCCATCTCATCCTCTGTCGTCCCCTTCTCCTCCTGCCCCCAACCCCTCCCAGCATCAGAGTCTTCTCCAATGAGTCAACTCTTCGCATGAGGTGGCCAAAATACTGGAGTTTCAGCTTTAGCATCATTCCTTCCAAAAAAATCCCAGGGCTGATCTCCTCCAGACTAGACTGGATGGATCTCCTTGCAGTCCAAGGGACTCTCAAGAGTCTTCTCCAACACCACAGTTCAAAAGCATCAATTCTTCAGCACTCAGCCTTCTTCACAGTCCAGCTCTCACATCCACACATGACCACAGGAAAGACCATAGCCTTGACCAAGCCAACCTTTGTTGGCAAAGTAATGTCTCTGCTTTTCAATATGCTATCTAGGTTGGTCATAACTTTTCTTCCAAGGAGTAAGCATCTTTTAATTTCATGGCTGCAGTCACCATCTGCAGTGATTTTGGAGCCCAGAAAAATAAAGTCTGACACTGTTTCCACTGTTTCTCCATCTATTTCCCATGTAGTGATGGGACCAGATGCCATGATCTTCGTTTTCTGAATGTTGAGCTTTAAGCCAACCTTTTCACTCTCCACTTTCACTTTCATCAAGAGGCTTTTTAGCCCCTCTTCACTTTCTGCCATAAGGGTGGTGTCATCTGCATATCTAAGGTTATTGATATTTCTCCCGGCAATCTTGATTTCAACTTGTGTTTCTTCCAGTCCAGCATTTCTCATGATGTACTCTACATATAAGTTAAATAAACAGGGTGACAATATACAGCCTTGACGTACTCCTTTTCCTATTTGGAACCAGTCTGTTGTTCCATGTCCAGTTCTAACTGTTGCTTCCGGACCTGAATACAAATTTCTCAAGAGGCAGATCAGGTGGTCTGGTATTCCCATCTCTCTCAGAATTTTCCACAGTTTATTGTGATCTACACAGTCAAAGGCTTTGGCATAGTAAATAAAGCAGAAAGAGATGTTTTTTTGGAACTCTCTTGCTTTTTCCATGATCCAGCGGATGTTGGCAATTTGATCTCTGGTTCCTCTGCCTTTTCAAAAACCAGCTTGAACATCAGGAAGTTCACGGTTCACATATGGCTGAAGCCTGGCTTGGAGAATTTTGAGCATTACTTTACTAGTGTGTGAGATGAGTGCAATTGTGCGGTAGTTTGAGCATTCTTTGGCATTGCCTTTCTTTGGGATTGGGATGAAAACTGACCTTTTCCAGTCCTGTGGCGACTGCTGGGTTTTCCAAATTTGCTGGCATATTGAGTGCAGCACTTTCACAGCATCATCTTTCAGGATTTGGAATAGCTCCACTGGAATTCCATCACCTCCACTAGCTTTGTTCGTAGTGATGCTTTCTAAGGCCCACTTGACTTCACATTCCAGGATGTCTGGCTCTAGGTCAGTGATCACACCATCATGATTATCTCGGTCCTGAAGATCTTTTTTGTACAGTTCTTCTGTGTATTCTTGCCACCTCTTCTTAATATCTTCTGCTTCTGTTAGGTCCATACCATTTCTGTCCTTTATCGAGCCCATCTTTCCATGAAATGTTCCTTTGGTATCTCTGATTTTCTTGAAGAGATCCCTAGTCTTTGCCATTCTGTTGTTTTCCTCTATTTCTTTGCATTGATCGCTGAAGAAGGCTTTCTTATCTCTTCTTGCTATTTTTTGGAACTCTGCATTCAGATGCTTATATTTTTCTTTTCTCCTTTGCTTTTTGCTTCTCTTCTTTTCACAGCTATTTGTAAGGCCTCCCCAGACAGCCATTTTGCTTTTTTGCATTTCTTTTCCATGGGGATGGTCTTGATCCCTGTCTCCTGTACAATGTCACGAACCTCATTCCATAGTTCATCAGGCACTCATCTATCAGATCTAGGCCCTGAATTCTATTTCTCACTTCCACTGTATAATAAGGGATTTGATTTAGGTCATACCTGAATGGTCTAGTGGTTTTCCCTACTTTCTTCAATTTCAGTCTGAATTTGGCAATAAGGGGTTCATGCTCTTAGCCACAGTCAGCTTCTCGTCTTGTTTTTGCTGATGGTATAGAGCTTCTCCATCTTTGGCTGCAAAGAATATAATCGATCTCATTTTGGTGTTGACCATCTGGTGATGTCCATGTATAGAGTCTTCTCTTATGTTGTTGGAAGAGGGTATTTGCTATGACCAGTGCATTTTCTTGGCAAAACTCTATTAGTCTTTGCCCTGCTTCATTCTGTATTCCAAGGCCAAATTTGTCTTTTGCTTCAGGTGTTTCTTGACTTCCCACTTTTGCATTCCAGTTCCCTATAATGAAAAGGACATCTTTTTTGGGTGTTAGTTCTAAAAGGTCTTGTAGGTCTTCATAGAATCGTTCAACTTCAGCTTCTTCAGCATTACTGGTTGGGGCATAGTCTTGGATTACTGTAACATTGAATGGTTTGCCTTGGAAACGAACAGAAATCATTCTGTCGTTTCTGAGATTGCATCCAAGTACTGCATTTCGGACTCTTTTGTTGACCATGATGGCCACTGCATTTCTTCTGAGGGATTCCTGCCCGCAGTAGTAGATATAATGGTCCTCTTAGTTACACTCACCCATTCCAGTCCATTTTAGTTCGCTGATTCCTAGAATGTCAACATTCACTCTTGCCATCTCTTGTTTGACCACTCCAATTTGCCTTGATTCATGGACCTTTCATTCCAGGTTCCTATGCAATATTGCTCTTTACAGCATCGGAGTTTGCTTCTATCACCAGACACATCCACAGCTGGGTATTCTTTTTGCTTTGGCTCCATCTATTCATTCTTTCTGGAGTTATTTCTCCACTGATCTCCAGTAGCATATTGGGCCCCTACTGACCTGGGGAGTTCCTCTTTCAGTACTCTATCATTTTGTCTTTTCATACTGTTCATGTGGTTCTCAAGGCCAGAATACTGAAGTGGTTTGCCATTTCCTTCTCCAGTGGACCACATCCTGTCAGATCTCTCCACCATGACCTGCCCATCCTGGGTTGCCCCATGGGCATGGCTTAGTTTCATTGAGTTAGACAAGGCTGTGGTCCTAGTGTGATTAGATGGACTAGTTTTCTGTGAGTATGGTTAAGTGTGTTTGCCCTCTGATGCCCTCTTGCAACACCTACCATTTTACTTGGGTTGGTCTTACCTTGGGCGTGGGGTATCTCGTCCCGGCTGCTCCAGCAAAGCACAGCTATCGCACCTTACCTTGGACGAGGGGTCTCTCCTCACCGCTGCCCTTCCTGACCTTGGAGGAGTGGTATCTCCTCACTGCTGCCCTTCCTCACCTCGGTGGTGGGGTAGCTCCTCTCAGCCGTGCTTAGTGCACTGGTCGCAGCCGCCGAGATGCTTAGTGTGCTGGTAGCAGCCGCTGAGGCGCTTAAGCCACGGAGAAGGGGTTGCCATTCCCTTCTCCAGGGGATCTTCCCCACTTAGGGATGGAAGCCAGGTCTCCTGAATTTCAGGCAGATTTTTTACCAACTGAGCCACCAGGGAAGCACCGACCCTCATATGCTAGACATAATTATTCCTCACCTTCAGCACACTGGAGGAAAAGGAGGAGGATAGGGACATGCTGGACTCTGTCTTTTTATGGGTGGGGCTTAGGGGGAAGCAGTTAATTTACTGCATCCAGATCATTCTTCAGTTCTCTTGAGTTACGAATACAAGTATGTTGATTACTATAGAATGTCTTGTAAAAGAAAAAAAAAAAAACAACATTTTTGTCTATGTACTGTAGGTATTTTTGCAACTGATGATTATGAAAAGGAAGTCTAAGCTGCTATGTCTTCTACACTGGCCCCATGTAAACATCAGAAGAGAGTGGCAAGCCTTCAATAAGAAAGGAGTCTCAGCAAATGGTACTCTAGAAATCCTCCTAAAATCTCAAGCTCCAGCTTCACTGAAATTAAACAGTTAATGGGAGTGCCATCCCTGCCTCCCCTCTAAGCCAAACAGACCTGTCTCAAACTGCAACAGATGTGTGTACACCAGGAGGAGGAAGGTGGCATCTGCGCTCTGCACCACTGTATATTTTCCTTTGAAATCCTGAGTGTGGTCTGATTCAGACTCCGTTATGTTTTCGTGTTGTGGAGCTATGTAGACACTGAATATTTGGAAAGCTATTGTTTCCACAGCTTGTGCTGATTTATGTTTCGTTCTGTTTGGAGGCGTTTGTAGTAGCTCAAACCTGAATATCATGTGCAGTAATATACTAGAAGAATTTTTTCTCACTACTTTAAGCCACATACTCTTAGATCATCTAAGATTGTTTTGTTAACTGCAGTTGGATTATCATTTACAAAAGAAGTTTCAAGAGATTCAAATAAATTAAGGAAATTCCATCTAAAGCTGTGGGCATGAACACATGTAATCTTCTCTAGTCTGGCAAAACAATAAAATAATTGTGAGAAAGTGTAAAACTTCTCTTAGCAACATGTTTTTTTGAGGACAGGGTTTAATAAAATACATGACTTCAAAGCTATTTTCATGTTAAAAATAAATTAACTTCCTATGTAAGTCAGTTTTCTTTTCTTTTTAGAGACAGTTACAAAACATTATAAGTAAAAATTTTTAGAAGTAAAGACAACATATTTTCTAGAATTAAAAAAGCTATTTTGAAACTAAAAGGCAGGCAAGAAATCATCTAGACAAAATCCTAATTTCCAAAAGCTCCTATTCTACAGAATTCATCAGTGTCAATTTCATGGACAGAGGAGCCTGGTAGGCTATAGTCCATTGAGTCACAAAGAGTCAGAAAAAACTGATGGACTGAGCATATACAACAGACAGCAGTGTAAAAACCACAGCCTCTAAGTGATCTCTAATGAATTCAGGTAGTAAAATCATTCATTTTACTATTGTGCTGGACTATGCTTAAAATTATTTCTATGAACCAAGATAGTCTATCCATAGTTACCGATGCTAGCTTTGTAAAGATGCCTTCCTGACCAAGCCCCACAGTGCTACCCAAGAGATTCTGTCTGCATGCATATAGCCAGAGAATAGCTTTTCTCTTCAGCTAAATTATCAGCTTTCAATTTTAGCTTAATTTTTCTTTTATATGACTGGCTATTTTTTAAATTTAATTTTATTTTATTTAACTTTACAATATTTTATTGGTTTTGCCATATATAAAAATGAATCTGCCATAGGTATACATGTGGCTATTTTCTTTAGTACCAAAATACTGTATTGCCTTATGATTGTATGTTTTTCATTATGCATGAGGCACATAGCAGGTGATTAATAAACATGTTTAGATTGAACAAAATCCAGTGTGTGGTCAGTTGTTATCAACTTATGATATACCCCATGATAGCAGCTGGAAAAATTTTCTGTACCTAAGATGAAGCCATTATTGCCTGGGTCCTATGTCAGCAAACCAAAACTTAGATAATTGGTGTGTCCCTGTAAATGTTCTGCTTGACCAGAAATACAGTGGGCTTCCCTTGTGGCTCAGTTGGCAAAGAAACTGCCTGCAATGTGGGAGACATGGGTTTGGTCCCTGGGTTGGGAAGATTCCCTGGAGAAGGGAAAGACTACTCGCTCCAGTATTCTGGCCTGGAGAATTCCATGGGCTGTATAGTCCATGGGATCACAAAGAGTCAGACACGACTGAGCGACTTTCATTTCACTTCAGAATCACAGCATATCCAGTTAATGAATTCCCAAACGCCAGGCCAACTCGGGGCTTTCTTTCCCCAAACAAAGTTGACTATGTGGCAACAGCCAATTAAATATTTTCTGTTTTTCTCTACCCTGTTCTTTACTCTTATAAGATCTTGCTATCTCCCACCTTGTTTTACAGTTCTCCTAAGGGAGACTATCCATTTCACAATGTGTTTTCATTTGTATCATTTAAACTATCTTTTAAAATCATTTTTTACATAATAGTACACTCCAAGTACCATACTCAAACTGCTTCCTATTTCTTTCTATTGAAATGGGTTAAATATCTTTCACAAAAATAGTAGGATAGTTGAATGGTTTTGAGGGAGAGTCATAGAAGAACTATTCATTAATAAACTACATACAGTCAACATGTGGATTATATCCCATGTTCTAACTTTTATCAAGATAGTACAAATTCAGCTTTGTTTTACACAGTAATATGTTAATATTTTAATTCATTAATTTTTTTACATTTACTGTCAGTATATTAATGAATAAATTAGTATATATGAGATAATAATGCAAAAAATCACTATTAAATATTTAAAAGAATGCTAAAAAAATTACAAATCCCTAAGAATAAAAGCTTAAAATGGTAGATCCTCACTTTCCACAGTTTATTATTATTTACAATTTAAAGATTTTTTTACTACCTATAATACATATTTGGGCTTCCCAGGTGGCTCAGTGGTAAAGAATCCCCCTGCCAATGCAGCAGAGGTGGGTTCAGCCCCTGGGTGGGGAAGATGCCCTGGAGAAGAAAATGACAAAGCATTGCAGTATTCTTGCCTGGGAAATACCATGGACAGAAGAGCCCTGGTGGGCTACAAAGAGTCACAAAGAATTGGACATGAATTAGCAACTAAACAGCAGCAGCAGCAATATATATATATTGAATACCAGAAAACATTAATTATTGAATATGTACCATGCCTTTGTTGCTCCTTTCTCCACAAGGTCAGAAAGAAAATTCTCGCCTGTAATTCAAAATGGCCCGTCTCGGGGATATGAACGTGGAGATTTATTGAACTAAAACAGAGGAAAGTAGCAGCCATAATACACCAGTCTTACAACAACAATTAAAGCATAATGTTTATAAATCCTTACAAGCCTTACAAATAAATGTTAAAACATTCCCACCATAAAAGGCAGTTCAGTCTTTTATGAAATGTAATCTTCTGTAAATGAGGGATCAGAAACAATAAAACTAGTAAGTTGCCTTTACTTTATAATCCTTTGTTTCTAATTTCATCTTAATACCTTCCACCTGTCCCATAAGCTGGTTGAAGCTTAAGCCTATACTTGAGAACAATGAAACTTAATTTTTATGTTTTCCTCTTTAGAAGTTTTAAGCCCCTCAGATCAGATCAGATCAGATCAGTCGCTCAGTCGTGTCCGACTCTTTGCGACCCCATGAACCGCAGCACGCCAGGCATCCCTGTACATCACCAACTCCCAGAGGTCACTCAGACTCACATTCAGCGAGTCAGTGATGCCATCCAGCCATCTCATCCTCTGTCGTCCCCTTCTTCTCTTGCCCCCAATCCCTCCCAGCATCAGAGTCTTCTCCAATGAGTCAACTCTTCGCATGAGGTGGCCAAAATACTGGAGTTTCAGCTTTAGCATCATTCCTTCCAAAGAAATCCCAGGGTTGATCTCCTTCAGAATGGACTGGTTGGATCTCCTTGCAGTCCAAGGGACTCTCAAGAGTCTTCTCCAACACCACAGTTCAAAAGCATCAATTCTTCGGCGCTCAGCCTTCTTCACAGTCCAGTTCTCACATCCATACATGACCACAGGAAAGACCATAGCCTTGACTAGGCGAACCTTTGTTGGCAAAGTGATGTCTCTGCTTTTGAATATGCTGTCTAGGTTGGTCATAACTTTCCTTCCAAGGAGTAAGCATCTTTTAATTTCATGGCTGCAGTCACCATCTGCAGTGATTTTGGAGCCCAGAAAAATAAAGTCTGACACTGTTTCCACTGTTTATCCATCTATTTCCAATGTAGTGATGGGACCAGATGCCATGATCTTCGTTTTCTGAATGTTGAGCTTTAAGCCCCTAGTTTCCTGATAAACAAATGAATCTCCCTGTACTCAACTTTCTTTGACTAATGAGACATTTTAACTTATATGAAATGTTTGGTTCATTTAAAAAGAAACAAAGTGGTTTAATTATGTGTATTTTTAAAATTTCCTTTTCAATATTTTCAAGAGTTTGAGATTTTTGTAATATAAATATGCATTGTTTTCATAATTAAATGTCAATCCAAACTGCTCTAAATTAAAGTGTTTTAAAAAGTCAATCCAATATTAAATTGACTAAAAATTTTAAATTTAAACTATAAAAAACTAATATATTGAATTTTAGCAACAATAAACACTTCTGTATAATTCAACAGAAGGGCTTTTACTCTCTACTGTGACACTGCTTCAACTCTGTCTCTGAACCATGTCTTGCTAACCCACAACCCAAGGAAGAAGATGAGAGCTGGAGCAGAGATGTACAAGCTGAATTGCCTGTACTTAGCCTAGCCCACGGAGAAGGCAATGGCACCCCACTCCAGTACCCTTGCCTGGAAAATCCCATGGGCAGAGGAGCCTGGCAGGCTGCAGTCCATAGGGTCGCTAAGAGTCAGACACGACTGAGCCACTTCACTTTCACTTCTCACTTTCATGCATTGGAGAAGGAAATGGCAACCCACTCCAGTGTTCTTGCCTGGAGAATCCCAGGGACGTGGGAGCCTGGTGGGCTAGCGTCTATGGGATCGCACAGAGTCGGACACGACTGAAGTGACTTAGCAGCAGCAGCAGCAGCCTAGCCCATAGGAAAGGCAATGGCACCCCACTCCAGTGCTCTTGCCTGGAAAATCCCATGGACAGAGGGGCCTGGTGGACTGCAGTCCATGGGGTAGCTAGGAGTCGGACATTACTGAGTGACTTCACGTTATTTTTTCACTTTCATGCATTGGAGAAGGAAATGGCAGCCCACTCCAATGTTCTCGCCTGGAGAATCTTGCAGGGACGGGGGAGCCTGGTGGGCTCCATGGGGTAGTACAGATTCGGACACGACTGAAGAGACTTAGCAGCAGCAGCTGTCTAGCCCATATCAGCAGACATTCAGGTACCCCAATGATGTGTGATTATGAAAAATAAATTGTTTAAACAACTGGTTTGCAATATATCAAAACACACTGATGCAGCACTCTACTTTAAAGACCAGGGCTTTACTGTCACTTCTTTGATTAATAACTTGAGATGGATAAGACACTGTACCAGTTCCAGACCTACATTTTAAAAGTAATAATAGCACTGTATTGTTTGCTGGACACTCTAAACTGCCATTTAAGAAGTTCAACTTATCTAATACAGGGAAAACTTTGGAGACCTTGAAAATACATGCAGTGATTTTCGATATATTCCATGTATACATGGAAGAGCCTAGCTGAACCCACTTTCCAGTCACTCTTGCCAAAGCCCTAAGGAAGTGTTTGATTTTAACCATCTAGAATCCTCCACATCAGGTCAGCTGTCAGCATATCACCGCCAAGTGACCCCAGTTGACATCATATGAAGCAGAATTGCCCATCCAAACCATGCCTGAATTCCCATGGCACAGAATAATAAATGAATGTTGTTTAAAGCTGCTGCTGCTGCTGCTAAGTCACTTCAGTCCTGTCTGATTCTGTGAGACCCCATATACGGCAGCCCACTAGGTTCCCCTGTCCCTGGGATTCTCCAGGCAAGAATACTGGAGTGGGTTGCCATTTCCATCTCCAATGCATGAAAGTGAAAAGTGAAAGTGAAGTCACTATTCGCTCAGTCTTGTCCAACTCTTAGCTACCCCCACGGACTGCAGCCTACCAGGCTCCTCCATCCATGGGATTTTCCAGGTAAGAGTACTGGAGTGGGGTGCCATTGCCTTTATTTTTGGCTACTGTGGGGATCAAAATAAACTGTGGAAAATTCTGAAAGAGATGGGAATACCAGACCACCTGACCTGCCTCTTGAGAAATCTGTATGCAGGTCAGGAAGCAACAGTTAGAACTGGACATGGAACAATAGACTGGTTCCAAATAGAAAAAGGAGTACGTCAGGCTGTATATTGTCACCCTGCTTATTTAACTTATGTGCAGAGTACATCATGAGAAACGTTGGATCGGAAGAAACACAAGCTGGAATCAAGATTGCAGGGAGAAATATCAATAACCTCAGATATGCAGATGACACCACCCTTATGGCAGAAAGTGAAGAGGAACTCAAAAGCCTCTTGATGAAAGTGAAAGTGGAGAGTGAAAAAGTTGTCTTAAAGCTCAACATTCAGAAAATGAAGATCATGGCATCTGGTCCCATCACTTCATGGCAAATAGATGGGGAAACAGTGGAAATAGTGTCACTTTATTTTTCACTTTATTTTTCTGGGCTCCAAAATCACTGCAGATGGTGATTACAGCCATAAAATTAAAAGCTGCTTACTCCTTGGAAGAAAAGTTATAACCAACCTAGATAGCATATTGAAAAGCAGAGACATTACTTTGCCAACAAAGGTCCATCTAGTCAAGGCTATGGTTTTTCCAGTGGTCATGTATGAATGTGAGAGTTGGACTGTGAAGAAGGCTGAGCACTGAAGAATTGATGCTTTTGAACTGTGGTGTTGGAGAAGACTCTTGAGAGTCCCTTGGACTGCAAGGAGATCCAACCAGTCCATTCTGAAGGAGATCAGCCCTGGGATTTCTTTGGAAGGAATAATGCTAAAGCTGAAACTCCAATACTTGGGCCACCTCATGCGAAGAGTTGACCCATTGGAAAAGACTCTGATGCTGGGAGGGATTAGGGGCAGGAGGAGAAGGAGATGACAGAGGATGAGATGGCTCGATGGCATCACTGACTCGATAGACATGAGTCTGGGTGAACTGCAGGAGTTGGTGATGGACAGGGAGGCCTGGTGTGCTGCGATTCATGGGGTCACAAAGAGTTGGGCACAACTGAGTGACTCAACTGAACTGAACTGAACTTAATTTATTAAACAGAAATAGATTGCCAGAAGAATTATCCAAATAGTTGGAATTACAACCTGCTAAAGCTCAAATTTGAGTGCTACACTACTCTCCACTTATTGTCTGTACTTCCAGTTTGAGTTGCATTATATGAGAGACCTCCATCCTTTTACACACATGCTGCTGCTGCTGCTGCTAAGTCACTTCAGTCGTGTCCGACTCTGTGCGATCACATGGCCTGCAGCCCACAAGGCTCCCCCGTCCCTGGGATTCTCCAGGCAAGAGTACTGGAGTGGGATGCCATTGCCTTCTCCATTTACACACATAGTTTTACTTATTAAATGTAGGAAAATTAAATTTAGTAGCATAAAGAACTGTTATTCCGAAAAAATCTTATCACATAACTATCCTAATAATCCAGTCCCTATTAAACAATAAAGATACAGGAATTTAGATGTATATCACAACCATTCCATTACTCATGAAATACACAAATAATATTCAATACAAAAAGAAAAAAATTACACTTGATTAAAAAGAGAATCTTAGCCCAAATTTCTAATTTCACTTAAAACAGTTCAGTTCAGTCACTCAGTCATGTTCGACTCCTTGTGACCCCGTGAATCACAGCAGGCCAGGCCTTCCTGTCCATCACCAACTCCTGCAGTTCACTCAAACTCACCTCCATCAAGTCAGTGATTCTATCCAGCCATCTCCTCCTCTGTCGTCCCCTTCTCCTCCTGCCCCTAATCCCTCCCAGCATCAGATTTTTTCCAATGAGTCAACTCTTTGCATGAGGTGGCCAAAGTATTGGAGTTTCAGCCTTAGCATCAGTCCTTTCAATGAATACCCAGAGCTAATCTCCTTTAGAATGGACTGGTTGGATCTCCTTACAGTCCAAGGGACTCTCAGGAGTCTTCTCACAACACAGTTCAGAAGCATTAATTCTTCGGCACTCAGCCTTCTTCACAGTCCAGGTCTCACATCCATACATGACCACAGGAAAAACCATTGCCTTGAATAGACGAACCTTTTTTGGCAAAGTAATGTCTCTCCTTTTGAATATGTGATCTAGGTTGGTCATAACTTTCCTTCTAAGGAATAAGCGTCTTTTAATTTCATGGCTGCAGTCACCATCTGCAGTGATTTTGGAGCCCCAAAAGAATAAAGTCTGACACTGTTTCCACTGTTTCCCCACCTATTTGCCATGAAGTGATGGGAGCAGATGCCATGATCTTACTTTTCTGAGTGTTGATTTTAAGACAACTTTTTCACCCTCCTCTTTATTTTCATCGAGAGGCTTTTTAGTTCCTCTTCACTTTCTGCCATAAGGGTGGTGTTATCTGCATATCTGAGGTTATTGATATTTCTCCCTGCAATCTTGATGCCAGGTTAAAAGACTGATATTTGCATTAAAATAACTTTGAAATTAAGAAAATACTTCAAAAACAAAATAGAGATTTATAGTCAATAATGCTGTATTATATACCTAAAGCAACTGAAAGCCTAGATTCTAATTGTCCTTATCACACACACACACACACACACACACAAACAATTATGTGACATAACAGAGATGTTAGTTACACAATATTGATAACCATATTGCAATATATAAACCTATCAAATCAACCTATTATACAACTGAAACTTATACAATTATTTAGGTTATGTCATCTAGACATAAAAAACTTAAATAAATAAGAGTTTCACTAATTTTTTTTTTTTTTTTTTTTTTTAGTATTAGAAACATTTTAAATCCAAGTTCTTCAAACTTCAGGATGTGGACTGATATCTCCTGTCAGAGCAGCACTGGCATTAGGTTAGAAATAAAGTGCACAATAAATGTAATGAACTTGATCATCCCAAAACCATACCCTACCCGCTAGTCTGTGTAAAAAAAACTGTCTTCCACAAAATTGGTCCCTGGTTCCAAAAACATTGGGAACTGCTCTTTTAAATTATAAGATAATCATTAACATGATTTTATAAACTGTCATTTACTATATTTATATTTCCTGAACTAATTAATATTTAAAATAATTTTATTGAAATATATTATCAAACTAAGAAATACACGTTAAATATAGAAAATAAATATTTCCCAGAATAACTACAAGAGGTAACAACTGATTGCATGATTGGAAATCTATTCTTTAGTCTGAGATTCTGACTTGAAATAGGTTTGGGGTAAAGACAAATTGATACACCTTTTTGAATCCAAGTTAACTTGAAATCAAACTGAAATACCTTCCACATGTGAATTCCATTCAGGGGATTCAAAGTTTCATGAGTGAACTGCCAGTTTCAAACTTTTCTTAATAGAAAGACTGCTAACTTGTCAACTGCTATTTTGTTTTTATTCTTACTATATTGCCAACATTAATAATCACCAGGATTATTACCATCCAGGGGGTGGGATGATCACCCACCCCTGAGTGACACTTCCAGGTTTTAGTTGAAAATATCTTTGAGAGAAATTAATGTAAATCAAAGATTGAAATGTTATCAAGGTATTTCCCCCTAAATATTATCAGATGTTGTTTGTCTACCACAATCAGATGATAGTTTTTAATTGAAAGAACTCCAAATTTAATACATTGGATCTTATAAAATTAATAATAAACTTTTCAAAAGATCCTGTTAAGAGGATTTACAATCCTCTTAAGCTACAAATTGAGAGAAAGCTTTTCTGATGACTCAGATGATAAAGAATCTCCCTGCAATGCAGGAGACCTGGGTTTTTATCCCTGGTCAGGAAGGTATCCTGGAGAAGGGAATGATTATGCAATCCAGTATTCTTGCCTGGAGAATTCCATGAACAAAAGAGCATTATGAGCTACAGTCCATGGAGTTGCACAGTTGGACACAACTGGGCAAAAGACACTTTATCATTTTGATCGGACAATGAAATATCATATTATATATATATATATATATATATATATATATATATAAACTCTCACACTGAACAATTAAAAATCAAGCAGTCCAATTAGAAAATGGGCATAAGACATGAAGTGCCATTTCACTGAAGAGGATACATATATGGATAACAAGTTAAGCACATGGAAAGATGTTCAAGATCATTAGGCATCTGAGAATCTTAACAACCAAGGTGACATATCACTACATTTCTAGCAAATGGTGAAAAGTTTTATGGTGATAGCATCAAATACTTTTAATGTGGAGATATTAGATCATACATCCTGTTCTGATAGAAAATTTGTACAGCTATTCTGGAAAATAAAAAAGATAGTTTCTTATAAAAGTAAATACATGCTTAACAAGAGATCCAAAAATTGCACAATATTTGTGTTGGCATTTGTCCCAGAAAGTGATCTGTACATAAATGTTCACAGCAGCTTTATTCATAATAGCCCTACCTAAACTGGAAAACACTGAAATTTTCTCCATCAGGTGAATAATTAAATTGTGGTACATCAATACAATTCTACTCATTATTGTAAAGAAGCAAACTAGTAATACAAAAACTTAGATGGATAACAAGTGTGTTATGAGTGAAAAATGAACAATCTCAAAAGGTCATATACTGTATAATTTCATGTATATAGCATTCTAGAAATGACAAAATCAGAGAAATGGAGAAAATATTAGTGGTTGCCAAGGAGTGGTGGGTGAAAAACACCCTCTACTAGGTGTCTAGGTCTATCAAATTGTAGAATGAAGGATCCCTGTGACAGAACTCTTCTGTATCTTAACTGTAGGAGGGGATAAAAGAAACAGTACATGGAATAAAATTTATACATATGCCCCCACTTTTCAAGTTTTCTTTATGCTATTTGCTTTTCAAAAGACTAAAAATGGGGATAAATACCCATTTTTGCTAACCAAATATTTCAAAGATGATTTTTGCTATTATGGAAAAAAGGCAAAAACCTAAAATATAGCTCCTTGTCTGTCTTGCCATTATAAAGGCTGTGGGAACCCTCAACAGCTGAAAAAGGCATTGCCAAGATCCTTCCCAGGGAACGACACTCAACAGCTTAGCATCAAACCATCATAGCATTGAACTTTATCTCAATTTATTCTGTGCATCAGTTAAGCAAGATGTGAGCTTCCCTGATGGCTAATACAGTAAAGAACCTGTCTATAATGTGGGAGACCCAGATCAACCTCTGGGTTGAGAAGATTCCCAAGAGAAGGGAATGGCTCACCCAATCCAGTATTATTGCCTGAATAATCCCATGGACAGAGGCATCTGGCAGGCTACAAAACATGGGGTCACAGAGTGTTGGACACAACTAAGTGACTAACACGATTACTACTAAGCAAGACGTGTAATAAGCTAATTGCTTCTTCAGTCTATACCATTTCAATTCACAAAAGTTTCATAGGAATGTTCTACTTCCAGATAGCAGGGAGAAATCTGTTTAACTAGACTATATGCTCATAAATGAGTATATATAAAATTAGTCAAATCTGAAAAAGTTTGGTGAAAGTGAAATTCACTCAGTCATGTCCAACTGTTTGTGACCCATGGGCTATGCAGTCCGTGGAATTCTCCATGCCAGAAAGAATACTGGAATGGGTAGCCTTTCCCTTCTCCAGGGGATCTTTCCAACCCAGGGATTGAACCCAAGTCTTTTGCATTGCAGGCATTCTTTACCAACTGAGCTATCAGAGAAACCCCAAAAAAGTTTGTTAGATTTTATCAATGTCAATTTCCTGGTTTTGATATTGTTGTATAAAATACTACCATTGGGGAAATGGTGCAGAGCATATTGGATCTTTTGTATTATTTATTGCAAGTGCATGTGAACCTACAATTATCTCAAAATATATTTTTAAGGAAATGTAATGAAAATACCATATATCATTAAAATTCATATAAAATAGAGAAGGGAGTTGTGCTGAGTTAATTTATATTTTTCCTGTTTCCTACTGCTGACCTCTCTTGTTACATTATGCTCCTTACATATCAAGTTTACTCAGAGTTGCTTACATTCAAACTTCTTTATGGCATTAAAAGAATAGAAAAAAAATTTTTAATTAAATTATTTAATTTATACTAAGCTAAGTGAATGAATAAATACTTACAAAAAGTAAAGCAGATTTTATTTGAATTTTAGGGCGTGAAGTATTAATAAAATTAAGCTTCTCCTAGTAGATTTCATTTAAAAATAAACAAAAAATTGGCTTTATTTTTAAACCAAAGCCTGAAAGTTATAGAGAAACCTTAGTAATCTTTTTTATTATTTTCTAAAATTAATCCAAGTTACCAAATGAAAAACTTCATAAAATTTAAACATCTTTATCTAAACTCCTTTTTCTATTATTTGCTATCAGTTGGGCATTTTCTATGCTATAAATCTACTTCCCTGCTACTAAATGCTAACATTCTATATATGCACACTGTGGTGGTATATTGTCCTGAAAAAGGTTAAACTACAAGCATTAAATAAATCAAACAGATTGAAATGGTATCATCAACCACGCTGGAATGGTTTTAATATACCTGAAACAGTCTTTATGTTTTTCTCATTACACTGTGTCATAAACTCTAATACAAAACTTTCTAGATCTACAATACAGTCATGCTCCCCAAAATTCAAGATTCTTTTAAGGCAGAATGAGTCCAAGGTATGGCTCAGAAAATGAAATTCAATTCTTTATTGATTGTATGTGTTTTGATAAAAATGACAAAGTTATTATGTGACAGGTTATATTAACATTGGGCTATGTGTCTTAAAGGTGATCATAGAGGTAAAATTATGTCTGTGCTTTCAGAAGTAATATGAGTCAGTTTTCTCTCTGTTACAGAAATAACTCATTTTAATGCCTAGCTTTATATTCATGGCCCCAGTTTTAGAATATTCCAGGAAGCACCATTATATACAAATTCAATAAGAATGCTATTCTCTGGTGTTCAAGCTTAAGTTTATGATTTTAAGAAAAAGATATGAGAGGTCATAAGACAAAGAGATGACAAAGTGAAAAGAAAACCAGAAATGGTATAAAATATTATCTGAATAAGACCTATGACTATGTATTGGGTGATTGGGGCCGGTTTTTAAAGGGAGGTCCAAGCACAACATATAGAATGGGGACTCCTGAACTAAGATGTTCTACTTTCTAGCCTGATAAAGACAAAGAGAAAAATCCATGTACCAAGCTGCCCAGATTTCTCTGAACCCTTGCTAACTTCACAACAAAGGATAGTGCTTTTCCTATTCAAAGTTCCTGATTTGTGCATTTTCTATCAAATAGCTCTGTTGAACAAGAAGTAGCCAAACAATAAAGACATGTAACTACATAATTTGCTATTCACACTGACATAACAAAAATAAAGGTGATCAATACCTCAGGTCTCAGACAGAAACAGACACAAGGTGGACATTTTATAATCATATTTTTATAAGACACACATGGTGGGGGTGTAGGAAAAACACTCAAAATTTCCTCTTCTGTTTTCTTAGTTCATTTAGAACACCGAACCTAAGGGGAAAACCTCAAGGATAATGTTGTTGAGAGCTGTTGTGCAATTTTAGGGGAAAAAGTGAGGGGAATAAGAAAATGAGATTCAAAAGATGGGAGAGTTAGGACATATATACAATGGGATATTACTCAGCAATAAAAAGGAACAAAATTGTGTCATTTGGAGAGAGATGGACTGACCAAGAGTTTGTCATACAGAGTGGAAGTGAAAGTTGCTCAGTCCTGTCTGACTCTGAGATCCCATGGACTATAAGTCCATGCAATTCTCCAGGCTAGAATACTGGAATAGTTAGCCTTTCCTTTCTCCAGGGGATCTTCCCAACCCAGGGATCAAACCCAGGTCTCCCACATTGCAGGTGGATTCTTAGCAGCTGAGCCACAAGGGAAGCCCCATACGGAGTGAAGTAAAAACATAAATACATAAAGGTATGTTAATATATATGGCATCTAGAGTGGCACTAGTGGTAAAGAGAGCATGACAACCCACCCCAGTATTCTAGGCTGGAGAATCCCATAGATAGAGGAGACTGGAGGGCTACAGTCCATAGGGTCACAAAGAGTCAGACAAGACTGAAGTGACTTAGCACCCAGAAAAATGGTACAGGTGAACCTATTTGCTGCTGATGCTATTTAGTCACTAAGTCACGTCCAGCTCTCTGCAACCCCATGCACTGTAGATCTCCAGTGTTGCCATGCCCTACTCCCAGGGACTGAACGTGTGTCCCTTGTCTCTTGCACTGGTAGGTGGGTTCTTTACCACTAGCACCACCTAGAAAGCCCAAAATAGTCTACATACTTAAGTAAGTTTTAAAAAACATGTTGGAGGCATCTAAATAGAAATATTAATGGAGCAAGAATATAGAGCAAGAACAATCTAAGGCATTTAAAATTAATTAGTTTAGTCTAACAGTGACATTGCTGCTGCTGCTGCTGCTGCTAACTCACTTCAGTCGTGTCCGACTCTGTGCGACCCCATAGACGGCAGCCCAACAGGCTCCACCGTCCCTGGGATTCTCTAGGTAAGAACACTGGAGTTGGTTGCCCTTTCCTTCTCCAATGCATGAAAGTGAAGTCGCATTGCTAGTCAGCAAAGGATGCTCAGTTTAGTTGCTTTGTCATGTCCAACTCTTTGCGACCCCATGGACAGCAGCACACCAGGCTTCCCTGTCCATCACCAACTCCCAGAGTCAAAGAGTGACAGTGACCTGAAACATACAGGAAATACTTTCAGCTTTGCAAGCGCTCAATTAATCATGATTTCCCTTCCAGCATGTACAATAATTTGATTACTAGTGTGTGTGTGAAGGAGAGAGAAGGATTTATTTTCAAGTTTATAAACCCTTTGAATCCCAGTATGGCTCTGTTGTTGTTGTAGTTGCAATGTTTAATTCTATATTTTCATCTACAGAAATACTTTATATCATACAGATAGTTATAACTTGGTTACAAAATACGTTGTTATTAATTTTTAGGGTATTTTCAAAATTTTTGTACATATAAAGTAAAAGTGTGTAGATAAAGATATGTATGATACTATACTTCAGGATTTTATTAATATTTTCACTCATAGTAATGTTCAGTAATTTTTAACTCAAAAGTATATCTCAATCTACAATCATGCATTTGTTATCTAAATTTTATTCTCTTATGCTTTTATTAATACCTACATTTAACATTTTAAGCTATCTGAAATTTATCTTGCTAACATAAGGTGTGAAGTAATGACATAACTTTTTTTTCAGGTTGCTTTTCATACTAAATGGATTACAAATTGAGATCGTTTCCTAAAACTTAGAGGCTACCTGAAGTAACACAGCCTAGCACCTTTTCTTTATTAGGTAGTTAACATGTGCAGGTTCTATGGAATTTCTACACAAACATTACTGGAAATATAATCACTGCTATATATTTTTTTTATTTTTATTATTTAATCCATGCCATTTCCAACGAATTTTTTGGAGTTTGTTCCAATGATTTAATCCATCACAGTAACTCTCGTAAAAAAAGGAAGTACAAGTCAGTGACCCATGTTTTCTCTAACTTCTAACATTTCTTACTCTAATAGAAGTTTTTTTTTTTTTAATTTCAGGCTTTTGAATAAGCTCTCTCCTTTTTGCTAGAGGAAATGGCAACCCACTCCACTGTTCTTGTCTGGAGAATCCCAGGGATGGGGGAGCCTGGTGGGCTGCCATCTATGGGGTTGCACAGAGTTGGACACGACTGAAGCGACTTAGCAGCAGCAGCCTTTTCCTAGGCATCTGGATACACCACTGCTACTGCTGCTAAGTCACTTCAGTCATTTCCGACTGAATGGAGTCCAGCTGAGTTAATATTTTCAGATTTCCTTAATTTCACCCAGTCATCACAGCCATATAAAAAGCAAACATAATTTCATCTGCTTTTGTAGTCTACTACCTTGAGAGAATGTGAAATGAGTACAAATGTATGGTAGTTTGAACATTCCTTGGCATTGCTCTTCTTTGGGATTGCAATGAAAACTGACCTTTCCCAGTCCTGTGCCACTGATGAGTTTCCCAAATATGCTAGCCTACTGAATGCAGCACTTTCACAACATCGTCTTTTAGGATTTGAAATAGATCAGCTGGAATTTCATCACTCTACTAGCTTTGTTCCTAGATATGCTTCCTAAGGCTCATTTGACTACACACTATAGGATGTCTGGCTTTAGGTGAGTGATCAAACCATTGTGGTTAATCAGGTCATTAATAATTTCATTTTGTATAGTTCTGTGTATTATTGCCACCTTTTATTAATCTCTTCTGCCTCTATTTAGTCCTCAGTGTTTCTGTCCTTTATCATGCCCATCCTTGCATTAAATGTTAACTTGGTTTAATTTTCATGAAGAGATCTCTAGTCTTTTCCATTCTATTGTTTTCCTCTTTTTCTTTGCATTGTCCAATTAAGATCTTTGTTTTGTTGTTGTTGTTACTTATTTATTTATTTTACTTTATGATATTGTATTAGTTTTGCCATGCATCAACATGAATTCACCACGGGTGTATACGTGTTCGCCATCCTGAACCCCTCTCCCACCTCCCTCCTGGTACCATCCCTCTGGGTCCTCCCAGTGCACCAGCCCCAAGGATCCTGTATCCTGCATCGAAACTGGACTGGTGACTCATTTCTTACATGATATTATACATGTTTCAATGCCATTCACCCAAGTCATCCCACCCTCGCCCTCTCCCACAGAGTCCAAAAGACTGTTCTATACATCTGTGTCTCTTTTCCTGTCTCGCATACAGGGTTATCATTACTGTCTTTCTAAATTCCATATATATGCGTTAGTATACTGTATTGGTGTTTTTCTTTCTGGTGTACTTCACTCTGTATAATAGGCTCCAGTTTCATCCACCTCATTAGAACTGATTCAAATTTATTCTTTTTAATGGCTGAGTAATACTCCATTGTGTATATATACCACTGCTTTCTTATCCATTCATTGGCTGATGGACATCTAGGTTGCTTCCATGTCCTGGCTATTATAAATAGTGCTGCGATAAACATTACGGTACATGTATCTCTTTCAATTTTGGTTTCCTCAGTGTGTATACCCAGCAGTGGGATTGCTGGGTTGTATGGCAGTTTTATTTCCGGTTTTTAAGGAATCCCCACACTCTTCTCCATAGTGGCTGTACTAGTTTGCATTCCCACCAATAGTGTAAGAGGGTTCCCTTTTCTCCACACCCTCTCCAGCATTTATTGCTTGTAGACTTTTGGATAGCAGCCAATGGTATCTCACTGTGGTTTTGATTTGCATTTATCTGATAATGAGTGATGTTGAGCATCTTTTCATGTGTTTGTTAGCCATCTGTATGTCTTCTTTGGAGAAATTTCTGTTTAGTTCTATGACCTATTTTTTGATTGGGTCATTTATTTTTCTGGAATTGAGCTGCAGGAGTTGCTTCTATATTTTTGAGATTAGTTTTTTGTCAGTTGCTTCATTTTCTATTATTTTCTCCTATTTTGAAACCTGTCTCTCCTCCTTGTTTATAGTTTTCTTTGTTGTGCAGAAGTTTTTAATTAGGTCTCATTTGTTTATTTTTGTTTTTATTTCCAATATTCTGGGAGGTGGGTCATAGCGGATCCTTCTGTGATATATGTCGGAGAGTGTTTTGCCTATGTTCTCCTCTAGGAGTTTTATAGTTTCTGGTATTACATTTAGGTCTTTAATCCATTTAAGTTTATTTTTGTGTATGGTGTTAGAAAGTGTTCTAGTTTCTTTCTTTTATAAGTGGATGACCAGTTTTCCCAGTACCAGTTGTTAAAGACATTGTCTTTAATCCATTGTATATTCTTGCCTCCTTTGTCAAAGATAAAGGGTCCATATGTGTGTGGATTTATCTCTGGGCTTTCTATTTCGTTCCATTGATCTATACTTCTGTCTTTGTGTCAGTACCATACTGTCTTGATGACTGTGGCTTTGTAGTAGAGCTTGAAATCAGGCAGGCTGATTCCTCCAGTTCCATTCTTCTTTCTCAGGATTGCTTTGGCTCTTCAAGGTTTTTTGTATTTCCATACAAATTGTGAAATTATTTGTTCTAGCTCTGTGAAAAATGCCATTGGTAGCTTGATGGGGATTGCATTGAATCTATAGATTGCTTTGGGTAGTATACTCATTTTCACTATGTTGATTCTTCTGATCCATCAACATGGTATGTTTCTCCATCTATTAGTGTCCTCTGTGATTACTTTCACCAGACTTTTTTAGTTTTCTATATATAGGTCTTTAGTTTCTTTAGGTAGATATATTCCTAAGTATTTTATTCTTTTCATTGCGATGGTGAATGGAATTGTTTCCTTAATTTTTCTTTCTATTTTCTCATTATTAGTGTATAGGAATGCAAGGAATTTCTGTGTGTTGATTTTATATCCTGCAACTTTACTATATTCATTGATTAGTTCTAGTAATTTTCTGGTGGAGTCTTTAGGGTTTTCTACATAGAGGATCATGTCATCTGCAAACAGTGAGAGTTTTACTTCCTCTTTTCCAATTTGGATTCTTTTATTTCTTTTTCTGCTCTGATTACTGTGGCCAAATCTTCCCAAACTATGTTTAATAGTAGTGGTGAGAGTGTGAACCCTTGTCTTGTTCCTGACTTTAGGGAAAATGCTTTCAATTTTTCACCATTGAGGATAATGTTTGCTGTGGGTTTGTCATATATAGCTTTTATTATGTTGAGGTATGTTCCTTTTATTCCTGCTTTCTGGAGAATTTTTATCATAAATGGATGTTGAATTTTGTCAAAGGCTTTCTCTCCGTCTATTGAGATAATCATGTGGCTTTTATTTTTCAACTTGTTACTGTGGTGTATTACATTGATTGCTTTGTGGATATTGAAGAATCCTTGCATCCCTGGGATAAAGCCCATTTGGTCATGGTGTATGATCTTTTTAATGTGTTGTTGGATTCTGATTGCTAGAATTTTGTTAAGGACTTTTGCATCTATGTTCATCAGTGATATTTGTCTGTATTTTTCTTTTTTTGTGGCATCTTTGTCAGGTTTTGGTATTAGGGTGATGGCGGCCTCATAGAAAGAGTTTGGAAGTTTACCTTCCTCTGCAATTTTCTTGAAGAGTTTGAGTAGGATAGGTGTCGGCTCTTCTCTAAATTTTTTGTAGAATTCAGCTGTGAAGCCATCTGGACCTGGGCTTTTGTTTGCTGGAAGATTTCTGATTACAGCTTGAATTTCCATGTTTGTAATGGGTCTGTTAAGATTTTCTATTTCTTCCTGGTTCAGTTTTGGAAAGTTGTACTTCTCTAAGAATTTGTCCACTTCTTCCAAGTTGTCCATTTTATTGGCATATAATTGCTGATAGTAGTCTCTTATGAACCTTTGTATTTCTGTGTTGTCTGTTGTGATCTCTCCATTTTCATTTCTAATTGTATTGATTTGATTTTTCTCCCTTTGTTTCTTGATGAGTCTTGCTAATGGTTTGTCAGTTTTATTTATCCTTTCAAAGAACCAGCTTTTGGCTTTGTTGATTTTTGCTATGGTCTCTTTTGTTTCTTTTGCATTTATTTTTGCCCTAATTTTTAAGATTCCTTTCCTTCTACTAACCCTGGGGTTCTTCATTTCTTCCTTTTCTAGTTAATTTAAGGGTAGAGTTAGGTTATTTATTTGACTTTTTTCTTTTTTTTTTTTTTTTTTTTTTTTTTTTGAGGTATGCCTGTATTGCTATGAACTTTCCCCTTAGCACTGCTTTTACAGTGTCCCATAGGTTTTGGGTTGTTGTGTTTTCATTTTCATTCATTCCTATGCATATTTTGATTTCTTTAATTTCTTTTGTGATTTTTTGGTTATTCAGCAACGTGTTGTTCAGCCTCCATATTTTGGAATTTTTAATAGTTTTTCTCCTGTAATTGAGATCTAATCTTACTGCATTGTGGTCAGAAAAGATGCTTGGAATGATTTCAATTTTTTTGAACTTACCACGGCTAGATTTATGGCCCAGGATTTGATCTATCCTGGAGAAGGTTCCGTATGCACTTGAGAAAAAGATAAAATTCATTGTTTGGGGGTGAAATGTCCTATAGATTTTAATTAGGTCTAACTGGTCCATTGTATCATTTAAAGTTTGTATTTCCTTGTTACTTTTCTGTTTAGTTGATCTATCCATAGGTGTGAGTGGGATATTAAAGTCTCCCACTATTATTGTGTTGTTGTTAATTTCCCCTTTCATACTTGTTAGCATTTGTCTTACATATTGTGGTGCTCCTATGTTGGGTGCATATATATTTATAATTGTTATATCTTCTTTTTGGATTGATCCTTTGATCATTATATAGTGACCTTCTTTGTCTCTTTTCACAGCCTTTGTTTTAAAGTCTATTTTATCTGATATGAGTATTGCTACTCCTGCTTTCTTTTGGTCTCTATTTGTGTGGAGTATCTTTTTCCAGCCCTTCACTTTCAATCTGTATGTGTCCCCTGTTTTAAGGTGGGTCTCTTGTAGAAAACATATATAGGGGTCTTGTTTTGTATCTGTTCAGCCAGTCTTTGTCTTTTGGTTGGGGCATTCAACCCATTTATATTTAAGGTAATTATTGATAAGTATGATCCCATTGCCATTTACTTTCTTGTTTTGGGTTCCAGTTTATAAACCTTTTCTGTGTCTCCTGTCTAGAGAAGTTCCTTTGGAATTTGTTGAAGAGCTGGTTTGGTGGTGCTGAATTCTCTCAGCTTTTGCTTTCCTGTAAAGCTTTTGATTTCTCCTTCATATTTGATGGAGAAGGCAATGGCACCTCACTCCTGTACTGTTGCCCACGAAATCTCATGGATGGAGGAGCCTGGTAGGCTGCAGTCCATGGGGTCGCTAAGAGTCAGACACGACTGAGCGACCTAACTTTCACTTTTCACTTTCATACATTGGAGGAGGAAATGGCAACCCACTCCAGTGTTCTTGTCTGGAGAATCCCAGGGATGGAGAAGCCTGATAGGCTGCAGTCCATGGGGTCGCACAGAGTCGGACACGACTGAAGCGACTTAGCAGGAGCAGCAGCAGCAGCAGCATATTTGAATGAGATCCTTGCTGGGTACAGTAATCTGGGCTGTAGGTTATTTTCTTTCATCAATTTAAGTATGTCTTTCCATTCCCTCCTGGCCTGAAGAGTTTCTATTGAGAGATCAGCTGTTATCCTTATGGGAATCCCCTTGTGTGTTATTTGTTGATTTCCCCTTGCTGCTTTTAATAGTTTCTTTATGTATGATCTTTGTTAATTTGATTAATATGTGTCTCGTGGTGTTTTGCCTTGGGTTTATCCTGTTTGGGACTTCTTATTTCTCTTTGCTATTCTCTGGAACTCTGTATTCAATTGGGTATATCATTCCCTTTCTCCTTTGCCTTTCTCTTCTCATCTTTTCTCAGCAATTTGTAAGGCCTCCTCAGACAACCACTTTGCCTTCTTGCATTTCTTTTTCTTTGAGAAATAGTTTTGTTCACCACTTCCTGTACAATGTAACAAACCTCCACTCATAGTTCTTCAGGCATTCTGTCTACCAGATCTAATCCCTTCAAACTATTTGTCACCTCCATGTGATAATCATAAGGGATTTCATTTAGGTCATATCTGAATGTCCTAGTGTTTTTCTCTACTTTTTTCAATTTAAGACTGAATTTTGAAATAAGGGGCTCACATTATATTTAACTTACACTAATTGTAATTGGAGATTTTGACATATTTGTATCTAGCTCATTTTTAATATTTGTACATAAAAATAAACTAAATATTTCTCAGGGTGAGAGCTAAGATTTAAATTTAAAACTCACACATTTTGACAGGATGCCATGCTTCCTTATTTTGACTGTTTTTTACTATATAAACCATCTTTTCCCAATCTATTTTGCCTTTCCATTACTTGTACTCAATTTCAGTAGCTTTGATTAGCCTAGGATTTGTATATTTTTATAGTATTATTGTGTCTGGTGTCTTTATTATATGTAGCTTTGAATACATATTAAAAGCAGGTAAAATGTGAACCAGTACTTAATAAAAAACAAAAAAATATTCAATACTGAAACAGAGAATACAAAGCTGGGAAAGGTCAAAATGAAAAAGGCTATCCCCCAAAGCTTATCTATTCCTATCCTCCCATAAAATACTTGGTAGCTGGGTTCCTATTACAAACAGCCCTAATTTACTCAGAAAAATAATATGTTCAAATAGCTATATGGTTTTTATTTTTTAATTCATTTTTCAAGAACATGTTCATTAATGAAACCATGAATAAAATATACCTTCTCTTATTCAAAAGGTATAATAAAAAATTATTTAACTTATATTTTATAAGGTGATCTTTTTTATCAAAATGGGGAATATATTTTAATACTATTTAATGAATGCAACTTGTAAATCATTTGTATTCCTTTTTATATGTAATATGAAATGACAGACAATGGCACCCCACTCCCATTGATGGAGGAGCCTGGAAGGCTGCAGTTCATGGGATCGCTGAGGGGCGGACACAACTGAATGACTTCACTTTCACTTTTCACTTTCGTGTGTTGGAGAAGGAAATGGCAACCCCCTCTAGTGTTCTTGCCTGGAAAATCCCAGGGACGGGAGAGCCTGGTGGGCTGCCGTCTATGGGGTCACACAGAGTTGGACACGACTGGAGAGACTTAGCACTGCTGCTGCTGCTGCTAAGTCGCTTCAGTCGTGTCCGACTCTGTGCGACCCCATAGACAGCAGCCCACCAGGCTCCCCTGTCCGTGAGATTCTCCAGGCAAGCACTAGCAGCAAATTAAATAAAATAATAGAATATATACAACTACATGTGTTACTATTCAGTTTTGCAAAGTAAATGTCAACTAAGAGTCAATGATACATTTTGAGATGTGGATTAATCAGTTTAAATTGAGTTGTTAAAGCAGAGAAGAAACTAACTCATTGTGGACTGCTGGATGATTTCAAATAAAATGTTTAAACTATTCTAAAAATTCCTTAGAATCAAAATTAAAACTTGTGTATACATATGTGTAATCTTTGAGAAAATTTCCAAACTCTTTGCCCCATTTTAAAGGATTCAGTTCAGTTCAGTCACTCAGTCGTGTCCGACTCTTTACAACCCCATGAACCACAGCACGCCAAGCCTCCCTGTCCATCACCAACTCCTGGAGTTTACCCAAACTCATTTCCATTGATTCGGTGATGCCATCCAACCATCTCATCCTCATCCTCATCCTCATCTCATCCTCATCCTGTTGTCCCCTTGTCTTCCTGTCCTCAATCTTCCCCAGCATCAGGGTCTTATCTAATGAGTCAGCTCTTCTCATCAGGTGGCCAAATTATTGGAATTTCAGCTTCAACATCAGTCCTTCCAATGAACACCCAGGACTAATTTTATTTAGTATGGACTGGTTGGATCTCCTTGCAGTCCTAGGGACTCTCAAGAGTCTCCTCAAACACCACAGTTCAAAAGCATCAATTCTCCAGTGCTCAACTTTCTTTATAGGCCAACTCTCACATCCATACTTGACCACTGGAAAAACCATAGCCTTGACTAGACGGACCTTTGTTGGCAAAGTAATGTCTCTGCTTTTGAATATGCTGTCTAGGTTGGTCATAATTTCATGGCTGAAATCACTATCTGCAGTGATTTTGGAGCCCAGAACAATAAAGTCAGCCATGGTTTCCACTGTTCCCCCATCTATTTGCCATGAGGTGATGGGACCAGATGCCATGATCTTAGTTTTCTGAATGTTGAACTTTAAGCCAACTTTTTCACTTTCCTCTTTCACTTTCATCAAGAGGCTCTTTAGTTCTTCTTCACTTTTTGCCATAAGGCTGGTGTAATCTGCATATCTGAGGTTATTGATATCTCTCCCAGCAAACTTGATTCCAGCTTGTGCTTCATCCAGCCCAGCATTTCTCATGATGTTCTCTGCATAGACATTAAATAGGCAGGGTGACAATATGCAGCCTTGACATACTCCTTTCCCAATTTGGAACCAGTCTCTTGTTCCATGCCCATTTCTAACTGTTGCTTCCTGACATGCATACAGGTCTCTCAAAAGGCAGGTCAGGTGGTATGGTAGTCCCATCTCTTGAAGAATTTTTCACATTTTATTGTGATCCACACAGTCAAAGTCTTTGGCAGAGTCAATAAAGCAAAACGTTTTTCTGGAACTCCTTTGTTTTTTTGATGATCCAGTGGATATTGGCAATTTGATTTCTGGTTCGTCTGCCTTTTCTAAAACTAGCTTGAATATCTGGAAGTTTACGGTTCACATATTGCTGAAGTCTAGCTTGGAGAATTTTGAGCATTATTTTACTAGCATGTGAGATGAGGGCAATTGTGCAGTAGTTTGAGCAGTCTTTGGCATTGCTTTTCTTTGGGATTGGAATCAAAGAATTATGAATACTTAAAAGTCATTTCTTAAAATATAAAAATAAAAGTAGAGAATAATAATAAATCAGAAAATGAAACAACAAATAAGCTCTTCTTACCAACCTACAGTGTCTTGAGTGAATTATTATAGTCTATTCATCTATGTTTAATGAAGAAATATTATGTTTAAGAATTAAGATAATGATAACAATCCCAAGATATAAAAACAAACAATGCAATGTATGAGAGTTACTATACTTTAGATGACTACATTTTCATAAAACTATTCCTGAGTTTAATTGGAGAAGGAAATGGCAACGTACTCAGGTATTATTGCCTGGAGAATCCCATGGACAGAGGAGCCTTGTTGGCTAGGGTCCATGGGATCACAAAGAGTTGGACACGACTGAGTGAGTAACTTTTCAAAAAATAGTGATGATTTAGTCCAATTGCAATTACTTCAATTAAGAGCAAAAGGGTTAATGAAAACACAAGTTTACAAAAAATAACAGAAACAAGTTTCAGATCAGATCAGTCACTCAGTCGTGTCCGACTCTTTGCGACCCCATGAACCACAGCACGCCAGGCCTCCCTGTCCATCACCACCTCCCGGAGGTCACTCAGACTCACATCCATCGAGTCAGTGATGCCATCCAGCCATCTCATCCTCTGTCGTCCCCTTCTCCTCTTGCCCCCAATCCCTCCCAGCATCAGAGTCTTCTCCAATGAGTCAACTCTTCGCATGAGGTGGCCAAAATACTGGAGTTTCAGCTTTAGCATCATTCCTTCCAAAGAAATCCCAGGGCTGATATCCTTCAGAATGGACTGGTTGGATCTCCTTGCAGTCCAAGGGACTCTCAAGAGTCTTCTCCAACACCACAGTTCAAAAGCATCAATTCTTCGGCGCTCAGCCTTCTTCACAGTCCAGCTCTCACATCCATACATGACCACAGGAAAGACCATAGCCTTGACTAGGCGAACCTTTGTTGGCAAAGTGATGTCTCTGCTTTTGAATATGCTATCTAGGTTGGTCATAACTTTCCTTCCAAGGAGTAAGCGTCTTGTAATTTCATGGCTGCAGTCACCATCTGCAGTGATTTTGGAGCCCAGAAAAAGAAAGTCTGACACTGTTTCTCCATCTATTTCCCATGTAGTGATGGGACCAGATGCCATGATCTTCGTTTTCTGAATGTTGAGCTTTAAGCCAACCTTTTCACTCTCCTCTTTCACTTTCATCAAGAGGCTTTTGAGTTCCTCTTCACTTTCTGCCATAAGGGTGGTATCATCTGCATATCTGAGGTTATTGATATTTCTCCCGGCAATCTTGATTCCAACTTGTGTTTCCTCCAGTCCAGCATTTCTCATGATGTACTCTGCATATAAGATAAAGAACTCCAATTATAACTGTCATGTGTTTCAACTACATCATGCTTTATTAAGTGTTTGCCTTGAAACATATAGAAATATGCACATAGGTTATTTCTATTATTAGCTTGAATTATGACATGCATTTTAAGTACATGGGCTCTGACGTACACAGATGAGTTCAGTCAGTTCAGTTTATTCCAATTTAACTGCTGCTGCTTCTGTTAAGTCGCTTCAGTCATGTCCGACCCTGTGCGACCCCATAGACGGCAGCCCACCAGGCCCCCCATCCCTGGGATTCTCCAGGCAAGAACACTGGAGTGGGTTGCCATTTCCTTCTCTAATGCATAACAAGTGAAAAGGGAAAGTGAAGTCGCTCAGTCATGGCCAACTCTTAGTGACCCCATGGACTGCAGTTTACCAGGCTCCTCTGTCCATGGAATTTTCCAGGCAAGAATACTGGAGTGGGGTGCTATTGCCTTCTCCGAATTAGTTAACCTACATTTTCCTAATTTTCTCACTTGAAAATGGGCTTGACCATGGTATTCATCTCACTATTCATTTTTGGAGATTAACTTACAAAGTCTATGTAATGATCTTAGCATGTTTCATAAAATAATTTAAACATACTACAAGTAATACAGCAGGTAAAATTATGTAAATAAAAATAAAGTCACAACAATGTGTTTTTTTTTTTATTTTTTTAGAAATAAACCTTTACATTGATCTGGAGGAAAATTTAAATGGACTATAAATAATGGCAAATAAACTAAATTATCAGAATCACATAAACTGTCTTAATAATAGTAGCAAAATTGACATGTTGCTAGTATAAGTATATCATTTTCTAGGTAAAGTATATGTAACCTCACACAGTGTAAGAGGCAAAGCCTAACTGTCAGTCAACACATAATCAATTTTATAATGAACTAATTGATAGGTTCATTAGGTTTTTCCAGAGAAACAAATCAATACAATGTGTGTGTGTGTAGGTATGTGTTTGTGAAAGAGTTGGGGAGAAAAGGAAAAAGGGAGGAAAATTGGGACTACCCCAATTTTCTGGGCTAGTCCCAAATGTTCACAGTAGGCCATCAGGTTAGACATTCAGGGATGAGTTGATGTTATATCTCAAGTCAAAAGACAATCATTGAGCAGTGTTCCCTCTTCCTTAGAATACTTACTGTGTGTTCTATTAAGTCCTGCAACTGATTGTATGAGGCACCCCCACATAATGAAGTACTATTAACTTTACTCAAAGTCTACTGATTTAAATTTTAACCTCATCTTGAAAAATATCCCTACAGATGCATACAAACAAAATACCTGGGTACTATGATGTACTCAAACTAACACAGAGAATAAACCATCACAATAGGTCAACCCCAAAATGTTCTTTAGTAATATTCATTCATTTCTGAAGCTAAAAAATTGATCATCTTCTTCTCCTCTTCCCTTTATGCATACAGCCACATTGCCTCTTTCCTTCTTCTTCATCCATTATATCCAAGAAATAAGTAAGTTCCTTTGGTTGTAAACTCTCCCACAAAGATTTCCAGAAAAATATTTTCATCAATTAAATTTGAGTTTATTAAACGTATTAACACTTCAGGAAAGAAGAATGTCACATTGAGTCTCAATTGTCTTAGAGGAATTGAGTTAGGGATAGGCCTTAAGAGACTTAGAGTCTAGGTTCAAGCAGTGTTAGGGGGATTTTTAAAGATGGGGAATTTTTTTGGAGTGAGAAAAACTCATGTTATAATACTCTACAATTGGTGGACTCAATATGGAAAGAATTTTGAGGAGTCTTGACAGCATCTGAGAAGCAGGATGTTTGTCCAGGTGAGCAATGTGTTATCATAAATGGAGATTTGTTTGTCCAGATGAGCAAAATGTTCAAATAAATTGTTTACAAGAACTTCTTGATACAAACTGGTAAAGAGTGAAAGTAACTATTGGTCTACAGAACTACTTTCCTGGTAAAGAATTTCCTGTAATAAACAGTTAAGACAGTTGACACAAGTTGACTGTATTTTCAGTTAGGTTGTGTCTTCTTTGCATTCCCTTTCTTTTCTGTCTTCTAGTCAGCATCTACATTACTTTTCCTTCTTCTTCTCCCTTGGATGCTTAAAAATGTCTATATAGGGACTTCTCACCTCACACTCAAACCTGCTGCTGCTAAGTCGCTTCAGTCGTGTCCGACTCTGTGCGACCCCATAGACAGAAGCTCACCAGGCTCCCCCGTCCCTGGGATTCTCCAGGCAAGAACACTGGAGTGGGTTGCCATTTCCTTCTCCAATGCATGAAAGTGAAAAGAGAAAGTGAAGTCACTCAGTCATGTTCGACTCTTAGCGACCCCATGGACTGGAGCCTACCAGGATCCTCCGTCCATGGGATTTTCCAGGCAAAATTACTGGGGTGGGGTGCCATTGCCTTCCCCCACTCAAACCTACCTCTACAGTATTTTCTCTAGTCTGTTTCAAAAAAATAGTCAAGAGGAGGCGGTCCTAAGATAGTGAAAGAATAGAATGGGGAGACCACTTTCTCCCCCACAAATTCATCAAAAGATCGTTTGAATGCTGAGCAACTTCCACAGAACAATTTCTGAATGCTGGTGTAAAACACCAGGCACCCAGAAAGGCAGCACATTCTCTTCAAAAGGAGGTAGGACAAAATATAAAAGACAAAAGAGAGACAAAAGAGTTAGGGTCAGAGACCCGTCCTGGGGAGGTAGTCGTGAAGGAAGAGAAGTTTCCAAAAACCAGGAAACCCTCTCACTGGCAGGACTGTGGGGAGTTTTGGAATTTCAGAGGGCAACATAACTGGGAGGCCAAAAAAAAAAAAAAAAAAAATCACAGAATATGCACGTAACCACAACTCTGAGTGGAGAAGTAGCCCAGATGCTCGCATCTGTCACTAGCGAGTGGGGCTGAACAAGGAGGCGATGGTTGCGTGCTTAGGTTAAGAACCAGGCCTGAATGCCCTAAGGACAATCTGGGGGAGATAACTTGAGATAGCAACCCAAACTGTAGAATAGCCGGAGAGAGAAAGAAAAAAAGAAAAAGAAAACTTTCCTACAAGAAGCTCTAACCTAAGGCATAGCATGGCCTGCTCACAGAACAAAGGATTGGGTGAATACCAGAGGACAGCTTGCCAGCTGTAGACTGGGCCATCCCCCCACCAGAGGCCCATCCCCCTGCTGGAGGTGACAGCCACAGCTGGAAGGCAAGGGGCAATCTCTGCCCCAGAGACAGCATCCTCTACCAGATTGGGAGCAGGTTCCCAGCTGCTAACCAAGTCTTCCTGGGATCCTAAATAGTTGACATCTGCCAGGAGGGTTGCAGCCAGAGATCAGACCCCAGAGGAGACACATGGCACACCTGAGACTGCACTCTTGTGGTGCACCAAGGATACCAAGTGGCTGGGACCGGGGAGGTGATAAGATGCACAGACTACCTGGGACAGGGTACTCACCAAGCACCTGGTCACCTGAGCTGCTCAGACCTGGGAAGGGCACCAAACTCATGTTCTACCCACTCTGTGCCTGAGAACCTGAACCTGAGCAGCTTAGACCTGGGAAGGTCACAAAACCCAGGGCCTATTTTGGACAGATCCCCTGCAGAGAAACCTGGAGCCTGACCAGTGTAGACTGCAAATGCACATGTGCTATGAGCTGGGGCAAACCTAGTGTGGTCCATACACTGCAAGAACTCCCCACAGATGCCAGTGATATTTGTTTACAATGTTGCACCCTCCCCACAGCACAACTGAATAAGTAAGCCTAAATGAGTGACCACCTTAGCCCTCTTGTGTCAGGGAAGAAATTAGACACTGAAGAGACTTGCAAAGAGAGGAATCCAAAATAAACGAAGAGCGAACCACTTTGAAGTGACTGGTGCAACAGATTAAAACCCTGTAGTTAGCATTGACTAAGTATTGCTAGGGTCTATAGACATCGAGAAGAACTAGACACTATCTGAAACTGAACTGACCCCACTTTGCCCTCAACAGCTCCAGAGAAATTCCTAGATATATTTTACTATTATCATTTTTAATTTTTTTTTAGTTTTTATATCCTTTATTACCCCTTTAATTTTGATTTTTATAACCTACTACCTTGCCCTCAAAAAAAGACTATCTTTAAAACAATTTTCAAATATATATATTTTCAAATATATATATATATATATATATATATATATACATATATATATATATATATATATATATATGATTTTTGTGATTTCGTTTTGTATTTTTAATATTGTGTTTTTGAAAGTCTAACCTCTACTCTAGATTTTAATCTTTGTTTTTTGGTATTTGTTGTAAATTCTGTACCTTTAAGAATCTAATTTTCAGTACCCATATTTACTTAGAGGTATGATTACTAGCTTGATTGCTCTTTCCCCTTTTGACTGTCCTTTTTTCTCCCCCAGGTCACCTCTATCCCCTCTCTCCCCCTTCTCTTCTTGACTTAACTCTGTGAACCTCTGTGTGCATTCTGGGCTATGGAGAACATTTAGGGAACTGATTACTGGCTAGATTACTCTCTCCCCTTTTGATTCTCCTTCTCCTCCTGGTCACCTCTATCTCCCTCCTCCCTCTTCTCTTCTCTATGTAACTCTGTGAACCACTCTGGTTGTTCCAGATGGTGGAGAGCACATAGGGAATTAAATATTGGCTAGATTGCTCTCTCCTCTTTGATCCCCTCTCTTCTCCTCCTGGTCACCTCTGTCTTCCTCCTCTCTATTCTCTTCTCTTCTCCATGTAACTGTGAACTTCTCTGGGTGTCCCTTACTGTGGAGAATCTTTTAACCATTAAACTAGATGTTTTATCATCTGTGCTGTATGGATGGAAAAGTGTTGAGGCTACTGTAAGAATAAGGCTGAAAGCCAGAGGCAGGAGGCTTAAATCCAAAACTTGAGAACACCAGAAAACTCCAGACTCCGGGGAACATTAATGGACAAGAGCTCACCCAAAAGCCTCCATATCTACATTGAAACCAATCTCCACCCAAGAGCCAACAAGATTCAGAGCCATACATACCATGCTAATTCTCCAGCAACACAGGAACATAACCCTGAGCATTAATATACAGGCGGCCAAAAGTCACAGCAAACCCATGGACACCTCAAAACTCACTTCTGGACATGTCATTGCACTCCAGAGAGAAGAGATCCAGCTCCACCCACCAGAATACATATGCAAGCTTCCCTAACCAGGAAGTCTTGACAAGACCCTCGTCCAACCCCACCCACAGGGAGCAACCTCCACAATAAAGAGGAACCATAAACTTTCAGCATAAAGAAAGGTCACCCCAAACACAGCAATCTAAACAAAATGAAAAGGCAGAGACATATTCAGCAGGTAAAAGAACATGATAAATGCCCACAGAACCGCACCAAAGAGGAGGAGATAGGGAGTCTACCTGAAAAAGAATTCAGAATAATGACAGTAAATATGATCCAAAATCTTGATAACAAAATGGAATTACAGATAAATAGACTGGAGACAAGGACTGAGAAGATGCAAGAAATGTTTAACAAGGACCTAGAATTTAAAAAAAAAAAAAAAAGAGTCAGTCAATAATGAATAATGCAATACATGACATCAAAAGCACTCTGGATGGAACCAACAGTAGAATGACGAGGCAGAAGACAGAATAAGTGAGGTGGAAGATAGAATGGTGTAAATAAATGAAGCAGAGAGGGAAAAAGGAAAAAGAATTAAAAGAAATGAGGACAACCTCAGATACCTCTAGGGAAATGTTAAATGCCCCAACATTAGAATCATACGAGTCCCAAAAGAAGAAGACAAAAAGAAAGGCCATGAGAAAATACTTGAGGAGATAATAGTTAAAAACTTCCCTAAAATGGGGAAAGAAATAGCCACCCAAATCCAAGAAACCCAGAGCATCACAAAAAGGATATCAGATGAGATCAGATCAGTCGCTCAGTCGTGTCCGACTCTTTGCGACCCCATGAACCGCAGCACGCCAGGCCTGTCAATCACCAACTCCCGGAGGTCACTCAGACTCACATTCATCGAGTCAGTGATGCCATCCAGCCATCTCATCCTCTGTCGTCCCCTTCTCCTCCTGCCCTCAATCCCTCCCAGCATCAGAGTCTTCTCCGATGAGTCAACTCTTCGCATGAGATGGCCAAAATACTGGAGTTTGAGCTTTAGCATCATTCCTTCCAAAGAAATCCCAGGGCTGATTTCCTTCAGAATGGCCTGGTTGGATCTCCTTGCAGTCCAAGGGACTCTAAAGAGTCTTCTCCAACACCACAGTTCAAAAGCATGAATTCTTCGGCGCTCAGCCTTCTTCAACACAACAGATCAGATCAGATCAGTCGCTCAGTCATGTCTGACTCTTTGCGACCCTATGAATTGCAGCACGCCAGGCCTCCCTATCCATCACCAACTCCCAAAGTTCACTGAGACTCATGTCCATTGAATCAGTGATGCCATCCAGCCATCTCATCCTCTGTCCTCCATTTCTCTTCTTGCCCCCAATCCCTCCCAGCATCAGAGTCTTTTCCAATGAGTCAACTCTTCACATGAGGTGGCCAAAGTACTGGAGTTTCAGCTTTAGCATCATTCCTTCCAAAGAAATCCCAGGGCTGATCTCCTTCAGAATGCACTGGTTGGATCTCCTTGCAGTCCAAGGGACTCAAGAGTCTTCTCCAACACCACAGTTCAAAAGCATCAATTCTTTGGAGCTCAGCCTTCTTCACAGTCCAACTCTCACATCCATACATGACCACAGGAGAAACCATAGCCTTGACTAGACAAACCTTTGTTGGCAAAGTAATGTCTCTGCTTTTGAATATGCCATCTAGGTTGGTCATAACTTTCCTTCCAAGGAATAAGTGTCTTTTCAGGAAGATCAAATACAAAGAGAAAATATTAAAAGCATCAAGGGAAAAACAACAAATAACACACAAGGCGATTCCCATAAGGATAACAGCTGATCTCTCAATAGAAACTCTACAGGCCAGAAGGGAATGGCAGGACATACTTAAAGTGATGGAAGAGAAAATCCTACAACCCAGATTACTATACCCATCAGGGATCTCATTCAAATATGAAAGAGAAATCAAAAGCTTTACAGACAAGCAAAAGCTGAGAGAATTCAGCATCACCAAACCAGCTCTTCAACAAATTCCAAAAGAACTTCTCTAGACAGGAAACACAGAAATGGTTTATAAACTGGAAACAAAAACAAGAAAGTAAATGGCAATGGGATCATACTTATCAATAATTACCTTAAATATAAATGGGTTGAATGCCCCAACCAAAATAAAAAGACTGGCTGAATGGATATTAAAAAAAAAGACCCCTATAATGTACTGTCTACAAGAGATACATCTCAAAACAGGGGACACATACAGACTGAAAGCAAAGGGCTGGAAAAAGACTTTTCATCCAAATAGAGACCAAAAGAAAGCAGGAGTAGCAATACTCATATCATACAAAATAGACTTTAAAACAAAGGCTTTGAAAAGAGACAAAGAAGGACACTACATAATGATCAAAGGATCAACCAAGAAGAAGATATAACAATTATAAATATATATGCACCCAACATAGAAGCACCACAATATGTAAGGCAAATGCTAACAAGTATGAAAGGGGAAATTAACAGTAACACAATAATAGTGGGAGACTTTAATAACTCATTCACATGGAAACACAAATTTTAAATGATGCAATGGACCAGATAGACCCTATTTATATCTTTAGGACATTTCACCCCAAAACAATGTTTTCACCTATTTCTCAAGTCACGTGGAACATTCTCCAGGATAGATCACATCCTGGGCTATAAATCTATCCTTGGTAAATTAAAACATAATTGAAATCATTTCAAACATCTTTTCTGATCACAATGCGGTAAGATTAGATGTCAAAACAGGGAAAAAAAAAAAGAAAACTATTAAAACACAAACATACGGAGGCTAAATGTAACACTTCTGAATAATGAACAAATCACAGAAGAAATCAAAATATACATAGAAACGAGTGACAATGAAAACACTGTAAACCAAAACCTATCAGATCAGATCAGATCAGTCGCTCAGTCGTGTCCGACTCTTTGCGACCCCATGAACTGCAGCACGCCAGGCCTCCCTATCCATCACCAGCTCTCGGAGGTCACTCAGACTCACATCCATCGAGTCAGTGATGCCATCCAGCCATCTCATCCTCTGTTGTCCCCTTCTCCTCCTGCCCCCAATCCTTCCCAGCATCAGAGTCTTCTCCAGTGAGTCAACCCTTCGCATGAGGTGGCCAAAATACTGGAGTTTCAGCTTTAGCATCATTCCTTCCAAAGAAATCCCAGGGCTGATCTCCTTCAGAATGGACTGCTTGGATCTTCTTGCAATCCAAGGGACTCTCAAGAGTCTTCTCCAACACCACAGTTCAAAAGCATCAATTCTTCGGCGCTCAGCCTTCTTCACAGTCCAGCTCTCACATCCATACATGACCACAGGAAAGACCATAGCCTTGACTAGGCGAACCTTTGTTGGCAAAGTGATGTCTCTGCTTTTGAATATGCTATCTAGGTTGGTTATAACTTTTCTTCCAAGGAGTAAGCGTCTTTTAATTTCATGGCTGCAGTCAGCATCTGAAGTGATTTTGGAGCCCAGAAAAATAAAGTCTGACACTGTTTCCACTGTTTCCCCATCTATTTCCCATGTAGTGATGGGACCAGATGCCATGATCTTCGTTTTCTGAATGTTGAGCTTTAAGCCAACCTTTTCACTCTCCACTTTCACTTTCATCAAGAGGCTTTTGAGTTCCTCTTCACTTTCTGCCATAAGGGTGGTGTCATCTGCATATCTGAGGTTATAGATATTTCTCCCGGCAATCTTGATACCAGCTTGTGTTTCTTCCAGTCCAGCATTTCTCATGATGTACTCTGCATATAAGTTAAATAAACATGGTGACAATATACAGCCTTGACGTACTCCTTTTCCTATTTGGAACCAGTCTGTTGTTCCATGTCCAGTTCTAACTGTTGCTTCCTGACCTTCCATACAGATTTCTCAAGAGGCAGATCAGGTGGTCTGGTATTCCCATCTATTTTAGAATTTTCCACAGTTTATTGTGATCTACACAGTCAAAGGCTTTGGCATACTCAATGAAGCAGAAATAGATGTTTTTCTGGAACTCTGTTGCTTTTTCGATGATCCAGAGGATGTTGGCAATTTGATCTCCGGTTCCTCTGCCTTTTCTAAATCCAGCTTGAACTTCAGGAAGTTCACGGTTCACAAATTGCTGAAGCCTGGCTTGGAGAATTTTGAGCATTACTTTACTAGCGTGTGAGATGAGTGCAATTGTGCGGAAGTTTGAGCACTCTTTGGCATTGCCTTTCTTTGGGATTGGGATGAAAACTGACCTTTTCCAATCTTGTGGCCACTGCTGAGTATTCCAAATTTGCTGGCATATTGAGTGCAACACTTTCACAGAATCATCTTTCAGGATTTAGAATAGCTCCACTGGAATTCCATCACCTCCACTAGCTTTGTTCATAGTGATGCTTTCTAAGGCCCACTTGACTTCACATTCCAGGATGTCTGGCTCTAGGTCAGTGATCACACCATCATGATTATCTGGGTTGTGAAGCTCCTTTTTGTACAGTTCTTCTGTGTATTCTTGCCACCTCTTCTTAATATCTTCTGCCTCTGTTAGGTCCATAACATTTTTGTCCTTTATCGAGCCCATTTTTGCATGAAATGTTCCTTTGGTATTTCTGATTTTCTTGAAGAGATCCCTAGTCTTTCCCATTCTGTTGTTTGCCTCTATTTCTTTGCATTGATCGCTCAAGAAGGCTTTCTTATCTCTTCTTGCTATTCTTTGGAACTCTGCATTCAGATGTTTATATCTTTCCTTTTCTCCTTTGCTTTTCGCTTCTGTTCCTTTCACAGCTATTTGCAAGGCCTCCCCAGACAGCCATTTTGCTTTTTTGCATTTCTTTTCCATGGGGATGGTCTTGATCCCTGTCTCCTGTACAATGTCACGAGCCTCATTCCATAGTTCATCAGGCACTCTATCTATCAGATCTAGGCCCTTAAATCTATTTCTCACTTCCACTGTATAATCATAAGGGATTTGATTGAGGTCATACCTGAATGGTCTAGTTGTTTTCCCTACTTTCTTCAATTTAAGTCTGAATTTGGCAATAAGGAGTTCATGGTCCGAGCCACAGTCAGCTCCTGGTCTTGTTTTTGCTGATTGTATAGAGCTTCTCCATCTTTGGCTGCAAAGAATATAATCGATCGGATTTCGGCGTTGACCATCTGTCATGACCATTGGTCATGTCCATGTATAGAGTCTTCTTTTGTGTTGTTGGAAGAGGGTATTTGCTATGACCAGTGCATTTTCTTGGCAAAACTCTGTTAGTCTTTGCCCTGCTTCATTCTGTATACCAAGGCCAAATTTGCCTGTTACTCCAGGTGTTTCTTGACTTCCTACTTTTGCATTCCAGTCCCCTATAATGAAAAGGACATCTTTTTTGGGTGTTAGTTCTGAAAGGTCTTGTAGGTCTTCATAGAACCTTTCAACTTCAGCTTCTTCAGCATTACTGGTTGGGGCATAGTCTTGGATTACTGTGACATTGAATGGTTTGCCTTGGAAACGAACAGAGATCATTCTGTTGTTTTTGAGATTGCATCCAAGTACTGCATTTCGAACTCTTTTGTTGACCATGATGGCCAATCCATTTCTTCTGACGGATTCCTGCCCACAGTAGTAGATATAATGGTCCTCTGAGTTAAATTCACCCATTCCAGTCCATTTTAGTTCGCTAATTCCTAGAATCTCAACATTTACTCTTGCCATCTCTTGTTTGACCACTTCCAATTTGCCTTGATTCATGGACCTGACATTCCAGGTTCCTATGCAATATTGCTCTTTACAACATCGGACTTTGCTTCTATCACCAGACTCATCTACAACTAGGTATTCTTTCTGCTTTGGTTCCATCCCTTCACTCTTTCTGGAGTTATTTCTCTACTGATCTCCAGTAGCATATTCGGCCCCTACTGACCTGGGGAGTTTCTCTTTCAGTATCCTATCATTTTGCCTTTCATACTGTTCATGGGGTTCTCATGGCAAGAATACTGAAGTGGTTTGCCATTCCCTTCTCTAGCGGACCACACCCTGTCAGATCTCTCCACCATGACCCGCCCATCCTGGGTTTCCCTACGGGCATGGCTTAATTTCATTGAGTTAGACAAGGCTGTGGTCCAAAACCTATGGAATTCATTAAAAGCAGCGCTAAGGGGAAGGTGCATAGCAATACAAGCTTACTTCAAGAAACAAGAGGAAAATCAAATAAATAACCTAAATTTACACCTAAAGCAACTAGAAAAAGAGGAAATGAAGAACCTTAGGGTTAGTAAAAGGAAAGAATTCATAAAAAATTAGGGCAGAAATAAATGAAAAAGGAACAGAGGAGACTATAGCAAAAATCAACAAAACTAAAAAATAGTTCTTTGAGAAGATAAATGAAATAGACAAACCATTAGCAAGACTCATAAAGAAAAAAAAAGAAGAATCAAATCAACAAAATTAGATATGAAAAATGAAGAAATCACAACAGACAACACAGAAATACAAAGGATCATAAAAGACTACTATCAGCAGCTTTATGCCAATAAAATGGACAACTTGGAAGAAATGGATAAATTCTTAGAAAAGTATAACGTTCCAAAACTGAACCAGGAAGAACTAGATAATCTTAACAGACCCATCACAAGCACAGAATTTGAAACTGTAATTAAAAATCTTCCAACAAACAAAAGCCCAGGACCAGATGGCTTCACAGGTGAATTTTACCACAAATTTAGAGAAGAGCTAGCACCTATTTTACTCAATCCCTTCCAGAAAATTGAAGAGGAAGGTAAACTGCCAAACTCTTTATATGCGGCCACCATCACCCTAATACCAAAACCAAAAAGATGCCAGAAAAAAAGAAAATTACAGGCCAATGTCACTGATAAACATAGATGCAAAAATCCTCATGAAATTCTAGCAAATAGAATTCCACAACATATTAAAAAGAACGTACATCATGACAAAGTGGGCTTTATCTGAGGGATGCAAGGATACATCAGTATAGTAACATTGAAAGATAAAATCCATATGGTTATCTCAATGGATGCAGATAAAGCCTTTGACAAAATTCAACATCCATTTATGACAAAACATCCTCCAGAAAGCAGGCATAGAAGGACCACACCTCAACATAATAAAAGCCATATACGATAAACCCACAGCAAACATTATCCTCATGGGTGAAAAATTCAAAGCATTTCTTATAAAGTCAGGAACAAGACAAGGGTGTCCACTCTCACCACTACTATTCAACATAGTTTTGGAAGTTTTAGCCACAGCAATCAGAGAAGAAAAAGGAATAAAAGGAATCCAAACTGGAAAAAAAGAAGTAAAACTCTCACAGTTTGCAGATGACATGATCCTCTACATAGAAAACCCTAAAGACACCATCAGAAAATTACTAGAGCTAATCAATAAATATAGTAAAGTTGAAGGATATAAAATTAACACACAGAAATCCCTTGCATTCCTATACACTAACAATGAGAAAACACAAAGAGAAATTAAGGATACAATTCCACTCATCATTGCAATAAAAATAATAAAATACTTAGGAATAAATCTACCTAAAGAAACAATCAGGCAGACAGGCTGAAAATCACCATCACAGAAAAGTAACCAATCTGATCACATGGACCACAGCCTTGTCTAACTCAATGAAACTATGAGCCATGCTGAGTAGGCCACCCAAGACAGACGGGTCATGGTGGAGAGTTCTGACAAAATGTGGTCCACTGGAGAAGGGAATGGCAAACCACTTCAGTATTCCTGCCTTGAAAACCCCATAAACAGTATCAAAAGGCAAAAAGATAGGACATTGAAAGATGAACTCCCCGGATTGGTAGGTGCCCAATATACTACTGGAGAGCACTGGAGAAATAATACTCCAGAAAGAATGACAAGATGGAGCCAAAGCAAAAACAATACCCAGTTTGGATGTGACTGGTGATAGAAGCATGGTCCAATGCTGTAAAGAGCAATTTTGTATAGGAACCTGGAATGTTAGGTCCATGAATCAAGGCAAATTGGAAATGATTAAACAGGAGATGGCAAGAGAGATCATTGACATTTTAGGAATCAGTGAACTAAAATGGACTGGAACGGGTAAATTTCATTCAGATAATCATTATATCTACTACTGTGGGCAGGAATCCCTTAGAAGAAATGGAGCAGCCATCATAGTCAACAAGAGTCTGAAATGAAGTACTTGGATGCAATCTCAAAAATGACAGGACGATCTCTGTTCATCTCCAAGGCAAACCATTCAATATCGTGGTTATCCAAGTCTATGCTCCGATCAATAATGCTGAAGAAGCTGAAGTTGAACGGTTCTATGAAAACCTACAAGACCTTCTAGAATTGACCCCCCCACCCCCCAAAAAAAAGTCCTTTTCTTTTTTTTTTTAGTTTGAACAATTAATACATTTCAGATATAATATTATACATATTTCAATGCTATTCTCCCCAATCATCCCACCCTCTCCCGGTCCCAGAGTCCATAAGTCTGTTCTATACATCAGTGTCTCTTTTGCTGTCTTGTAAATAGGGTTATTTTTTACCATCTTTCTAAATTCCATATATATGCGTTAGTATACTGTATTTGTGTTTTCGTTTCTGGCTTACTTCACTCTGTATAATAGGCTCCAGTTCCATCCACCTCCTTAGAACTGATTCAAATGTATTCTTTTTAATGGCTGAGTAATACTCCATTGTGTAAATGTACCACAGCTTGCTTATCCATTCATCTGTGGATGGACATCTAGGTTGCTTCCACGTTCTGGCTATTGCAAACAGTGCTGCTATGAACCTTTTCATTATAAGGGATTGGAATGCAAAAGTAGGAAGTCAAGAAACACCTGGAGTAACAGGCAAATTTGGCCTCAGAGTACACAATGAAGCAGGGCAAAGGATAATAGAGTTCTATCAAGAGAACAAATATACTAGTCATAGCAAACACCTTCCAACAACACAAGAGGGGACTCTACACATGGACATCACCAGATGGTCAAAACTGAAATTAAATTGATTATATTCTTGCAACCAAAGATGGAAAAACTCTAAACAGATCATGAACTCCTTATTGCCAAATTCAGACTTAAATTGAAGAAAGTAGGGAAAACCACTAGGCTATTCAGGTATGACCAAAATCAAATCCCTTACAATTATACAGTGGAAATGAGGAATATATTAAAGGGCCTAGATCTGATAGATAGAGTGCCTGATGAACTATGGAATGAGGTCCGTGACATTGTACAGGAGACAGGGAGCAAGACCATCCCCAGGGAAAATAAATGCAAAAAAGCAAAATGGCTGTCTGGGGAGGCCTTACATATAGCTGTGAAAAGAGAAGAGAAAAGCAAAGGAGAAAGTAAACATATACCTTGAATGGAGAGTTCCAAAGAATAGCAAGGAGAGATGAGAAAGCCTTCCAGAGTGATCCATGCAAAGAAATAGAGGAAAATAATAGAATGGGAAAAACTAGAGATCTCTTCAAGAAAATGAGAGATATCAAGGAAACATTTCATGCAAAGATGGGCTCAATAAAGTACAGAAATGGTATGGATATAACAGAAGCAGAAAATGTTAAGAAAAGGTGGCAAGAATACACAGAAGAACTGTACAAAAAAAGATCTTCACAACCCAGATAATCACAATAGTGTAATCACTCACCTAGAGCCTGGAGAAGGCAATGGCACCCCACTCCAGTACTTTTGCCTGGAAAATCCCATGGACGGAGAAGTCTGGTAGGCTGCAGTCCATGGGGTCACTAGAGTCAGACACGACTGAGCAACTTCACTTTCACTTTTCACTTTCATGCATTGGAGAAGGAAATGGCAACCCACTCCAGTACTCTTGTCTGGAGAATCCCAGGGATGGGGGAGCCTGGTGGGCTGCTGTCTATGGGGTCGCACAGAGTCAGACACGACTGAAGCGACTTAGAAGCAGCAGCACCTAGAGCCAGACATCCTGGAATGTGAAGTCAAGTGGGCCTTAGGAAGCATCACTACAAACAAAGCTAGTTAAGATAATGGAATTCCAGTTGATCTATTTCAAATCCTGAAAGATGATGCTGTGAAAGTGCTGTACTCAATATGCCAGCAAATTTGGAAAATGCAGCAGTGGCCACTGGACTGGAAAATGTCAGTTTTCATTCCAGTCCCTACGAAAAGCAATGCCAAAGAATGTTCAAACAACTGCATATTTGCACTCATCTCACACGCTAGCAAAGTAATGCTCAAAATTCTCCAAGCCAGGCTTCAACAATACATGAACCATGAACTTCCAGATGTTCAATCTGTATTTAGAAAAGGCATAGGAACCAGGGATTAAATTGCCAACATCTGGTGGATCATCAAAAAGAGCAAGAGAATTCCAGAAATACATCTAGTTTTGCTTTATTGAGTATGCCAAAGCCTTTGACTGTGTGGATCACAATAAACTGTGGAAAATTCTAAAAGACATGGGAATACCAGACCACCTGATCTGCCTCTTGAGAGACCTGTATGCAGGTCGAGAAGCAATAATTAGAGCTGGTCATGGAAGAACAGACTGGTTCCAAATCGGGAAAGGAGTATGTCAAGGCTGTGTATCGTCACCCTGCTTATTTAACTTATATACAGAGTACATCATGAGAAATGCTGGGCTGGCAGAAGCACAAGCTGGAATCAAGATTGCTGGGAGAAATATCAATAACCTCAGATATGCAGATGACACCACCCTTGTGGCAGAAAGTGAAGAAGAATTAAAGAGCTTCTTGATGAAATTGAAAGAGGAGAGTGAAAAAGTTGGCTTAAAGTTTATCATTCAGAAAACTAAGATCATTGTATCCGGTCACATACTTACTGGCAAATAGATGGAGAAACAGTGAAAACAGTGGCCGACTTTATTTTGGGGGACTCCAACATCAGTGCAGATGATGACAGTAGCCATGAAATTAAAAGACCCTTCCTCCTTGGAAGAAGTTACAACCAACCTAGACAGCATATTAAAAAGCAGAGACATTACTTCTCAAACAAAGTTCCATCTATTCAGGCTACGGTTTTTCCATTAGTCATGTATGGATGTGAAAGCTGGACTATAAAGAAAGCTGAGTGCTGAAGAATTGATACCTTTGAACTGTGGTGTTGGAGAAGAGTCTTGAGAGTCCCTTGGACTGCAAAGAGATCCAACCCGTCTATCCTAAAGGAAATCAGTCCTGGATGTTCATTTGAAGGACTGAAAATGAAGCTGAAACTCCAAAACTTTGGCCACCTGATGCGAAGAACTGGGACACATTTGAAAAGACCCTGATGCTGGGAAAGATTGAAGGCAAGAGGAGAAGGGTATGACAGAGGATGAGATTGTGGCATGGCATCAAGGACTCAATGGACATGAGTTTGAGTTAAACTCAGAGTTGGTGATGGGCAGGAGGCCTGGCGTGCTGCAGTCCATGGGGTCACAAAGAGTCGGACACGACTGTGTGACTGAACTGAAGTGAAAGAAAGAAAAGACCTGTATATAAAAAAGTATAAAACACTGATGAAAGAAATAACAAATGACACAAATACATGGAGAAATATACCATAATCATGGATCAGAATAATCTATATAGTGAAAATGAGTGTATTACTCAAAGCAATCTATATATTCAATGCAATCCCTATCAAGTAACCAAAGGTATTTTTCAGAGAACTGAAACAAATAATTTCAAAATTTGTATGGAAATACAAAAAAACTCAAATAGCCAAAGTAATCTTGAGAAAGAAGAATGGATCTGGAGGAATTAGCCTGCCTGACTTCAGACTATACTACAAAGCCACAGTCATCAAGACAGTATGGTACTGGCACAAAAACAGAAATAAAGTCAATGGAACAAAATAGAAAGCCCAGAGACAAATCCATGCACCTATCAGATCAGATCAGATCAGATCAGATCAGTCGCTCAGTCATGTCCGACACTTTGTGACCCCATGAACCGCAGCACGCCAGGCCTCCCTATCCATCACCAGCTCTTGGAGGTCACTCAGACTCACATTCATCGAGTCAGTGATGCCATCCACCTATGAACACCTTATTTTTGACAAATGAGGCAATAATATACAATGGGGAAAAGACAATCTTTTTAACAAGTGGTGCTGGGAAAACTGGTCAACCACTTGTAAAAAAATTAAACTAGAACACTTTCAAACACCATACACAAAAATAAATTCAAAATCGATTAAACATCTAAATGTAAGACCAGAAACTATAAAACTCCTAGAGGAAAACATAGGGAAAACACTCTGATATAAATCACAGCAGGATCCTCTACAACCTATCTCCTGGAATAATGGAAATAAAAGCAAAAATAAACAAATGGAACCTAATTAAAATTAAAAGGTTTTGTACAAAGAAGGAAACTATAAGCAAGGCGAAAAGACAGCCTTCATAATGGGAGAAAATAATAGCAAATGAAGCAATGGGCAAAGAATTAATCTCAAAAATATACAAACAGCTCATGTACCTCAATACCAGATAAATAAATGATACAATCAAAAAATGAGCCAAAGAACTAAACAGATATTTCTCCAAAGAAGACATACAGATTGCTAACAAAAAGATGAAAAGATGCTCAACATCACTCACTATCAGAGAAATGCAAATCAAAAGCAAAATGAGGTACCATTTCACACCGGTCAGAATCAGATCAGATCAGATCAGTCGCTCAGTCGTGTCCGACCCCTTGTGACACCATGAACTGCAGCACGCCAGGCCTCCCTGTCCATCACCAGCTCCCCAAGGTCACTCAGACTCACATCCATCGAGGCAGTGATGCCATCCAGCTATCTCATCCTCTGTCGTCCCCTTCTCCTCCTGTCCCCAATCCCTCCCAGCATCAGAGTCTTCTCCAATGAGTCAACTCTTCGCATGAGGTGGCCAAAATACTGCAGTTTCAGCTTTAGCATCATTCCTTCCAAAGAAATCCCAGGGCTGATCTCCTTCACAATGGACTGGTTGGATCTCTTTGCAGTCCAAGGGACTCTCAAGAGTCTTCTCCAACACCACAGTTCAAAAGCATCAATTCTTCAGTGCTCAGCCTTCTTCACAGTCCAGCTCTCACATCCATACATGACCACAGGAAAAACCATAGCCTTGACTAGGTGAACGGCTGCTATCAAAAAGTCCACAAAAAATAAATGCTAGAGAGGGTGCAGAGAAAAGGGAACCCTCTTACACTGTTGGTGGGAATGCAAACTAGTACAGCCACTGTAAGAAACAGTATGGAGATTTCTCAAAAAGCTGGAAATAGAACTGCCATCAGTGAAAGTGAAGCTGCTCAGTCGTATCCGACTCTTTGAGACCCCATGGACTGTAGCCCACCAGGTTTATCCATCCATGCAATTTTCCAGGCATGAATACCGGTTGCCATTTCCTTCTCCAGGGGATCTTCCCGACCCAGGGATTGGACCCAGGGATTGAACCCACGTCTCCCGCATTGCAGGTAGATGCTTTACCATCTGAGCCACCAGGGAATTTCATATGATCCAGCAATTCCACTGCTGGGCATATACACAAAGGAAACCAGAATTGAAAGAGACACATGTATCCCAATGTTCATTATAGCACTGTTTACAATAGCTAGGACATGGAAGCAACCTAGATGTCCATTGGCAGATGAATGGATAAAGAAAGCTGTGGTACATATACATAGTGGAATATTACTCAGATATTAAAAAGAATGCATTTGACTCAATTTTAATGAGGTGGATAAAACTGGAGCCTATTATACACAGTGAAGTAAGTTAGAAAGAAAAGCACAAATATAGTATATTAATACATATATATGGAATTTAGAAAGATGGTAACAATGACCCTATATGTGAGACAGCAAAGAGACACAGATATAAAGAACAGACTTTTGGACTCTGAGGCAGAAGGTGAGGGTGGGATGTTTTGAGAGAGTAGCATTGAAACATGTATACTACCATATGTGAAACAGATCACCAGTCCAGGTTAGATGCATAAGACAGGGTGCTCAGGGCCGCAGAACTGGGATGACCCTGTGGTATGGATTGTGAAGGGTGGTGGGAGGGGGGTTCAGGATGTGGAACACATGTACACTCATGGCTGATTCATGTCAATGTATGGCAAAAACCACTACAATATTGTAAAGTAATTAGCTTCCAATTAAATAAATCAATTTTTTAAAAAAGAAAAAAAAAGTCAAAATGCCAACTGCATCCTGCAATTCTCACAGTAAATTCATTGACTGTCTCTGATCTCTTAATCACTAGAAAGACTAAAAATCCAAGCTTATGGCAATAGACCTCATTGTTTGACCTGGTTTATTACTTCAGAATCTCCATAGACAAGTTTACACATTTAACCTTTGCTTTATCTATGACACATTTAAAATTTCACCAAACTCCACATTAATTTCAGGCATATTTGCTTTTGGGATCCCACTATTTTTCCCCCAAATAATGCCTATTTTCCCACTGGAATAACTACTAATCCTTTAAAGCCTACTGCAAGCATATACCACTCTATGAAATAATTTTTTGATTAAAATTATCAGTTAATTTCAAACAGATTTTCCATTCAGTTAAGTAACTCCAATTGTATCCCACTCTTTGCAATCCCATGGATTGCAGCATACCAGGCCTCCCTGTCCATCACCAACTCCTGGAGCTTGCTCAAAACTCATGTCCATTGAGTTGGTGATGCCATCCAACTATCTCACCCTGTCATCCCCTTCTCCTCCTACCTTCAATCTTTCCCAGCATCAGGGTCTTTTTGAATGAGTCCGTTCTTTGCATCAGGTGGCCAACGTATTGGAGTTTCAGCTTCAATATCAATCTTTCCAATGAATATTCAGGACTGATTTCCTTTAGGATGGACTGATTGGATCTCCTTCCAGTCCAAAGGACTCTCAAGAGTCTTCTCCAGCACCACAGTTCAAAAGCATCAGTTCTTCAGTGCTCAGCTTTCTTTATAGTCCAACTCTCACACCCGTACATGACTATTGGAAAAAAACATAGCTTTGACTAGATGGACCTTTGTTGGCAAATTGATATTTCTGCTTTTTAATATGCTGTCTAGGTTGGTCATAACTTTTCCTCCAAGGAGCAAGTAATTAGCCTCCAATTAAAATAAATAAATTAGTTAAAAATATATAATCTGTAAATATATTTACTCAGATGATATTTACATACCATTTAAATATATTTACATCTGAGTAAATACATTTACAGATGGTATGTCACCATCTGTCTGTGTGTCTATGTGTCTGTGTGTATATGCATTGATGTTGGATGAAGACAATGAATATAGTTAACCCTTGAACAACTTGGAGTTGAGCATTGCAAACCACAAACATAGTAAAACATCCACATACAACTACAGCGTTCTATATTCATGGTTTTGAAACAATGATTCAACCAGGTTCAGATTGTATAAATACTGTAGTATGTATTTATTTTAAAAGATCTGCCTCTAAGTGCACCCATACATTTCAAACCAAGTTGTTGTAAACTGTATGTTGTGAAAGAGTTAGAAACAGGCAATAAAGGGAAGAGTTGCCTGAGTGAGGAAATTAAGCCTAGTTATAATCCTTTTAACATATAAATTTTTAATTGACATAATTAATACACATAATTATCTTAGTTTCAGGTGTACAAAGCTGTGATTTGATGTTTTTACAGAGTATAAATATACATAATGTATACGTACACAATGGAATATTACTCAGTCATAAGAAATAATGAAATATTGCCACCTGCAGCAAGAAGGATGGGCCTAGAGAATAGCAAACTTGGTGAAATAAGTCAGACAGAAAAAGACAAAGACTATATGATATCATTTACATGTGGACCCTAAAAATGGCACAAATAAATATGTACACAAAGCAGAAACAGATTCAGACACAGATAACAAACTTGTGATTAAGAAAGGGGAGAGGGAGAGCAACAAACTGTTATTTGTATTTATTAACAGATGCAAACTACTATGTATAAAATCCATAAGCAACAAAGATTTTCTCTATAAGCCAGGGAACTATACCCATTATCTTGTAATAACCAATAATGAAACATAATCTGCAAAAATACTGAATCATTATTCTGCACACCTGAAACTAACACAATATCATAAATCAACTACACTTAAATTTTTAAAAACAGTGAGATTAAAAATTAAAAGAAAAAATTGGTAATCACAATATGATCAGTTATCATTTTGTTGTACAAATCTGTTACAATATTATTGATCTTATTCCCTATGTGTACCTTATATCACTGAGATCTATTTATCCTATAACTGGAAATAAGCACTTCTTAATCCCGTTCATCTATTTTGACCAAAATTCCATCCACCTCCAAGCTGACAAACAACATTTTTTTTCTGTATTTAAGTTTGTTTCATTTTTATTTTCTTTGGTTTCTTTTTAGAGTTCATATATAAAAAACACCATATGAAATTTGCTTTCTCTCCCTCCCTCTCTTCACTTTCTGGGACTCCAAAAATTCACATGCTGTTATGTTTGATGTTGTCCCAGAAGTCCGTTACACTCACCTCATTTTTAAAAATTATTTCTTCTTCTTGCAATACTGATAGATTTTCACTAATCTTCCAGGTTACTGATGTATTCTTCTCTTCATTTAATTTGCTATTGATGTTCTTTAATGTATTTTTGAGTTATTTTATTCTTCAGTTTTGACTGGTTCTTTCTTTTACATTTTGAGTCTTTGTTGAAGTTCTCACTGAGTCCCTTCATTTTTCTCTGGAATTTAGTAAACATCCTTATGACCATTTATTTGAACACTGCATCATGTAGATTATTTCCCTTTCATTAGGGCTTTTTCCTGGGGTTTTATTTTGTTCTTTTGTTTGAAAAGTATTTCTCTGTCTCCTCATTTTGTTTGACTGGCTCCACTGATTCCATAGAGGGCTCCAACAGTTCCCTGTCGAATGGGCAGAAGCTCTGGGGGTTTTTAATGTATTTCCTGCTTGGATAGTCCAGATTGTCTTTAAACTGCTGAGGAGTTTATTTGGGAATTTATTTTTTCTGTGTCCCAGGGCAAGAAAACTTCACTGTAGCTCCTCAGCTATATATTTCCCTACTGCAGATAACTGCATTGGGGTGGGGTTTCCATGGATACCATGTCTCCATCTTTTCTACCTGTTTCTATGTGTCCTTCTACATGCAATAGCTGTTCAACAAGCTCTCGAGTTTCTTTCAAGAGACGTTATTCTCTACGCAGGTGTAGATTCAGTGTGTCCATCAGAGGAGATGAACTCAGGATATTTCCTACACTCCATCTTAGACCACTCTTTAATTATTTTTAAATATTAGGGATTTCTTATATACATGATAACCTTGAACTTTTTTCACTGCCAAATCACATTTTAAGAGATATTATTAAAAAATATACTCCCTAGTTATTTACCAGACATCAGAGAATGAAATATACTTAGGTGAAAGGAAAGTGTAAAGTATAAAAAGATTATTTGCTTTCCCAGCAATTCAGGCCTAATCTCATTAGGATCTATATGAGAATAATGAAAGTGAGACTGGAAAAGGAGTATACTTTGTAAGTATTATAAATGATAACCAGCAGTTCATTGGGGATTGAAAGCAAAGGACATATTAACTATGAATTTCATCATCTGATATGGAATACTAGCACAACATCTACATCATTTACAAAAATTATATAAGAAGAAATCCTTTTGTGAGAGATAAAGAGATGTTTCTGATTTTATGAATATGAGATGACAAAGATCTTGTATTAAAGTTTCTAATGTCAGAAATGAAAATCAGCTTTTCATTATTAATATCAAATAACTTAAGGTTAATTAGCAGTAGTAGCACATGCAAAAAATATTTTTATAAATGCACAGTCTGAAAATGTGACAGAACCTTTCTCGTAGAAAGAAGAACAGGAAAAGAGCAAAAGATGATGCCTTTGATCTTACAAGCTTCCCATGACTGGGATCAAGATGAACAGAAAGAGTTGGCAGAGAGAAAAGAAGCATTTAAATGACAGGAGAATTAGTTCAGTACCCTGTCAGTGAAATATTAACATAATACCTAGGTGTTAACAAGGACTTAAATTCAGTTCAAAATTTTCTTCATTAAAGAACATGTGTATGTATGTGTGTGTCTCTCTCTATATATGTAAATTTATATATATATATATAAATGGCACTTTTAAATATAATGGCACTTTTATATGTATATATTATATATATAGGCACTTTTCTGTACTCATATTTCTATATGACTGTGTCTGTGTTATTCACTAAGCCATGTCTATTTTTGCAGCCCCATGGACTGTAGCCTGCCAAGCTACCATATCCATGGAATTCTCCAGGCAAGAATACTGGAGTGTGTTTCCATTTCCTTCTCCAGGGGATCTTTCTCGCCCAAGGATCAAACCCAGGTCTCCTGTATTGCAGGCAGATTCTTTACCATTTGAATCATCAGGGAAGCCCTGTGGAATCCAATCTAATGATTAGACCTGAAAAATTATTCACATTAAGAAACACAAGTTTAAGAAGGGTGAGCTTTTATAAATACTGAGACGTTATAAATGGTGCCCATTTTCCAATCTTGTAAAACCAGAAACTAATATAAAAGCCAATACAATGAAACATGTTTATGGAATGGTAAAAATACCAATAAATATTACAGAGAAAGTACCAATGTATAATAGAAAAATAGTAATATGTAATAACTCTGATACCTATTTATCGCAGGAACATAGTGAATTTCTATACCACCTGAAGCAAATGATTTTAGATGAAATACTTGATTAAACATCTAATATTCATATTTGTATATTTACATGAAACCAAGATATTTAAATGACGTAGAGGGGGGAAATCTCATTGATTTTCTTCTCTTCAGTTTAGTTCAGTCACTCAATCATTTCCTACTCTTTGCAACCCAATGAATTCCAGCACGCCAGGCCTCCCTGTCCATCACCAACTCCCAGAGTTCACTCAGACTCATGTCTATCGAGTCAGTGATGCCATCCAGCCATCTCATCCTCTGTCATCCCCTTCTCCTCCTGCCCCCAATCCTTCCCAGCATCAGAGTCTTTTCCAATGAGTCAACTCTTCCCATGAGGTGGCCAAAGTACTGGAGCTTTAGCATCATTCCTTCCAAAGAACACCCAGGACTGGTCTCCTTTAGAATGGACTGGTTGGATCTCCTCACAGTCCAAGGGACTCTCAAAAGTCTTCTCCAACACCACAGTTCAAAAGCATCAATTCTTTGGCCCTCAGCCTTCTTCACAGTCCAACTCTCACATCCATACATGACCACAGGAAAGACCATAGCCTTGGATAGATGGACCTTGGTTGGCAAAGTTATGTCTCTGGTTTTGAACATGCTATCTAGGTTGGTCATAACTTTCCTTCCAAATAGGAAGTGTCTTTTAATTTCATGGCTGCAATCAACACCTGCAGTGATTTTGGAGCCCCAAAAAATAAAGTCTGACACTGTTTCCACTGTTTCCCCATCTATTTCCCATGAAGTGATGGCACAAGATGCCATGATCTTCGTTTTCTGAATGTAGAGCTTTAAGCCAACTTTTTCACTCTCCTTTTTCACTTTCATCAAGAAGCTCTTTATTTCTTCTTCACTTTCTGCCATAAGGGTTGTGTCATTTGCATATCTGAGGTTTTTTATATTTCTCTTGGCAATCTGGATTCCAGCTTGTGCTTCTTCCAGCCCAGCATTTCTCACGATGTACTCTGCATCCAAGTTAAATAAGCAGGGTGACAATATACAACCTTGACATACTCCTTTTCCTATTTGGAACCATTCTGTTGTTCCATGTTCAGTTCTAACTGTTGCTTCCTGACATGCATACAGGTCTCTCAAGGGGCAGGTGAGGTGGTCTGGTATTCCCATCTCTTTCAGAATTTTCCACAGTTTATTGTGATCCACACAGTCAAAGGCTTTGGCATAGTCAATAAAACAGAAGTAGATGGTTTTCTGGAACTCTCTTGCTTTTTCCATGATCCAGCAGTTGTTGGCAATTTGATCTCTGGTTCCTCTGCCTTTTCTAAAACCAGCTTGAAGATCTGGAAGTTCATGGTTCACGTACTGCTGAAGCCTGGCTTGGAGAATTTTGAGCATTATTTTACTAGCATGTGAGATGAGTGCAACTGTGCAGTAGTTTGAGCATTCTTTGGTATTGCCTTTCTTTGGGATTGGAATGAAAATTGACCTTTTCCAGTCCTGTGGCCACTGCTGAGTTTTCCAAATTTGCTGGCATATTGAGTGCAGCACTTTCACAGCATCATCTTTCAGGATTTGAAAGAGCTCAACTGGAATTCTATCACCTCCACTAGCTTTGTTTTTTAGTGATGCTTTCTAAGGCCCACTTCACATTACAGGATGTCTGGCTCTAGGTGAGTGATCACACCATCGTGATTCTCTGGATTGTGAAGATCTTTCTTGTACAGTTCTTCTGTGTATTCTTTCCACCTCTTCTTAATATATTCTGCTTCTGTTAGGTCCATACATTTTCTGTACTTTATCGAGCCCATCTTTGCATTTCTAAACCTGACCAAACTATTGACAGGGTATCAGAAAACTTACCCAGTTTTGTAATTCCCAGTCCCTTCCACCAAGAAAGTTACAGCCATGTTGAAAAATAAATCAAAGACATTTATACATGTCAAGGATTTAAAGTTAGAAGGAGGTTCAGATCAGATCAGAGCAGATCAGTCGCTCAGTCGTGTCCAACTCTTTGCGACCCCATGAACCGCAGCACGCCAGGCCTCCCTATCCATCACCAGCTCTCGGAGGTCACCCAGACTCACATTCATCGAGTCAGTGATGCCATCCAGCCATTTCATCCTCTGTCGTCCCCTTCTCCTCCTGCCCTCAATCCCTCCCAGTATCAGAGTCTTCTCCAGTGAGTCAACTCTTCCCATGAGGTGGCCAAAATACTGGAGTTTCAGCTTGAGCATCATTCCTTCCAAAGAAATCCCAGGTCTGATCTCCTTCAGAATGGACCGGTTGGATCTCCTTGCAGTCCAAGGGACTCTCAAGAGTCTTCTCCAACACCACAGTTCAAAAGCATCAATTCTTCGGCGCTCAGCCTTCTTCACAGTCCAACTCTCACATCCATACATGACCACAGGAAAGACCATAGCCTTGACTAGGTGAACCTTTGTTGGCAAAGTGATGTTTCTGCTTTTGAATATGCTATCTAGGTTGGCCATAACTTTCCTTCCAAGGAGTAAGCGTCTTTTAATTTCATGGCTGCAGTCACCATCTGCAGTGATTTTGGAGCCCAGAAAAATAAAGTCTGACACTGTTTCCACTGTTTCTCTATCTATTTCCCATGTAGTAATGGGACCAGATGCCATGATCTTCGTTTTCTGAATGTTGAGCTTTAAGCCAACCTTTTCACTCTCCACTTTCACTTTCATCCAGAGGCTTTTTAGTTCCTCTTCACTTTCTGCCATAAGGGTGGTATCATCTGCATATCTGAGATTATTGATACTGACCACCTATTAAAATTATTTTCAGGAGTCTTAAAATATTAAATAGATTCTCAACTACTACCAGATTTGGGCTTAATTTTATATGAGTTGGTCTTATGTTAATTTTCACCAAGAACATTTAAAAAAATATGAGTTAAAAATATTAATAATACTAAAAATAACAATATGCTAACTATTCCAAGGTGACACATGATTAACTCATAAGGTAATAATGTGGAGAATCAGTGCTGTTAGTTTAGTAAAGGAAAACATAATAAAAAATATTTTAGTATACTAGGTTTGGGTCATTTTGAGTTGGATGAAATATCACATCTATCTTTCAAATTCATTACTGTTTATTGTTAAATTCTGAATAAAACTTAAATGGAAAATTAAATCAACTAATCAAATGGAATTTAAGATAAATAATTTATTATTAAATCATTTAGTCTAACTTGTATCAAGAAAGCATAGAGTTTTGTGCAGATAAAATTTTGTGAAACAGTATTTTAAACAATCTTTCACACACACACAAGCAAACATCCCCATTCAAGTGTGTATGCTTTTATCACAAAGAGTTAAGCCATAAGCCTAGTCCACATACCTTGTACTTCTATGTAGTTGTAACATATATATTCTGGTATTTAAGTAGTACTCTTTGTAATGAATTCAATGTGTTCATTAAACTATATTCAGTTTTTGAGAAGCAGATTCCATTTTTGGAAGATTTTTGCAAAGCTCACAATCTTGTTAGGCATCTGGAGAGAGTGACTCACAGAGAAATTGAAGAATATGAGAGAAATATTACTAAACATTCTGTCTCACTGGGGTCAGAACTTTTTCCTAGTCTACACAGTATATACCAAACAGATGGAGTGTGAAAACAAATCTGTGCTGTGGGTGGCCTTATCTTTTCAGCTAAAACAATTTATTTATACCCACAAAAGATATGTCTCCAATAAGTCCTCTGAAAAAACTATTTCAGAGACTCTACTCAGATTATTTATCTAGTTTCTTTCTAATACTCAACAACTGTTCAGAATATGTAATTTCTGGAAATCAACTATTATCATTAAAAAAGAAAATAATGGCAAAATATTCAGCCTTATTTATATTATTAAAAATATACCATCATCTAAGTGCTCAATATCAGAATAGCTAAGATATTTATGTTTCACGAAATTAATTGACTTAACCAACTATAAAAGTGGGGTTATGTAGAAAAATGGAATAGTGTTTACCTTGTAATATTAGGTGGGAGGAATATATATACAATTTTATGTAAATTGTGATTATAACTGTGAAAGATGTGCATAGAATTATAATAAAGCTAGAACTTATTTTTTTTAAAAAAGAAACTGTTGGTTTTAGTATAACTTTTTTCTTTAAAAACATAGTGTATGTTGCCATAGCCTTCTCTGTACTATAATCAAAACTACAGGTAAATTCTATTTTTTTTTTAATTTTTAAAAGCATTGGGCTTTTGTCTCAGCTCCTCTGCTATTTTTCTGATAACAGTTCTTACATCATAATTGAGCTGACCTAAGTAAAGTGAATAACATATGAGTGGATTTTCCAACTGGACTATTGTTTATTGAGTTATCATTGTCAAGAACTCTAATTCAATAGGATGCTTTGCAAAGACTGTTTCAAACAATTAAAAATATTTAATGCCTCAAGAAATGTCCTTATAATTTGCAAAAGGCAGTTATTGGAAAAAAAAAAAAAAAAAAACAGATCTTATATGAATTTTTAATTACAATACTGATAAAAAGTTCCAAGCAAATGTCACCTAATAATTTATTTAGTGAGAAATGTTTGCAAAATTCAATAGGCATTAGGAAGAATGTGAAATAATAATATCAAATCAAATTCTTGTATGAATTTAATTTGAACAGTATTAATAAATAAAGCCAAATTTTTGTTTGTTTTTCAAAGAACTTTTTTTTTCAAAAGTGTCAAGGAAGTGATACCTGAAGTGCTTATTTGTCTCATATAAATGTATAAATGGATTGTTATGCAATTAAACCAAGATTAGAATATAAATCAGTGCTTTTTATCCTAGAATACTCATGCTTCCTCTCAAAAAACAAAACAGAAACTGTGGTCAAAATTCCATGAATATTTTATGTTGCACAGCAAAAAATACTTTAGAAATATAAATTACTATCAGTGGATCATAAAATAGGGAAACTATGATATATCAAGTAGACCTAATCTAATCATATGGACCTTAAAAACGCACACCTTTCTCTGGTTAGTAGTAGAAGGTAAATGAGAGAATAGAAGCACAGTGCTCAGTCACTAAGTTGTGCCCAACTCTTTGTGATCCCATGGACTGTAGCCCACCAGGCTCCTCTGTCCATGGGATTTTATAGTCAAGAATACAGGACTGTGCCATTTCTTCCTCCAGGGGATCTTCCCAACCCAGGAATGTAACCTGCATTTCCTGCATATCCTGTGTTGGCAGGTGGATTCTTTACCACTAGGGCCACCTGAGATGCCTTGATTAAAAGTATTGGAAAGACTTACCTTCTGTTGTTTATTTGAAAGTAAAGAGGATCACATGGGAAGCAGGAGAAGGCATGAATTCTGCCAACAACCAGTGACTTTGGAGGTAGACTACAAGACTTGAATGAAAACTACAGACTTGGCTGGCACAATTGATTTCAGCCTGGTAAGACCTCCTAGTCAAGGCTATGGTCTTTCCTGTGGTCATGTATGGATGTGAGAGCTGGACTGTGAAGAAGGCTGAGCGCTGAAGAATTGATGCTTTTGAACTGTGGTGTTGGAGAAGACTCTTGAGAGTCCCTTGGACTGCAAGGAGATCCAACCAGTCCATTCTGAAGGAGATCAACACTGGGATTTCTTTGGAAGGAATGATGCTAAAGCTGAAACTCCAGTATATTGGCCACCTCATGCGAAGAGTTGACTCATTGGAGAAGACTCTGATGCTGGGAGGGATTGAGGGCAGGAGGAGAAGGGGACGACAGAGGATGAGACGGCTGGATGGCATCACTGACTCGATGAATGTGAGTCTGAGTGACCTCCGAGAGCTGGTGATGGATAGGGAGGCCTGGCGTGCTGCAGTTCATGGGGTCACAAAGGGTTGGGCACGACTGAGCGACTGATCTGATCTGATCTGAAGACCCCACGTGGAGAGTCCAGTCAAGCTTCTTTGGACTTCTCATCTACAGAAACATGAGATAATAAATAGGTGCTGTTTTAAGCCATTATATTTTGATAAATTATGGTATGACAGCAATAGGAGTACCTGTCTTCTTAACCTTGCATAGGGGAAAGGGAAAAGCAGAAAAAGTTATACAAATTAACTTATACCTGGTTTTTCTCTATGATTCTCATATTTGTTGTTTCCGTTTCTTTCTGAAGCCATCCAAGGACAACTGGCAGTTTACAGTCCCCTCAACTAAGAACACTTCTTGGAAGATCAGTTCCCTTGTGGAAATCAGCCCAATCAAAACTTTAAGTGTTGCACATTAGAGAGAAAGCTGGGAGTTGTTTCTCATATTTTTCCAGTGGTATTTCCATTTCAAATTTGGATACATGAAGATAGGGCTCAAAAGTAATGGATGCAAATAGAGTGTTAAAATTCAGGAACATGATTCTATTTGCCCATACTACCAAATACATGGCTATCCTAACCTCATAATGGAGCAGTTATATGTGTGAAATCCTCTTTTTACATACCTTTAATATGAAATCATAATCATGTCTGAAGTCATGTTTAAGATTATTTTATAATCTGTAAACATATCTATATGACTGTATTTTAGATACAAATAAGAGGAAACCCAACTCAAATAGGCCAAACAGGGAAGTAGTTTAATTGACTTCACTAAAGATCAGCTTTCAGGTCTGTTCAACTGGCTTCCTGTCTCTAAATTTTTGTGACTCTCTCTCATGAGAGCTTTATGTATATTTGGTTTTCCTCAGGTATTTCCTATCCTAATGATCCCAGGCTAACTTTCAAAAATTGAAGGTAGATTCCTTCTACGACCTTCATGCTTGTTTGGTTGGAAAATGTCCTGTACTGATGTCCCAAACTGCCTGTCCCTTATCCCTGTGGGGCTGGGGTTTGGGAAGATTACTATTATCAGATCAGATCAGATCAGTCGCTCAGTCGTGTCCGACTCTTTGCGACCCCATGAACCGCAGCACGCCAGGCCTCCAGCTGATGCCATCCAGCTATCTCATCCTCTGTCGTCCCCTTCTCCTCCTGCCCCCAATCCCTCCCAGCATCAGAGTCATCTCCAATGAGTCAACTCCTGGCATGAGGTGGCCAAAATACTGGAGTTTCAGCCTTAGCATCATTCCTTCCAAAGAAATCCCAGGGCTGATCTCCTTAAGAATGGACTGGTTGGATCTCCTTGCAGTCCAAGGGACTCTCAAGAGTCTTCTCCAACACCACAGTTCAAAAGCATCAATTCTTCAGCGCTCAGCCTTCTTCACAGTCCAGCTCTCACATCCATACATGACCACAGGAAAGACCATAGCCTTGACTAGGCAAACCTTTGTTGGCAAAGTGATGTCTCTGCTTTTGAATATGCTATCTAGGTTGGTCATAACTTTCCTTCCAAGGAGTAAGCGTCTTTTAATTTCATGGCTGCAGTCACCATCTGCAGTGATTTTGGAGCCCAGAAAAATAAAGTCTAACACTGTTCCCAATGTTTCTCCATCTATTTCCCATGTAGTGATGGGACCAGATGCCATGATCTTCGTTTTCTGAATGTTGAGCTTTAGGCCAACCTTTTCACTCTCCACTTTCACTTTCATCAAGAGGCTCTTTAGTTCCTCTTCACTTTCTGACATAAGGGTGGTGTCATCTGCTTACACAAATCAAGGCCCACCAAATAGATATAGCACTTATGGGGGAAAAGTTTAGTAAGACTGTAATCTAGTCTACCACTCTTGCATATCATCTAGGAAAAATTGAGAAATTTAGTCAACCATCTGACTCCTGAATCCATACCCATCCCTACCTATTTTCATGGGAAATAGATGGGGAAACAGTGGAAACAGTGTCAGACTTTATTTTTCTGGGCTCCAAAATCACTGCAGATGGTGACTGCAGGCATGAAATTAAAAGACGCTTATTCCTTGGAAGAAAAGTTATGACCAACCTAGATAGCATATTCAAAAGCAGAGACATTACTTTGCCAACAAAGGTTCACCTGGTCAAGGCTATGGTCTTTCCTGTGGTCATGTATGGATGTGAGAGCTGGACTGTGAAGAAGGCTGAGTGCTGAAGAATTGATGTTTTTGAACTGTGGTGTTGGAGAAGACTCTTGAGAGTCCCTTGGACTGCAAGGAGATCCAACCGGTCCACTCTGAAGGAGATCAGCTCTGGGATTTCTTTGGAAGGAATGATGCTAAAGCTGAAACTCCAGTACTTTGGCCACCTCATGCAAAGAGTTGACTCATTGGAGATGACTCTGATGCTGGGAGGGATTGGGGACAGGAGGAGAAGGGGACGACAGAGGATGAGATGGCTGGATAGCATCACTGACTCGATGGATGTGAGTCTGAGTGACCTCCGGGAGTTGGTGATGGACAGGGAGGCCTGGTGTGCTGCGATTCATGGGGTCACAAAGAGTCGGACACGACTGAGCGACTAATCTGATCTGATACCTATTTTCTACTTTTTGTTCAGTTTGCTCTTATTTATGCAATTGGTAATAAGAAAGTTCTAACTAAAATATCATTCAAAATTCTGAGTTTTCTTTAAAGGTAAATATTCTCTCCTTGTGTAACTTGGACCAGATTTTGGCTGTAAATTCACCATAGGAAAAAGATATATGTCGTTGGTGTCCTCTTTAAATGTTGTAAAAAGATGAGGAATGGACTTATTTATATTGGTAGAGTCTTAAGCTGGGTTTGTACCTGTGAAACGAGTAAGTATTTCAAAGTAATTTTGTTAAGGTATATTTTCAAGCAGTCCTGCGAATGTCCCCACTAGGCCCCTCATCCTGAAAGTCTTTTAATATTGGAATACTTTTATTTTCTTCTGGTTCTCATTTTTGGTTCTTCCTCTGGCTCTTGAAGTTCACATCTAAGTGTCTGCTGGTAGAGTGCCTTCATCTTTCCAGGCCGTATGATGGATCAAAAACAAACCCACAGAGTTACATGGGACTGGTACATTTTCCATGAGAAATAGTCCTGCATACCTGTATGCTACAAATTCTGGGAATTCAGCCCAATTGATCAAAGTAAAGCAGCACTCTAAAGGTTCCACATTCAAAGTAATTCTTCAGACTGTCTTTCAGTTCAGTTCAGTTCAGTCACTCAGTTGTATCCAACTCTGCAACCCCATGGACTGTAGCCTGCCAGCTCTCCCTCTCCACCACCAACGCCAAGAGCTTACTCAAACTCATGTCCACTGAGTCATTGATGCCATCCAACAATCCAACCATCTCATCCTCTGTCGTCCCCTTCTTCTTCTGCCTTCTATCTTCCCGAGCATCAGGTTCTTTTCAAATGAGTCCCAGTTCTTTGCATCAGGTGGCCAACATATTGGAGTTTTAGCTTCAACATCAGTCCTTCCAATGAATATTCAGGACTGATTTCCTTTAGGGTGGACTGGTTGGATCTCCTTGCAGTCCAAGGGACTCTCAAGAGTCTTCTCCAACACCACAGTTCAAAAGCATCAATTCTTCGGTGCTCAGCTTTCTTTATAGTCCAACTCTCACATCCATACCTGACTACTGGAAAAACCATAGCTTTGACTATACAGACCTTTGTTGGCAAAGTAATGTTTCTGTTTTTTAATATGCTTTCTAGATTGGTCATAACTTTCCTTCCAAGGAGTAAGCATTTTTTAATTTCATGGCTGCAGTCACCATCTGCACTGATTTTCTAGCCCCCCCAAAATAAATTCTGCCCACTGTTTCCACTGTTTCCTCATCTATTTGCCATGAAGTGACGGGACTGGATGTCTCTAGTCATCTTAAATTTCTTTAAGCAGGAGTGAGATCTTAAGGTGGTGCATCTTCAGTTTATATGAGACTCACATTATGTGTTGCAAGTAGTTCAACAGAAGCCCCACTCTCCCTTTAAAAGGTAGATACTACCCCCAGTGAAGGGGAATGGAAAAGGGGTTTAGAGCCCTGTTTTTATCAAAGATATCCTAGTTACAAAAAGATACTTTATTCATCTGTCTCATTCTTTTTATACTCTCAAAATGGAAAGAGTGGGAAGGGTATACACTAGAATACTGGAGTCATAAATGAGCAGCAGCCATTTCCTTAAAAGTCTATGCATTGCCCCTGACACATAGAATTGTCATAGCTACTGCACTTAGCTGAAATGAAAACTTTTATTATGTCTTATTATATTTGTGATGATTAAATTCAATAGCTCTCTTGCTTTATCTACTTTTTTATATTTTTATTGTAAAATATATGGATGCTTTCTCAAAAATGTGTAAAGCATTTTAGAATAATCTTCATGAAATTTAAAAAAATATATTCACTAATAATTTAAAAACACTTTAAGAAATAAAGATCAATTTTCTTTGGGCAATTTCAATGGTTCATTATAAAGATAGCTTTGCTTGTAAATTCAAAAACTATATTTGTATAAAATAATTCTTGTGTTGCATTATCTGGGACATATAAATCATATTACCAATATATTCATTTATAGCATTAAAATTATTAACACTTCATTTACACATGCATTTTGAAAAGAATGTGGCTAGTGGTGAAAAAAATCATAGACTAACACTGATTTAGTTGTAATTTTTTTCTAACATTTCTGGCAAAGAGTAGGTACTCAATAAATGTTTTTGAACATAATGACTTTAAAAGAATGTTTTAAAGGTATAACACAAATTTCTACCTCCATTTACTTCAACACACAATTTTTTTTTTTTCTTTCTCATCTCCCTTCTTAAAAGCAACCAATAAATTCTTCAGGTCTGTTAATCCCTGGAACAAGGAAATTATTGAATTGATCACAAATATTAGTCTAAATATATTCAACTCCATTTAAACTGACAAGAGGCAAATTCATTCGGAATGTAAATTCTGTAAAAATAATCTAAGAAGGACAAGAAAATCATTGCTTTAAAAATGCTGAATATTCACACACATTTTAATGAGACTTGCATTTAGATGAAGACAATTAAGAAAGAGACTCTTAAACAGGTGGGAACTCAATAAACACTTTTGAAACTTTTTTAAAATGTAATTTGCTTTTCAGCCAAGTTCTTTCCTAGCTGTTTTTCTATCAGTTCTGAGCAGCATATGCAGTGTAGTCAATGAGTTAATTCAAAGATATTTCAGGAACCTAGTTTGTGCTTAGGGGCAGCATTTTGGTAATTAGAACTTCCATTCTACACAAGTGAAACTATTAGGAAGAGTATTTAAAGTGGCTGGAGCAGGTAGGAATATTTGTACTTATTTTCTGAGCTGCCAATATGCTAATCTAACATCTGGTACAGAGGGGCAATTTGCTCTAGTCTGCCTCTGAACTTATTTTTGTTTTTTTGCTTTTCTTATAGAACTTAGTGTTCTTCATATAAGTACATTGCTAATATATATACTTCCTGAGATAGTATTTGCTTTCATTCTGATAGCCACAGTGCTTAGCAATTATGGTAGGCCTTGCACATGGCACCTCTAATGTTTACAGAACTGAATTATACTTATAAACTATATTATCCTAAAGCAGCCATGGGATTAGTTTTGAGGATCAGTTAATACATACAAAGTGCTTAAAATAGTGGGCAGCATAAGTCCTCAATAGTAAATTAACTCTTATTTTTCTTATTGCATTATTTTTCTTTAAATGATGAAGGCTTTCTATGAGAAATCACTAAAAAAATTATTTGTCAGTGAATATGTCTCTGTGTGTAAATATAATGTATATCAATGTGCATGTCAAGTTGCTTCAGTCGTGTCCAGCTCTTTGCCACTCTATGGACTGTAGCCCACCAGGCTCCTCTGTCTATGGGGTTCTCCAGGCAAGAATACTGAAGTGGGTTGCCATCACCTACTCCAGGGGATCTTCCTAACCCAGGGATCAAATACATGTCTCTTTTGTCTCCTGCATTGGCAGGCAGGTTCTTTATCACTAGAATCACCTGTTCTGGTGTTTGAAAGAAAATGAATACATATTTGTGGCTAAGTTTAAAAAAGTGGTTAAATGTTAAAAAAAAAAAATAAATGTCCACATAATTCTCCACATGTTTTGGTCTACAGTTAGGTTTAGGTGCAAAGTTATCTTTAAATTTTAGGCATTAAGTAGCACTAAAATATCTGTGTCATGCATAAGTACACATAAAACTACACTATATAATTAAAAATATTTCATGTGATAAAATTTTGAAGTTGTTTTATTCCTAGATTTTGAAGAACAATCCATTTATAAACAATAAATATATTAAAAATGGAAAATCCATTCTATATTGGTTGAAAGGTAATTATGTGAAATTTAAAGGCAGCTGTAAGATAAAGCCCTGGAGAAGGAAATGGCAACCCACTCCAGTATTCTTGCCTGGAGAATCCCAACCCACAGACAGAGGAGCCTCACGGACTGCAGTCCATGAGGTCACAAAGAAGTGGGCACAACTGAAGTGCCCTAGTATGCACAGGATAAACGAGGCTCACACATTTTGTGATGTGGACTATTTGTAAGTCTGCTGCTGCTGTTTAGCCACTAAGTTGCATCCCAAATTGTTGCGACCACAAGGACTATAGCCTGCCAATTTCTTCTGTCCATGGGATTTCCTAGGCAAGAATCTGGGGTGAGTTGCCATTTTCTTATACAGGGTATCTTCCTGACCCATGTCCCCTGCTTGACAGACAGATTCTTTACCACTCAGTCACCTGGGAAGCTCATTTTTAAGTCTGAAATCCATCTTAACTTCTCCTTTACACTGTTCCTTGAGGTAAGGCAAGCTAATTCATTCCTAGCACTTTTCATTTCAGTTCTTCACTTCTACAGTTGCCTACTTTGCAACTCCCTTTGGATGTTTTGATATATAAAAGACATCTAAAATTAAACATTTCAAAACAAAACAAAATACATCTCAGTATCTTTCCCCACAAAACCTGGTCCACTTGCAACATTAAGATCTGAACAATTGCCAAATATCTATCCATTAACACAAAAGCTATCTCTTCCCTACTCCCAACCTAATTCACAGCCAGTACAACACCAAGAATTTCTGCATTATTTCTTATATATCTGTTTAGCTATTAGATGGAGGTTTACAAGGACAAACTACACTTAATTTTGTTCACTGACACATACTTGAAACTGTGTTTGATACCTAATGCCCAAGAAGTTCTTACTAAATGTTTGTTGGATGAATAAATGAATATATGTAGACATATTTTGGTATACAACAATCAGTAAACTTACACAGTGTTTCTATCATTCAGAGTCAAGCAAGGGAAATAGAAACCAGTATTAAAGATAGATGGGCAATCAGAATGACTTTGAAAAAATAACAAATGTTGGTGAGGATGCAGATAAAAGGGAAGCCTTGTACACTGATGGCGGGGATGTAAATTGGTACAGCCGCCATGGAAAATATTATGGAGGTCTTTTAAAGAAACTAAAAATAGAACTGCCACATGATCTAGCAATTCCAGTCCAAGTTGCTTATCAAACAACAATAAGATTAATTTGAAAATGTACTTGCACATCAATGTTCATAGCACTAGTATTAACACTTTCCAAGGTATGGATGCAACCTCAGTGTCCATCAACAAATAACAAATAAAAGAGATGTGGTATTCATTTCAGTTCAGTTCAGTTCAGTCACTCAGTTGTGTCTAATTCTTTGCGACCCCATGAACCGCAGCACGCCAGGCCTCCCTGTCCATCACCAACTCCCGGAGGTCACTCAGACTCACATTCATCGAGTCAGTGATGCCATCCAGCCATCTCATCCTCTGTCGTCCCCTTCTCCTCTTGCCCCTAATCCCTACAAGCATCAGAGTCTTTTCCAATGAGTCAACTCTTCACATGAGGTGGCCAAAGTACTGGAGTTTCAGCTTTAGCATCAGTCCTTCCAAAGAAATCCCAGGGCTGATCTCCTTCAGAATGCACTGGTTGGATCTCCTTGAAGTCCATAGAATTCTCAAGAGTCTTCTCCAACACCACAGTTCAAAAGCATGAATTCTTTGGCACTCAGCCTTCTTCACAGTCCAACTCTCACATCCATACATGACCACAGGAAAAACCATAGCCTTGAATAGACAAACCTTTGTTGGTAAAGTAATGTCTCTGCTTTTGTATATGCTATCTAGGTTGGTCATAACTTTCCTTCCAAGGAGTAAGCATCTCTTAATTTCATGGCTGCAGTCACCACCTGCAGTGATTTTGGAGCCCAGAAAAAGAAAGTCTGACACTATTTCCCCTGTTTCTCCATCTATTTCCCATGAAGTGATGGGACCATATGCCATGATTTTTGTTTTCTGAATGTTGAGCTTTAAGCCAACTTTTCCACTCTCCTCTTTCATTTTTATCAAGAAGCTTTTTAGTTCCTCTTCACTTTCTGCCATAAGGGAGGTGTCATCTGCATATCTGAGGTTACTGATATATCTCCCAGCAAACTTGACTCCAGCTTGTGCTTCTTCCAGCCCAGTGTTTCTAATGATGTACTCTGCATATAAGTTAAATAAGCAGTGTGACAATATACAGCCTTCAGTTCAGTTCAGTTCAGTTCAGTCGCTCAGTCGTGTCCGACTCTTTGTGACCCCATGAATCGCAGCACACCAGGCCTCCCTGTCCATCACCAACTCCCGGAGTTCACCCAGACTCACGTCCATCACGTCAGTGATGCCATCCAGCCATCTCATCCTCCATTGTCCTCATCTCCTCCTGCCCCCAATGCCTCCCAGCATCAGAGTCTTTTCCCATGAGTCAACTCTTTGCATGAGGTGGCCAAAATACTGGAGTTTCAGCTTTAGCATCATTCCTTCCAAAGAAATCCCAGAGCTGATCTCCTTCAGAATGGACTGGTTGGATATCCTTGCAGTCCAAGGGACTCTCAAGAGTCTTCTCCAACATCACAGTTCAAAAGCATCAATTCTTCGGCGCTCAGCCTTCTTCACAGTCCAGCTCTCACATCCATACATGACCACAGGAAAAACCATAGCCTTGACTAGACGAATCTTTGTTGGCAAAGCAATGTCTCTGCTTTTGAATATGCTATCTAGGTTGGTCATAACTTTCCTTCCAAGGAGTAAGTGTCTTTTAATTTCATGGCTGCAATCACCATCTGCAGTGATTTTGGAGCCCAGAAAAATAAAGTCTGACACTATTTCCACTGTTTCCCTATCTATTTCCCATGAAGTGATGGAACCAGATGCCATGATCTTCGTTTTCTGAATGTTGAGCTTTAAGCCAACTTTTTCACTCTCCACTTTCACTTTCATCAAGAGGCTTTTTAATTCCTCTTCACTTTCTGCCATAACGGTGGTGTCATCTGCATATTTGAGGTTATTGTTATTTCTCCCGGCAATCTTGATTCCAGCTTGTTTTTCTTCCAGTCCAGCGTTTCTCATGATGTACTCTTCATATAAGTTAAATAAGCAGGGTAACAATATACAGCCTTGACGTACTCCTTTTCCTATTTGGAACCAGTCTGTTGTTCCATGTCCAGTTCTAACTGTTGCTTCCTGGCCTGCAAACAGATTTCTCAAGAGGCAGGTCAGGTGGTCTGGTATTCCCATCTCTTTCAGAATTTCCCACAGTTTATTGTGATCCACACAAAGGCTTGGCATAGTCAATAAAGCAGAAATAGATGTTTTTCTGGAACTCTCTTGCTTTTTCAAGCCTTGAGGTACTCCTTTTCCTATTTGGAACCAGTCTGTTGTTCCATGTCCAGTTCTAACTATTGCTTCCTGACCTGCACACAGATTTCTCAAGAGGCAGGTCAGGTGGTCTGGAATTCCCATCTCTTTCAGAATTTTCCAGTTTATTTTGATCCACACAGTCAAAGGCTTTGGATGTGGTATATATGTATATATACAATGAAATATTACCCCTCCATAAAAATGAATCAAATTTGCAACAACATGGATTGACTTGGACAGTACTGTACTAAGAGAATACAGACAGAGAAAGACAAATACTGTATGATATCACTTATATGTGAAATCTAAAAAATAAACTAGTGAATATAACAAGACACAGACTCACAGATATAGTGAACAAACTACTGGTTACAGATGAGGGGGGAGGAGGGGCAGGGGAGTGACAGAGAACTAAGAAATGCAAAGCATTTTCTTTGAAATAAATAAGCTACAAGGACATACAGTACAACACAGATAACATAATCATTATCTTATAATAACTATGAATGGAATACAACCTTTAAATATTGTGAATAATTATGCTGTACACCTTAAATTTATATAATACAGTACATGAACTATACCTCAATATACAACAGAAAAAAAATTACCTAGAGGGACATTATTATAATGAACTGGTTACACAGTTGACAGAAAATCTGAGAAGATAACCAAGAAAAGTAAAGAAACTTAGACATGTCAAAGAGAGGAAACTGTTAACTCTTAGACTACAGGAATAAAAGGAGGAGGTAAGGTTACCTAAGTAGAGAGACTAGTGTCATGAACAGCTTCTAGATGTAATGAGCACATTCTGTATGTCCTGGAGCCACAGAGTTAGTTAAATCTTTTCCAGAGATGGTGAATAAGGCAAGGAGATGGGGGCACATACCACAACATCTCCAATTATGTCTCCTAACACCTAACTAGCCAGAAGCAATCAGTATATGTCAAAGGATTTGGGGAATGTCAATTTTATCCATTATTAGTTATAATAATAATAATTAGTATTATTATATATGTATGCACCAAATATGAAGAAGGCAATGGTACCCCACTCCAGTACTCTTGCCTGGAAAATCCCATGGATGGAGGAGCCTGGTAGGCTGCAGTCCATGGGGTCGCTAAGCGTCAGACACAACTGAGCTACTTCACTTTCACTTTCTACTTTCATGCATTGGAGAAGGAAATGGCAACCCACTCCAGTGTTCTTGCCTGGAGAATCCCATGGACAGAGAAGCCTGGTATGCTGCAGTCCATGGGGTTGCACAGAGTCAGACACGACTCAAGCGACTTAGCAGCAGCAGCAGCAGCATGCACTAAATATAGAACAGTGAGGTAAGGATGAAAATATTAAAGTAGCATAAAGACTTGCAGGTTGTCTACATCTATGAGAAAAAGTCTTAACTCTTCACTGAGCACCTAGAAAAATTCTTTAATGATGTTTGATCTCATGGATTATGAACTATTTTTCTAAGTATATCAATTAGTACTGAAGTCCATAAACTGTTGCTGCTGCTGCTGCTGCTAAGTCGCTTCAGTCGTGTCCGACTCTGTGCGACCCCATAGACAGAAGCCCACCAGGCTCCCCCGTCCCTGGGATTCTCCAGGCAAGAACACTGGAGTGGGTTGCCATTTCCTTCTCCAATGCATGAAAGTGAAAAGGGAAAGTGAAGTCGCTCAGTCGTGTCCGACTCTTAGCGACCCCATGGACTGGAGCCTACCAGGCTCCTCTGTCCATGGGATTTTCCAGGCAAAAGTACTGGGGTGGGGTGCCATTGCCTTCCCCGCCATAAACTGTTATTTGAAAACAAAACAAGTAACCATTCACACTAATATATGTTAGACAACAGATGATGTCTAAAAGCTTTGTCTTTCACTTATTTAATTTGTTGGGCATCAAACTCCATACTTGGCAGAGAAAGGCAAGTACCGAATGATATTACATATACATGGAATCCAAAAAGTCATACACAGAGAAACGGAGAAGAGAATGGAGGTTATTAGGGGTGGTAAGGTGAGAAAAATGGGGATATGCTGGACAAAGGGGACAAATTTATAGATATAAGATGAACATAGTTTGGGGAATTTAAAATACAACATCTTATCTGTAATTAATAAATCTACATTGTACACTTTGAATTTGCCAACAGATAGATTTTTTTTTTCCAAATAAGCATTATATTTTATTTTTTAAATTTTATTTAACTTTACAATATTGTATTGGTTTTGCCACATATCAAAATGAATCTGCCAAAGGTATACATGTGTTCCCCATCCTGAACCCTCCTCCCCTCCTCCCTCCCCATACCATCCCTCTGGGTCATCCCAGTGTACCAGCCCCAAGCATCTAATATCGTGTATTAAACCTGGACTGGCGACTCATTTCATATATGATATTATACATATTTCAATGCCATTCTCCCAAATCATCCCACCCTCTCCCTCTCCCACAGAGTCAAAAAGGCTGTTATATACATCAGTGTCTCTTCTGCTGTCTCGTATACAGGGTTATTGTTACCATCTTTCTAAATTCCATATATATGCGTTAGTGTACTGTACTGGTGTTTTTCTTTCTGGCTTGCTTCACTCTGTATAATAGGCTCCAGTTTCATCCACCTCATTAGAACTGATTCAAATGCATTCTTTTCAATGGCTGCATAATACTCCATTGTGTATATGTGAGACAGCTTTTTATCCATTCATCTGCGAATGGACATCTAGGTTGCTTCCATATCCTGGCTATTGTAAACAGTGCTGTGATGAACATTGGGGTACACATATCTCTTTCAATTCTGGTTTCCTCAGTGTGTATGCCCAGCAGTGGGATTGCTGGGTCATAAGGCAGTTCTATTTCCATTTTTTTAAGGAATCTCCACACTGTTCTCCATAGTGGCTGTACTAGTTTGCATTCCCACCAACAGTGTAAGAGGGTTCCCTTTTCTCCACACCCTCTCCAGGATTTAACAGCAGTTTTATTCATAATTGCCAAAACTTGAAAGCAATGAAGATGTCCTTCAGTCAGATCACATCAGATCAGATCAGTTGCTCAGTCATATCCGACTCTTTGTGACCCCATGAATCGCAGCACGCCAGGCCTCCCTGTCCATCACCAACTCCCAGAGTTCACTGAGACTCACATCCATCGAGTCAGTGATGCCATCCAGCCATCTTGTCTTCTGTCATCCCCTTCTCCTTTTGCGCCCACTCCCTCCCAGCATCAGAGTCTTCTCCAATGAGTCAACTCTTCGCATGAGGTGGCCAAAATACTGGAGTTTCAGCTTTAGCATCATTCCTTCCAAAGAAATCCCAGGGCTGATCTCCTTCAGAATGGGCTGGTTGGATCTCCTTGCAGTCCAAGGGGCTCTCAAGAGTCTTCTCCAACACCACAGTTCAAAAGCATCAGTTCTTCGGCACTCAGTCTTCTTCATAGTCCAGCTCTCACATCCATATATGACCACTGGAAAAACAATGGCCTTGACTAGACGGACCTTTGTTGGCAAAGTAATGTCTCTGGTTTTGAACATGGTATCTAGGTTGGTCATAACTTTCCTTCCAAGGAGTAAGCGTCTTTTAATTTCATGGCTGCAGTCACCATCTGCAGTGATTTTGGAGCCCAGAAAAATAAAATCTGACACTGTTTCCACTGTCTCCCCATCAATAGATTCCCATGAAGAGATGGGACAGATGCCATGATCTTCGTTTTCTGAATGTTCTGCTTTAAGCCAACTTTTTCACTGTCCACTTTCACTTTCATCAAGAGGCTTTTTAGTTCCTCTTCACTTACTGCCATAAGGGTGGTGTCATTTGCATATCTGAGGTTCTTGATATTTCTCCTGGCAATCTTGATTCCAACTTGTGTTTCTTCCAGTCCAGCGTTTCTCATTATGTACTCTGCATATAAGTTAAATAAACAGGGTGACAATATACAGCCTTGACATACTCCTTTTCCTATTTGGAACCAGTCTGTTGTTCCATGTCCAGTTCTAACTGTTGCTTCCTGGCCTGCAAACAGATTTCTCAAGAGGCAGATCAGGTGGTCTGGTATTCCCATCTCTTTCAGAATTTTCCACATAGTAGTTGACAAGAAAAAGTAATGTGTCAGAAAATGGAATATTTACTCAATATTAAAAAACCATGAAAAGACACAGAGGAAGTCTAAATGCATATTATTAAGTGAAAAAAAAAAGCCAATTATAAAAGACTGAATACTAAAAAGTATGAAATGCCACATACTGTCAGATCAGATCAGTCGCTCAGTCATGTCCGACTCTTTGCGACCCCATGAATTGCAGCACGCCAGGCCTCCCTGTCCATCACCAGCTCCCAGAGGTCACCCAGACTAGCATCCATCGAGTCAGTGATGCCATCCAGCCATCTCATCCTCTGTCGTCCCCTTCTCCTCCTGCCCTCAATCCCTCCCAGCATCAGAGTCTTCTCCAATGAGTCAGCTCTTCGCATGAGGTGTCCAAAATACTGGAGTTTCAGCTTTAGCATCATTCCTTCTAAAGAAATTCCAGGATTGATCTCCTTCAGAATGGACCGGTTGGATCTTCTTGCAGTCCAAGGGACAAGCAGAAGATATTAAGAAGAGGTGGCAAGAATACACAGAAGAACTGTACAAAAAAGAGCTTCAAGACCTAGACAATCATGATGATGTGATCACTGACCTAGAGCCAGACATCTTGGAATGTGAAGTCAAATGGGCCTTAGAAAGTATCACTACGAACAAAGCTAGTGGAGGTGACGGAATTCCAGTGGAGCTATTTCAAATCCTGAAAGATGATGCTGTGAAAGTGCTGCACTCAATATGCCAGCAAATTTGGAAAACTCAACAGTGGCCACAAGATTGGAAAAGGTCAGTTTTCATCCCAATCCCAAAGAAAGGCAATGCCAAGGAGTGCTCAAACTACCGAACAATTGCACTCATCTCACATGCTAGTAAAGTAATGCTCAAAATTCCCCAAGCCAGGCTTCAGCAATATGTGAACCGTGAACTTCCTGATGTTCAAGCTGGTTTTAGAAAAGGCAGAGGAACCAGAGGTCAAATTGCCAACATCCACTGGATCATGGAAAAAGCAAGAGAGTTCCAGAAAAACATCTATTTCTGCTTTATTGACTATGCCACATACTGTAGATATCAACTATTTGACCTTCTGGGAAAGGCAAAACTATGAAGACAGTAAAAATATCAGTGCTGCAGATTCGATCCCTGGTTGTGGAACTAAGATCCCACATGCTGTAGCAGCAAAAAAAAAAAAAAGAAAAAAAAATATCAGGGAGTGGGGAAAGGAATGAATAGATGGATAGATGGAGTACAGAGAATGGCTAGGATGGCTACGTTAGTGTAGCCATTCTCATTCGGTTGGAGTCTATAATGGTAGACATATGTTCATTATACATTTGTCCAAATATGTAGAATGTACAACATCACAGTGAACCACACAAACTATGGTCTGGTTGATAACGATGTGTCCATGTAGGTACATAGATCACAACAAATGTATTAATCTGGTATGGGATGGTGACAGTGGGAAGTACATGTGTGTGTGGTGACAGGGGTATTTGGCAGCTTTCTGTTCTCTAATTTTGCAATGAACCTAAATAACTCTAAAATATAAAGTTATTAATTTTTAAAAAGAGATAAGCAGTACTTCCCTGGTGGTACAGTGGATAGGAATCCACCTGCCAAGGCAGGTGCTGCTGCTGCAGCTGCTGCTAAGTAGCTTCAGTCCTGTCCGACTCTGTGCGATCCCATAGATGGCAGCCCACCAGGCTCCCCCATCCCTGGGATTGTCCAGGCAAGAACACTGGGAGTGGGTTGCCATTTCCTTCTCCAGTGCATGAAAGTGAAAAGTGCAAGTGAAGTTGCTTAGTCGTGTGTGACTCTTAGTGAGCCCATGGACTGAAGCCTACCTCCGCCCATGGGATTTTCCAGGCTAGAGTACTGGGGTGAGGTGCCACTGCCTTCTCTAGCCAAGACAGGTGAAACAGGTCCAATTCCTGGTTTGAGAAGATTCCACATGCCTCGAGCAAAGTAACTAAGCCTATGCACCACAAATACTGAGCCTGAAATCTAGAGCCCACGAGAGTGAAGGTCATGCACATAAAGCCTGTGCTTAGCAACAAGGGCTGCTAAGCTGCTAAGTCACTTCAGTCGTGTCCGACTCTATGCGACCCCATAGACGGCAGCCCACCAGGCTCCCCTGACAAGGGAAGCCACCACAAATGAAAAGCCCGTGTAGCAAATGAAGAGTAACAGCCACTTTCTACAACTAGAGAAAGTCCACTTGCAGCAAGGAAGACCTAGTACATCCAAAAATAATAAATTACATTGAAAAAAAAAAAAAAAAAAAAAGCTGAGGGAAAAAGATCTGATACCTTTGACAAAAATTTAATTTATAACTTTAAATCTATTGTATGCCATCACTTTCTTTTCTTAACTAATTTATATTCCATAATCAACTCTTACAAGCAGTGTTTTGCATGCTACTTTTTCCTCTTTTATTTCTCTCCTTCCAGTTATTTCTATTGATATTAGACTCTGGTTGTACTGACCTTTTATATGTCCACACTAGCTCGAGCAAAACAAAACAGATTTGACTGGTCTAAATTTGACTAGTACCTCTTTAAAATCATAGCAACTAATGCAGCTCCAGTGGATCCTTAGTGGGGCCCAGCAATCATCTCTCTCACCCCTCCCCTGAAACCTAGAATACGAGTGCTCACTGTATGACCCACATCCTCTTTTTTGAGAAAAAAGAAAAAAAGTTGAATTTCTGTAGACTTCCACTTTCATATATACCCACATGCTCTGCCTTTCTGTGGAGAACTAATCACATTCATTTTTACTGTCACATTAAAATCACATTCATTTTACTATGTGTCTATTACACAATTTTGCAAGGACAAAATGGGGGAATACCTGGTTTTTGTCATATTATCAACCTAAGTATATTTAGCTCTTCTATCTGAAGTAACTGTCTAAGGTAGCAGATAAAAGAAATTATTTTTATTGCATCCTTTTACCATTTTCCAGTAAGTTAGAATAATCACTTTAAAAATTCACTTTACTTCTGAATTAAGGAAAATAATAGTAATATTAGTAATACTATTAATAATAATAGTAATATTCTGTGAACAGTAGTAGGACCTAATACAGATACAGAATCTCAGTTTCTGGACCTATCTTAGGAAACTAATAATAAAATTCTAACCATATTTGTCTACCTACACAGAAACCTAACATGGAATTTCAGATTGTTTCTACATATATCTAAGGGAGAGCAAAAAAAAAACTGTACTCCAACCATTCATGACTGGTTTAGGATTGTAAACCTCTCCTTCATTGACTCAAATGTTCACTAATCAAATATCATTTTATGGGGGAAGTATACATTTTAAGATTCACAGAGAAAAAGTTTTAATTATCTAATAGAAACATAATAATATTAAAAGTACACTTCCACACCTCAATAAATCCTCTTTTGGATAGCATATTGTATCATTTTTAGATTCAAGCTATGTTGTTGCCATTTCAATTTAACATCTCTTCACTTTTAGGAAATATGCAACTGGGACTCATGCAAAATCAAACTCTCTGTCCATGAAATTCTTCAGAGTTTATCTTGCATGAGAAACTAGGAAATGTGCTATAAATATTCATAAACTGGCAGTTACCCAGAGCTGAGATATATTAGAGGTATGAAAATAAAAGCTGATGGAAAAGTTCACCTGATTATCTAAAATTGAAGTAGGAACTTTTCTCAGGACTCATGCATAATCAATGTGTGTTCTCTATTTTACAGAGCCCCTTTTATTTTGCTATTTTCTATGCTTTATCCAGTATTAATATGAAATAGCTTCATGAACACTATTCCTTTCATTCACTATTCTGTCATACTGATCTTTTTGCTTGGAAGTTGTCATAAATAGGAAAATATTGTTTTATATACCCTGTCAATACTTAGCAAAATCTCCATAATCTTATTCATCATTCTCAATTCTTTATATCTTCCAATTTTCTACTTTTTCATAAACTTCTGATTTACATTTAATATAAATTTACCAAAATCAAGTTTTATCAAAAAATATCTATTTAATATACAAAGAAACTAACTCAGAAATTGTCTTTATAATTTTTATAAATATATACATAACAGGTGACCAACAGGATGATCACTTTTACAAAAAGAACTAAAAGATATAGCTATAATTGTCACCTTTTGACTACTCCAGAACTTCCAAAGTTCATTCCTACTGAATCAAAGGTAATTATGCAAATGATATAAATAAATGTTGCAATTGTCTTATAAACTGAGCAATATAAAAAGATTATCATTAAGAAATTTAAAACCTGTCTAAAGGCTAGACAATTTTAAACGGAATATATACAGACTACCATTCAGGATGGGGAACACGTGTACACCCGTGGCGGATTCATGTTGATGTATGGCAAAACCAATACAATATTGTAAAGTAATTAGCCTCCAATTAAAATAAATAAATTTATATTTTAAAAAGTCATTTTAAATATGTAAAATAAAATATATTACCAATGTATGTCCTTTTCATTATATGAAAACTATTCTAAAGATAATAGCATTTTTGGTATTCTTATTTACAGTTATCACAGTCTCAGAATTATTCTCAAAACACATTAATAAAAAAAGTTGAAATTTTGTTACACAAATAACAATTTTCCCTAGTAGGAACTTTTTGAAATTGGTATGCATATGTTATGTTAATAAACCAATTTAATAATGCTTTGGAGTAGAATGTTTGAAAAATGGGACTATTACTTTTACCTCACTAAACTTCTAAGAAAATAAAGAGACCATGTGTATATTAAAGTATATGAAATGAATCAGATCAAGTCCTTGGCTGTTTTTCATTTTTATACATCTTAATATGATGCAGAAGGATCAGATCAATTTTACAAATTTCCTTAAGATTGTTTCTAGGTTTTCAGACCATTTAAATATGTTCTTCCTTATTCGATCTAGTCACATCATATAGACTTAGCAATAATCTTTTATGTCCAGCTTATTTTTTAAATGAGGAAACATTTCCATATGGACCATGAGTGTGCAATTCAAATTTTGATAAATGTATATATGAATTTTATAGCTGTGTAACAACTCTTCCTATGAAGGTGTAGATATTTTACATCACTGTGGAAATGTTCTTGAGCCTTTCATTCAAAATAAAGACCCATAAATTAATATTCCTCTGAGTTCTATAATGATAGATTAATTTTTCAGTTTTTGTGCTTCACATAAATGATATTATATAGTATCTACTCTTTTCTCTCTGTTTTTTCTCACTCAATAAAAGTGTTCTGAGATACAACATAGCTGTCACATCACTGGTATTTTATTCCTTTGTGTTTGTAGTGAAGAATTAAGCCTTGGTCTTTTATCTTTTATTTCTGAGAGATGATGTCTAGGTCCTTAGGATGTCACACAGAGCAGGAATATCTTTGTTTGCTTGAGGGCTATGGCTACCAGACAATCTATCAACATGATTTACAATGAGAGCGTCAAATCACACAGTATCAGTTCTTTTTTCCAGGAGGACTGGAAAATACATGTACCAGTAACATCTCTGCTGCAGCTGCTAAGTTGCTTCAGTTGTGTCCGACTCTGTGTGACCTCAGAGATGGCAGCCAGTGCCTGGGATTCTCCAAGCAAGAACACTGAAGTGGGTTGCCATTTCCTTCTCCAATGCATGAAAGTGAAAAGTGAAAGTGAAGTCACTCAGTCATGTCCAACTCCTAGCCTCTGCAGCCTACCAGGCTCCTCTGTCCATGGGATTTTCCAGGCAAGAGTACTGGAGTGGGGTGCCATCACCTTCTGCAAGTAACATCTCTGCTGCTGCTGCTGCTGCTAAGTCACTTCAGTCGTGTCCGACTCTGCGTGACCCCATAGACGTCAGCCCACCAGGCTCTCCTGCCCCTGGGATTCTCCAGGCAAGAAAACTGGAGTGGGTTGCCATTTCCTTCTCCAATGCATGAAAGCAAAAAGTGAAAGTGAAGTCGCTCAGTCATATCCGACTCTTAGCGACCCCATGGACTGCAGCCCACCAGGCTCCTCCATCCATGGAATTTTCCAGGCAAGAGTACTGGAGTGTGGTGCCATTGCCTTCTCCAAGTAACATCTCTAGAAGGACTAAATATGGGAAGAACATGATCAGATCAGATCAGATCAGTCGCTCAGTCATGTCTAACTCTTTGCGACCCCATGAATCACAGCACGCCAGGCCTCCCTGTCCATCACCAACTCCCGGAGTTCACTCAGACTCATGTCCATCAGACTCACATCCATCGAGTCAGTGATGCCATCCAGCCATCTCATCCTGTCGTCCCCTTCTCCTCTTGACCCCAATCCCTCCAAGCATCAGAGTCTTCTCCAATGAGTCAACTCTTCGCATGAGGTGGCCAAAGTACCGGACTTTCAACTTTAGCATCATTCCTTCCAAAGAAATCCCAGAGCTGATCTCCTTCAGAATAGACAGGTTGGATCTCCTTGCAGTCCAAGGGACTCTCACGAGTCTTCTCCAACACCACAGTTCAAAAGCATCAATTCTTCAGCGCTCAGCCTTCTTCACAGTCCAACTCTCACATCCATACATTACCACAGGAAAAACCATAGCCTTGACTAGACGAACCTTTATTGGCAAAGTAATGTCCGATTTTCAATATGCTATCTAGGTTGGTCATAACTTTCCTTCCAAGGAGTAAGCATCTTTTAATTTCATGGCTGCAGTCACCATCTGCAGTGATTTTGGATCCCAGAAAAATAAAGTCTGACACTGTTTCCACTGTTTCCCTATCTATTTCCCATGAAGTGATGGGACCTAATGCCATGCCCCCTTAAAAACTCTGGCACCAAGGATTGGATGAAGTTCTCTGTGTGACAATACTCTTATGTTTTATCATACATCATAACAGGAAAGTAAACTATCCATGACGGCACAGGGAGAAGACAATGAAATTTCCAGGTTTCTTGAACTCTGGCTCTATGCTCTACCTTCTCTTGGCTATATTTTTTCAGCTTTATTGGAATATAGATGACATATATACATTGTATACGCTTAAGGTATATAATTTTGAAATTCTGACATACATATTGTATCATGAAATGATCACTATAATCAAGCTAGTTAACATATCCACCAACTTCTCATGTTGCCATCATGTGTGTGTGTGATGAGAGCACTTAAGATCTATATTTTTAGCAAATTACAAATATACAATACTGTATTGTTAAGTGGCATTACACTTTTCAGTTGAAAAGTTGAGCTCATGCTTTGGGACCCTATGAACTGCAGTATGCCAGGCTTCTATGTGCTTCACTATATCCCAGAGTTTGCTCAAATTTACCTCTATTAAGTCAGTGATGCTATTTAACCATTTCATCCTCTGCCGCCCACTTCTCCTTTCACCTTCAAACTTTCCCAGCATCAGGGTCTTTTCCAACGGGTCAGCTCTTTGCATCAGGTGGCCAAAGAATTGTAGCTTCTGCATTAGTCCTTCCACTGAACATTCAAGGTTGATTTCCTTTAGAATTGTCTGGTTTGATGAAGTCTCTCAGTCTTCTCCAGCACTACAGTTTGAAAGCATTAATTTCCGGCACTCAGCTTTCTTTACAGTACAGCTCTCACATTTGTATAACCACTGGAAAAAATGTAACTTTGAGTATATGGAACTTTGTAGGCAAAATGGTGTCTCTGCCTTTTAATATGATCTGTAGTTTTGTCATAGGTTTTCTAAAGACACTCTCAGTTCAGCTCAGTTCACCATCAGTCGCTCAGTCACGTCCGACTCTTCGTGACGCCATGAATCGCAGCATGCCAGGCCTCCCTGTCCATCACCAACTCCCAGAGTTCACTCAGACTCATGTCCATTGAGTCGGTGATGCCATCCAGCCATCTCATCCTCTGTTACCCCCTTTTCTTCCTTCCCTTAATCCCTCCCAGCATTAGAGTCTTTTCCAATCAGTCAACTCTTATGGTCAGAGAACTGGAGTTTCAGCTTTAGCATCATTATTTCCAAAGAAAACCCAGGGCTGATCTCCTTTAGAATGGACAGGTTGGATCTCCTTGCAGTCCAAGGGGCTCTCAAGAGTCTTCTCCAACACCACAGTTCAAAAGCATCAATTCTTCAGCCCTCAGCTTTCGTCACAGTCCAACTCTCACATCCATACATGACCACTGGAAAAACCATAGCCTTGACTAGACAGAACTTTGTTGGCAAAGTAATGTATCTGCTTTTCAATATGCTATCTAGGTTGGTCATAACTTACCTTCCAAGGAGTAAGTGTCTTTTAATTTCACAGCTGCAATCACCATCTGCAGTGATTTTGGAGCCCAGAAAAATAAAATATAACACTGTTTCCACTGTTTCCGCATCTACTTCCCATGAAGTGATGGGACCAGATGCCATGATCTTTATTTTCTGAATGTTGAGTTTTAAGCTAACTTTTTCACTCTCCTCTTTCACTTTCATCAAGAGCCTTTTTAGTTCCTCTTCACTTTCTGCCATAAGGGTGGAGTCATCTGCATATCTGAGGTTATTGATATTTTTCCGGCAATCTTGATTCCAGCTTGTGCTTCTTCCAGCCCAGCGTTTCTCATGATGTACTCTGCATATAAGTTAAATAAGCAGGGTGACAATATACAGCCTTGACGTACTCCTTTTCCTATTTGGAACCAGTCTGTTGTTCCATGTCCAGTTCTAACTGTTGCTTCCTGACCTGCATACAGGTCTCTCAAGAGGCAGGTCAGGTGGTCTGGTATTCCCATCTCTTTCAGAATTTTCCACAGTTTATTGTGATCTACACAGTCAAAGTCTTTGGCATAGTGCTGTATATTAAATCACCAAAACTATTAATCTTACATAACTGACATTTTTTACCCTTTAATATCTTTTAATATCCTGTGCTATTCTTCCACTTCTCATACCCTCTAACCTCTAACCACCACCATTCTATGCAAACCTTCTACAGTTTAACTGTTTTTGATTCAACATAGAAAGAGAGATTATGCAGTGATTCTCTCTCTTTTTTTTTTTTTTTTGGCCTGGAAATAGCTAAATATAATAGTACCATGAAGCTATACCTTTTTGTTTATAACAGCATCACCAGCGCCTACAACACAGACCCCAGGAGAAGGCTCTCAACAAATATGAGTAGAAAGAAGCATTTTTAAAAAAACACTGATTCTAAAGGTTTGCTTATCCCTGCCATTATTTCTCATGGAACACTACATGACACAAATTAATGGGTGATGAGATAATACCAAACACAAAACTTTGTAGTCAGTTATGTACTTAATATGGGCTTTCCAGGTAGTGCTAATGGTAAAGAACCTGCTTGCCAATGAAAGTGACCCAAGAGATGCAGGTTCAATCCCTGGGTTGGGAAGATTCCCTGGGGGAGGGCAAGTCAATCGACTCAAGTACTCTTACCTGGAGAACCCTCATGGACAGAGGAGCTTGGCAGGCTACTGTCCACAGAGTCCTAAAGAGTTAGACATGACTGAAGCCACTTAGCATGCACTACATACACTTATGTTACATATAAAAATTTTCAGTAAACTAGCTTACAGTAGCTGGTGTTATCTTTTCCACAGGAATGCTATCTATTTGATCCAGATATATATAGCCTATGTCTTAGAAGATAGATGGCAACTGCATGGATAAAAGCTGCTCAGTTCTTGAGGATCACCTGCTTCCTTGGCCCTACAAATTTGGGCAATTTAGAGAAGTCTTCGTGTGACTGGCACTAGCTTTGGTTTTCTTTGACAATTTTCATCACCTCCAATTGTAGTATCCCACACTTCATACTAGAAATAGCACAGGTGCCTACTTCCCACTTCTATAGAATAAGGTATGCTCACATATCCTCCTGAAAAATAGTAGCTATGGACAAACATGACTTTGACTATGACTCCAGACTCTGATTAAACCACAGATGAGCACTGAGCACTGGGCAGGCAAGTTATGTTTCTAGCAGTTTAATATAACGTACTTGACAATTCTGGACAACGATTTCTAACAAAGCTGGTAAGAATATTTTCAACTGAATAGCATAAAAACAAGTATCCAGTTCATACTGGGGAAAGAAGACAGATACAAAGAGAATTATTGACTTGCTGGTAGCACAGCAGTAAAATACATGTCCACAGCCTGAAGCTTTGAATTCTGCATAACCTGTTTTCATTCCTATAAAGTTCTGGACCTACTATCTTTTTGCTCTTTCCAAGGGCTGATGGTCTTTTTGTATTTTGTATGAGGCATGGCCTTCCTCTGTGTAGCTCTAAAATTGTTTTCTTATTACTTAAAATAATGTGTGTGAAGCTCTGTTCCTTCTGACAAAAAGCCCTTCATTAAAATACTTTTGAATGGAGCTCACACATATGTAGATGGGCAATCTCTCTACATTACTGACACCTTGATTATTATCTATGATATGATGTGATTTCTTTTTCATTTCAATTTTTCTTGAGTCATAACTAAATCTTTTGATATTAAAGAAAGCATATTTCATTTTACTACTGAGGAGACAACTCTGTTGTCATCTGTATTTCTAAACTCGTGCCTCATCCTCAAAGTACCTTCTCTGGGAATTATCTACATCACTCTTCCCCAATCCTTCCTTACTTCATAAAAAATCTTATTTCATCATTGTTTTACCTCAGTTTAGGAAAGTATTTTAATATTTTGCATATAAAGTGAGACTCTTCTTCTGTCCAATGATTTTCTCTGAAGGTATTATATATTTACCATCACATTTCCTAAAAGAATAACTTAGATTCACGTCTTCTGATTCTGCGGGGAACATTCACATCTCAGTTCTTCTGAAATATTGCTTCTACTCAACTTGTCCATTATAAACTCTCTTTCACACTAATGATGAAGTACTCACAAATAAAATGTCCTTATTTGGGGTTTGACTGTGCATAACTATATTGAGGTTTATGATACAACTGATAATGTGATTTATTTTCTCTATATGCATAACTAATCCCCAAGGGCTACATAAATGACAGGGATAGAAGATGTAGAAAGGCACAGTATGGTATCTTATGGGGACAAATAACAAGAAAATCTTCCACTTGCTAATTTTTATCCTTAGAACTCTTATATCTTTATTCTTTTTACCCTCAAGAGTGTATATATCTTGTGCATTAAATATGGGAAGTGTATATATTTTGTGTGTTAAATTTGTGTTCTTGGGAAGAACCTTAAGAAGACAGATTGGTGCTAAGCACCAGACTTCTGTGTGCATTCTTACAAATCCTTCTCCATTCTGCTGTATGCGTGCAGAGGCTGACCTATTTGATTTACATGAATGAACTCTCTTATCCTACAACTTATGGTTAGGTTTGATCAATGAGTATCACTAACAGAAGGTCAAAGAGTGGAGGAAGGTACAGCTCCATTATGTACTCTATTTAAGTCTTTCCTCCAGAGGGATTCACAAGCTTGGCAGCATCTCTTGGCAGGCCATAGTTTTTATCTGGTAGTCTTTTTTAGTCATTGTTTTACTCTGAATTCTGGTAACAATTTACTCTTCTTTAGAGGTAGAGCCATGAGTAGATTCCAGCTATTTCCAATCCTGGGGTTAGTATCTCTTCTAGTTTCCATAAACACTTTATTAAACTTCTCTAAAATTACCAGTTAAACTATGTCATCTGTTTCCTCTCAGGGCACTAACAGATATATCCAAAAATTATATTTTCAGTAATGTGTTTAGTTTTTTTCTTTTGTCTACCCCTGAATGACAAGCAAATTCTCACTGATCTTTACCATATCTCCAGACCAGAGCACCTTGACATAAGTAGTAAAAGAAATGAGTCAGTGGTAGAAAATGTCCTCTGTTCCAATCTTGATCTTCATTTATGTTTATTTCACTGTTCTTATACTTGCATGACTCTACTATTTCTGAATCATGCATCTTTATATTACTTTTGCTTTTGGTCACATGAAAATATCTCTGTATTAAAAAAAAAAAAGACTTTCTCCCTTGCCCAGCCACGTGGAATACCACTGATGGTTCTAGTTTTTACCATCTCATCTCAACACAAGCCAAAGAGTTTAGTTATGCTTAACAGTCAGCCCTCTTTTGTCACCATATACACTCTCCCTTAGCAATTATATTCACTTCACAAATTTAACTATCACCTCTTTGGATAGCTTTCAAGAATATAGGATATGTCTAACTCTCCCAAGGTGAAGATGTGGGCACATATTATAGCAGATTGGAAACCATCTCTTTTCATGGAAAAAAAAAAAAAAAAAAAAAACAAAATAATACCTTTCTTGTTTATAGATTGAAATGCCAGTAAATTAAAGTACAGTTCACTCAAAAAACAAACAAACAAACAAACTGAATTCATTGTTTTCTTCCATAAGTTTACTGTTTCTGAGTAGTGGACACTGAATAAATTGGACTGGTAATCAAGCAGAAGTAATTACCTTTGACTGTGTCTTCACTAAAGCCAAAATATAACTGAAATAATCTCCACAGTCTATGTCTTCACAAAGATCTCTAGACCTTCTGTATGAATGAAACAGATCTGGTGTCTCACTTCTATCTGGTGGTTGGCAAATAATCTGCTTTACCCTTCAGAAATAATGACATACATTTGCAGGGTCCGATTTACAAGATTAAATAACATATCTTGGCATACAACAAAGAGTTGGATCATAAAAAAGAATTGATGCTTTCAAATTGTGGTGCTGAAGAGGACTCTTGAGAGTTCCCTGGACTGCAAGGAAATCAAACCATTCAATTCTAAAGGAAATCAACCCTGAATATTCATTGGAAGGACTGATTCTGAAGCTGAAGCTCCAGTATTTTGGCCACTTGATGTGAAGAACTGACTCATTGGGAAAGACCCTGATGCTGGGAAAGATTGAAGGAAAAAGAAGAAGGGGACAACAGAGGATGAGATGGTTACATAGTATCATTGACTCAATGGGCATGAACCTGAGCAAACATGAGGAGATACTGAAGGATAGGAGAGCCTGACATGTTACAATCCATGGGGCAACAAGGAGTCAGACACAACTTAGGGACTGGACAACAATAAAGTCAAAAAGAGTGGTACTCTCTCCAGTGTTCATCTAGAAAGGTAGCCCTTATTACACAGTAGACCAAAGTCTTAGGTCTGGGATTATCAAGACAGAGGCCATACTGGAGTAAATGATATCTGTTAAATTATCTTATTGTAAAGATATGAAAATTTTAATTTTTCTGGAGATGGTTTAGTTATAGGAAGACAACAGTCCATGTCTTTGCTCTCCTTAATAAGCAATGGTCTAGAAATATGTGACAAGCAAGTTCAGTGGAAACTTGAAAATCACTGAATAGTTTTAACATACTTTCATCTGGTGGGAGGACAAGATGGACTTTGTGCCACCAGAGAATGGCAGGTTATATGATTTATAATTATGATCATGATTATTTCACAAATTTCACCTTTATAAAAACCCTTTTATCTAGAATTCCCTTCTTTATCAGCTATTTTTTCTGTTCTTTGAAACTAGCTCAAATTACTATCCTCCTCTAAGAAGCCATTAATGATGTCCACAAATAGAACAAATCTTAATAAATCCACATAACCTTCTGTTCTTATATTACAGGTTGTCTTACAGCCCATTTGAACTTATGTTTCAATGATTAGTTATTTAGAATCGGTCTCCTCCTCCTATCTGTGTGTCTTCAGAAATTACACTCAGTTCCATTAGTCCAAAAACTAGTAAAATGTCAAATGTAGACACACAAAAGAAACCTGTTGAAATAAAATGCATTTTAGTCTAATACACATTTATTTACAGATTATAAATACACATTTATTTATTAGATTATGATAAAAAGAAGTTTTTGTCTTTTCCCCTTATTTGTATATCAGCATACAAATCTTTCAGCATGTTGTTTTCAGCATAACCCTTTTTAAAGACACTTATAAGGACAGAGATTATTGTATCATCATCCCAGTGATTGTGCTCAACTAGCTGATCACAAGTGCTTCTGAAAAATGACAACATAAGTCTTCACAATAAATCTGGTCATCTCCAACTCAATAAAGACATACACCCACCTAAGTCTAAACTTATCATTCCTTCCAGCTGCAATCCACAAGAAGTAAAACAAAGTTCTCACAAATCAGAGTGAATAATACTTTTTTGAAATTACTTAACAGATTTAGCTGTCAGGGTGATTTTCACACAGAAATGCTTCACTTTTCATGCATCTCAAGCCAGTCTATTTTATTGATGCATAATCTTCCTCTATATTTTTAAAAATATTATATTGTATTTATCATGCTAGTATAACATTTTCAATGATTCAATAAATAGTTTTTGGTTTAACTCCCATCATATCTGCAATATTATTTCAGCCTAGTAAATCATCATCAGATCAGATCAGTCGCTCAGTTGTGTCTGACTCTCTGTGACCCCATGGATTGTAGCATTTCAGGCTTTCCTGTCCATCACCAACTCCTGGAGCTTGCTCAAACTCATATCCATTGAGTCGGTGATGCCATCCAACCATCTGATCCTCTAATCATACTCCACTAATTTTATAACTCCTTAATTTAATTTTTTAACCTAGTAATTAGTACTTTGAAAATACAATTTTTCTCTCTTTTTTTCAAATAGTTTCTTCTCTTGCCAAGTCATTGATCTCAAAGAATGGTATGTTTATTATTTGAGTAACAATTCACAAGGGCTCTTCATAAATGGAAAATCAATAACATAATGAAACCAATGAGAAGTATGCCTCACTCCCTTTTAGCAAGTCTCTTGGAGAATAAGGCAATTTCTTTACATTTAACAATCAAAATTAAGACATTCAATTTTTAGTAAGAACAATAAGATATCTTAATACTGCTATGTGTGCTCAGTCACTCAGTCATGTCCCACTCTTTATGGACCCATAGACTATAGCCCAGCAGGCTCCACTGCCCATGGAATTTTCCAGGCAAAAATATCGGAGTGGGGTGCCATTCTCTTTTTTAGGCAATCTTCTGACCCAAGAATAGGACCTGAATTTCCTACGTCCCCAGCGTTTAAAAGCAGGTGCTTTTTCACTAGTGCGAGCTGGTAAGTCCAGTTCTGTTTATAGTAGAATTAATATGTCAAATCATGAAATTTGAGAGAAATTCTTCTTCAAAAAACAGGCAAATTATAGATGAAAAATGCCTGATTTTTTTGCTAATAAATGATTGTTAAAAATAATGAATGTTTCATATTTTTTCCAGAATCATTTAAAACACATCAATAGACACAATAATAGATGGATTATTGCAACTTTTTTTCAACATGTTTACTGTGACTACATGCATGTGCTATAATTTTAAAATATTAAAGAGCAGAAAATATCAAGAATGATTTAATAAACATTGTGATATAAAATTCCTCATTAACTCTAAGCTAAAACCTCCATTTTTTTCTCTAAAGTTTTTTTAAAGTATTTTCTAAAGTATTCATATTTTCTAAATTTGTTTCAGAAATTGCCCTTTTAAGTGCAATGAAACTATTTTAAAAACAACCATATATATATATATATATATATATATATATATATATATATATATCTGTGTGTGTATAGATATATATATTTAATTAATTAAATTTCTGACCAAAGGTACGCCCTGTCGTGGCAGGAAATCAGCAAAATTATATTGTGCTTCTACTATGTGCTAGATACTAGGAATAGGATCAAATCAGATCAGTCACTCAGTCATGTCCAGCTCTTTGCGACCCCATGAATCGCAGCACGCCAGGCCTCCCTGTCCAACACCAACTCCCAGAGTTCACTCAGACTCAAGTCCATCGAGTCAGTGATGCCATCCAGCCATCTCATCCTCTGTCGTCCCCTTCTCCTCCTGCCCCCAATCCCTCCCAGCATCAGAGTCTTCTCCAATGAGTCAACTCTTCGCATGAGGTGGCCAAAATACTGGAGTTTCAGCTTTAGCATTATCCCTTCCAAAGAAATCCCAGGGCTGATGTCCTTCAGAAGGGACTGGTTGGATCTCCTTGCAGTCCAAGGGACTCTGAAGAGTCTTCTCCAACACCACAGTTCAAAAGCATCAATTCTTCGGGGCTCAGCCTTCTTCACAGTTCAACTCTCACATCCATACATGACCACAGGACAAACCATAGCCTTGACTAGACAGAACTTTGTTGGCAAAGAAATTCTCTGCTTTTGAATATGCTCTCTAGGTTGGTCATAACTTTCCTTCTAAGGAGTAAGCATCTTAATTTCTTGGTTGCAGTCACCATCTGTAGTGATTTTGGAGCCCAGAAAAATAAAGTCTGACACTGTTTCCACTGATTCCCCATCTATTTCCCACAAAGTGATGGGACCGGATGCCATGATCTTCGGTTTTGGAATAGGATAGTGAACCAAAAACATCGAGAGTTTATATTCTAATGCGAGAGACTGACATTAAACAACTACTGGAGAACAATAGTTTGAAAATTTAAATATGCATTAACATCAGCTCTGCAACTCTGAGAAGCACATGCATAAAAATATCATTTTTTTAAAGTTCAACTTCTCTACCAAAGTCTACACTCATACCAAACTGCCTAATCAAATCTGTTTGCATATCAAATAGATCTTCCTTATTGGATATATCTAACACTAAATTCTGTATTCTCCAAAAATCTGCCTTACTCATCATTTTGTTTTCTCTCTGCTGATATGCTGGATGCTATATTCACTGCCACGATCCCTCATCAGCACCGAGGCACTCACTCTCTCAGGTGCCAGGAATGTTGGCTGCTTAGAGATCACAGCTGACTTCTTCTCTTGGCATTTCCTACTGCAAATGTGTGGAAGATCAGGTGGCATGATTATGCCCAATTTCCAACAGCAGTTTACATCAGTGAATATTGAACAAAGGGACACCCAAGGCCCAACAATCTTGCCAAAACTTGGACAACTCAAGAGTGTCCACCTTAGCTCCAGAATTACTAGTAGCATCAGCTAACGACTCTTTGTAACTGAATATCTCGACTTCCACTTCTGCTCTGTCCTGCTTCCCTTACTCCTTACAGTCTTCTTCCACAATAACCTGGATGAGATCTCCATTTCTGATTCTGTTTAAAAATGAGAGATTTTTGACTGAAGAGAGTGGGTCCTAAGTGTGGTCTTAGAAGTAGGCTGTAAAATATGATTTGGGAGCTGAATCACCAACTGACTGACTGGCATGAATAAGCTATCCCTGGGGGTGGAGGATTGACCGCTCCTGGCAAATTCTACAGGTGCTATTGTTTTATCAGCATATTTCACAGACACAGAAGAACCTCAGTGAAAGAGAACACTGTTGTGTATAGAATACATCAGGTATTTGACAGATGAGAGAAAATACTAATTATACAGGATAATAAACACACTGGAGGAAAACCGTAAAGAACTTAGGATAATCAGCAATTTAAAGTGAAGTGTAAAACCTAGAGGACTTTCTTGTCAGTATATAAAAGATCCTCTTCTCTTGGAGCTGAGGGACAGATGAAGTTGAGGCCAAAGCACAGAATGTCATTATAGGCAAGGCAGAGTTTCAGGGAAGCTTTAATTCTTGATTCAGGCACTAATTGGGAACGAAGGTAATCTGAGACTTGGGATGTATACATCTGGCTCAATGCACTTGAAAATCTACAGATGTGAACCACTTTCCAACTCTTTTTAAACAACAATCCAGAGGTCTCTTCTTTGCAAGAGAATACATGCACTCCTGAGCATATGTCCCTCCCTTCCTTCTTGGCCATTAGACCAGGAGCTATGGCTGACCTTCCCTGGTAGCTCAGCTGGTAAAAATCTGCCTGCAATGCAAGAGACCCCGGTTTGATTCCTGGGTTGGGAAGACCTCCTGAAGAAGGGATAGGCTACCCACTCCAGTATACTTGGGCTTCCCTGGTGGCTCAGAGGGTAAAGAATCTTCCTGCAATGTGGGAGACCTAGGTTTGATCCTTGGGTTGGGAAGATTCCCAGGAGGAAGGCATGGCAACCCCCTTCAGTATTCTATCTGGAGAATCCCCGTGGACAGAGGAGCCTGATGTGCTACAGTCCATGGGTTTCAAAGAGTTGGACACAACTGAGTAATAAGCACATGGCTGGGTCACAGCACTTCCCCAGGAGTTCTGAGATTCCCGTAGGAAAAGGGTTATATCCAGGAGCACAGGAGTGCAGGAACCAGCTAACATTTTCAGAAAGCAGCAGGTTGCTGAATATTTTAAGAAATGAATTCTGAAAATGATGAATCTAGGGGAAAGGGACAGAAAGTTAAACAAAGGAGAATGGATCAGTATAAGAGCACTCTATCACAATGCAGTTTTTAACTCTGTGTCAGGGACCTCATAAAAATGTAAGTTAATACACTGCTGAAGGAGGAAACAGATGGAACAGCTCCATTTTGAAAGCAGGACTCCATCTTGGGCTGGACTATGGACTTTGATCTATATGCCCAGTATCTATGGAAATGATATACCAACTGGTACACCAGGCCCATCCCCCCACACCTTGGAAGAGCCCCAGGGCTCATACCTAGACTCTCTGTCACTTAAAAGAATACCCTTATTATCTGTGTAACCAAATAGAATCATAAATTCTATTATGCTTATTGGGGTATGACCACAGGCCTATTGATAATTGTCCACTGTTAACTACCTAGGCATAAGGCATATGAATTATGGGTTTTCTTTGACTGTATCTTTCTTTTCCTTTGTTCAGACTAGTTTCAGGGAATCTGAAGAGGTGGGTTGGGCATGTACATTTTAGGGTATATAAGGTTTTCACAAAAACTGGTTGGGGTCCTTGGCTAAGAGGACACTCTGCCTTGGGCCCACCAGTGTAATAAACTGTGCTTCACTATCTGCATTGTCCTTCTGAGTGAGTTTGTTTCCCAGAATGTGTGGCTACACCACTGCCACTAAGCTGGAGCTTGGAAACTGGAAGCTTGCTGAAAGGGATGTCATACCTTAAGTGATGCAGCATCTCTAAAGAAGATGCTATTGAACTGGGCTCACTGATAGCAGTGCCATGATATAATCTTGAAATGATAGAGACCAAGTGGTAACAGCTTTCAAGGAAAAACAGGCACAATGACAAGAAAGACTAGAAACATTTGAAGGCAGCCAGAAGTCTTAACTTCAGAGAACTGTGGAGACAATTAAGAGAGGATAGATCAAGACAGATGGGTAGCCAACAATATATCAAACAGTAATATAACAAAAAGAAGTCAAGGGTAAACAACTGGGATTTTAAAGGAATCTGAAGTAATAAAAAGTCAGTCGAACTATTGTACTCCATTTCATTCCTCCAACTATAAAAAGAAGACAAATAGTGGCAGATACCAATGAACAAGCTTTACCATACAGTAACCTCACGACTATGCCAAAGCCTTTGACTGTGTAGATCACAATAAACTATGGAAAATTCTGAAAGAGATGGGAATACCAGACCACCTGATCTGCCTCTTAAGAAATCTGTATGCAGGTCAGGAAGCAACAGTTAGAACTGGTCATGGAACAACAGACTGGTTCCAAATAGGAAAAGGAGTACGTCAAGGCTGCATATTGTCACCATGTTTATTTAACTTATATGCAGAGTACATCATGAGAAATGCTGGACTGGAAGAAACACAAGCTGGAATCAAGATTGCTGGGAGAAATATCAATAACCTCAGATATGCAGATGACACGACTCTTATGGCAGAAAGTGAAGAGGGGCTAAAAAGCCTCTTGATGAAAGTGAAAGTGGAGAGTGAAAAGGTTGGCTTAAAGCTCAACATTCAGAAAACGAAGATCATGGCATCTGGTCCCATCACTACATGGGAAATAGATGGGGAAACAGTGGAAACAGTGTCAGACTTTGTTTTTCTGGGCTCCAAAATCACTGCAGATGGTGACTGCAGCCATGAAATTAAAAGACGCTTACTCCTTGGAAGGAAAGTTATGACCAACCTAGATAGCATATTCAAAAGCAGAGACATTACTTTACCAACAAAGGTTCGCCTAGTCAAGGCTATGGTCTTTCCTGTGGTCATGTATGGATGTGAGAGTTGGACTGTGAAGAAGGCTGAGCGCCGAAGAATTGATGCTTTTGAACTGTGGTGTTGGAGAAGACTCTAGAGAGTCCCTTGGACTGCAAGAAGATCCAACCAGTCCATTCTGAAGGAGATCAATCCTGGAATTTCTTTAGAAGGAATGATGCTAAAGCTGAAACTCCAGTATTTTGGCCACCTCATGCGAAGAGTTGACTCATTGGAGAAGACTCTTATGCTGGGAGGGATTGAGGGCAGGAGGAGAAGGGGACGACAGAGGATGAGATGGCTGGATGGCATCATTGACTTGATGGGTGTGAGTCTGGGTGACCTCCGGGAGCTGGTGATGGACAGGGAGGCCTGGCGTGCTGCGGTTCATGGGGTCGCGAAGAGTCGGACACGACTGAGCGACTGATCAGATCTGAGCCTCAACTGAAGGTTTTCCAGGTGGCTCAGTGGGAGAGAATCCACCTACCAGTGCAGGAGATGCAGGTTCCATCCCTGGGTCAGGAAGATCCCCTGGAGAAGGAAATGGCAACCCACTCCAGTATTCTTGCCTGGGAAATCTCATGGACTGAGGAGCCTGGCAGGCTACAGTCCATGGTGTCACAAAAGAACTACACACGACTTGAGTGACTAAATAACAACAACAACCTCAACTGGAGCTGCTATGGAAACATGGAATGGAATATTGCAGTCTTCTAGAAAACATGAACAAAGACTCAGGTACACAGTATGGGCTCACTGATCTGGCAAATACTTTTTATTTTTACCTCTAAAGGAGAATTATAAGCATTCACAATCAAATGTGATGACATATAGTGCACATTTACAAATTTCTCCAGGCTAAATTTAACCCTTCTGCCAATTATCATAATATAGTCCAAAGAGACCTAAACCATCTGTACTTTCTAGAGAATATCACATTGCTCCAATATCCATTTTATCAATAGTAGAATGTTGACTGGATCTAATAAACAAGGAAATGGCAAAAAAAAAAAAAAAAAAAAATAGGAAGCTTTGGTAAAACACATGCACTCCTGAGGAAGAGACATAAACACAATTAAGTTTAGAAACTGCTGCCTTAGTGGAGTACTAGGAAATGTAGTGATTGTCTGGATGCTGCAACATCACCTCCAACTTAAAGATTATATCACTGCATCTCACACAGGCTAGTACTTAAGAAGGAAGCACAATACCTAACAGGCTTCTCTGGTGTCTGAAAGCAACCTATTGTGCTCGATGATAATTCCCCAGCCATATGCTGAGTGACAAGAAAAGCTGTTCCATAAAAATGAATAAAGAGAAACCTCAATTAAATAGAGCTGGGAGACTAACGGGAAAATCTCACACCATGTGACAATAGAAGAGCCCAACAGATGAAGAAAGATTCCTCTTCTTTCCTAGGACTCAAGGACTCAATCAATGAGAAGTCATGGACTCTGTTTATTATGACCCTTCTAACTTCCTTTTACTCTCTAAAAGGCCTTCTCCTTCTTTCGCCATGCAGGGACTTGAACATGGCTCACATGGTCACAGACTCTGAATTGCAAGTCTCTGATAATTCCAAATAAACTCAACTTTGATGGGAAAATATCTGCAGTCTATTTGCTTCAGGCCAGCAGTTCCACAGTAAGAATGTATTCTGCTACAGGTCTAGACCATGGTATAAGAAATCCTGCCACTTGGGTCCTATGACTTGGCAGGAATTATGGCAGTAGTGGTGTATCTGATGGAAAAAGATACTATTTAGAGTTTATGGCATGCTCCATAGGAAAATCAATCACAACTTAAACCTAAATTCTTAGAATGGCTTATATAGTTTTGTATTATCTGTTCTCTGTCCTCTCTCTGACCTCATCTTCTGTTATTCCCTCAAAACTCTTCATTCTAGTCACAGTGGCCTCTGCTCTGTTCCAGGAATGCTCCCAAAACAGGGTGCTGGCTAATTTCCCTGCTGCCTAGAAGGCTGTTCTCCCAGATGTCTGCATGACTAATTCCCTCACTTCCTTTAAATAATTGCTCGAAGTCACCTTGTTAATAAGGTCCATCTTGTATTGCAGTCTGCACTCTTGCTCCAGCATTCCTCACATCCATTATTCCAAATCTCTATTATCCTTAATTATTTTTCATTTTAAACAATAACACAAGTTCTGAAATCTTCAGTATTTAAGAACTTGTGCTATTTAAAAAAAAAAAAAGAAAAGAAAAGAAAAAAAAAGCAGGAAATTTTACCTGTTTGGGAGTTTTTTGGGGGGGTTCTTTTTTTATTTTTTGTTTGTTTGTTTTTGCCTCTCCTCACTGCTGGAATATAAGACAATGATTTTTATTTTGTTCTCTGACAAGTGCCTAGAACAATTGCTGGCATAGAGTCTTTGCTCAATACGGAATGAATTGGTAGAGGAGAACAATCACCACTTCGATTACAATAGCCTTTGAAATAAAAGTATTTTTACTTCAGAAAAGTATTGACGGCAGGGATGAAAAATCATACATACAGCTGAATAATTCCTAAGGCCATCCGTTAACAAGAGTGGAGATAAACAACAATTCAAACCTGAGAGGAGAAATTGATACAGTTGGTAAAACAATGATAAGCTAAATTAATCAGTCTTCTGAAACCTCGTTAACATATACAGAGCTTCTTCTCCATCTTCTCTTCCCAGAGAACAACATAAATATTATTGTTCATAGTGATGACTTGAGATTCATAAAGAAAATGCTGCTAAAACACATTCCATGTGTACTATTTATAAGTTTGGAGAAGATAATCCATTTATTCATTATTATCCATTTTGTATAATTCAAAAAAGTTTGAGTGTTTTAAAAAAAGAAGTAGAAATGATTAACTTCTCAGTTATTTAGAAAATCTTGCAGTAGATTAGCACCTTGGCCAGTAATTCCAAGTAAAAGAAGAGATGCACAATGTCACACTGTGAAATCTCAATTATCAGTGTGCCGTTTTTCCAGTCTGCGGACTGTGGATTACACACCATGTGTTTCAAATCACAGAGAGACTGCTCTGCACCAGAGCATTTCTGTTAGACGCTGTCTCCATCTTTAACCTCTGCCTATCCAGGTGCTCCCACATGTGGAGGTTACCACCTGCAGATTCTGGAATTGGCAACAGTCGAAAACTAATCCAGACCCAGCTGAATCCATAGGAGATATTTCTAACCTAAGGCGATGACTTAATAAAATCATAAGTTAGTCCCACAGAGAGCCTTAGATAACTATCTGATCCCACGGCACACAAGCAGAGCACTAAGTGGGCAGGCCTGAGGACCAAATGAGTGGCACAGTGTTCACTTTACTAGCAGTGTCTGACTTTACTAGCCTCCTTTAAACAGAACATATCTGTTTTACTTGTATTTCCTGAGGTTCCACTCAAGAAATTTTTTTTCTACCAGAGTTCCAAAGATTTTTTTTTTTTTTTAATTGAAAACACTACCAAATTTTATTCTTCACAGATAACCAAATTTCCAGAGAATGGAAAGAGCCCCATGACTCAGGCACAAATGTTCTTTTGTTTAATTCATGCATGAAACCGTTTTTTATACTATAGTCTAAGTATTGGAAAGGTTCTATGAATTTCCTGAGGTTAATAATACAGAGCCAATGTAAGTGGTGGGAAAGTCTTTGGGATTCAAAGTTTAAAAAAATGTACAATCAAGGAAGTTTCAGGCTGTAAAAACCCAAACTGAGAGGAGGAGTAGCACAGTGCTTTGAGGGTCAGTGAAAGCAGAGCTATTAAGATATACCGACTACTCTAAAATCTACATCTCCATTTCTTAACTTTCTTTTGAATTCCAGTTGTCTCTTTGACCTCTCCACTAGATACATAAGAGGATTCTTAAGCTTTAATACACCTTCCTCAAGAAAACCTTTATTTATCTCCTTCAAATTCTTCTCTCACAATCTTTCCCAGCTCTGTATTTAAAACTCAGAAGCTCAGGCCAAATATATCTAGGATTTTATTCTGGTTTCCCTCTTTCTTTAGTTCCCTCATTAAATATATGCCCTCACACTATCCCAAAACATGGCAATGATATTTTTATTTTCTCATTTTCATTAATCTAAATCTAGTTCAATTCACCACTTTCCTGCAACTGAACATTGAAAAAGGCATTAACTAGCTATAGCTGCTTGGAGAAGGAAATGGCAACCCACTCCAGTGTTCTTGCCTGGAGAATCCCAGGGACGGGGGAGCCTGGTGGGCTGCCGTCTATGGGGTCGCACAGAGTCGGACACAACTGAAGTGACTTAGCAGCAGCAGCAGCAGCAGCCATAGCTGCTATTAACTCTTTCACCTATTACTGACATAGCACCCAGAGAAATCGGCCTTGGCCATATAATGTGATCATTCAGTTATTCTCAAGTATCTCATTAAAGTTTTTTTGGATTGTATTCATCATCATTTGTTATTTGTTAGTATTTATGTCTGTGTTTAAAGTTCACCTGCCTGTACATAATCAAATGAAAAATTCAATGGTCATGTCTATCTTATTCTCACTAGCTTCTAAAATATGACCAAGAACATGATAGTTGCTCAATAAATATTTGTTGAATAAATGAACAAAAAAAGCTGAAAAAAAGCAAAATTACACGATAGTACATTCATGCCTTGATGTTTTTAAATTCCTATTTTCTAATTGTTCTATTACTGTGTTGACTCTTTCTTAACACTACCAAGCTTACCAATAATAACATGAAAAGTGCAGGGTTTGAAATACTGTCAGATAGACTACCAGTGCTTTTCAGCCCTACAGTGGTTGATTATACAGATACTAATGATAATTAAAGATGTGATAAGTAATGTTGATTTTTTTTTTTTTTTTTTAACAAGAAAGGAATCTCTTTCAGTGACTGCCTTATCAATTCTAAATTTCCGTTTTTGGGAGGGGAAATACATGGTGTAGGCTTGTCTTATCACCATGACAAGAATTACAGCACTTAAGGCTGAGCAGCTTGCAACTAACATGGAGCATACTGGAATTAACAGAGAATACTGCTGTGATGATCTGGATTAAGTACAAAGTGAGAACAGCAGGCAAGTTATCTTGTCAAAACCTCAACCTGTTCTGTTGATGGTCCAGCTACTGTGTACCCAAAAGCCTTTCCCCCACTCTTTTGATTCCCTGTATGAGTTCTTCTAGTGCTTCCGAGGTAGTGCAGTGGTAAAGAATCTACCTGCCAATGAAGGAGATGCAGGTTCGATCCCTGAGTCGGGAAAATCCCTTGCAGAAGGAAACTGCAACCCATTCCTGTATTCTTGCCTGGGAAATTCCATGGACAGAGGAGCCTGTCTTGCTACAGTCCATGGCATTGCAAAGAGTTGTACAGGACTTAGTGACAGAGCGCATGCATATTTGCTTTTAAAATTCCACATCTTTTGGTTATACTTTGGTTACTTCTTAAGTTACATTTTACATTTTAGCAGTAACTTGATTTTAACTGAATAGCACATCTAATAATGTCATGAAGAGTCACTTCCTATACTGGCACTTGGAACCTAAGCCATAACCATTTGAGGATTATGTTCAGAGTTAGAGGGAAAAAAAATCTATGATAAAAAATAAATTTTGTTAATGACTTGGAAAAAATAAATCTGCAACATTTTAAATACTATTTTATCAGTTGACTACTCCCGAGAATTAAATTGCCTGCTCAAGTTCTCAGAGCTATCCAGTGACTAATCTGAAACTGGAAATAAGAGATTTGATTAAAGCCCAATGTTTCATTACACTGGATTATCTGCTCTATGCATGTATCTATTTACTAAAGCCATTTCATGATCATCTTCTATGGCAAAGTACTTAATACTAGAGGATACTGTAGAAATATTGAAACTAAAAATGTTGTCAAAAGTGCTTGATAGTTAAAAGAAAAGAAAAAAAAAAAAAAAAACACATTTCTAAGTTTGCTTCTTGCTAGTCAACTGCTTTACTTAAGGCTGACTCCCTGAACTCTACATTTCACTTGTTTGGAAAAATGTCTTTTTTTCTGATTACTCTTTATATACTATACTTCAGTCAGTTCATTTCAGTTCAATCACTCAGTCGTGTCCAATTCTTTGCCACCCCATGTATTGTAGCACCCCAGGCCTCCCTGTCCATTACCAATTTCTAGAGTTCACTCAAACTCATGTCCATCGAGTCGGTGATGCCATCCAGTCATTTCATCCTCTGTTGTCCCCCTCTCCTCCTGCCCCCAATCCCTCCCTAGCATCAGGGTCTTTTCCAATGAGTCAACTCTTTGGATAAGGTGGCCAAAGTATTGGAGTTTCAGCTTTAGCAACAATCCTTCCAATGAACACCCAGGACTGATCTCCTTTAGGATGGACTGGTTGGATCTCCTTGCAGTCCAAGGGACTCAAGAGTCTTCTCCAACACCACAGTTCAAAAGCATCAATTTTTTGGTGCTCAGCTTTCTTCACAGTCCAACTCTCACATCCATACATGACTACTTGAAAAACCATAGACTTGACTAGACGGATCTTTGTTGGCAAATTAATGTCTCTGCTTTTGAATATGCTATCTAGGTTGGTCATAACTTTCCTTCCGAGGAGTAATCATCTTTTAATTTCATGGCTGCAATCACCATCTTGCAGTGCTTTTGGAGCCTCCAAAAATAAAGTCTGACACTGTTTCCCCATCTATTTCCCATGAAGTGATGCGACCAGATGCCATGATCTTTGTTTTCTAAATGTTGAGCTTTAAGCCAACTTTTTCACTCTCCTTTTTCACTTTCATCAAGAAGCTTTTTAGTTCCTCTTCACTTTCTGCCATGGTGTCATCTGCATATCTGAAATTATTGATATTTCTCCTTGCAATCTTGATTCCAGCTTGTGCTTTATCCAGCACAGTGTTTCTCATAAACACTGCACATAAGTTAAATAAGCAGGGTGAAAATATACAGCCTTGACTTACTCCTTTTCCTATTTGGAAACTGTTATTCCGTGTCCAGTTCTAACTGTTGCTTCTTGACCTGTGTACAGGTTTCTCAAGAGGCAGGTCAGGTGATCTGGTATTCCCATCTCTTTCAGAATTTTCCATAATTTATTGTGATCCACATAGTCAAAGGCAATGACATAGTCAATAAAGCAGAAGTAGGTGTTTTTCTGGAACTCTCTTGCTTTTTCCATGATCCAGCAGATGTTGGCAATTTGATCTCTAGTTCCTCTGCCTTTTCTAAAACCAGCTTGAACATCTGGAAGATCACAGTTCACATACTGGTGAAGCCTGGCTTGGAGAATTTTGAGCATTACTTTACTAGTGTGTGAGATGAGTGCAGTTGTGCCGTAGTTTGAGCATTCTTTGGCATTGTCTTTCTTTGGGATTGGAACAAAAACTTATCTTTTCCAGTCCTGTGGCCACTGCTGAGTCTTCCAAATTTGCTGGCATATTGAGTGCATCACTTTCATAGCATCATCTTTCAGGATACTTAGTAAGATGTTAAGTTTGGGTCCCCTATCTACAGCTTATGAAGTGAAAGAGTGAAAGTCACTCAACTGTGTCTGACACCTTGTGACTCCATGGACTATATTCTCCAGGCCAGAATACTGCTGTAGGTAGCCATTCCCTTCTCCAAGGGATCTTCCCAACCCAGGGATTAAACCTAGGTCTCCCACATTGCAGGAAGATTCTTTACTATCTGAGCCACAAGAGATGACTCCACTCATTCAATCATGGCATTCTCTCTGATTATTTTCCCTTCATCTTTCATATTTGAATGTTTCTTAATTTTTAACTGTACCCATATTTTTAAAATTCAATCTATATAAGAATTTTTGGTCTCTAGATATCCACTATTTTCAGTATAGGTTTTTAATTTCAGTTTCTTGTCCAAGAATTATTTTTTTTTTCCAGTCTATGCTGTTGTTGTTCAGTTACTAAGTAGCAGCTGATTATTTTCGACCCTATGAACTGCATCACATCAGGCTCCTCTGTCCTTCACTATCTCCTGGAGTTTGCTAAAATGCATCCTAGTGAGTCAATAATGCTATTTAATCATTTCACCCTCTGTCATCCCCTTCTCCTCCTGCCTTCAATCTTTCCCATCATCAGGGTCTTTTCCAATGAGTCTGCTCTTCCCATCAGGTGGCCAAAGTACTGGAACTTCAGCTTCATCATCAGTCCTTCCAATGAATATTCAAGGTTGATTTCCTTTAAGATTTACTGGTTTGATCTCCTGACAGTCCAAGGGATTCTCAAGAGTCTTCTCTAGCCCCACAGTTCAAAACCATAAATTCTTCAGTGCTCAGTCTTCTTTATGGTACAACTCTCTGTACAACTCTCCGTAATGTACAACATCCGTACATTACTACTGGAAAAACCATAGCTTTGGCTATATGGACGTTTATTGGTAAAGTGAGGTCTGTTTTAATTTTCCATGGCTTAGACAATAAAGAATCTCCTTACAATGCAGGAGACCTGGGTTCAATCCTTGGGTAGGTAAGATCCCCTGGAGAAAGGAAATGCTACCGACTCCAGTACTCTTGCCTGGAGAATTACATGGACAGAAGAGACTGGCAGGCTATAGTCCATAAGGTTGCAAAGAGTTTGACATGACTGAGCGATGAACACTTTTCACTTTTTTTTCCTCTAACGAGCAAGTATCATTTAATTTCATGGTTGCAGTCACTCTATGCAGTGATTTTGGAGCCCAAGAAAAAAATCTGTCACTGTTTCCCCTTTATTTGCCATGGAGGGATGGGACCAGATGCCATGATCTTAGTTTTTGAATATTGAGTTTTAAGACAGCTTTTTCACTCTCATCAGGAGGCTCTTTAGTTCCTTCTTGCTTTCTGCCATTAGAGTGGTATAATCTGCAATCTCATCCTCTGTCATCCCCTTCTCCTCCTGCCTTCAATCTTTCCCAGCATCAGGGTCTTTTCCAATGAGTCTGCTCTCGCATCAGGACACCTAAGTATTGGAACTTCAGCTTCAGCATCAGTCCTTCCAATGAATATTCAGAATTGATTTCTATTAGGATTGACTGGTTTGATCTCCTTGCAGTCCAAGGGACTCTCAAAGTCTTCAACATCACAATTCAAAAGCACCAATTCTTTGGCACTCAGCTTTCTTTATGGTCTAACTCTCACATCCATACATGACTACTGGAAAAATCACAACTTTGACTACATGGACCTCTTTTGGAAAAGTACTGTATCTGCTTTTAAGTACACTGTCTAGGTTTGTCATAGCTTTTCTTCTAAGGAAGAAGCATCTTTTTATTTCATGGCTGCAGTCACCATCTGCAGTGATTTTGGAAACCAAGAAAATAAAGTTTGTCACTGTTTCCGTTATGTCCCCATTTATTTGTTACAAAGTGATGGGACTAGATGCCATGATCCTAGATTATTGAATGTTGAGCTTTAAGCCAGCTTTTTCACTCTCCTCTTTCACTTTCATCAAGAGGCTCTTTAGCTCCTCTTCACCTTCTGCTGTAAAGGGTGGTGTCATCTGCATATCTGAGGTTATTGATATTTCTCCCTGCAATCTTGATTCCAGCTTGCCCTTCATCCAGCCCAGCATTTCTCATGATATACTCTGTATATAAGTTAAATGAGCAGGGTGACAATATACAGCCTTGATATAATACTTTCCCAATTTTGAACCTTGTTTCACATCCAGTTCCAGCTGTTGTTTCTTGATCTGCATATAGTTTTCACAGTAGGCAGGTAAGCTTATATCTATTTTATTTTCAATTTATCCATGGCTTTCAGGTGAACCTCTTAATATTTGCTCTTCTTGACCTTCTATTTATTTTGATTTTTGTCATTACTTTGCTAATTAATATTTACTTCCCTATTTTAAACTTTCTCCTTGGCTTCTGGAGATAGTTCTAAATCTTGACTTCAGGCCTCGAACATTGATGTGAAGTATTGTCACCCAGAATCTCTGCTTTCCTGAGTGAGAAGAGGGAGCTTACACCATAGTAGAATTTGCAGGGAGGATTACGAATTATGTTCTCTGAAATTTTGAGGACAATGTGATGGAGCCACAGTCTTATAAATAACAAAGAGAAGAGGTGTCTTTATTTTGACATATTATGAATATAGTAAGTAGTCAGGGAAACAATTCACTCTTTCTACTTGTTTTTCCATTAGGTTGGTGCTCTGTGCCTTTAAATTTTAATGTATTTTCAAAATAGTAGTAAAAAATTAAAAATGACTATAGTAACAAAAATGCTTGTACTCACAGACTTCCTATCTATAAACGGACACTGGGAACTAATCAAAAGTACAATAAATATACTTTTGAATTATCTCTTATGGCTTAATATTCATTCAGATTCATTGATCTGAATAAAATGCCTTTAAGACTCAGTTGAGTCTGAAACCTCATATATTGAATTTAGTGAAAGTCACTCAGTAGTGTCGATCTCTTTGTGACCCCCAAGTACTACACAGTCCCTGGAATTCTCCAGGACAGAATGGTAGTGTGGGAAGCCTTTCCCTTCTCCACAGGATCTTCCCAACCCGGGGATCGAATCTAGGGACAGAATGGTAGTGTGGGAAGCCTTTCCCTTCTCCACAGGATCTTCCCAACCCGGGGATCGAATCTAGGTCTCCTGCATTACAGCAGACTCTTAACTAGCTGAGCCACAGGGAAACTTCAAATAGTGGCTATTAAAAAATAAATAAATAAATACATATCTTTTATCAATTTAAGTCAATGTCCTTCATTCCAATTTGAGTTTGCCTTGGTTAGACATGGAGGATAAGAGATGAATATAAACATATTGACAGTAACTGACTTGCAAATAATACGGGAGAATTGCACATCCCCTTTTTAGAAAATAGTCAAATAAATGCATCAAATTGAACACCCAGTCATATTATTTTAACAACACCTATTTGCAACTTATCTTGACTATGTTCATTTTCACACCAAGTGGCTGGATAATTTGACAGCCCACCTGCAAAAGGTTCCTGGCCACATAAAAATCACAGCCAAGACTCATTTCCTACTCACTTTTAGATACAATTTAAACACTGATTTTAATTTTTAAAGGCAGTTTTAGTTCCAGATATCCAGATGCCTAAATTTTATACTGCATTTTTATAAGAACATGGTTCAGTTTAAGAGTTCCTGTGAACAACTTCTCAATTTGATTTTTGGAGAAACAGACAGATAAACTTGTGGGGCCCAGGTGTATGTCTGTTTTAAATGGGGCCTTGTTATTTTGAATTATCTTTTGGCAAAATTCATGATCTCATTATTTGTTTGACCATCAATATATTACAGACACCTGCACTTTTTTTTTTTTTAAATACTTACTATCTAGACTGGTATATTTACCTAAAGCAATAATACTCAGCAAAATTTTTAAATTCTACTTTATTTTTTCTCAGCTTGTATATTATAAGGAGAATGAGTATTAGGAAAATTATATTAAAATTTTAAGCAGAGACATCTGTGAAATTGGAAAACAGCAACAACTGAGTTCAATTCTAACCATGCTCCTACATGAATATAATGGAATCAAACCAGAAACCAAAATTCCTATTCCATTAAATCAACTATTAAAGTATAAGGCTCAATGTTTCAAATTAGAAATCACACCACAAAATGACTGATGAGGGAAAGTTCCTGTTAACTTCCCATTCAGAGCCTTGAAAACATGAACAGCAATTTGCAAATCTCTTTGGCTTTCCCACAGAGTTTGAATAAATATCAGATTCAGTACAGTAAAACAGTTTCTAATGTTTTGTATCCAGTCCTGCATAGGTATCAAAATCCAAATTTTACTGTTTTTAAAACAGCACATTATTTGATCTTTGAAACATATATTACAGAACCATCAAAGGAAATGTCCATATGTAACAGGACAATGCCTTCCAGCATACGGCAGAAATGTTAACTAGTCAGTACTCATGCTGACTTTTCTGACATGAACTGGAGCAATGACTCCTAACTGCCTCCATTCTCAGATTGATCTCAGGTATCCCTGGTCTGCAGGAGCTTGAAGAAGAACTTCAGTTTCCAGCCAGAAATTGAGGCCAAGATGTATCAGGGATAGCACTGAATCCCAGTCACTAGACCAGCAGTCAGTGACATAGCCCTGGCCCGTCAACTGTGCAGAAACAAATCTCCACAGAGAGAAGGAAAAGTAGTGAAACAAATGACATATATCTTAGGAGTAAAAAGAGTAAGAGTACATGTGGCTAGTCAGAGATACCAAAGGAAAATTTCATGCAAAGATGGGCTCGATAAAGGACAGAAATGGTGTGGACTTAACAGAAGCAGAAGATATTAAGAAGAGGTGGCAAGAATACACAGAAGAATTGTACAAAAAAAGAGCTTCACGATCCAGATAATCATGATGGTGTAATCACTGACCTAGAGCCAGACATCCTGGAATGTGAAGTCAAGTGGGCCTTAGAAAGCATCACTACGAATAAAGCTAGTGGAGGTGATGGAATTCCAGTGGAGCTATTCCAAATCCTGAAAGATGATGCTGTGAAAGTGCTGCACTCAATATGACAGCAAATCTGGAAAACTCAGCAGTGGCCACAAGATTGGAAAAGGTCAGTTTTCATCCCAATCCCAAAGAAAGGAAATGCCAAAGAATGCTCAAACTACCGCACAATTACCACTCAATAACCCTCATACGCTAGTAAAGTAATGCTCAAAATTCTCCAAGCCAGGCTTCAGCAATATGTGAACCAGGAACTTCCTGATGTTCAAGCTGGTTTTAGAAAAGGCAGAGGAACCAGAGATCAAATTGCAAACATCTGCTGGATCATGGAAAAAGCAAGAGAGTTCCAAAAAAACATCTATTTCTGCTTTATTGACTATGCCAAAGCCTTTGACTGTGTGGATCACAATAAAATGTGGAAAATTCTGAAAGAGACGGGAATACCAGACCATCTGATCTGCCTCTTGAGAAATCTGTATGCAGGACAGGAAGCAACAGTTAGAACTGGTCATGGAACAACAGACTGGTTCCAAATAGGAAAAGGAGTACGTCAAGGCTGTATATTGTCACCATGTTTATTTAACTTATATGCAGACTACATCATGAGAAATGCTGGACTGGAAGAAACACAAGTTGAAATCAAGATTGCCGGGAGAAATATCAATAACCTCAGATAGGCAGATGACACCACCCTTATGGCAGAAAGTGAAGAGGGACTCAAAAGCCTCTTGATGAAAGTGAAAGTGGAGAGTGAAAAGGTTGGATTAAAGCTCAACATTCAGAAAACGAAGATCATGGCATCTGGTCCCATCACTGCATGGGAAATAGATGGGGAAACAGTGGAAACAGTGTCAGACTTTGTTTTTCTGGGCTCCAAAATCACTGCAGATGGTGACTGCAGCCATGAAATTAAAAGACGCTTACTCCTTGGAAGGAAAGTTATGACCAACCTAGATAGCATATTCAAAAGCAGAGACATTACTTTGCCAACAAAGGCTCGTCTAGTCAAGGCTATGGTCTTTCCTGTGGTCATGTATGGATGTGAGAGCTGGACTGTGAAGAAGGCTGAGCGCCGAAGAATTGATGCTTTTGAACTGTGGTGTTGGAGAAGACTCTTGAGAGTCCCTTGGACTGCAAGGAGATCCAACCAGTCCATTCTGAAGGAGATCAGCCCTGGGATTTCTTTGGAAGGGATGATGCTCAAGCTGAAACTCCAGTATTTTGGCCACCTCATGCGAAGAGTTGACTCATTGGAGAAGACTCTGATGCTGGGAGGGATTGGGGGCAGGAGGAGAAGGGGACGACAGAGGATGAGATGGCTGGATGGCATCACTGACTCGATGGATGTGAGTCTGAGTGACCTCCGGGAGTTGGTGATGGACAGGGAGGCCTGGCGTGCTGCAGTTCATGGTGTCACAAGGGGTTGGACACGACTGAGAGACTGATCTGATCTGATCTGACATGTGGCTAGACACACAGGTGAGCTCAAAGAGAATCATGCCCTCGTGGTAGTTTGAATCACTTATATGGAGCATTTCTTCAGGGTCTCCTTTGGCCAATCATCTTGCTTTGCCTGGTTCTGAGTCCATATTTGCTATATCTCTGGATCCTCTCATGTGTGTGGGCATCTCTTAGCCAAGACGGGTTCTAGAGAAGAGGCCAGTGTGTAGGTTGGTGTTATTTACCTACGGGAGTGATGGGAGTGACACCCCCTCCCATCTAACTTCCAGCAGCCTTTCTGAGAAGTTTTCTTTGACCTTGACAGTGAGAGGTATGTGGTCTCTATCTTCATCTGGACAGGGCTCAGCTCTTCTCTTGCTCTTGCATTTTGGAGCATCTGTCCACAGGGAACATATTGCAGTTGTTCAGCCTGGGGCCCATCTGCCTCCTGCCTCAAGATAACTTTTGGAATTTGAGATGACCAATTCATATATTCTTAGTTATATTTGAGCTGGATATGGAGGCTCAAATCTGGACCCAAACAATTTCTAGTAAAACTATTTGGAATAGAAAGAGGAAACCCAAGAGACAACAAAAGAGACACGAGAAGAGTGGACTCTGGGACCGGGAGAGGGGAGATGATGGGGAGAAGCGAAATGAAAAACTGAAATGAATGCAACAAACACACATGACATGAACAGATGTGATGCTGAAAGGGAAAAAAAAAAAAAAAAAATGGAAACCATAAGAAAAAAAAAAAATTTAACTATATATTAGATTTTATATTTTATAATATAAGTAAAATACATTCTATATACATGAAAATACTAGGTGATCAACATTTTAAAAAAAGAGGTATATATTTATTTTTACTTCTTCTAAGAACCTATTTTTATAATGGCACCTTTGATCATCACAAGAAGACATCTATTTTTTTCTCTCATGTTTAAAATTATCAGTGGTCCTTTTCAGAGATGAACAAAAGCATTGCGGCCTAAAGGACTGAAAAACCATTTAGATCATGCTATAAATGGAATTTAAAGGCTCTAATTATATAGCAGATATAGTACTGGGGAGGAGACTTAAAAAACAACTATTAGATATTGCATTTTCCATGGCACTAAATTTTTGAGGGAATCTTATATAATTGTTATGGTTTAAAAATCTCCAGGCACACTTGCTTATTTAAAGCTCACAAATTCTCAACAAAATTTTCAATGGAACAGCTACTAATACTACTAAATTTTTAAAATAAATAACTTTCAATCAGAAAATTTAAATCAGATCAGATCAGATCAGATCAGTCGCTCAGTCGTGTCCGACTCTCTGCGACCCCATGAACCGCAGCACGCCAGGCCTCCCTGTCCATCACCAGCTCCCGGAGGTCACCCAGACTGGCATCCATCGAGTCAGTGATGCCATCCAGCCATCTCATCGTCTGTCGTCCCCTTCTCCTCCTGCCCTCAATCCCTCCCAGCATCAGAGTCTTCTCCAATGAGTCAACTCTTCGCATGAGGTGGCCAAAATACTGGAGTTTCAGCTTTAGCATCATTCCTTCTAAAGAAATTCCAGGATTGATCTCCTTCAGAATGGACTGGTTGGATCTTCTTGCAGTCCAAGGGACTCTCAAGAGTCTTCTCCAACACCACAGTTCAAAAGCATCAATTCTTCGTTGCTCAGCCTTCTTCACAGTCCAACTCTCACATCCATACATGACCACAGGAAAGACCATAGCCTTGACTAGGCAAACCTTTGTTGGTAAAGTAATGTCTCTGCTTTTGAATATGCTATCTAGGTTGGTCATAACTTTCCTTCCAAGGAGCAAGCGTCTTTTAATTTCATGGCTGCAGTCACCATCTGCAGTGATTTTGGAGCCCAGAAAATAAAGTCTGACACTGTTTCCACTGTTTCCCCATCTATTTCCCATGCAGTGATGGGACCAGATGCCATGATCTTCGTTTTCTGAATGTTGAGCTTTAAGCCAACCTTTTCACTCTCCACTTTCACTTTCATCAAGAGGCTTTTGAGTTCCTCTTCACTTTCTGCCATAAGGGTGGTGTCATCTGCCTATCTGAGGTTATTGATATTTCTCCCAGCAATCTTGATTCCAACTTGTGTTTCTTCCAGTCCAGCATTTCTCATGATGTAGTCTGCATATAAGTTAAATAAACAGGGTGACAATATACAGCCTTGACGAACTCCTTTTCCTATTTGGAACCAGTCTGTTCTTCCATGTCCAGATCTAACTGTTGCTTCCTGACCTGCATGCAGATTTCTCAAGAGGCAGATCAGGTGGTCTGGTATTCCCATCTCTTTCAGAATTTTCCACAGTTTATTGTGATCTACACAGTCAAAGGCTTTGGCATAGTCAATAAAGCAGAAATAGATGTTTTTATGGAACTCTCTTGCTTTTTCCATGATCCAGCAGATGTTGGCAATTTGATCTCTGGTTCCTCTGCCTTTTCTATAACCAGCTTGAACATCAGGAAGTTCACAGTTCACATATTGCTGAAGCCTGGCTTGGAGAATTTTGAGCATTACTTTACTAGCATGTGAGATGAGTGCAATTGTGCGGTAGTTTGAGCATTCTTTGGCATTGCCTTTCTTTGGGATTGGGATGAAAACTGACCTTTTCCAATCTTGTGGCCACTGCTGAGTTTTCCAGATTTGCTGGCATATTGAGTGCAGCACTTTCACAGCATCATCTTTCAGGATTTGGAATAGCTCCACTGGAATTCCATCACCTCCACTAGCTTTATTCGTAGTGATGCTTTCTAAGGCCCACTTGACTTCACATTCCAGGATGTCTGGCTCTAGGTCAGTGATCACACCATCATGATTATCTGGGTCATTAAGATCTTTGTTGTACAGTTTTTCTGTGTATTCTTGCCACCTCTTCTTAATATCTTCTGCTTCTGTTAGGTCCATACCATTTCTGTCCTTTATAGAGCCCATCTTTGCATGAAATATTCCTTTGGTATCTCTGATTTTCTTGAAGAGATCCCTAGTCTTTCCCATTCTGTTATTTTCCTCTATTTCTTTGCTGTGATCACTGAAGAAGGCTTTCTTATCTCTTCTTGCTGTTCTTTGGAACTCTGCATTCAGATATTTATATCTTTCCTTTTCTCCTTTGCTTTTCGCTTCTATTCTTTTCACAGCTATTTGTAAGGCCTCCCCAGACAGCCATTTTGCTTTTTTGCATTTCTGTTCCATGGGGATGGTCTTGATCCCTTTCTCCTGTGCAATGTCACGAATCTCATTCCGTAGTTCATCATGCACCATATCTATCAGATCTAGGCCCTTAAATCTATTTCTCACTTCCACTGTATAATCATAAGGTATTTGATTTAGGTCATACCTGAATGGTCTAGTGGTTTTCCCTACTTTCTGCAATTTCAGTCTGAATTTGGTAATAAGGAGTTCATGGTCTTAGCCACAGTCAGCTCCTGGTCTTGTTCTTGCTGATTGTATAGAGCTTCTCCATCTTTGGCTGCAAAGAATGTAATCGATCTGATTTCGATGTTGACCATCTGGTGATGTCCATGTATAGGGTCTTCTCTTGTGTTGTTGGAAGAGGATATTTGCTATGACCAGTGCATTTCGTTATATAATTTATTATAGACACCTAATGGAACACATTCTCCTCTCAGAAATAAAAGTGACAAAACTATTTTAAGATCAAGCAACTATTTTTCTTTCTCTTTTTCTACCGTTTTAGAATAATGGGCTTCCCTGGTGGCTCAAAGGGTAAACAATCTGCCTGCAATGCAAGAGACCTGGGTTCAACCTCTGGGTTGGGAAGATCCCCTGGAGGAGGGGATGGCAACCCACTCCAGTATTCTTGCCTGGAGAATCCCCATGTACAGAGAGAGGAGCTTGGCAGCTACCATCCATGGGATTGCAAAGAGTTGGATATGACTGAATGACTAACAGCACAGAGTGGGTAACAGCAGAGTCAAAGCGGGATTGGCTAAACAATGATGTAGCTTTGAAGACAAGAACTATTCTAGTAGAGTTGGAAAAAGCAGAGAATAATGTAGAATATGCCTTTTTCTAGCAAACCTCTGACTCTACTTACAATACAAATGAAGAGTGCAGACGATTCTCCTAGCACTGTTCTCTGGTTCACTTCATTGCTAACACACCAGGTTCTGTACGCATAATTATTAGTGTCATTGGGAATGAATTGTGTATATTCTTAACCACAAGAAATGAGTCAAATCCTTTTAAAGCTTATGAACAATTAATGCTTAACAAAAGAAGCATAGTAATTCTCTTATTTAGCTCTGTTCTCCATTGTCATTTCAATCTGGTAAACATTTTCTTCATGCTCCTGCTCTTATCTACTGTATCATGAGTTTACTTTGTTCTCTTAATTTTTAAATTGAACAGTGTGACATTCTCTTTAGGTCTGATAGAGTGTTGCACTGGAATTTTTTCAGTTATTTTGCTTACTTCCTAGTATTGGACACTGCTCTTTTACATTTGATCAAATGAATCCAGAACATGAATACTTTATAAGTAGGTGTATAGAAAGCATCCTCTGAAAAAGTCATAAAGATGCAGGATAAAAGAGAAAATGAAGTTGCTCAGTTGTGTCTGACTCTTTGTGATCCCATGAACTGTAGTCTGCCAGGCCCCTTGTCCATGGGGTTTTCCAAGCAAGGATACTGGATTGGGTTGCTATTTACTTCTCCAGGGGATCTTCTTGACCCAGGGATTGAACCCCAGTCTCCTGCACTGCAGGCAGACTCTACCATCTGAGCCACCAGGGAAGCCAATGCAAAATAAAGAAACTGAATAATTTAACACTGTCCTTCATATACTTCTAGTCTCAATGGTGAAATAGGCTTAGTCCATCCTATACTATATTTACCCATGATTCCAGGCTGAATTTAAATCCACATCCATTCAACGGGAATTCTTTCAGACTGCTAGCAGTTTAACTAATGAAATAATTTAGAAAAATATCAATATGGAACTTTTTATTCAACATGCTAAAAATTTTAGGTTCCCTAAATCAGAATAGACACTTGTAGGCACTTAAATCACATAAATATTCTGAATTACAAGGAGGAAATCTTATCCAACATTTATTTCAAAAATGATTCATGTAAAATATTGGAAAAAATATTAATGTCCAACATTAGCTAAATGTCAGGTACATTATAAAACATCTAAAATAATGTGTATAAGGAACATCTAATCACAGAGGAATCTACTCTAGTGGTTAAGAGTACAGGTCTCATTAGACTTTCTGGGTTCTTCTACAACCTGCTCCCACAAAATATCTTTCAGAAACTCTAATTGAGTACGCTTGGGAAAAGTTATTCTTTCTTTGCCTCTTTTTCTCAGCCATTAAACATAGATAATAACTACCTCACATGTTTTTGTGAACACTTAATCTTTGAGGACATTTCATCCTGTACAACACATCCATTGAGACATTTGGTCCATGATTTGTTAAACAATAGAAACATTTAACTTTGCCAAAATATCCTTGAGATTTTCTCCTGTCACTGCTTTTATGTTTGTCTTGTAAAAAATAAATATCCAAATTGAAGGTGATGCACTTCCATAAGCTTTTGAAATTTGCTAAGCCAGTCTTCAGTTGCATTGTTCATTCTATGATTGCTGCTCACTACAGGTGTATAGTCATTCCAAGTTTCTGGTGGAAATCTTGGAGCTTCTGGTTTTCTTCTATCTCTAGCACACCTTACATGGACTTTCAACCTCTCAACATAATACAACAGGTCATCTAAACTTTCTTCTGCTTTCTCTACAATGTATTCAAGATTTCATGCACATCTTCTAAATCCACAAATGAAAGAAGTCCAAACAGCACAGAAGTACACTTACATGCATTATTTTCCATTTTTTTTATACTCCCATGTTAGACCTACATAAGATATTTTCACCACAGTGACTGTGAAGAGTGAAACAATCAAATTTTTATGAGTACATTTGGTAGGAGTAGTCAAATGCATTCATATTTGCAATCTTAAAATCCACCGTGCACAATGAAGGGTTAATTTTGAGATTTATTTCTTATGCAAACACAAGTACTTTTTCAAAATATATATATATATATATCCGTGTCTTCTAGTGTTTTCATTGTTAGTGCATAAATCAATGTCATACTATAACCCAGTACTACAGAGTACACACACATAAGTTAGTAAACTGTGTCAGTGCCATTGTGAAGGTAACATCACTGAATAATGGGGTTCAGTTCAGTCGTTCAGTCATGTCCGACTCTTGGTGGCCCCATGAATCGCAGCATGCAAGGCCTCCCTGTACATCACCAACTCCCGGAGGTCACTCAGACTCACGCCCTTCGAGTCAGTGATGCCATCCAGCCATCTCATCCTCTGTCGTCCCCTTCTCCTCCTGCCCCCAATCCCTCCCATCATCAGAGTCTTCTCCATTGAGTCAGCTCTTCGCATAAGGTGGCCAAAGTACTGGAGTTTCAGCTTCAGCATCATTCCCTCCAAAGAAATCCAAGGGTTGATAACTTTCAGAATGGACTGGTTGGATCTCCTCGAAGTCCAAGGGACTCTCAAGAGTCTTCTCCAACACCACAGTTCAAAAGCATCAGTTCTTCAGTGCTCAGCCTTCTTCACAGTCCAACTCTCACATCCATACACGACCAATGGAAAAAAACAGAGCCTTGACTAGACAGAGCTTTGTTGGCCAAGTAATGTCTCTGCTTTTGAATATGCTATCTAGGTTAGTCATAACTTTTCATTCAAGGAGTAATTTCATGGCTTTATTCACCATCTGGCATGATTTTGGAGCCAAAAGAAATAGTCTGACCCTGTTCCACTGTTTCCCCATCTATTTCCCATGAAATGACGGGACTAGTTGCCATGATCTTTGTTTTCTGAATGTTGAGCTTTAAGCCAACTTTCTCACTCTCCACTTTCACCAAGAGGCTTTTTAGTTCCTCTTCACTTTCTGCCATAAGGGTGGTGTCATCTGCATATCTGAGGTTATTGAGATTTCTCCCGGCAATGTTGATTTCAGCTTGTGCTTCTTCCAGCCCAGCATTTCTCATGATGTACTCTGCATATGCATTAAATAAACAGGGTGACAATATACAGCCTTGACGAACTCCTTTTCCTATTTGGAACCAGTCTGTTGTTCCATGTCCAGTACTAACTGCTGCTTCCTTACCTGCATACAGATTCTCAAGAGGCAGGTCAGGTGGTCTGGTATTCCCATCTCTTTCAGAATTTTCCACAGTTTATTGTGATCCACACAGTCAAAGGCTTTGGTATAGTCAATAAAACAGAAATAGATGTTTTTCTGGAACTCTCTTGCTTTTTCCATGATCCAGTGGATGTTGGCAATTTGATCTCTGGTTCCTCTGCCTTCTCTAAAACCAGCTTGAATATATGGAATTTCACGTATTGCTGAAGCATGGCTTGGAGACTTTTGAGCATTACTTTACTAGCATGTGAGTTGAGTGCAACTGTGCAGTATTTTTAGCATTCTTTGTCATTGCCTTTTTTTGGGATTGGAATGAAAAATGACCTTTTCCAGTCCTGTGACCACTGCTGAGTTTTCCAAATTTGCTGGCATATTGAATGCATCACTTTCACAGCATCATCTTTTAAGATTTGGAATAGCTCAACTGGAATTACATCACCTCCACTAGCTTTGTTCGTAGTGATGCTTTCTAAGGCCCACTTGGCTTCACATTCCAGGATGTCCAGCTCTAGGTCAGTGATCACACCATCGTGATTATCTGGGTTGTGAAGATCTTTTTTGTACAGTTCTACTATGTATTCTTGCCACCTTTTCTTAAAATCTTCTGCTTCTGTTAGGTCCATACCATATCTGTCCTTGATTGAGCCCATCTTTGCATGAAATGTTCCCTTGGTATCTCTGATTTTCTTGAAGAGATCTGTAGTCTTTCCCATTCTGTTGTTTTCCTCTATTTCTTTGCACTGATCGCTGAAGAAGGCTTTCTTATCTCTTCTTGCTAGTCTTTGGAACGCTGCATTCAGATGCTTATATCATTCCTTTTCTCCTTTGCTTTTCGCTTCTCTTCTTTTCACAGCTATTTGTAAGGCCTCCCCAGACAGCCATTTTGCTTTTTTGCATTTCTTTTCCATGGGGATGATCTTAATCCCTGTCTCCTGTACAATGTCACAAACCTCATTCCATAGTTCACCAGGCACTCTATCAGATCTAGTCCCTTAAATCTATTTCTCACTTCCACTGTATAATCATAAGGGATTTGATTTAGGTCATACCTGAATGGTCTAGTGGTTTTCCCTACTTTCTTCAATTTAAGTCTGAATTTGGCAATAAGGAGTTCACGAAATAAGCCACAGTCAGCTCCTGGTCTTGGGTTTGTTAACTGCATAGAGCTTCTCCATCTTTGGCTGCAAAGAATATAATCAATCTGATTTTGATGTTGATCATCTGGTGATGTCCATGTGTAGAATCTTCTCTTGTATTGTTGGAAGAGGTTATTTGCTACGACCAGTGCATTTTCTTGGCAAAACTGTTTTTACCCTGCTTCATTCTGTATTCAAGGCCAAATTTGCCTGTTACCCCAGGTGTTTCTTGACTTCCCACTTTTGCATTCCAGTCCCCTATAATGAAAAGGACATCTTTTTTGGGTGTTAGTTCTAAAAGGTCTTGTAGGTCTTCATAGAACCATTCAATTTCAGCTTTTTCAGCATTACTGGTTGGGGCATAGACTTGAATTACTGTGATATTGGATGGTTTGCCTTGGAAACGAACAGAGATCATCTTCTGTTTTTGAGATTGCATCCAAGTACTGCATTTCAGACTCTTTTGTTGACCATGATGACTACTCCATTTCTTCTGAGGGATCCCTGCCCGCATTCGTAGATATAATGGTCCTCTGAGTTAAATTCACCCATTCCAGTCCCTTTTAGTCACTGATTCCTAGAATTCAACATTCACTCTGGCCATCTCTTATTTGACCACTTCTAATTTGCCTTGATTCATGGACCTGACATTCCAGGTTCCTATGCAATATTGCTCTTTACAGCATCGGACCTTGCTTCTATTACCAGTCACATCCACAGCTGGATATCGTTTTTGCTTTGGCTCCATCCCTTCATTCTTTCTGGAGTTATTTCTCCACTGATCTCCAGTAGCATATTGGGCACCTACTGACCTCGGGAGTTCCTCTTTCAGTATCCTATTATTTTGCCTTTTCATGCTGTTCATGGGGTTCTCAAGGCAAGAATACTGAAGTGGTTTGCCATTCCCTTCTCTAGTGGACCACATTCTGTCAGACCTCTCCACCATGACCCGTCCATCTTGGGTTGCCCCACGAGCATAGCTTGGTTTCCTTGAGTTAGACAAGGCTGTGGTCCTAGTGTTCTTAGATTGACTAGTTTTCTGTGAGTATGGTTTCAGTGTGTCTGCCCTCTGATGCCCTCTTGTAACACCTACCATCTTACTTGGGTTTCTCTTACTTTGGGCGTGGGGTATCTCTTCACGGCTGCTCCAGCAATGCGCAGCCACTGCTCCTTACCCTGAACGAGGGGTATCTCTTCACTGCCGCCCTTCCTGACATTCAAAGTGGGATAGCTTCTCTAGGCCCTCTTGCAGCCGCACAGCCACTGCTCCTTGGATGTGGGGTGGTCCTCCCGGCCGCCACCCCTGACCTTGGACTTGGGTAGCTCTCGGCCGTTCCTGCGCCATTGCAGCCTGGCACTCTCGGCCGCTGCCCCTGACCTCAGACGTGGGGTAGCTCCTCTCCGCTACTGCACTTAGTGCGCCAGTCGCACTAAGTGGTATAATGTGGTAGTGACACTTAAATATCAAATATTATCATAAGCTGTATAAATAATTCTTTCATCATATTAAGCCTAGAAACATGCATAAAAACGTGCTCTACTTCTGGTCACTTTATACTTCTCTGGAATTCCAATTCCATGCAATATAGTTGGATTTGGAGGTCGATATCTATTTTAAATTCAATTTACTTGCTTCTTTAATGAGTTTATTTCTGCTCTTCATCATGAATATCATAGAGAGTTCAAGTACCTGTGATAGTATTGCATTTGGTTCTTCTGCATGTCGTTTTAACCTATTCACCGTGTTCCTTACTTCCTCTTCATCATCAAATTCATACTTATGTTTACCTTTCCCATCTATTGATAGAATGATTATAATATTATCCAAATACTGACTAGTTGAACACTGGACACTGAAAGTTGCGCTCTCTCTCTTCATAACACTTGTACCTTTTATTCCTATCTCTATTAAAGGAAAGGAAATGGTAACAAAAGCCATTATAAGGTAGCACTAGCTCTGCTTTTTGTAAGTATGCTATTTCTACCATACTTCACTAAGAATTTTCAAATAAAGATGTCATATTGACAGGTAACAGAAAATGGTTATCAATGGATGGATGGATGAATAGATGGATTCCTTAGGTACAGAAAAATTTACAAATGTCTTATGTATTCAACTCCAAGGTCATTCACATTGAATTGGCTAATAAGTAGGTATCAATCTAATCGTGGTCTACATGAATTGCAGCTTTGTGTGGGAATTATACCCTCTAAAACCTCTTAAAAGCAGCACGTATTGTGGTCTACTACTATCATGCCTTTATAAGACATTGAATCAAAGGAAATATTGTCCATTAACCTCACAATGGGATGACTATAGAAGGTTAATTATATGCTCATATCACCCTCAAGATATCTATTAAACTCAAGTGCTAAAGAGAAACAGAGCCTTACCCATCCTCACTCCTCCAAAATGAGTGAAACTCTAAGGTGATTCTATCAGTGTGTTCATAGGCCATTTTACAAAGCAACTTGACCAATTTCCTTCTTTTAAACTCTACACTTACTAAATGATCAAGCCACATCCAAACAAATGCCCAGTAGCATGCTAATAAATCATGCATTATGAGATTCTGTCCTATGCATTTTTCAAACTAAATATATATGTGTAGTTATAACTAGTATATATACAAGTAGTTATATATGTATAAGTTCCACTCTTCTGCAACATTCAAACCCTGACCCATCTACTTAACCCTATGTGTCATTACCTGTCTACCAAAGCAAAAAAAAAGATTATTATTGGCAATACAACCACAACACAATTATTGGGCCAATAAAACATAATTGTTATTGTTGTTCAGTGGCTAAGTTGTGTACGATTCTTTGTAACTCCAAGAACTGCAGCATACCAGGCTTCCCTGTCCTTTGCTATCTCCCTGAGTTTGCTCAAGCTTACATCTACTGATACCATCTAACCATCTCATTCTCTGTTGCCACCCTCTCCTCTTGCCCTCAATTGTTCCCAGCATCAGGGTCTTTATTTATGTATTAATCCTGTCAACACAAAGTATAAGTAAATATTGGGGGCTATTTGAATCCAGGGATGTTTTCTGAGCATGAACTTTTTTAACAGACCCAAATATTAAGGACCCATTTGTTGTGGGCCAAATATGCTCATATATGTTTTGGATAGGACGAAATTTCAAGGACTTTTGGCATAGACCAAATATCAGTGGTGCAACAGGAAAGAATACACCTGCCAATGCAGGAGATGCAGGTTTGATCCCTGGATTGGGAAGATCCCCTGGAGGTGGAAGCAACCCATTTCAGTATTCTTGCCTGGAAAATTCCATGGACAGAGGAGCCTGGTGGGCTACAGTACATGGAGTCATAAAGAGTCAGACACTACTGAGCACACAATATCTTAATGGAGCAAATATCTTAATGGACACCTTGGACAAGACCAAATTTAAAAAAACTTTTTTCAGACCAAATGTCTCAATAAACATTTGGAGAGGACCTAATCTAGGCTAATTAATTTAATAAATCAATGCTCATTAAGCTCCTTGAATAGTGCTTTGAAGTTAATTAATGCTTGAAAAGGATAAGCAATTTTTAACTCTAAAGTAATATCTTAATAACTTAGTAATAAACAAGAATAAAAAAATGAAAATATTACTAAGATGTTAACTATACACTGATATTACAAATGAAAGCTTTATTTAAAATTTATTAACTTAATTTTTTAAAAAATTTCAAATATATTTACAAATACTTTTACTTTTCACTTTCATGCATTGGAGAAGGAAATGGCAACCCACTCCAGTATTCTTGCCTAGAGAATCCCAGGGACAGGGGAGTCTGGTGGGCTGCTGTCTATGGGGTTGCACAGAGTTGGACACGACTGAAGTGACTTAGCAGCAGCAGCAGCAAACCTATATTTTACAACAAAAATTAGAAATGTGAAAATATACTCAATAATTAATATAAATAATAAAATCCATTACGGATCACTGACTTCTGGATCCTTTGAAAAACTGTGAGACAGACTTCATACAACACTATTTCAGTCAGGATTAGCTGGGTTATGCTATATTTTATTTTTTATGACTTCATTAAATAATTTTATTTTCTGGATTTTTTATTTATTTTTTATTATTATTTTTAAAATTTTTATTTTATTTAACTTTACAATATTGTATTGGTTTTGCCATATATCAATGAATCTGCCACAGGTATACATGTGTTCCCCATCCTGAACCCTCCTCCCTCCTCTCTCCCCATACCATCCCTCTGGGTCATCCCAGTGCACCAGCCCCAAGTATCCAGTATCATGCATATGCTATATTTTAAAACACAAAAATAAAACAAAAACTGAAATGCTATCTCAAACTAAGTGCTTAAAACAATGGAGTATTTATAATTTACTGTACATCTATCATAGTTTAATGGGGTGGGAAGTGAGTGCTTTGCTTATCACAGTTATTCAGGAACCCAGACTGATGGAGTAACCATCTTCTCAAACTTCCATTGATGTGCAAGAATAAGAAAAGTTCTAGACAACTTTGTATTGGCAATGAAAATTTCATATTTCTTCTAACAGCTCACTGATCAGAACTAGTCAAATGATGACACCAAGTAGTTAAGAAGCCTCAATGTGGTCAAATAAATTTTCTCTTCTTTCAAAAAAGCATGTCAAAGATTAGGAAGTAAAGGAAAGCACCTAATAGTCTAAGATTTGAATGTCAATTGGCTAAGGATTCTATCATGTCATAAGAATACCTATCCTCCTGGGTCAAATGAGAGGCTCAATAAAACAGAGAGAAGGAGGAAATATAGGGGATCAAACAACTAAAAAGAAGCTGGTGAAATTCAGATTTAATTAAGAGGTCAAAGGAAAAGCTTTCATTACACCCAGCTCTAAATTTAAGAGTCTAATAGCAGATGACACCACTCTTATGGCAGAAAGTGAAGAGGAACTAAAAAGCCTCTTGATGAAAGTGAAAGTGGAGAGTGAAAAGGTTGGCTTAAAGCTCAACATTCAGAAAACGAAGATCATGGCTTCTGGTCCCATCACTACATGGGAAATAGATGGAGAAACAGTAGAAACAGTGTCAGAATTTATTTTTCTGGGATCCAAAATCACTGCAGATGGTGACTGCAGCCATGAAATTAAAAGACGCTTTCTCCTTGGAAGGAAAGTTATGACCAACCTAGATAGCATATTCAAAAGCAGAGACATTACTTTGCCAACAAAGGTTCGCCTAGTCAAGGCTATGGTCTTTCCTGTGGTCATGGATGGATGTGAGAGCTGGACTGTGAAGAAGGCTGAGCGACGAAGAATTGATGCTTTTGAACTGTGGTGTTGGAGAAGACTCTTGAGAGTCCCTTGGACTGCACGGAGACCCAAGCAGTCCATTCTGAAGGAGATCAGCCCTGGGATTTCTTTGGAAGGAATGATGCTAAAGCTGAAACTCCAGTATTTTGGCCACCTCATGTGAAGAGTTGACTCATTGGAGAAGACTCTGATGCTGGGAGGGATTGAGGGCAGGAGGAGAAGGGGACGACAGAGGATGAGATGGCTGGATGGCATCACTGACTCGATGAGTGTGAGTCTGAGTGACCTCCGGGAGCTGGTGATGGACAGGGAGGCCTGGCGTGCTGCAGTTCATGGGGTCGCAAAGAGTCGGACACGACTGAGCGACTGATCTGATCTGAATAGCAAATGTCTAAAATTAAGCAAAAAAAAAAAAAAAAAAAAACCCAAAACAGTCCTCCACTCAAAATAACAAAAAGAACAGATGAAATAATGAGCACAGTATGGAGGAACAGTAATACAAATCTCCCCTCAAAAGTGACTACTTCTGTCTCCAGGCTATTTTTCAAGGGCCAGGAACAATGTCCTCTTTCTCCAAGCGCCAGAAAATTTAATATCCATATTAGTAGATTGACTTCCCTGTGGGAAGAATTTGGGTTTGATCCGTGGAACCAGAGGATCCCCTGGCAGAGAGCATGGCAACCCACTCCATGGTTCTTGCCTGGATAATCCCATGTACAGAGGACCCTGATGGGCTATACAATCCAGTTCAGTTCAGTCCAGCTGCTCAGTCATGTCCGACTCTTTGCAATACCATGAATCGCAGCACACCAGGCCTCCCTGTCCATCACCAACTCCCAGAGGTCACTCAGACTCACATCCATCGAGTCAGTGATGCCATCCAGCCATCTCATCCTCTGTCGTCCCCTTCTCCTCCTGCCCCCAATCCCTCCCAGCATCAGGGTCTTTTTAACGAGTCAACTCTTTACATGCGGTGGCCAAAGTATTGGAGTTTCAGCCTCACCATAAGTCCTTCCAAAGAACATCCAGGACTGATCTCCTTTAGAATGGACGGCTTGGATCTCCTTGCAGTCCAAGGGACTCTCAAGAATCTTCTCCAAAACCACGGTTCAAAGGCATCAATTCTTTGGTGCTCAGCTTTCTTCACAGTCCAGCTCTCACACCCATACACGCCACTGGAAAAACCATAGCCTTGACTAGACAGACGTTTGTTGCCAAAGTAATGTATCTGCTTTTGATTATGCTATCTAGATTGGTCATAACTTTCCTTCCAAGCAGCAAGCGTCTTTTAATTTCATGGTTGCAGTCACCATCTGCAGTGATTTTTGAGCCCCCCCAAATAAAGTCTGACACTGTTTCCACTGTTTCCCCATCTATTTCCCATGAAGTGAAGGGACCAGATGCCATGATCTTCGTTTTCTGAATGTTGAGCTTTAAGTCAGCTTTTTCACCCTCCTCTTGTACTTTCATCAAGAGGCTTTTTAGTTCCTCTTCAATTTCTGCCATAAGGGTGGTGTCATCTGCATATCTGAAATTATCGATATTTCTCCATGCAATCTTAATTCCAGCTTGTGCTTCTTCCAGCCAAGCATTTCTCATGATGTACTCTGCATATAAGTTAAATAAGCAGGGTGACAATATACAGCCTTGACATACTCCTTTTCCTATTTGGAAGCAGTCAGTTGTTCCATGTCCAGTTCTAACTGTTGCTTCCTGACCTGCATATAAGTTTCTCAAAAGGCACGTCAGGTGGTCTGTATTCCCATCTCTTTCAGAATTTTTCACAGTTTATTGTACCCACACAGTCAAAGGCTTTAGCATAATCAATAAAGCAGAAATAGATGTTTTTCTGGAACTCCCCCAACCCTTTCTGATGATCCAATGGATGTTGTCAATTTGATCTCTGGTTCCTCTGCCTTTCTAAAACCAGTCTTCCCCCCCCGCTCTCCTGCCCCTGGGATTCTCCAGGCAAGAAAACTGGAGTGGGTTGCCATTTCCTTCTCCAATGCATGAAAGCGAAAAAGTGAAAGTGAAGTCGCTCAGTCGTGTCCGACTCTTAGCGACCACATGGACTGCAGCCCACCAGGCTCCTCCATCCATGGGATTTTCCAGGCAAGAGTACTGGAGTGGGGTGCCATTCCCTTCTCCGATGAGTGCAATTGTGCAGTAGTTTGAGCATTCTTTGGCATTGCCTTTTTTTGGGATTGGAATGAAAACTGACCTTTTCCAGTCCTGTGGCCACTGCTGAGTTTTCCAAATTTGCTGGCATATTGAGTGCAGCACTTTCACAGCATCATCTTTCAGGATTTGGAATAGCTCCACTGGAATTCCATCACCTCCACTAGCTTTGTTCGTAGTGATGCTTTCTAAGGCCCACTTGACTTCACATTCCAGGATGTCTGGCTCTAGATCAGTGATCACACCATCATGATTATCTGGGTCGTAAAGATCTTTTTTATACAGCTCTTCTGTGTATTCTTGCCACCTCTTCTTAATATCTTCCGCTTCTGTTAGGTCCATACCATTTCTGTCCTTTATCGAGCCCATCTTTGCATGAAATGTTCCCTTGGTATCTCTGATTTTCTTGAAGAGATCTGTAGTCTTTCCCATTCTGTTGTTTTCCTCTATTTCTTTGCATTGATCACTGAGGAAGGCTTTCTTATCTCTTCTTGCTATTCTTTGGAACACTGCATTCAGAGTATATCTTATATCTTTCCTTTTCTCCTTTGCTTTTCACTTCTCTTCTTTTCACAGCTATTTGTAAGGCCTCCCCAGACAGCCATTTTGCTTTTTTGCATTTCTTTTCCATGGAAATGGTCTTGATCTCTGTCACCTGTACAATGTCACAAACTTTCGTCCATAGTTCATCAGGCACTCTGTCTATCAAATCTAGTCCCTTAAATCTATTTCTCACTTCCACTGTATAATCATAAGGGATTTGATTTAGGTCATACCTGAATGGTCTAGTGGTTTTCCCTACTTTCTTCAATTTCAGTCTGAATTTGGCAATAAGGAGTTCATGATCTGAGCCACAGTCAGCTCCCTGTCTTGTTTTTGCTGACTATATAGAGATTCTCCATCCTTGGCTGTAAAGAACATAATCAATCTGATTTCAGTGTTGACCATCTGGTGAGATCCATACATAGAGTCTTCTCTTGTGTTGTTGGAAGAGGGTGTTTGCTATGACCAGTGTATTCTCTTGGCAAACTCTATTAGCCTTTGTCCTGCTTCATTCTGTATTCCAAGGCCAAATTTGCCTGTTACTCCAGGTGTTTCTTGAGTCCCTTCGTTTGCATTCCACTCTATAATGAAAAGGACAACTGGGTGTTAGTTCTAAAATGTCTTATAGGTCTTCACAGAACCATTCAACTTCAGCTTCTTCCATGTTACTGGTTGGGGCATAGGCTTGGATCACTGTGATATTGAATGGTTTGCCTTGAAAACAGAGATCATTCTGTCATTTTTGAGATTTCATCCAAGTACTGCATTTCGGACTCTTTTGTTGACTATGATGGCTACTCCGTTTCTTCTAAGGCATTCCTGCCCACAGTAGTAGATATAATGGTCATCTGAGTTCAATTCACCCATTCCAGTCCATTTTAGTTTGCTGATTCCTAGAATGTCAATGTTCACTCTTGCCATTTCCTGTTTGACCACTTCCAATTTGCCTTGATTCATGGACCTAACATTCCAGATTCCTATGCAATATTGCTCTTTACAGCATTGGACCTTGCTTCTATCATCAGTCACATCCACAACTGGGTATTATTTTAGCTTTGGCTCCATCCCTTCATTCTTTCTGGAATTATTTCTCCACTGATCTCTAGTAGCATATTGGGCACCTACTGACCTGGGGAGTTCCCCTTTCAGTATCCTATCATTTTGCCTTTTCATGCTGTTCATGGTGTTCTCAAGGCAAGAATACTGAAGTGGTTTGCCATTCCCTTCTCTAGTGGACCACATTCTGTCAGGCCTCTCCACTATGGCCTGTCTCATGGGTGGCCCCACATGGCATGGCTTAGTTTCATTGAGTCAGACAAGGCTGTGTTCCGTGTGATCAGATTGGCTAGTTTTCTGTGATTATGGTTTCCGTGTGTCTGCCCTCTGATGCCCTCTCGCAACAGCTACCATCTTATCTGGATTTCTCTTACTTTGGACATGGGGTATCTCTTCACAGCTGCTCCAGCAAAGTGAAGCCACTGCTCCTTACTTGGAGGAGGTTGCCCCTCCTGACCTTGAACATGGTGTAGCTCCTCTCGGCCCTCCTGCACCCATGTAGCCACCACTCCTTGGAAGTGGGGTAGCTCCTCCATATGGTCACAAAGATTCAGACACAGCTGAAGTGATTGAGCATACACAGATCAAGAACTGGTTTTTGGCTTCTATATGAAATATGATTAAATATTATCCTTCCTTTCTTATCTGTAAACTAAGTTTATTTTGTTGAATAACAATATTTTCTTGAATTTGACAATTCTGAAATAAAAGTTTAGAATAAAACCAGTTCTCCATTCCCATTCTTCCTGCCCCATTAAGTGAGAGGTGATCACCAGTTCCCACCTCCTGTTTACATGCAGTTTCCTGTATCCCATGTTCTCATGGCCTTCCTTCTATGTCTTTAAGGTCTACTTCTCAATCTTTAGTTTATTCCCAAACCCTAAAAGTTGTTGGGCCCAGAGTTTATCTGTTCAGATTTATTTTTTATCTACATTCTCAGTTCAGTTCAGTTGCTCAGTCATGTCTAACTCATTGCAACCTCATGGATTGCAGCACACCAGGCTTCCCTGTCCACCACCAACTCCCAGAGACTACTCAAACTCTTGTCCATTGCATTGATGATCCCATCCAACCATCTTATCCTCTGTCATCCCCTTCTCCTCCTGCCTTCAATCTTTCCCAAAATCAGGTCTTTTCCAATGAGTTAGTTCTTGACATAAGGTGGCCAAAATATTGGAGTTTCAGCTTCAACTTCAGTCCTTCCAATGAATATTCAGGACTGATTTTCTTTAGGATGAACTGGTTGGATCTCCTTACAGTCCAAGGGACTCTCAGGAGTCTTCTCCAACACTACAGTTCAAAAACATCCATTCTTAGGCACTCAGCTTTCTTTATAGTCCAACTCTCACATCCATACATGACTACTGGAAAAACCATAGCTTTGACAAGATGGACCTTTGTTAGTAAAGTAACATCTCTGCTTTTTCATATGCTGTCTAGGTTAGTCATCCATTCTGCTGCTGCTGCTAAGTCTCTTCAGCTGTGTCCAAATCTGTGCAACCCCAGAAATGGCAGCCCACCAGGCTCCCCAGTCCCTGGGATTCTCCAGGCAAGAACACTGTAGTGGGTTGCCTTTTCCTTCTCCAATGAATGAAAGTGAAAGTGAAGTTGCTCAGTCGTTTCTGACTCCTAGTGACCCCATGGACTGCAGCCTACCAGGCTCCTCCGCCCACGGGATTTGCCAGGGAAGAGTCCTGGAGTGGGTTGCCATTGCCTTCTCCAGGTCATACATTCTAGTTTCTATCAAATCTTTGGTGAACTCATGAATTGCTTTAACTATGCTGAAAACACCTAGATTATTATCAAATGCTCATAGCTCTCTCTCCACATTTAGCTCATGTAACCAACCTACTTGACATTTTCACCTGAATATCTAATAGAATTATTAAACCAATATACTGAAAACTGAACTCCTAATTAATCTACTCCCCTATTTCCCAATGAAAACTAATTTTTTCACCAACTCAGCAAAAGACAATTTAATTTTTGTCGTCACACAGAGATAATATTAAGCACATTAAGTTATTGGGTAAGTTACAAAATCCTTGCTTTTTATGTAGATCACTCAAAGACAGTGACACAGGGCTTACCATGAGCAACTCCATTTTTGGCCCTGTTGTCTTATTTTCAACATCGACTACCATCCTCTCTGCTGACTCTGATCTCTTAACTGTTGTATGCCTCAGGATATTTGCACTTTTGTTTTCTCTACCTAACATGTTCTTCCTTCACATATTTGCATGATCAAACTCCCTTTCTACATTCAAATCTTTCAGTTCAGTTCAGTCACTCAGTCGTGTCCGACTCTTTGCGACCCCATGGACTGCAGCATGCCCGGCCTCAAATCTTTATAAAATGTCAATTTTCAATGAAATCTTCTCTGACTATTCTATTTAATTTTGCAAAACCAACATTTTCTTATATGCAGCTCCTTAACCACCTTTAAAGCCCATTTTATTTTTCTTTTTAGTATACATCACCATTTTCCATACAATTATATTAACTATTCCTCACTTTTGGCCTAATTTTCCCACTAAATAAAGGCTACTATGGGCAATAATTCTTTGTTTTGTTCATTGCTGTAGTGCCTTTGCCTAGAAAAGTGTTGGTATACATTGCTCATTTGTGTTAACTAATCGAATTGATTATTTATAGTCAACAGAAATATTCTGAACTGTGATGGGAATACAAGTTCTTTATGTCTTATTGAAAATTTTATATTTGATTTTCGGGGAAGGCAATGGCACCCCACCCCAGTATTTTTGCCTGGAAAATCCCATGGACGGAGGAGCCTGGTAGGCTCCAGTCCATGGGGTCGCTAAGAGTCGGACACGACTGAGCGACTTCACTTTCACTTTTCACTTTCATGCATTGGAGAAGGAAATGGCAACCCACTCCAGTGTTCTTGCCTGGAGAATCCCAGGGACAGGGGAGCCTGGTGAGCTTCTGTCTATGGGGTCGCACAGAGTCGGACACGACTGAAGCGACTTAGCAGCAGCAGTAGCAGCATACTTGATTTTAGAGTTTATGAATATTTATTTTTGCTGCTTCCACAGTGTTTGAATTTACAGTCAAAGAAATTAAATTCTATCAATGAGGAAGTTATAATATTAAATCAACTTGCTATTATTTTGAAAATGTCTAAAAGGCTTCAGGTTTGGTATTCTTAAAAGCAAAACTATAACAAAAAAAAGTTCAAATACCTAAAGCATAATTAATGCATTTTCTTATATTACTGGAAATTTTTAAATTGTTCTGTAATGTAGGACAGTAGCAAAATGTTGAACAAAATTATATTGTATTACAAAAATGTTGGATTCAAGTTCAGTCTTATTTTACTTAAAAGTTAGATTCTAAAACAAATATGTATGGTACATACTGTAAAAATTTCTCTTTATAATTTCATTAATGAGACAAATTATAAAACCAAGCCTGTAGAGTGATGTTCTATGTAAGTGAATAATATATAAATTGACTTGTATTTAGCATAATATATATGCAAATTCTAAGAGTTTAAAAATATAGATTTATGTAAGTGATCATATACAGTTGACTTTAGTTAAAAATCATGTAACCCACAGCTCAGACATGCGATATTCATAATATAAGACACTTGGATTATGTCCTAGAAACTGTAGAAATTACTCAGATCTCTGAATATGATTCAAAGGATTAATGTAAAACTTAATAAAGTTAAAATAATATAAATTTCTGCTAAATGATAATATCTTTAAATGACATAAAGGGTTTGGTAATCCATTTTATACAATGATTTACAACTTTCTACAAAATTATATAACGTTTAATTCTTATCCTCAAATTTTTACAATTGACCACCAAAATTGATTTTACTGAGGCAGATCACATCAAATATTACTTGTATGTGGTATTTTCACAGGTCTTACTCAGTAATTACTAGGGTCTTTTCACAGAGACAAAAAAAATTCGTATTCAGTATTAAATTTGTTTAGTATATTTATATTTTCATTGAGGCCAGTTTAATAGATAGTTGTTTAACACAGTTAAAGAATTGCTTGTCTACATATTTTAAGGTATTTTCTCAGGCTAAAATTAATTTAAAAAGCTGTATTTCAAAAGGTGGTGAAATTTGCATTATTAGACATTAAAAACACAGGTTCTTATTTCATTATGTAATGCTGTTAAACTTTTAAGAGCAGAATTGGCATGTCAGTGGCCAAGTTCCTTTATAACATATTAATTTGAAAAGCCACATAAATCATACACTTGCAACTTGGCACCTTTGAATATCTTTCCCAATCCAAATACTGGTACCCAAACAGTTTCTATATAAACTTAAAACTCATAAAGAGTTTTAAACTCAGTTGGTGGTCCCTCCATCTTCCACAGTTCCATTCCCCATACATTAAGATTGTAGCCAAGGTAATTCACACAGAGAAAGAAATCAAACATGTTAAGGCTAACAATATGTCAGATACTATCCTAGGAGCATTATATACACTATCAGTTTAAAATCTTTATAAAAATCCTTAGAGGTAGTAAATTTATTCTAATTACATGAACAGCTAGTTAGAGATAACTTACCTAAACCAGGCTGTTGGGGAAAAGCCTCAAGTCCTGATTAGTTACTAGTTAAGAATAATAACAGTAAAAGTGATTCAGTGCCAGGCACTGGGCAATATGGTTTACACATTTTATGTTATCTATCTCAATAACCTCAAAATAAAAGTGCTATTACTATCCTCATGTTTTCGAGACTGAAGCTGAGAGGTTACATAAATCTCTCAAGGCCACATAAATAGAAGATGGAAGTGTGAGCACTCCTTTCAGCTTGATGAACCTAAAAACACAACTACTGGATCTACCTCCCTTAGAAGCAGCAGAGCTTAATGGCGACCTCAGAAGATTCCAACCACATGGACCTGAAAATTACAGGAGAAAAAAAATCGGGTATGTTTTACTGCTGTGTGACCAGGGGAAAGCCACTTTCTTCATATTAAATAGGAACAGAAAGAATTCATTCCTGAAAAGATTGGTGTGGGATTTAAGTAAGGAATTCACTTGATGTACTTAGCACAACATCATTGAGTTCCCCCACCCTATACCCTAGGCCAGCAGAGGAGTAATAAAACTCTTTCCTCATCACGGTGAGGCATAAAGTCAAAGATGTTGTCTGAAGCTTTGCCACAGATTTCTCCCTAAGTGACCTGAGCTTAGAGTTGGATAACTGGTTAGAAGGCATAAATTCACCGACGAGTGCAACACAGAATTATAAAACAAAACCACAGAACACCAAGAATGCCAGTCATCTCATAATGACAAAAATACCAACCGTCTGGCTTTAGAATTTCATTAGAAACTTTACTAAAGGATGTATCTCAAATAATATCTCAACTACATTTCCTAATGAGGAAATCCATTTTTTAGTTAGCAATATAATTTGTTAGTATAACTGAAAAGTAAACTTATCCGTTTATTAATTTATATGACAAGTCCCCATTATAATTGACTACATTAAAAAATGACAGAATTTCAGACAGCAGTAATGAGTTTCTCAGATAAAGAAACTTTAATCATTGTTATGTTTATTAATAGACCACCAAGTTTCAAATAGATTTAACATTCAAACCTTCTTATAAACTATGTAAAACAAAGCAAATGAAATAAATTATGTGTTTATGAAAACAAAAACAAAATATTTCAAAAAGGTTTACATATTTGACACCATACTTATTTTGCTAAGGGATTAATTAAAACTTTACTGAAAACTAAACACTCTGTGTTAGGCAACAATTATCATAGAATATTTATTATATCATTTTGGCTAAATAATTAAAACAACACAAGAGTTTTTCTGCTTTTCTATCTGACAAATGGTATCTGCATTACTTTTTACATTTGAAACTATATTTTAATGAAAATTTAATAAATATTTATTGGGTTACTACTGCTGCTAAGTCGCTTCAGTCGTGTCCGACTCTGTGCGACCCCACAGACAGAAGCCCACCAGGCTCCCCTGTCCCTGGGATTCTCCAGGCAAGAATACTGGAGTGGGTTGCCATTTCCTTCTCCAATGCATGAAAGTGGAAAGCGAAAGTGAAGTCGCTCAGTCGTGTCCGACTCTTAGCGACCCCATGGACTGGAGCCTACCAGGCTCCTCCGTCCATGGGGTTTTCCAGGCAAAAGTACTGGGGTGGGGTGCCATTGCCTTCCCCGATTGGGTTACTACTAGAGCAAGACATTTTGCCAGGTCCTGAGACAGACAGAAAGATAAATAAGATTTGGTTTATGACCTCTGAGATTTTACCATATTGTTTCTCAGGAATGTAGATTATATAATGCGATGGAACAGAAAATTAGATTGAAAGGTAGGCTGGGCCCAGATCATGACACATCATCCATATTGTGATTAAGGCTTTGGATTTATCCATACAATCAGGAAGGCTTCCCTGGTGGCTCAGCTGGTTTGTGGGAAACCTGGGTTCAATCCCTGGATTGGGAAGACCCCCTGGAGAAGGGAAAGGTTACCCTCTCCAGTATTCTGGCCTGGAGAATTCCATGGACTGTATAGTCCATGGGGTCGCAAAGAGTCAGACAGGACTGAGCGACTTTCACTTTCACTTTTCACACTATCAGGAGATTTAGCACCTGACAGACCAAGTCTGCTGTTGTTTATTGAAGGATACTTGATTTACAATATTATATTAACTTTAGGTGTACAGCATAGCAATTCAGTATTTTTAGTTTATACTCTTGTTTTAAAGTAGCTTGTATCTTTAGATCTCATAACCCTAACATGCCTTCAACTTCCCTCTCCCCACTGGTCACCACTAATTTTATTTTCTATAATCCGTCTGTTGCTGTTTTGCTATATATATGTGTGTTATATTTTAGGTTTCACACTTAACTAATATCAGTACAGTATTTGCCTTTCATTGTTTGACTTATTTCAACTAAGCACATTTTCCAGGTCTATCCATGTTGTTGCAAACAGCAGTATCTAATTCTTATTTATGACTGAGTAATATTCCATTGTATATATATTTGCCACTTCTTTAATCATTCATCTATTAATAGACATTTGGTTTGCTTCCATATTTTGGCTATTGTAAATGGTCGAGCTACAAACACTGGGGTACATGCATCTTTTTCAAATCAGTGTTTTCATTTTTTCCAGATGTATACCCAGGAGTGGAATTGCTGGGTAGCTTTATTTGTAGTTTATTGAGGAACTTCCATACTGCTTCCCATAGTGGCTGTACCAGTTTACATTCCCATCAATAATACTTCCATCTTGTCAGTAGTAAGATATTGATAAAGTCACTATAAGATACTATCAGAAAATGTCAAAACGGGTCTGATAGCCACTTTCTTTTAGTGATTTGCAGCCAGTATTTTCTCATTTTCCCTTGGAATTTTCCACATTTCTAGAATTTGTGATCCCTTTATATATTTATTTTATTAACTCCTACTCTTTTCAATCTTCTTTTAGAGGTCAATGAAAACTGTACATATTCAGGACATTTATTGATATCATTACATCCATGATAATCAGCTCCCCTTTTCAAATTTTAAAGCAACTTCTATTTTTCTAACTTGAAGTTACATTTCTATAAATTGTTATGCAACAGAATTTATAGTCACCATAGGTGCTAACAGCTTTCCTTTGGCTAACCATCATTTTCAGTGCTTAGTAAATACACAGTAAATGCACAATAAACATTTAGAAAATAAAAATATAAAAAATGCCAGCACTTAAAGCCCTAGTATAAATGTATTATATTTTAAAATAATTTAGTTTTGAAAAACTATGCTGAAGAATAATACAGTTAAGGAGAGATACATTTCTCATTAAGAGAAAAAATAAAATAATGGGGCACAATGTTAATTGTGAGATATTTAGATTGCAGATTTCAGATATAAATTGCATACTGGTGATTAATGTTAAGTCGACTATGTGTAAAAGCTCTGTAAAAGCTCTTCAAAAAGAATACTAACAAAATGACTGTGTATAATGTGAAATATTAACTTTAAGAAGCAGATAAACCTACCAAGAAGACAATATTTTATCTGAAAAAAAGGAAATTGCTAAGATAATTTTCATAAACCACAATAATGTAAAAACAATAACAATAATATACTGTTTATAAAAGTAATTGCCAGATAATGACTTCCATATCATAATTTTCAAACATCACAAATTAAATAATCAAATCTCTTGGTCTCTGCCATATAAGATTTCTCTCCTCAGATTTAAAATAATGCTTTTAGATTGTTTCTAAACAGTAGTAAAAATGGGGACAAATTTTAAAAGATTAACCAAACCATCAAAAAGACTTTTTACTCCTGTGAATTGTGAGAGAATATTTCTGTTCTGTTTGGATAACATTTGAAAAGAAGATAACATGCCAAAAGAAACTAAACTAGCAGTAGAGTTTAATCCTGAATCCATATTTTAGAGTTAAAATCTACAAGGAAATATAATAACCTATTACATCTTGGATTTCAGTATATGAAATAACACTTGGGAAGCATCCAGAATATTTTGAGGAGGAAGTAAGGTGAGGAAATGAGAAAACTCGTATTTCCTATAATTTGCAATAAAAAACCTCTCCTATAAAATGTTTATCATTCAAACAAGATTTCCCCTTTGTTTTTAAATGGACTGAATTGGATACTGTTCAGAGTTCTAAGAAAAGGAGGGAGGAGTTCATTCTTTCCATATCAGGTCCCCTATCAGTATTGAGTGCTAAGCCTCTGATACAGATTTCTTAAAATCAGGAAAACTAATTTGTCAGATTAAAGGTGAGTCCTTTTTCTGTGCATATATTATCCATTTTATAAAACATTAAAGTGCATTAAGTAAATTTTAATAATAAAATTAACCCCTCAAATATTCAATCATCAGTACCTACTATATATAGATCAGTCAAATTATCTATAGGGCTAATTTCATGTGCCCTTCACTCATAAAAATATAATCAGGAATTGAATGTCCTTAAATTTACTATGGAATGCTTCACATGAAAACTATTCTTTTTAAAACCTTGTTTTCCAGGTGACATAATTTGAATATTAAAGTGATGATATGACTTTTTAATTGCTTTAAATCACTGCAAAATTATTCCTGTTGGTTAATTTATAATCGACTACTATTTGTCTACTTATATTATCATGTGACATCTTGCAGCCTCCAAGAATTTGGCTTACTCTTTTCTACCATCACTTTCTGGGCCCCCGGTTTTCACCAGTTTTATCATTTTCCTCCAATTTGTTGACTGTGAAAATACACAAATAACTTTTGTTATTGAAATGAACCAACAACCTAGCTCTTTCCTAGGCACCTTTTCTATTTGTAATATCCTCCTGTGGAACCTTCTAGACTTTTTCTTATAAATCATCTACAGCCAATCCTGGCAAGATTAGATACCAGATCAATTTACTGATACTTTTAGTTCCTATGTTTTCATTGGCTTTTCTGTCCCTTCATGAGCCAACCTGAAATATTTTTTTAATCAGGTAAGAAAGAGGTACCAAGTAATTCTGAATCCATTTCACTTTGCTTCCAATAGTTTGGTTCCTGGGCTTTCAGATGAGGGAGCACTTCCTGCTTTATTTAAAAAATTATTTCCCTGACTTTTTAATTTACTGTAGACTTGAAATCACTTCTTCTCACCCCCGCCCCCACTGTGGCGAGAGATCAGAGAGATCAGTCGCTCAGTCGTGTCCGACTCTTTGCAACCCCATGAACGCCAGGCCTCCCTGTCCATCACCAACTCCTGGAGGTCACTCAGACTCACATCCATCAAGTCAGTGATGCCATCCAGCCATCTCATCCTCTGTCATCCCCTTCTCCTCCTGCCACCAATCCCTCCCAGCATCAGAGTCTTCTCCAATGAGTGAACTCTTCGCATGAGGTGGCCAAAATACTGCAGTTTCAGCTTGAGTATCATTCCTTCCAAAGAAATCCCAGGGCTGATCTCCTTCAGAATGGACCGGTTGGATCTCCTTGCAGTCCAAGGGACTCTCAAGAGTCTTCTCCAACACCACAGTTCAAAAGCATCAATTCTTCGGCGCTCAGCCTTCTTCACAGTCCAGCTCTCACATCCATCCATGACCACAGGAAAGACCATAGCCTTGACTAGGCGAACCTTTGTTGGCAAAGTAATGTCTCTGTTTTTGAATATGCTATCTAGGTTGGTCATAACTTTCCTTCCAAGGAGTAAGTGTCTTCTAATTTCATGGCTGCAGTCACCATCTGCAGTGATTTGGAGGTCTCCCCAAATAGCAATATTTTATGAAAATCTCTATTAATCTAAACCATTTCCTCTAGACTATTTACTATAAATCAATGATTGATTCTATACAATCTGACAGAGAACAGAGTTTATATACCAAATTGGTCCCTTATTCTATTTTTCTATAACTTTACTAAGATATAATTCACATACTATAAAACTCATCCATTTAAGTATACAAGTCAATTAAAAAAAATTTAGACCTGTTCATTCATTACCATTAAATTTTAGATTACTTTCAACTACCCAGACCCCTAATCTCAGCATCTCCCAGTTGCCCTCCTCCCAGCCACTGTTGTTTGTTGTTCAGTCACTGAGTCATAAGTGATTCTTTTGTGACCATATGAAGTACACCAGGCTCCCAGGTCCATGGGATTTCCCAGGTAAGAATATTAGAGTGGGTTGTCATTTCTTTCTCCCAGGGATTTTCCTGATCCAGGGATCAAACCTAGATTGGCAGGAAGTCTTTACCACTGAGCAACCAGGAAAGCCCCTTCCTAGCCACAGACCAATCTACTTTATGTCTCTAGAGATTTGCCTCTTCTTGACATTTACCTTGTGTTTTTCATGGAACAACCCACCTGAGTGATTTCTCCACAGAGTGTGTTAATCTTTCTACAAACAATCTTTCTCCAATGTTTCTATGCACACCTGTGATGTGGCTGAACCATGACTTACTCCACCATTTCCTACTGATACAGAGGTATCTCGTCTCTCCTCTTATGCTGTTATATTAGAGTTCCACTGAATAGCCTTGTGCATACATCATTTGGTCTTTTTACTACTGCAACTATGGGAACTATTCTTAGAAGTGAATTGCTGAGTCAAAGAGTACATGCTATCCATTGTCAAATTACCCTTGATGGCATCTATACTATTGATATTTTGCATTCCCATCAGCAATGCCTGAAAGTACATGTTTCCTCACAGCCTTCCCAACAGAATACACTGTAAAACTTGAGTTTCTGCCAATCTGGTATGTAAAAAAGGGTTCAGTTCAGTTCAGTCCAGTTAAGTTGCTCAGTCATGTCCATTTGTGACTCCATGCACTGCAGCATGCCAGGCCTCCCTGTCCATCACCAATTCCCAGAGTTTACCCAAACTCATGTCCATTGAGTCGGTGATGCCATCCAACCATCTCATCCTCTGTAGTCCCCTGCTCCTCCTGCTTTCAATCTTTCCCAGCATAAAGGTCTTTTCAAAAAAAGAATGTTAACTCAGTGTAATTTTCTTAGGGGAAATTCACAGAACAAAAATTAACCATTGAAAGTGCACAGTTCTGTGGTATTTAGTACATTTACAATACTGTGCTACCATCACCTCTATCTAGTTTCAAGATATTTTCATCACCCCAAAAGGAAAACTCTGTACTTATCCAGCCATGGCCTTCTCCGACTTATCCAGCAGTCACTCTTGATTCACTCTTTTATCCCCAAACCCCACTCACTCCCCTGACAACCACCGATTGCTTTCTGTCTCTAGGGATTTGCCTATTCTGGCTATTTCATATATATGGAATTATGTAATATGTGACATTTTGTGTTTGGCTTTTTTCACATAGATTTCAAGATTTATTCAGAATTGTAGTATGTGTCAGTACCTCATTCTTTTTTAATGACTTAACAGAACATATATACCACATTATTTTTTCTCCATTCATCTACTGATGAATAGTTGGGTTGTTTCCATCTTTTGACTGTGGTGGATAGTGTTACTAGAAAATTCTGGCACAGGTGTTTGTCTCAGCATTTTTTAAATTATTTTGGATCTGTACCCATGGAATCATGAGGTCATGCAGAAATCCTGTTTAACTTTTTGAGGAACTGTTAACTGCTTGCCAGTGCTTTACGCTTTTATATCCCCACCAGAAATGCGTAAGGACTCCACCTATTTCACATCCTCACCAACACTTGTTATTTTTCTCCTTCTCCTTTTCATTTTCCTTCTCCTTCTAATTTCTTTTTATTTTTTTAATTATCATTTTTATCCTCATCATCAAAGCCAGCCTACTGGGTGTGAAGTAGTATGTTATTTTGGTTTTGATTTACATTTCCATTATGATCAATGATGCTGAGCATCTTTAATGTGTTTGTTTATTGAACATTTGTATATCTTCTTTGCAAAATAACTGTTCAAGTCAGTTGTCCATCTTCTTTTTAAGGTTCTTGGATGTTTATTCTCTTACCCTTAAGAGGATCATTCTCCTCTAGAGACAAAACTCCTGACACATCCTCTTTTGTATTTGTTTCATTTGTCTGTTTGTTGTGGAGTTGTAAGCATTCTTCATATTCTTTAGATGGTAAACCCTTATCAGATATATGACTTGAAAATAGTTTCTGCTATTGTAAAGATTGACTCTCCTCTGAGTTGATAATGTTCTTTGATACTCAGACCATTTAATTTTGATGAAGCCTATATATATATATATATTTTTTTTTTTCTTTTGCTGCTCATTCTTTCAGTGTCATTTCTAGGAATCCACTACCATGAAAAAAATTATGAAAATTTATATCATTTTTCCCCTAATATTTTCATGCTTTTAGCTCTTCTATTTAGGTCACTTGGGGAAGGCAATGGCACCCCACTCCAGTACTTTTGCCTGGAAAATCCCATGGACAGAGGATCCTGGAGGGCTGCAGTCCATGGGGTTGCTGAGGGTCGGACATGACTGAGCGACTTTACTTTCACTTTTCATTTTCATAAATTGGAGAAGGAAATGGCAACCCACTCCAGTGTTCTTGCCTGGAGAATCCCAGGGATGGGGGAGCCTGGTGGGCTGTTGTCTATGGGGTCACACGGAGTCGGACACGACTGAAGTGACTTAGCATAGCATAGCATAGCATTTAGGTCACTGATATATTTTGAGTTGATTTTTTACATGAAATAGGAGTTCAACCTCATTCTATTGCCTATTTACATCCAGTCAATTGATTATAATTTATTGAAGAGTTTAACTTTTAGCTCATTGAATGTTCTCAGCAACTTATTCAACAGTATAGGGCCACACATTTATGAGTTTATTTTCAGGATTCTCAATTCTACCCCTTGGGTTAAATGTGTATCATTATGCTAATATCATATTATTCTATATTGCTTGCTTTGTAGCAAGTTTTGAAATCTGGAATTGTGAGCCCTCCATCTTTGTTGTTCTTTTTCAGTACTATTTTGATAACTTTAGGTACCTTGTAATTCCATATGAATTTCAGGATCTACTTTTTCCATATCTGCAAAATAGGCCATTGTGAATTTTGGTAGGGATTTCACTAATCTGTAGATAGCTTCAGGGAATTTTGGCAACTCAACAATATTTTGTCATCAAATCCATGAACACAGATCTTTTTTTCCCCCACTTTATTTCTGTCTTTTGTTTCCTTCAGCGTTGTTTTATAGTTTTCAATATATGTTTCTCATATATTTGATTAAATTTATATCTAGATATTTTATTATTTTCTGTGCTTTTGTAAATATGATTGCTTCCTTAACTTCCTTTTTGTATTGATCATTTCTGCTATGCAGAAACACTATTTTTGTGTATTTGTATGTACCCTATAACTTTGTTGACTTCATTTATTAATCCCTAAAAGTTTTTGGTAGATTCTTTGGGATTTTTCTATACATAGGATAATATCATCTGCAAATCAAGATAGGCCAGTTGATAGTCTGGTGATATTTTCAAATTTCAATTGGAGAAATAACTATCTAAAGAGATATAATATCCTGCTAAACTGTCAAGTAAGAGCTTGAAGAAAACACAGTTACAGAACTTTAAGAGCTGCTCACACAAAATTTACTTAAAATTTTAAATCTCAGATCAATTTAAAAAATAAAAAAAATTAATTTAAATTTTTTAAAATTAAAATTACAAAGAAAAGAAAAAAAGATTTTTGCTTATAACCTGGTTAGGCAGTTCCTACCAAATCCAGCTATGCCACAGATAGCAAATATAAGCTTAAAATAAAATGCACACAGAAAGCTTATAAAAACTATCCAAAAGGCAGCAAGATTCTGAAGTCAATACTTGGAAGTCGTTCCACATTTTTCCAGTGTTAGCCGGAGAGCTGCCTAAAGTCAGTGCATTGTATAAAGGATAAAATCCTAAAACAAAAGCAAAGAAAACAGTCTTTCTGCCCTAAAGAATCAGAGAAAGAATGTAAGGCATTCATAGTTGCTAGAAAAATGAGGTTTTAATTTTTAAAAAGAGAGAAACCTTGATTGGGCACCTCAAATGTTATGTACAAAGTCTTCCCAAACATCTGGGTGACCTCTGAACTACAAATGTACCAAACAAACTCTTGCTGAGAATGAACTAAGCTTTAGGTTTCCACCTAAGAGAGAGCTTTCAGTTTGGTTAGGGTCAAATTATCGCCTTCTAAGACAAACAAACCAAAATCAACACTCTTCAGAAGGAAAAATATGTAAAAGAAAACAGAATTTAGAGTGTTCCTAACATTCAGAGTATACAGAATACAATCCAAAATTACTTGGAATACACAAACCAAGAAACTTTGATCTACCTTTAAGGGAAAAGACAATAAGAGATGACCTACATTAAGATGGCCTTCATGCGATGAAGAAAATCATGATTAGATGGTTTATTCATGATAAAAAGTCTGAAAAATAAAACAGAAGGAAACTGATAAAGGGCATCTACCAAACCTCACTGATGACATATTTAATGGTAAAAATGGATAAGTTCCCCCTAAAATCAGGAAACCTGGAAAGAAATCCGCTTCTCACCACTTTTCTGGAGGTAATAACTGTAAGAAGAAAATAAGAATAAAATGAAGATTATAAGGCAAAAAATAAAACTTTCTCTATTTGCAGATAACAAGAGTCTTTGTATAGACAATCTTAAGGAAACTATCAAATTAATAAATAAATTTAGCAAGATCATAGGACATATAGCAGCTAAACATAATAATCCATGTTTATATGCTGGCATCACAATACTGGAAATTATATTTTAATAATCAGAGATAAAAAATTCTTATAAATATAAAACTTCTTGAAAGATCTTTAGAAAGGGGCATGTGGGGCTTTAATATAATCTGGGTAGAGACTATACATATTCACTTTATCACTACTTAAAAAATCATACATAGATGTGATATATATATTTCACAGGAAGAATAAAGTGTTTATAGAACCTTCCTAGCATAGGGTAAATTATCATTCCCTCTGGGTAAAATCCCATTAAATACTATTTTAAATGAATATTTCATCAGGATAATAGTATCATCTTAGTAGACTCAAAGCATGTACCTGTATTCAAGCAAAGTTACTTAAATCTATAACTTTCCACATTCAGATAGATTTTCTCACCTATAAATAAGTCAGATCATGGCCTTTGCCTGCTTAAAACCCTCTAATTGGTTTATATTCATTTCAGAGTAAAATCTAAATCTTACCATGCCCAACATGATCCACTGCACACCTCCATGATCTGCTCCAGAGCAGCTCTGTTTCCTTCCATGCATGTCTCTGCTCATTCCAGTTTTATTGCTGGTCTTTGGAAAATATTTCGACTCATATACTCCTATTTGTTTGAACTGGAAATCTCTATCCTCAGATTATTAATCTACTTTCAGATGTCTGCTCAGATTTCACTCTCTCAGAGACTCCTGCCTGATCATACTCTAAAAATGGCACCTTCCCAGTTTCTATTATCTAAACTGCTCCTTTTTTTTTTTCCCCATTGGAGAAGGAAATGGCAACCCACTCCCGTGCTCTTGTCTGGAAAATCCCATGAATGGAGGAGTCTCACAGGCTACAGTCCATGGGGTCGCAAAGAGTCAGCCACGACTGAGAGACTTCACTTTTATTTCCAATAAAACTATGATCCTTATAACATTTTATATGTATTGTAAATATGCTTATATGAACATTATATATTTATATGAATATCATATAGTTCTATTATATAGCTATATAATATATATGTATTTTTAATTAGATGCCTCTCCTGCTAAGCTGCTAAGTCACTTCAGTCGTATCTGACTCTGCGTGACCCCATAGACGTCAGCCCACCAGGTTCTCCTGCCCCTGGGATTCTCCAGGCAAGAAAACTGGAGTGGGTTGCCATTTCCTTCTCCAATGCATGAAAGCAAAAAAGTGAAAGTGAAGTCGCTCAGTCGTGTCCGACTCTTAGCGACCCCATGGACTGCAGCCCACCAGGCTCCTCCATCCACGGGACTTTCCAGGCAAGAGTACTGGAGTGGGGTGCCATTGCCTTAGCAATAAATGAAACCATGTTTGTGTTCTTATAGAATTTAGTGGCACTTAATTTATAGTTCATTAGATGCCTCTCCTAATGAACTATAAATTAAGTGCCACTAAATTCTATAGGAACACAAACATGGTTTCATTTATTGCTATAACTTCAATGCCTAAACTACCACCTACATGATTTACCATCAATAAAGGGTCACTGAAACAATAAAGTAAGGACAGTTTGCATAACTTTGCACAGACTCCCTATTAAGTTTCTTTTATTAAATGTGATTAAATCCATTAATCTCAGATAGTGTTAAAGCTCATAAGGTTAATTAACAGTCAACCCTGTGAAAGATCAGTGTTCCCGAACGTCATGTTGTCATGTTAGCTCAGTTTCAGAGGATCTCCTTCATGACTTGGAACAGTTTCACCCCTATGCAGACTATCACATGCAGATAAAATTGTTTATAATGTATCATTGGAGTTTTACAATGTGCCTTAATAGTAACAAACACGACTCTTCCCAAGGGAGATGTAATTTCTTTATGTAAACATTAGGAGTTATTTCTGGCCAGATTCACTCATTCTAAGAATTACACAATGTGCAAGTTAAAAATATTCCCTTTGCTGTTGCTACAGTGTGATTACATGAGATTGCCAACGGTCATCATAATAACATATCCAACTTCATCAATTTTCCTGAGTAATTTTATAATTTAGTTAGCTTTTATTGCATTTCATCACAGTTCTGCATTACTGCATAAATTCCTTAAGGCATTTCACACGTTAGTAGTTATTTCATCCCAAATTTTAATCCTGAATATCACTTTATTTGGGTCACTGTGAAAATGGAACCTATCTGTATATTGACATGACTTTGACAGAACACAAGTGGTTGCCAAACATTCTGTAGAATTACACTTAGTGCCAATTTGGTTTTGGCAAATATTAATGGAAAATAAGGCACTAATGAACATTTTTTCCTAGAATAATATTTGATGTTTATATAGTTTCTCTCATCAAAAGACATCAGACATGCAACAAGTGAAAATCTTGTTAACCTTCAAAAAAAATCCCTGTGAAAAAAGTAGAGTTCATTTATTTCTGCTTCAGTTTCATGAACTTTCTGTTCTACCTTCCCAGGGACAGAGATTAAGCTTTTAAATAATGACACATACAAAAGTGAAAAGGAAGTTGTCCCTTATTCACAGAAAAATTATTTATACCAGATTTGCCTAAATGTTGGATTCAAATTAAATTTTGATAAGGTTCTTTAGAGTATTTCACACATGAAGACAGATGTTAATGATTAGATAATTTTTGAAATGTGTTATAAATTGATTAAATCTAATATTGGTTAGGAAGCACTTTGTTACATGGTATATTACAGTTCCTTGACTATGTCTCAGATGATATATTTTCACAAATGGCAATTTTATTAGTTCATTCACTCATTGCTTTAAAATGTTCCCAAATAAAAACTTTGAGTCAAAAATAAATCTTGGAACTTGGATTACTCTTCTCCAATTGCCTCCTTAGTTGCCACAAGCCAGAATCTAGCACTTCTTTCTCCACCCTCCCCTTCCTCCATGCCCTAATTTCCTCTATATTACAGTGATTCTCTGCATGTGATCCATAGACCAATGGCATTAACTGGGGCACAGGGTATAAGAGCAAAACATCAAGCCCCGCATCAGACCTACTGCATCAGAATCTCTGGGACAAGAGTCCAATAATCAGTGTTTTGGGCTGTGAATGATGCTGCTATTGTGTGAGAGTCACTATTTTATATATTGTAGTAACCATGCCCATGAAAGTCTTATGCTACAGGCTTAGACTCATTTTGTTCAAGATAAATAATGTATATGGCATTCTATCAGCTGCAGTACTTAATGTAGCTATTTTCCTTATTTCTGAGGACTATTCTAAGGATGTAACATTAAATTAAGGTTGACAAAGACAAAAGAAATGAGATATGCCCAGAACAACAGATAGGCTTTTTGAGGATGGACAAACTGCAAAAGTCTGTGACATTAAAAGTATGTTGTTGTAAGTAACTTGAAGTGGACAATAATCATTCACCTTAGTGGACACATGGAAAGGATGAGAGAGATGTGACAGAAAATAGGTACGTAGGAGCCAGATCTGGTTTCTTTCATTTAGAAAAACATGTGAAATTCAGATGTATTATGTGAATTGATAGTTTGTCCTCCCTATTACTTGAGTCTAGGATATCAGTCAATGTGGTACAGTTTCTTTAAACACTCAAAGTAAAAAGGTTAGATTTTATTGTAAAAAAAGATGAGAAAAGCCTTTGTGGGCAAAGAGCACTGGAGAGACATAATCTACTGGTGTCTGTAACAGATAAAGATGTTTGCTTATACCATTACAAGTATATTTTTGAAAGGTCTAGTAATGCAACATGGCATGAAAGGAAAAATAAGTGTGTTTAATAAAGTATAAAATACAAAAATAGCTAACACCTCCATCACAACACATAATTACCATTTTTTTTCTTTTTTTGAGATGAGAACATTTCAGTTTTACTCTCAGCAGTTTTCAAGTTCACAGCATAATTCTGTTCATTATAACCACAATGCTATTCATTAGATCCCCAGAACATATTTATCTTCTAATTGAAAGTTTGTACCCTTTAAATTAATATATATATAAGTATGTGAAAGCAATATATTATACACGTTAAACATACAATATTTCATGTCAATTATATCTCAATAAAGATAATAAGTACAAATTCATTTCATATTCTTAAAACTTGGAAAATATTTAAAAACTCAAAGAAAAGCATCTACAGTCAGTAATAGGAAGTAGAAATAGCAACACTACTATTAGGATAGGATACTGTAAAGTAGATAGTCCTAGGTTCTGATTGAGTAGCATCATTTATATAAGTATTTCTTAAAGTTACTTAGTTTCAGTGGGCACCAGTGTTCTAACCTGTAGAACAGGAGGAAATAATATATTTTTTGGAAGTCCTCACTTAAGATTAATATAATAGTAAGGCCCACAGCTAACATCATACTCAGTGGTGAAGACCTAAAAGCATTTATTCTAAGCTCAGGAATAACAAAAGGATGCTAACTATTCACTTTTATTCCAATAATACTGGAAGTCCTAGCCTGAGCAATTAGGCTAGGAAAATAAGTAAAAGGCATCTGAATTGGAAAGGAAAGAGTAAAACTGTCCCTATTTATAGATGACATATTATATATAAAAAACCCAAAGACTCTATAAAAAATATAAGAACAATAAATGAATTTAGTAAAGTTTCAGGACATAATAGCAATATGCAGAAATGCATTTCATTTCCATAAATCAATAACTAACAGAAATAGAAATAAAGAAAATAATCCTATTTACAATTGATCAAAAAGAAGCAAACACCTGGGAATAAATTAACTAAGGAGGTGAAAGAGCTGTACAGTGAAAACTTTAAGACATTCATGAAAGGAATGGAAAAAGAAACAAATAACTAGAAAGAAATTCCGTGTTCATAGACTAAAAGAATTAATATTGCTGAAGTGTCTATATTACCCAAAGCAATCTACAGTTTCAATGCAGACCTTATCAAAATTCCAGTGGCATTTTTTTCACAGAAATAGAACAAACAGTCCTAAAATGTGTATGGAATCACAAAAGACTGGGAATAGCCAAAAAAAGCTTGAGAAAGAGCAAAGCTGGAGGCATTGTATTCCCTAATTTCAAATGATATTACAAAGGTACGCTAACTAAAACACTACAGTATTGGCATAAAAACAGACACATAGATCAACAGAACAGAGGAGAGACCAGAAATAAATCCACATAAATATGTCAATTCACAAAAAAGGAGCTAAAAATACACAATGGGGAAGAGGTAATCTCTTCAACAGTGTTAGGAAAACTAGACAGGCACATGCAAAAGAAATTCAACCACTATCTTATTTCAGAGGCTCCCCTGTTGGCTCAGGGGGTAAAGAGTTCACCTGCCAATGCAGGAGACACAGGTTTAATCCCTGGGTAAGGAAGATTCCCTGGAGGAGGAGATGGCAACCTACTCCAGTATTCTTGCCTGAGAAATCCCATGGACAGAGGAGCCTGGCAGGCTATAGTCCAAGGGGTTGCAAAGAATCATACACAATTTAGCAACTAAACAACAACAAGAACATACTACACCATATACAAAATTTAACTTAAAATGTATCAACGACTTGAGTGTAAGAACTGAAACCAAAAGACATCTAGAAGAAAACATAAGTGGTAAGCTCTTTGACATCAGTCTTGGCAATTTTTTGGATTATTTTGAACTTGACATCAAACACAAAGGCAACAAAAGCAAAAGTAAACAAATGTGACTAATCAAAGTAAAAAATCTCTGAATAGCAAAGAAAACCATCAACAAAGTAAAAAGACAACCTACTGAATTTAAGAAAATATCTGCAATAATATATCTTATAAGGACTTAATATACAAAATATATAAATAACATACAACTCAATAGTGAGAACAGTCAGATTGATTTTAAAAAAGGCAGAACATCTTAATACATATTTCTCCAAAGACGAGATACACATGGCCAACAGGTGTATGGAAAAATGCTCAGCATCACTAATCAACAAGGAAATACAAATCAAAACCACAGAGATAATCATATCACACCTGTTAAAATAGCTATTATCAAAAACAAGTGCTGGCAAGATGTAGAGAAAAGAGAACCCTTGTAAAGTGTTGATGGTAATGTAAATTGGTATAGTCACAATGGAAAACTAAATGAAAGATCCTCAACACTTACAAACTGAACTACCATATGATATAGCAATTTCACTTTGGGGTATTTACCTGAAGAATACAAAAGCACTAACTCAAGAAGATCACGAACCCCCGTGTTCACTGCAGCATAATTAGCAATATCCAGAATACAGAAACCATCTAAGTGTTCATTGAGGGATGAATGAATAAAGATGTGAAGAGTGTGTCATCTGTGTATGTGTGTGTCTGTTACCCAGAATGGAAGGATGCCATGAAAAAGAATAAAATCTTGCCATTTAAAATGACGTGGATAGACTTTCAGGGCATTACAGTTAAGTAAAATACATTAGACAGAAAAGACAAATACTGTATGATCTCACATACATGGGGAATCTAAGACAACAGAAGGAAAAACACAAGCTTACAGAGAACAGACAGGTGGTTGACAGAGGTGAGCAGTGAGGAGGGACCAAATATGTGAAGGAATTAAAAATGTACAAACTTCCAATTAGAAAATAAATTAACCATCAGTTCAGATCAGATCAGATCAGTCGCTCAGTCGTGTCCGACTCTTTGCGACCCCATGAACTGCAGCACGCCAGGCCTCCCTGTCCATCACCAACTCCCGGTAGTCACACAGACTCACATCCATCGAGTCAGTGATGCCATCCAGCCATCTCATCCTCTGTTGTCCCCTTCTGCTCCTGCCCCCAATCCCTCCCAGCATCAGAGTCTTCTGCAATGAGTCAACTCTTCGCATGAGGTGGCCAAAATACTGGAGTTTCAGCTTTAGCATCATTCCTTCCAAAGAAATCCCAGGGCTGATCTCCTTCAGAATGGACTGGTTGGATCTCCTTGCAGTCCAAGGGACTCTTAAGAGTCTTCTCCAACACCACAGTTCAAAAGCATCAATTCTTTGGCGCTCAGCCTTCTTCACAGTCCAGCTCTCACATCCATACATGACCACAGGAAAGACCATAGCCTTGACTAGGCGAACCTTTGTTGGCAAAGTGATGTCTCTGCTTTTGAATATGCTATCTAGGTTGGTCATAACTTTCCTTCCAAGGAGTAAGCGTCTTTTAATTTCATGGCTGCAGTCACCATCTGCAGTGATTTTGGAGCCCAGAAAAATAAATTCTGACACTGTTTCCACTGTTTCCCCATCTATTTCCCATGTAGTGATGGGACCAGATGCCATGATCTTTGTTTTCTGAATGTTGAGCTTTAAGCCAATCTTTTCACTCTCCAGTTTCACTTCTCATCAAGAGGCTTTTTAGCCCCTCTTCACTTTCTGCCATAAGGGTGGTGTCATCTGCATATCTGACGTTATTGATATTTCTCCCAGCAATCTTGATTCCAACTTGTGTTTCTTCCAGTCCAGCATTTCTCATGATGTACTCTACATATAAGTTAAATAAACATGGTGATACTATACAGCCTTGAAGTACTCCCTTTCCTATTTGGAACCAGTCTGTTGTTCCATGACCAGTTCTAACTGTTGCTTCCTGACCTGCATACAGATTTCTCAAGAGACAGATCAGGTGGTCTGGTATTCCCATCTCTTTCAGAATTTTCCACAGTTTATTGTGATCTACACAGTCAAAGGCTTTGGCATAGTCAATAAAGCAGAAATAGATGTTTTTCTGGAAAATAAACCATAGGGATGTGATATACATCATGGTGACTATTGTTAACAATACTGTATTACATATTTGAAAGTTGCTAAAAGAAAGCAGACCTTAAAAGTTCTCATCACAAGAAAAAAAAATTCCCTAGCTATGTAATATAATCTAGACAGATGCTAACTAGACTTAAAGTGTCATGATAATTTTGCAGTATATACCAATATCAAATCATTATATTACAAGCCTGAAACTAATACAATGTTATATGCCAATCTTAGCTTAAAAAATGATATTTCAAGTAACAATCTTATTAGAGAACAACTATCTTCAATTTAGCTATTAACATTCTCCATAGGGTCTCAACACTGCCAATATATGTGAACAAATGTGTACATGTACCTTTACTTTCCTATATAATAGTAACAACAAATTAAAAATACAATAGAAAAACATATAAACAATCTAGGAAGGAACGCTATCACTTAAGAAAATTCAAGCATAAACTGTGAATTTATCAAAGCATATAAACAGAAGAAAAGAGTGCTAGTGCTAGTGTTAGTCACTCAGTCATGTTCAACCCTTTGTGACCCCATGGACTGTAGCCCACCAGGTTCCTCTGTCCATGGAATTCTCCAGGTCAGACTATTGGAGTTGGTAGCCATTCCCTTCTCCAGAGGATCTTCCCCACCCAGGAACTGAACCTGGGACTCCTGCATTGCAAGCAGATTGTTTACCATCTGAGCCACCAGGGAAGCCCAGAAGAAAACATTCTACTACATATTCTAAGTATGTATCAGTCTCTGAACAGGTTGTCCTTTTTCATATCAAAAATATTTTTTTAATTAAAGTTAAAAATATTTTTGAAATGTTAACTTTGTTTATGACCTTGGGATACAAATGCATTTGGATAGAAACAAAATGCAAACATAAAGGAAAATAAATATCACCATATTAATGTTTAAAAATTCCAGGAGTCACAGAGATTTCTCAAATGTATTTTTAATTTATAAATGGTAAAACGTACTCTTTTTGAGACATAGTTCCAGGAGTATTTACAAGTGATAAAGTCTTATAAACAAACACTACAACTGAGATAGAGAAGTTAGATCAGCTCTCAGATATATCCCCTTATGGTCCCTGGTAGCCAGACCCTTTCCTCTCCTCTACCCCCTGACTATCAATATTTGTTCATATAACCTTTTCCAGAATGTCATATAAATAGAATCATCCAATGTGCAGACTTTAGAGTTTTGCTTCTTACACTTAACACGTTTGCAATTCAGACACATTATTCCATGAATCAACAGTTTGTTGCTTTCTACTGCTTAATAAATAAATCCCATTGTAGGGATTTAGTACAATTTCTTTATCCAAACACCATTGAAAGAGAATCTGGGTTGTTTCCAGGTTTGGGGCTATTACAAACGTTCACATACAGGTTTACATGTAAATATCAATTTTCATTTCTCTTTGGGTCTCCCACATTGCAGGCAGATTCTTTACAGCTGAACCACCAGGGAAGCCCAAGTATACTGGAGTGGGTAGCCTATCCCTTCTCCAGTGGATCTTCCAGACCCAGGAATTGAATTGGAGTCTCCTGCGTTGCAGGCCAGAGAAGGCGATGGCACCCAACTCCAGTTCTCTTGCCTGGAAAATCCCATGGATGGAGGAGCCTGGTGGCCTGCAGTCCATGGGGTCACGAAGAGTTGGACACAACTGAGCGACTTCACTTTCATGCATTGGAGAAGGAAATGGCACTCCTCTCCAGTATTTTTGCCTGGAGAATCCCAGGGACGGGGGAGCCTGGTGGGCTGCGGTCTATGGGGTCACACAGAGTCAGACATGACTGAAGCAACTTAGCAGCAGCAGCAGCGTTGCGGGAAAATTCTTTACCAATGAGCTATCAGGGAAGCCTCATTTCTCTTTAGTAAATATCTTTGTGTGAAATAACTGGGTCATACAATAAGTGATGCTTCACTTTATAAGAAATTACAACACTTCTTCAAAGGGGTTGTACCATTTCACATATAGACAATGTGTGAGTTCTAATTGCCTCATATCTATGTTAGCACCAGACATTCTCGGGTTATTTGCTTCTTTGTTTTTTAATACAGCCATTTTAATAGGTCTAAAATGGGATCTCATTTATGGCTTTAATTTTGAATCCCAAAATAACTAAAAATAAACATCTTTTTATGTGTGTAACTGTGATCTCTATATATTTTGGTTAAGTATTTTCTGAGCATTTTTCTGTATTTTTTAAAAATTTGATTTGTTTTTGTCATTATTGAGTTTTCAGAATTCATTAGATAGTCTAGACACAAATCCTTTATCTATTATTTTCAAATATTTTCTCTAGTCTGTGTCCATTTTGTTAACTTCACTTATCAAGGTTGAGAGTTTCAAAATTGTGTTTAATTTATCATTTTCTTTAAATGGGCTATGCCTTTGGTATTGTCCTAACAAATCTTCACCTCATTCAAGGTCACAAATATTTTCCTTCAAACACTTCTAGTGGTGATGTCAAAAAGTACAACCACTTTGGAAAAGAGGTAACAGTAAAACATACTCCTGTCATAAGATCCAGAAATGAGACTCTTCGTTACTTAAGAGAAATGAAAGCACATATTCATATGTCCATTAAATGTGAATCAATATACAAATCATTATCTATCCATATGTGGAATAATAGTTACCTATAAAAAGAATTTATTGACAAACAACAAATGTTTCTCAAAGTAATCATACTAACTGAAAAGAAGCCAGATAAAAGGAATTCATAAATTAGTATTTTATTAATATTATAGAAAATACAAATCAATCTATAGGGACTGGAAACAAAGCAATATTTTGTCTGAGGAAGGGGTAGTGTTGGGGAGAGAAATTGGGTTAAAAAGTGATAAAATAGATTTTGGAGGTTTTGCATACCTTTATTATCTACATTTGGTGATGAGCACATGAATGTATACATATGTGAATACTTATCAACCTGCACATTTTAAATATGTTTAGGGTATTTTGTGTCAGTTATGTTTCATTGACACTTTTAAAACATCCATGCAACTGACATGACAAAACAACAATAGAAAATCTTCAATCGCTGCTGCTGCTAAGTCGCTTCAGTTGTGTCTGACTCTGTGCGACCCCATAGACGGCAGCCCACCAGGCTCCACCGTCACTGGGATTCTCCAGGCAAGAACACTGGAGTGGGTTGCCATTTCCTTCTCCAATGCATGAAAGTGAAAAGTGAAATTGAAGTCGCTCAGTCGGGTCTGACTCTTAGCGACCCCATGGACAGCGGCCCACCAGGGACCTCTGTCCATGCGATTTTCCAGGCAAGAGTACTGGGGTGGAGTGCCATTGCCTTCCCCGAGAAAATCCTCAATTAATGGATTACAAATACTAAGATATCTAGGCTTTAACATATGGGTAGGAAAATAATTTAGGAAACTACAAAGACACCTGGGAAATTAAGAGACATAACTACAAATCTTTAGCCTTTACATCTATCCTTTATGTCATCCTAATCATAATAAATATTTATGAAATAAATATTTAATTCCTATATCCAGCTTGATTAAAAACAAGATGCTGAACATACTTTTTGGAAAGTTATAAAATGAGTATTTACTTATAGCTATTTGCCATCAATTTATTCCATGTAGAAAAATTATAATACTTTGCAACTTTCCATGTATATAGCTGTACAAGTTAAAATTTATTTTCTGGTTTCCTCAATCCAACTCTAAAAATACACATTTGGGGAAGAACTAAAGAAGGTCTCAGGTGTGTATTTGTATTTGAAAGAATGCCTGAATCTTGAAGCAGATTTTAGTTTCTGGTAAAAAGCAAAATTAGAATGGAATTTGTTTTTTAGTATGATTCCTCTTGAGAAAATATTGTCTGATAAATAATAAGTCATGTTTCATCTCCTGGCAAAAACAAAGATTTATACAAGTTACCTGGGGATATTTGTGATACATCATGTCAAAATTAATATAACTAGAGACTATCACCTTTTCCCACAGATGTCTTAGGGATATTCTGTTTCATACTCCTTTGCTTTTCAGTGGTGTAACATCTGAATAAACATCCTGCTGCTGCTGCTAAGTCACTTCAGTCGTGTCCGACTCTGTGCGACCCCATAGACGGAAGCTCACCAGGATCCCCCGTCCCTGGGATTCTCCAGGCAAGAACACTGGAGTGGGTTGCCATTTCCTTCTCCAATGCATGAAAGAGAAAAATGAAAGTGAAGTCGCTCGGTCGTGTCCGACTCGTAGCGACCCCATGGACTGGAGCCTACCAGGATCCTCCGTCCACGGGATTTTCCAGGCAAAAGTACTGGGGTGGGGTGCCATTGCCTTCCCCGGAATAAACATCCATATCAAGCTTTAAAATAAGATTACTAGGGAGACAACAACAGTAATAGGCACCAGCATTTACGCATTTAGAGGCACACTGATGGACTAAGCATGCTTATTTTAAAGCTTGATATGGATGTTTATTCCGCCATTGCCTTCCCTGGAATAAACATCCATATCAAGCTTTAAAATAAGCATGCTTAGTCCATCAGTGTGCCTCTAAATGCGTAAATGCTGGTGCCTATTACTGTTGTTGTCTCCCTAGTAATCAAGGAAACCAATGACTTGCTCAGGGAAAGCAAGTGTCAACTCTGTCTCAGGAGTCAGAGTGTGGTTTGGAACAGAACCCCTCTGAGGGGAAAAAAATCTGGATAGAAAGCAGTGGTCCAAGAGTTAAACACTTTGCTTCTCTGTGCATCCCTTACATGGTACCAGGGCCACTCCCATATATCATCTCCATATTACATTCTATCCATATTATAAAAACATCCTCTTGTGGACTAAGAATGTTCACTTCTGACGATGATGAACCATTCTTGAGCTTACTCATCAGGGTGTAGATCTTTCTTAGACTCAGCTGGCATGACGCATCAGGTTGTAATGTTTTCCTTGCTTTCCCAGCACTATTAACATACTTGCTAACATGTTAATATATTTTAGAATATTTCCTTAATTCTCCTTATTCCTAATACCTATTCAGACTTCCAATCATCAAAAAAAAAAACTTATTCTTTGAGTATCAAATCGATTTTTAACATTTTGATGTTGTTTTCAGAGCCTCTGATTTTCTATTTGTTTTTCAAATATTATGTTGCCAATGTTATGCCCTTCTCTTCACTGATTTTATTATTATTGGTCAATGTTTTATAATGTCCATCAATAATTTTCTATCATTATCCATCTTACTCTGGATCATTTGAGCTGAACAAGTGACAGCAAGTGAGTGTAGATGAAGGCAATATTTTCCAAAAATGCATTCATGCCTCAATTTTTAATATATTATTTGTTAAGAGTGAGAATCAATTTAAATGACAATATTTAGAGTACAAAATTTTAAACCCTTGGCTTAACTTTCAAAGGGAATTTACAGTATTTTTTTTCAAGCTTTGAGTCCCCTTGAGACACTCTCTATGGACTTGTAGGTGGTTGTACATGTTAACTATTGTCTCAGTGATTCTCCATAACAAACTGCCACAAAATACAAGTGGGAAATGATAATGTATTTCCCACTTCCACATCTCAGGGTCGACTGCAGAGCCAGTGCTCCACATGTTTTGTTCTAGGTCCAAGGATGGAAGCACAGAGGCTGTCCAAGGCATGGTTTCCTGTGACAATGGCAAACACACAAGACAGTAGGGGCAATAAACATCACAAGCACAATGTCAAGTTGTGTTTGGATTGCATCCACTGGCTAAAGGAAGCTACATGGCCAAGCTCAAAGTCAAGAGGTGAGGAAGTATACTCTTCCTATGGAGGGAATGGTATCTAGGAGCTAAGTGGTTGAGTATTTGCTGAAAAATAATCTACCACACCAGGAGAAGACTTGTAAACCCTTTTCCAAAATTGAAAGTTTAAAGAAGTAAAATAGTAACTAGGCTGGCATTAGTGGTTCAGTGAGAAAGGCACCCTGATTTATTTTCCCATAAAGATGTAGTTACATATGGAGATTAGAATCAATTTTTAAATTACATTTTGGGTTAAGTGTATTTGAAAACTGGCCTGAAACCAAACCACCATGAATAGCATTATTTATGTGTTCCAAGTCATAAAAAGTTCAACCTATCAACACATTTTAGGGGGAAAATAGTAATTTGGGGATAGAGAGCAACACTGCTATACTTTTCCATACTTTCCACAGAACACCTAGAATTTTATTTTTGATTGAGATGATGGAAGCTTAGAAGAGGATGTGAGTTTAATTAGACATGCATTTCCAGAAGGTCTGCACAGAAACACAGCGCACAGCACACATCATTTTCTGATATATTAACAGAAGGTTACTTTAGAGTATCCTGTGCATTTTCTTTTGTTAGATTTGTATATTTAACATTACCTATGTTAAAATATGGTCAAATTTTAAAACTACTATTCATCTATTTATGTTATATGATAGACTTTAAAAAATAGTGGCGGTGGTTTAGTCTCTAAGCCATGTCCAATTCTTTTGTGATTCTATGGACTGTAGCCCACCAGACTCCTTTGTTTATGGGATTTCCCAGAGAAGAATCCTGGAGTGTGTTGCCATTTCCTTCTCCAGGGGATATTCCCAATTCATGGATTGAACTTGTATCTCCTGCTGTGCAGGTGGTCTGCACTACAGGTGGATTCTTTATCGACTGAGACACAAGGGAAGCTCTTAACAAATTGTGCTGCGCTGTGCCAAGTCATTTCAGTCATGTTCAACTCCTTGAGCCCCGACTGTCTGTAGCCCATCAGGCTCCTCCATCCATAGGATTCTCCAGGCAAGAGTACTGGAGTGGGTTGCCATATTCCCCTCCAGGGAATCTTCCTGACCCAGGAATCAAAACTGCATCTCTTATATCTGCTGCATTGGCAGGTGGATTCTTTACCACTAGTGCCACCTGGGAAGCCTTTAAAAAAATGAACAGTGGTAAATATAACCTTAAAAATAGCTGAAGCAGGATATGAAACCTTATATTGATGCTTATCTCACTTTCTTCCTTTGAGGCATTCAGGTGACCGGATAGCACACTTGTCAAAGAACGGGTAGGTGCTGCAATGAGGAAAACACACAGGCTGGGCATACATAACACACACATGATAAGCTCTAAAATATCTGAGGGTCCTAAAATCCCTTGATATTTAATCAGGCTCTAGAATCTGTATGAACTAATTTATTTCTTAGAAATTCCATTTTTCCATGCTTATTATTAAGACAATAAAATCAATATGATTTTAAATACTCAAAATCTTAGATAATCTAATTATCATCCAATAATCTAATTAATTATTAATTAATCAGATCAGATCAGTTGCTCAGTCGACTGATATTTTCGCTCAGTGGATTCATATTTTCTTTGCGACCCCATGAATCACAGCACACCAGGCCTCCCTGTCCATCACCAACTCCCGGAGGTCACTCAGACTCACATCCATCGAGTCAGTGATGCCATCCAGCCATCTCATCCTCTGTCGTCCCCTTCTCCTCCTGCCCTCAATCCCTCCCAGCATCAGAGTCTTCTCCAATGAGTCAACTCTTCACATGAGGTGGCCAGAGTACTGGAGCTCCAGCTTTAGCATCAATCCTTCCAAAGAAATCCCAGGGCTGATGTCCTTCAGAAGGGACTGGTTGGATCTCCTTGCAGTCCAAGGGACTCTCAAGAGTCTTCTCCAACACCACAGTTCAAAAGCAACAATTCTTTAGTGCTCAGCTTTCTTCACAGTCCAACTCTCACATCCATACATGACCACAGGAAAAACCATAGCCTTGACTATATGGACCTTTGTTGGCAAAGTAATGTCTCTGCTTTTGAATATGCTATCTAGGTTGGTCATAATTTTCCTTCCAAGGAGTAAGCATCATTTAATTTCATGGCTGCAGTCACCATCTGCAGTGATTTTGGAGCCCAGAAAAATAAAGTCTGACACTGTTTCCACTGTTTCCCCATCTATCTCCCATGAAGTGATGGGACCAGATGCCATGATCTTCGTTTTCTGAATGTTGAGCTTTAAGCCAACTTTTTCACTCTCCACTTTCACTTTCATCAAGAGGCTTTTGAGTTCCTCTTCATTTTCTGCCATAAGGGTGGTGTCATCTGCATATCTGAGATTATTGATATTTCTCCCGGCAATCTTGATTCCAACTTGTGTTTCTTCCAGTCCAGCATTTCTCATGATGTTAATAATATAATCAACATATTTTATTGAGTTATACATGACATATAACATATTAGTCTCAGGTATAGAATATAGTGATCTGACATTTGTAAAATATTACAAAATGACTATTACAGTAACTCTAATATCCATAAAATATCTATTTAAATATACAACTAGTCCTTTCAGATTCTCTAATAGAAGTAGGGAGTTTATTCCCCATATAACAAAAAATCAATTTATGTTTATTATTTATTACTTACATATCTTCAAGCAGATTGCACTAATTCCAATACTAACATTCCTGACCCAATAAATGTCTAAAATTTTAGTCCAACTTTCATCACCAGATTTATTTTGTTATTATTCAACAATGAAATATCACAAAGTAACATATTATATAAACAGTCCATGACATATATAAAGGCAGAATTCTATGATATTTGTCTTGGTACTTGATTCAGGATAAGTTGATTTAAGATACTTTGGCACAATTTGCTGAAATATTTTGCATTACTTGGTCCATAACACACTTTTATAATTGTAGCAGATTCACAATTATGGAACACAATAATTAAGACATAAAGATACATCAATCTTTTTGTGATATCTGATTGATCTATAAACAATACCATTGAGCACCACATCTCTACCCCACCCTGAGTTCTCTAGTGTCAGCCTGTGGGGATCTCTCATACAAAGCAGTTGTTTTTTATGTGGCTGCCAATCATAACAGTAAGTTGCAAACTAAAATGTACTATCTTGCACATGGCAACAAAAATCTGTTGGCCTGCTACAGTTTCATAAATCTAGGTTTAGGAAAATCTTATACTGGTTAATATGGACCAGTTTTCAGGTCACATGTCAAGTTGATATCTTCTTGTAAATTAGAAGTTGTGGAACATATGAGACTTGTCTTAAATACAGGCAAAACTGAAAATATACATCTTTTTCTCCGTGTCCCTAACTCTTAGCAGCTGAATGTCAAATGTAGACTATATCAAGGACCAATTAAGATGATGGAAAACTTTAATTCTGGTTCCAGAAGGTTGGGCCTCTGTTCTGCATCAAGAATCTGTTTCCATAGATATCAGTATCTGATATTTGCAAAACCTAAATTCCGCAACTGTTACTAATTTGTCCTCTGGTTTAGGAGATTTCATCTCTTTTTAGTGGAGACAAGGGGAAATAAATCCTTAGGGGCTGGTTCAGGTTTTGCACTCCCCTATAGAATCTTTATGTGTCTTTGTATTAGATAAACACACCCCTCCACATGTGTGTATTACATATATATACCCCTCAACACAATATATGTATCTGTCAGACACACATACATATATATGTTCTGAGCAGAAGCAGCTCAGACCCTAAACATATATATATGATATATATATCATATATATATATGTTGATTCATATCCCTCCTCGCCTTAAAATGCAGTTATATTACAGTCATATCATAGGGATAGTTTATTGTCACATACTTCTTCACCTCAATATAAGAATGTACATATCAGACAAAAATATATAAGCACATTATAAGACAATCTCTTGGTATACTTCTAAACCATTTGAAAAGTATTTTTGATTTACATACATTGAGTAGGAATGGAAACAAACTATTTTCTCTATTGATAGAAATGGTAAACTTTCTGATATTTGAAAGACATGCTATATTTATATTACCAAAGTGAATATTATATCATATTTAAATATTTTGGAATTATCTTTCAAATTTCATGTGTCCATTACTCACACATGGTTAGCATTTATCATGTATGATTACTAAGACACAAAACCTGGAGAAGGGGTGGTACATTTGCTAGGATTAGATTCACCAGATTTATCTAAATTCTCAGAAAATAAAATCTCACATGTCTCAAACAAGACAAAGTTTCTCTGTCACATAAATGAAGTCAGATATCACTAGTTTTGGGCCAATAATCCCAACTCCATACAAAAGGATTTCTTAGGTTGATACATATCCAGTTACATCTTATTGGTAGAACTTGAGTCACATTGTCATTTATAGTTGCAAGTGAAAAGTGAAAGTCACTTAGTTGTGTCTGCCTCTTTGTGACCCAATGGACTATAGAGTCCATGGAATTCTCCAGGCCACAATACTGGAAAGGGTAGCTTTTCCTTCTCCAGGGGATCTTCCCAATCCAGGGATTGAATCCAGGTCTCCTGCATTGCAGGTGGATTCTTCACCAGCTGAGCCACAAGGGAAGCCCAAGAATACTGGATTGGGTAGCCTATCCCTTCTCCAGCAGATCTTCCCAACCCAGGAATCGAACTGGGGTCTCCTGCATTGTAGGTGAATTCTTTACCAACTGAGCTATCAGGGAAGTCCAGTAACACAGAAAATGTTGTATTTATTCTGAGTACCAAAATAAAAACTTCTGTGAGATGTACTTAAGACACTCCAAAGAATAAAATATAAAATCTATGAGGGCTCAGCTTTGACAGAACAACATGAAAATAAAAGCAGACAATCAATAACATCAGATCAGATCAGATCAGTCGCTCAGTCGTGTCCGACTCCTTGAGATCCCATGAACCGCAGCACGCCAGGCCTCCCTGTCCATCACCAGCTCCCGGAGGTCACTTAGACTCACACCCATCAAGTCAGTGATGCCATCCAGCCATCTCATCCTCTGTCGTCCCCTTCTCCTCCTGTCCTCAATCCCTCCCAGCATCAGAGTCTTGTCCAATGAGTCAACTCTTCGCATGAGGTGGCCAAAATACTGGAGTTTCAGCTTTAGCATCATTCCTTCCAAAGAAATTCCAGAATAAAAATACTTTATTGATTATTTAAGTACATCTGTGGGCCTACCAGGCACAGCAAATTCTAGGCACTGGGATTCCTAAGTGAAAACACACACACATATACAATCTCTGCCTTCACGTGGCTTATATTTTAGTGAATGAAGACAGCTGTTTTGCTTGTGTGTTTGTTTTATTTTCCAGTACTTCCAAGTGTTGTGCTGTGCTCAGTTGCTCAGCGGTGTCCAACGCTTTGTGACCCATAGACTACAGCTCGCCAGGCTCCTCTGTACATGGAATTTTCCAGACAAGAATACTGGAGTGGACTGCCATTTCCTATTCCAATAATTTCACAGGTAGACCTAATTTACTAAAATTGAGTAATCATCCTGACTTTCTTCTGAGAAGCCTCCTGGTACCTAAGATTCCAGGTGGTTTTGTAATGATAAAGTGGTATGCATTTCCAATACTTTGGCAATAAAACTTTCAACTCCACATTCCCATTGTGTTAATGGTATCATCCTCTTGCTTATACATCTTTATCTTTACTTTGTAGAAAAACAAGACACAGATTATTGTCTCCACAACTGATCTACACCTTCCTTAATCATTAAGAAAACAAATACTAACAACAAAAAAACTCAAAGAAACCCAGGATTTTTATTTCCTAATTCTCTTTTTCACCAAGAGATGGGACATTCACAACATATTATCCCCTCCCTCATAATCTATTCTATACTAGATCCTGAGTTTTGTTGTGATGGAATTATCTGTTTAGTTTCAGCCTATGACTGTATTTTCTCTTTTGTGTGTTTATTGAATTTCAGGAATACTTATTAAGCATCAATATAATAAGGTTTTTCCACCAATTTTGCACACTTTGTGAATCCATTGTCATCTTGCACTTTTGTCGTTGTTCAGCCATTAAGTCATGTCCAGATCTTTGCAATCCCATGGACTGCAACCCACCAGGCTCCCTCTGTGCATGGGATTTTTCAGCCAAGAATACTGGAGTGGGTTGCCATTTCCTTCTCCAAGGGATCTTTCCAGATCAGAACCTGTGCCTCTTGCATTGGCAGCTGGATTCTTTACCACTGAGACACCAGGGAAACCCATTTTGAACTTTAATTGCATTTAAAAATAGTTACAGCTCAGAAAAACAGCTTTATGGCAACGTAAAACTAAATATGAAGGGGTTTCAGAATCAAAGAGCCTACTACACAGGGGCTGAAGTGTTTGTGAAGATGTTATACCTTTTTTATCTCCACCACTTGTTTAAGGCATTTGAAAGAAAACATGTGCCACCTAATATTCTCTGATATGAAATTCTTGTGACAAAATAATTGGTGAACATGCTTTTAGCAGAAAAATAGGGGGATAAGATTTCCTGTCTAAAAATGCAATATAGCTTTTCAAGAGCAAGGAGGATAATTATATATGTTTCTCTCTGCATGTACATATACAATATAATGCATTGTGTCATGCCTTGTGAATGACAAAGTAGGTAGAAGAAAGGGTAAAATCAGATTTGTATCCATTAACTTGTAGGCATATCCATTATACATTAAGTTGCTATTGTTATTTTGTTAAGTAAGCTTTAGATTTGTTCATTTAGTATGATTATATTGATGGAAAAACAAAAAGTTAAAATCCAAATGTATCTTTGTACATATACACATATATACTGTGGAAACATGGAGAATTTGGTAAAAGTGTGAAAGAATGGACACATTTCCTAACGCATTAACAATGAAAGGCACCCTGTGAAAAACATTTAAGTATAGTAATTTATGAACTGCATTTTTTCCTTTTAGATACCCTGTGAAACTAGTAAAAATATAACATTTTCAATTAACATTCAACTGCTTTTTATTTGCAGAATATGATAGAAAAACATTCAGAGGCATAACTACTTGAGCTCTGGTATACATTTGGGATTAAATATGTTTAAAATATATTTTTTCAGATTTTCAATTTGACAAAGTATACTCAAAAAATACTCAGGTAGTTCCTTCTGTTTTTCAGTTGTAGCTTGCTGCATTCGGCAATATTTTTAGAGGAATATTAATATGTATAAAATTTAGATTTTTATAAAATAAGTCATCCATTCACCATAAATAATATTATGCCATGCATTTTAAATTCAATTTCAGATATTCAGCTAGCTGTAACTGCCAAGATAATACTACAATCAGGCTTATTTCTGAGTTAGTAATGTGGTCCTTAGTTATAATATGCAACTTGAAAAGACTGATCCCCAAAATACCAGTCCTTACCAAGTTTTAAATTGCTACTTTAATTGGAGCAGAAAGAACATACTTTCTGCCAGATATGTTAATATGTGCTTATGAGAAACCTATTAACTTTCTTCATATTTTAGATGTATTCCAGTGATCGCTTATCATCTTGTAGATTCATACCAGGCATCTGCTCAGTTGGCTGAGGGCTTAATGAAGAACTACTCTCAACAGCAGTTGGCAGTGAGCAGCCACCCCCACTGATGTGTAAACACACACACACACACACACATTCACAATCCCCTCCAAGATGCCCTTACTGTAATTCAGCATTTGTAGGACATCTCAACAGCCATCTTTGTCTTTCATTTCCCGATCTTATACTTCAGTTTCTATGCATATATAATCTCATTTCCACCAAATTCTGCATAAAGATCTGCATAGTTTTCAAACAAGGAAGTAAACAGTCTTGAGGCCTTTCAATGTCCTTCACATCACCCGGTTAATAGCCGTATTTACCCCCAATGGACCGTCAATTCAACAAGGTTTTTCTCCAGCTTTATGGAGATACCACTGACATAAAACACTGTCAATTTAAAGTGTAGAACTTTAAAATTTCATATATTTATGTGAATGTATTACCAACTTGTGTGTGTGTGGTGAGACCTTTTAAGACTTACTCTCTTTTAAACTAAGTCACTTACTCTCTTGAGGACTTACTAACATAGGGTACAGTATTAACAGTAGTCACCATGCTGCACATTACTCATAACTGGAAGTCTGTACCCCTTTGACAACCTCCCCCCATTTTCCTCTCTTCCTCCATCCCTCCACTGGCAAGCATCAATCTTCTGTTTCTTTAAGTTTTTTACAGTCCACATGTAAGTGAGTTCACATAGTATTGTTTTTTGTTTTCTGACAGATTTCGGGTTAAGCCATGCACACATTTCAGCTTTTCGTTTTGAAACAGCCATAGTGTTTCACACAGGTCTGAGCCTATCGCTGGCACGAGGGCTTCAGTTACCCAGGGAAAGCCTGGAGGCCTGCTCCCACGCCACGAGTGAGGCCCACACAGACGTATCCCCTCAGAGCCAACTCTCTGGCTGGAGCCGCCCTTGTCGGTCTCCTTGGGATTACAGAACGCACCTCAGCAACAATGGTCAGGGAACTTAGAAAAACAACAAGAAGAAGAAGCTGTATTCCTCACAAGCCTGAAGGATTTCACTCCACCGGCCAGCTGGGTGAGGTCACAGGTAGACGGAGAACGTGCAGGCGGGCCTGGGGTGCTGCTCCGATTCGGGGCGAGAGGGAGGGACCTGTGTGGGTTCAGGGGTCCCTCTTTATTGGTGAACTTCAAACCTAAAAGCCGGAAATAAAGCCCAGGCAGCAGAAAACAAGCTGCAGAATGGTCAGTTAGCTAAATTCGCGACCGCTAAACCGAAGGAAACTTAAAGGGTGAGGTGACCTGGCCGTTTATCCCCGCCGTGTGGCTGGCAAGGGTTTTTTTGAGTCGTTTTCTCTGAGAAACTGAATATCCATCACTCACAATTAAAAATGCCCTGTCAGGCGCTCACACTCTACCTAGATTGGCAGCAAGTTCCAAAGGTAACACAGAGAGGACTCTTACCCTTCCCTGAGTTTGCCGGAAAGATAACCTCTGACGGAAATACGGTCCAAAGTCAAAACCAGGAATCTGGCATTGGTGAGAAGTGGGTGTCTAGCCCTGTGCCATTTGCCCCACGTATGCGTTTGTATCATCACCAATTCAGTCAGGATACAGAACTATTTCATCACCACGAAGAACTCCTTCATAACCCTTTACAGCCACACTCATCGCTCCCCTAATAACACGAACCAACGACAGTCACTAAAATGCTTTCCCTCTGTATAATATTGTAATTTTAAGGATTAGGTATTTTGACTTATGCACACTATTGTATGCAAACTAGTTAGTGGGAAGCTGCTGTATAAGGCGCGGAGCCCAGCCCAGTGCTGCGAGGACCTAGAGGGGTGGGATGGGAGATGGGAGGGCAGCTCAAGAAGGAGGGGATATATGTATACATACAGCTGATCCAGGTTTTCAGCACAGCAGAAACTTAACAGCGTTGTAAATCCGTTATCCTCCAATTAAAACAAAACAAAACAAAAAAGAATATTATGTAAATTGAACCAGACAGGATGCGTTGATTATAAAGTTATACACAGGTTTTTGACTGTCTTGGGAGGTGTCAGCACTCCAGTGTATATGTTATCCCATGGGTCAACTATACTATAGTTTAATCATTTACCTATGAAGGGAAATTTTAGCTGTTTGCTGGGTTTGCTTATTTGCTGCTCTGAACATTCACACACAGGTTTTTGTGTGGATATAGTTTTCATTTCTGTAGGTTCAGAAGTACAATATCTGCATCATAGAATAAATACATGTTTAGTTTTTTTGTTCTTTTTTTAAAGAAACTGTCAAGTTATTTTCCATAGTTCCTGTGATACTTTACATTCACAGCAGCAGTATATGAGTGATCCAACTTTTCTGTATCTTCGCTAGTACTTGGTATTGTCACTTAAAAAAAAAAAATTAGTTGTTCTAACAGGTAATCTCATTATAGGTGTGATTTGCATTTCGCTAGGTTAGTTATGTCAACACTTGGGCATGTGCTTATTTCCATCTTTATGTCATCTGCAGTGAAACATCCCTTTGTCTTTGCCTATTTTCCAATTGGATTGTTTGGTTTTAACTGGTGAGTTTACAGAGGTCTTTATATATTCCAGATATGGTTCCTTTATCAGAGATTCAGTTTGCAAATATTTCCCCCAAATTTCTAGCTTGTCTTTCCATTTTTCTCATTAAGGTTTTTCACAGAACAGAAATGTTAATTTTGATGAAGTTCAAATTACATATATATATATATTTTTTTCTTTTGTGGATCATGCTCTTTGTATCAAGTCTAAGAACTCTTTGTCCAACCTTTGCTCTCTGAAGAATTTTCTTCCTTTCTTTGAAAAGTTTCACATTTTACATTTAAGTCTGTGATCCATTTTGAGTTTATTTGTATAAAAGGGGCAAGGTTCAGGGTGAGGTTCACTTACTTGCTTATAGATTTCCAGTTGCTCCAACACCATTTCTTTTTAAAGGCTATTCTTAATCCATTGAATTATTTATATTTTCATCTTTGATAAAAATCACTTGGCCCTACTTCTGGGGCTATCTCTGAGTTCTTAATTCTGGTCCATGATCTCTGTACATATCTCTCTACCAAGAACAGAGAGTCTCAATTACTACAGCTACATCAGGTGTCCTGAATTCAGATAAAGTGAGTCATCTCACATTATCCTTCTTTTAGAAATTGTTTCAAAATTGTTCCTTTGCCTTACATACAACTTTTAGAAACATTTTACTATAACTAAAAAAAAAAAAAAATATTGCTGAGATTTTGAAAGAAATTGATGAGCATGAAAGTGCTGTTTCCTCAAGTTCTCTCCCTACATCACAGAAGGGATGGGTCTTTCTGTTCAGTCAGGAGGAAGTCCCTGCTCCCAGTAGTCCTCCCCTGACACCAGTGCAGGTTTGGGCTGTGTTATTACAACCTAGCAGAGGTGAGCAACTAGGCTCTTTGCTCAGTCTTTGCTAACAAATTTGTAGGGAGACACATTTTTTTTTCTGTGGTGTTTGGCTACAATAAAGCAGTTATTGTTTAAAAGTTTTCTGTCTCGCTAAGCTCCCTTCCTGGTCTCATGGCTATAGAAATCAGATATACAAGTATTTGTTACCATGAATTTTAATTTTTGTCTGTGCTCATTGGCATTTTAGAATAAGCATTGCTGAATAAGGCATTGCTACCTTATTCAGACCCAAATCTGAGATATATGAGGCAAAAAGAAAACCTGTGATACTTACCACTGTGTCATTCCTTGGGTCATTATCCTATAGGTCTTCTCTCTTTTGTACTTCAGCTTCTTCTTATGGTTATCTTACATATAATGATTCAAGCTTTCAGTGTACACAGAGGATACAGATGGAAGAGTGCATCTATTCCATCTTCTTGGGAGCCAGTGTCTTAAGCTTATAATTTAACATCTCTTAGTTGCCCTGTGGGCTTCCCAGGTGGTTCAGGGCTTCCCAGGTGGCTCAGTGGTAAAGAATCTGCTTGCAATGCAGAAAATGTGGGTTTGATCCCTGAGTCCAGAAGATCCCCTGGAGAAGGAAATGGCAACCCATTCCAGTATTATTGGCTGGGAAATCCTACGGACAGAGGAGCCTGGTGGGCTATAGCCCGTGGGATCAGAGTCGGACACGAGTTAGTGGTTAAACAACAATAACAAATGTGCCCTATATTGTGCTATACAAGGAAAGTTTAGACCTCAAGGAAATTATTTTCTACTATTGAAAGTACAAAGTTCTATATGTTTTTCTTAAATGATGCAAATAAGAAGAAACAGATATGTACACTTGTCTAGAACTCAAGAGAAGGAAAGCTACTCAGCTAAAACCAGAAGTTCAGGGTTTACTTCTTATAAGGTATGATGCCTGAGATGAGACTTAAAATATAAGCAAAATTCACTAGATGAATAAAGTAGAAAACAAATAATCCAGTAAAAAGTTTGCTTACATGAGAAAAAGATAATTTTGCAGAATCTGTAAAAAAGGTCTTTCAGAAAATGAGTCTGAAGAAATAAGTGGAGATTAAGTCTTGGAAGTCTTTGAATTATGTCATAAAGATCATATATATGTTTTCCTGAAAGCATAGTTGAATCACTGAATTGTTTTATAAAAATTTAGGATAGGCCAAACTTCTTTTAGACAGAATTACCTACAAGTTAGGTAAGGAATAAATATTAATAAAAAGGGGGTGATATTAAAGATAAGCTGAACAAGCATGAAATCATTCCAATATTTCTGAATATCTATAATAGTGGTATTAAATATAGAAATGGAAGTAGGAATCAGTTCTTAAGATAAAATAGAAATATTCCATAAGTAAGATTATCTGTATTGATTTTTGATTATTCTCCACCTATTGCTGTTAGAAAGTGTGATGTTAAATGTGAAGTTCAGAGGGGAGAACAAGATTTTGAAGCCTTCAATTTAAAAAATTATAAAAATAAAACATTGTAGGGTATACAGAAGTAGAAACACAATGTTGTACACATGAAATTTATTAATCAGTGTTACCCTAAAAAAAGTGATTATAGTGAAACATACATTTTAAAGGGAACACAAACCAGGAATCTTAGAATGAGAAGTTAGGCTAGGACAGAGAACTGTGAGTGAATAACATCACTGTACTTATGGGTGTAGAGAGTCCACATAGCAATACCTGTTATAGTTACGAAAGAAGCTTAGAAGCCCAGTAGGAAGCTTAAAAAATATTCTTGTTCATTCTGGCAACAAGATACTTTTTGGTATACAGTTTCTCAGTTGTACGTGTGTGTGTGTGTGTGTGCATGTGTGTGTGTGTGTGTGTGTGTGTGTGTGGATTGCTTTACTTTGAGAAAATAATTTTGATTTTATGAAAATTAAATGTTAATGGACAAACAGTCCAATGTTTTGGGAATATCATAGGCAAAGTTCACATCTTCATTATTTTAAATCACAGACAGTAAATAGACTTACTTACAGATGGATGTGAATAAACTAGAGGAAAAAGGAGAGAAATAGTTCTGAAGAAGGCTAGGGGAAAAGCAATCAGTCTTTAAACTATGTACCTCACAATGTGTGGCACAGAGAAAGTGCTTTTTAATCCCTTCTTAACTAAATGGAACGAGCTGTCAGCCCTTGAAACTACAGAATATGAAGTATTGATATTTTAGATCAAGTTCTAGTAAATATGTAAGGATGAGGGGTGTAGCCAGGAAGTTAAGACTGTCCATACCTAGAAGCCTCAATTTCTTGGATTTCAATGAAAATCTTAGTCATCTCTTAAAAGTAAGAAGCTTAGTCTTGGATGGTAGTCTTGAGGAAACGGGTTGCATCTTACCAAAAAAAAAAAAAAAAAAAAAACAAGAAATGATAGAAGATTAAGAACAAAAAATGATTAAGAATAAGAAAATACTGATCTGAAAGACACAGGGTTGTTTAGCCATGTTGCAGAATCAGTTAAAACTGAGAAAGTAGCAATACATAAGTAAAGCATTCGCAATATAAAATTTTCCTTCCTTTGTTCTTATATTTTACCTAATGAAGACAAAAATTTTTGAATAAACTGTTACTGAATTTTATAAAAGAAAATTGCTGCTGCTGCTGCTAAGTCGCTTCAGTCATGTCCAACTCTGTGCGACCCCATAGACAGCAGCCCACCAGGCTCTGCCGTCCCTGGGATTCTCCAGTCAAGAACACTGGAGTGGGTTGCCATTTCCTTCTCTAATGCATGAAAGTGAAAAGTGAACTTGCTCAGGTGTATCTGACTCTGTGTGACCCCATAGACAGCAGCCCACCAGGCTCCCCTGTCCCTGGGATTCTCCAGTCAAGAACACTGGAGTGGGCTGCCATTTCCTTCTCCAATGCATGAAAGTGAAAAGTGAAAGTGAAGTTGCTCAGTCGTATCTGACTCTTTGTGACCCCATGGACTGCAGCCCACCAGGCTCCTCTGTCCATGGGATTTTCCAGGCAAGAGTATTGGAGTGGGGTGCCATTGCCTTCTTCAAAAAGAAAATTAAGAAATCCTAATTGGTTTTTTGTTTCTTTCATTCCATTCTCTCACATGAAAATCTTTTTATGTAAAATTTAACTAACATCCATCACCCATCAAAGTATATTACTTATAGCCACTTAATATTTGTTGAGCAGAAAATGAATGGGATTTTGACTTTGTGAAATGGACACAAGTATCTGTCCAGAACCACAATGCTGGCTTTTCATCGTGTTAATCGTTTCAAGGACAGTGTAAGCCTCCATTTTACCTATGTCATCCCTTCCTACTATTCATCATTTTCCAGTGTTCAGTTATTTTCTTTGGGATGGCAGCTTGCTACTGTAATATTAAATTTATTAGAAAAGGCAAATCTAAGAAGTCATCTCATCCATCAATCTGTCTTCTGATTAGATTACATCTAAAATAATTCTATTTATGAACACCTGCAGATGTAGAGACTCCAAAGCTTCTCTTGACAACAATTTAAATATTTAATCTTCTTCTTTAATTGTTTTCCTTAGATTTTCTTCAGATGCCACGTGTTCAAAAGAGAGCCCACTTTCTTTTCCTCCATGTGTGTTTAAAAGATTTGGCCCCAATTATTATAAAAGTCTTGAGTTTATCTCTGAGAACTGAACCATGAGCAATCCATACGTGATTCCTGACTAACATGGTAACTAAATGAACACATTTCAAGGACATATTGTTTATTATTGACATTTAATATTTTTATTAACAGACTTTATATTTTAGGATAATTTTAGATTTACAAAAGAATTAAGCAGATACTACAGAGAGGTACCTATATACCACCTGTACCCAATTTCCTCTGTTACTAACATCTTACATTAGTACAGAACATGTTACACTAATGAACCATTATTATTAAACTAAGGTCCATATTTTATTCAAATTGCCTTAGCTTTTCCAAATTTCCCTTTTCTGTTCCAGGATTACAACCAACTAGCCAGGCGCCTCTGTTCATGGGATTTCCCAGGAAGTAAAATGGAGTGGGTTGCCATTTCTTTTTCCAGGGCATCTTACTGACACAGGGATTGAGCTTGAAGACTGGCATCTTCTCCATTACAAGCCGATTCTTTACTGCTGAGCCACCAGGGAAGCCCTATGATAAAGATGCTGCTGCTGCTGCTAAGTCGCTTCAGTCGTGTCCGACTCTGTGCGACTCCAGAGACAGCAGCCCACCAGGCCCCGGCATCCCTGGGATTCTCCAGGCAAGAACACTGGAGTGGGTTGCCATTTCCTTCTCCAATGATAAAGATACCACATTGTATTTAACATTCTTGTGTTCTTAGGTTCCTTTTAACTATGACAGATTCTCAATCTTTCCTTGTTTTTGATGACCTTGATAGTTTGAGGAGAGGGGGTACTAATCATGTATATCATAAAGCCCCTCTATTGAAATGTATCCAGTATTTATCTCACAATTAGACTGAGGTTATGTGTTTTGGGGAGGAGGATAACAAGGTTGTAGTATCCCATTCATAACATCATATCAAGTGTCCATATTTATCAAAATGATTTATGACAGTTGTTACTGATGTAAGACAGAGATAAAACTTAAGAAAATGACCCTGTTTAGCCTATTTAGCTTGATAAATTTCTTTGTTCGATGTTGGCTTTGTCTGAAATTAATATAATGATACTAGCTATCTTCTGATGAGTGTTAGCATGTTATATATTTTCTCCTTTATTGATAACATGCCTATGTCCTTATGCATTTAAAGTGGGCTACTTATCATCAACTTATATTTGGATTTTGTTGTTTTATCTTCTCTGCTAGTCTCTGTCTTTCATTTGTGTTTTCATACCATTCACATTTAAAGTAGTTATCTGTACAACTGTTGACCTCTGAGGCTCCTCAACTTCTCCTCACCCCATAGGACCATACCAATAAGATACAGAGGGCCCCTTTATGATACCAGGGATCACCCCATGTGTGCAGTCATCTTGCTTTGTAAACCCTCAAACCCAAGAAAAAGGCTTAAATGTTAAAAATCATTCTCTCTATGCAGAAAAAGATACTTGGCACAAGTCTCTTTATTCTCTTATACACTGTTTGGTGAAGCCTTAAGAGAAAACTAGGGACATAAACATCACTATTCCAAGTCAGGTGGGAGAGCTTCCTAGAACTTTTAAAATAAATCAGTGAGAATAAATCTTCAAAATGTCTCTCTATTAATTTAGGGTTTCTGCCATCATTGCTCTACAAGTGGTTAAATAGCCAACTATGCTGGGACCTACTGAACATAATTTTAGTGATTATGCACTTTACATTATCATATAGTATACACTTTTTTCTCAAGTAACTTGGCAGAAACTTGATTTTTAGACTTTCTTCAACCTGGGTACAAGTACAGACATGCCCTGTAACTACTCACCACATTCTTTTCTTCAGTACTTGATTCAATGTCTTTCTTCATCTCAGACTTGAACCTGATGACCATACTTCAATGTCTCAGCCAATCTCACTGCAAAGCAGGTACACAATGTAATTTAGCAATAAGTATGAACTTTTCTTGCTTTAGATGTTTCTTGCTTCATATATTGTCTAACAAGCTAGGTGGCTTGTTTATAAGAACAAAATTGGTATAACCTTTTCATTCCCTTTATATAAAAGTCATGTGCTTAGCTTCCAGAGCAGAGAAAAGCATGATGTCTTTGACCAGTACTGCTATAAAAGGAAAAGGAAAATCCAGCAAGGAAAAAAACCTATTTTGCAAGGTAAAGGGATGCTTATATCTGAGGGGGACAGGATGCTAAAAGGAAGTCAAGTATGTATATACTGAAGAATGCTCCTGGATTTCCAACAAGGAAGCATTAGATAACCCCAGAAAAGGCAGATTCAGTGTAGTAAGTAGATTAGTAGAGTGCAGGTAGATTATAATAGAGGAATGAGTATGCTGTGAAGCATTAGAGACACTGAATTTAGGATTGTATTTCACCTAAAAGTTTGAGTTTATAAGGATCTTTTAAGTCAGGGCATAAATATTGAGGCAAAACTTATCTCTCTTGTTTCTGCATTTTGTTTCTGGACTTTAAAACTTTATTTTCTGTCTTTGAATGCAACCTACTTAGACCTCTTTTTTTCAGGGTAAGCACAGTACAATGTATGAAGAAATAATTGAGTTGAATAATGCTTTTTGTGTGAGCTGTAGTCACTGTAGTGCTTCATGTTTTGCATTCTCAAAGTCTCTTGCTCATCTGCTTTGTTCGTTGAAACTCAATTGTTTATATATCTAAATTGAGAGGATCAAAATAGCTTAATACCATCATTTGATGTCAGTTTTATGGTTATAATATTTCTATATAGAGGATTTCTTCTAGGATGCCTAAATGAGTTCTTTCTCTCTCTAGACTTGATTGATAACACAGGAAATATGAAATAGACCTCATTCTATTAAGCCTAGAAAAAAAAAGCATTCTCATCAGCTAGCTGAATAGAGAAGCATAAATAAGGAATATTTATTAAAATATATGAAACTACATTCATCAATAAACTACTTTGGGGTGGTGATATATTACTCATTCTTAATATGTAATTTAAAAAAAAAAAATTTGAATCACCAGTAGGATCATCAGGAGTTATTTCCTCTAAACAATCTATTGATGTGTTTTAAATTTCATATTTCATTTTTCAATTGTTATTCAAGTTCATTTCCTAGTATTTCTATTCAAATTGCTCTCAATAGCATTAGAGTGAGAAAACAGAAAAAAATGAAAAAAGTAAACCTGTAATATCTACTTAGCTATACTGATCAAATTATATATATATATAAATATATATATATATATATATATATATATATAAAATTATATATGTGTGTGTATATATATAAAATTATATATGTGTGTATATATATATAAAATTATATATGTGTGTGTATATATATAAAACAGAGTGAAACATTGTTTGTTAAACCAAAACTACAAAGTACCAGTTACAGACAGATTTGAGCAATCTCTGGGAGATGGTGAAGGACTGGGGAGCCTGGCATGCTGCATTCCATGGGGTCACAAAGAGTCGGACATGACTGAGCAACTGAAAAAAAAAAAAAAAAAAAAAACATGAGATGTTGTTGATGTGCATGAGAACTAAATATCATCAGAATAAGATTCAAAATTGACTAATAATAGATTCTTAGTTCTTCCTGAAGATTGAGGAATCAGTTCAGTCAGTCAGTCATTTCAGTCACTCAGTCATGTCTGACTCTTTGCAACCCCATGAATCACAGCACGCCAGGCCTCCCTGTCCATCACCAACTCCTGGAGGTCACCCAGACTCATGTCATTGGAGTCAGTGATGCCAACCAGTCATCTCATCCTCTGTCGTCCCCTTCTCCTTCTGCCCCCAATCCCTTCCAGCATCAGAGTCTTTTCCAATGAGTCAACTCTTCGCATGAGGTGGCCAAAGTACTGGAGTTTCAGTTTTAGCACCATTACTTCCAAAGAAATCCCAGGGCTGACCTCCTTCAGAATGGACTGGTTGGACCTCCTTGCAGTCCAAGGGACTCTCAAGAGTCTTCTCCAACACCACAGTTCAAAAGCATCAATTCTTCGGCACTCAGACTTCTTCACAGTTCAACTCTCACACCCATACATGACCACAGGAAAAACCATAGCCTTGACTAGACAGACCTTTGTTGGCAAAGTAATGTCTCTGATTTTCAATATGCTATCTAGGTTGGTTATAACTTTCCTACCAAGGAGTAAGCGTCTTTTAATTTCATGGCTGCAGTCACCATCTGCAGTGATTTTGAAGCCCCCCAAAATTAAGTCTGACACTGTTTCCACTGTTTCCCCATCTATTTCCCATGAAGTGATGGGACCAGATGCCATGATCTTCGTTTTCTTAATGTTGAAGTTTAAGCCAACTTTTTCACTCTCCTCTTTCACTTTTATCAAGAGGCTTTTGAGTTCCTCTTCATTTTCTGCCATAAGGGTGGTGTCATCTGCATATCTGAGGTTATTGATATTTCTCCCAGCAATCTTGATTTCAGCTTGTGCTTCTTCCAGTCCAGCATTTCTCATGATGTACTCTGCATAGAAGGTACATAAGCAGGGTGACAATATAGAGCCTTGACGTACTCCTTTTCCTATTTGGAACCAGTCTGTTATTCCATGTCCAGTTCTAACTGTTGCTTCCTGAACTGCATACAGATTTCTCAAGAAGGAGGTCAGGTGATGTGCTATTCCCATGTTTTTCAGGATTTTCCACAGTTTATTGTGATCCACACAGTCAAAGGCTTTGGCATAGTAAAGAAAGCAGAAATAGATGTTTTTCTGCAACTCTCTTGCTTTTTCCATGATCCAGCAGATGTTCGGAATTTGATCTCTGGTTCCTCTGCCTTTTCTAAAACCAGCTTGAACATCAGGAAGTTCACGGTTCACATATTGCTGAAGCCTGACTTGGAGAATTTTGAGCATTACTTTACTAGCATGTGAGATGAGTGCAATTGTGTGGTAGTTTGAGCATTCTTTGGCATTGCCTTTTTTGGGGATTGGAAGGAAAACTGACCTTTTCCAGTCCTGTGGCCACTGCTGAGTTTTCCAAATTTGCTGGCATATGGAGTGCAGCACTGTCTTTTTTTTTTTTTTTCCTTTTTTTTTATTATTATTATTATTTTTTTAATTTTTCTTAACTTTACAATATTGTATTACTTTTACTATACATCGAGATGGATCCGCCACCAGAATACACGTGTTCCCCATCCTGAACCCTCCTCCCTCCCCCCTTCCCACACCATCCCTCACAGCATCGTCTTTCAGGATTTGGAATAGCTCAACTGGAATTCCATCACCTCCACTAGCTTTGTTCCTAGTGATGCTTTCTAAGGCCCACTTGACTTCACATTCCAGGATGTCTGGCTCTAGGTCAGTGATCACACCATCATGATTATCTGGGTTGTGAAGATCTTTGTTGTACAGTTCTTCTGTGTATTCTTGCCACCTCTTCTTAATATCTTCTGCTTCTGTTAGGTCCATACCATTTCCGTACTTTATCAAGCCCATCTTTGCATGAAATGTTCCCTTGGTATCTCTAATTTTTTTGAAAAGATCTGTAGTCTTTCTCAGTCTGTTGTTTTCCTCTATTTCTTGGCACTGATCACTAAGGAATGCTCTCTTATCTCCTCTTGCTATTCTTTGGAACTCTGCATTCAGATGCTTATATCTTTCCTTTTCGCCTTTGCTTTTAGCTTCTCTTCTTTTCACAGCTATTTGTAAGGCCTCCCCAGACAGCCATTTTGCTTTTTTGCATTTCTTTTCCATAGGGATGGTCTTGATACCTGTCTCCTGTACAATGTCATGAACCTCTTTCCATATTTCATCAGACACTCTATCAGATCTAGTCCCTTAAATCTATTTCTCACTTCCACTGTATAATCATAAGAGATTTGATTTAGGTCATACCTGTATGCTCTAGTGGTTTTCCCTACTTTCTTCAATTTCAGTCTGAATTTGGCAATAAGGAGTTCATTATCTGAGCCACAGTCAGCTCCTGGTCTTGTTTTTGTTGACTGTATAGAGCTTCTCCATCTTTGGCTGCAAAGAATATAATCAATCTGATTTTGTTGTTCACCATCTGGTGATGTCCATGTATAAAGTCTTCTGTTGTGTTGTTGGAAGAGGGTATTTGCTATGACCAGTGCATTTTCTTTGCAAAACTCTATTAGTCTTTGCCCTGCTTCATTCCATATCCAAGGCCAAATTTGCCTGTTACTCCAGGTGTTTCTTGACTTCCTACTTTTGCATTCCAGTCCCCTATAATGAAAAGGACATCTTTTTTGGGTGTTAGTTCTAAAAGGTCTTGTAGATCTTCATAAAACCATCAACTTCAGCTTCTTAAGCATTACTGGTTGAGGCATAGACTTGGATTACTGTGATATTGAATGGTTTGTCTTGGAAATAAACAGAGATCAACTTTTGTTTTTGAGATTGCATCGAAGTACTGCATTTCGGACTCTGTTGACCATGATGGCTACTGCACTTCTTCTGAAGGATTCCTGCCTGCAGTAGTAGATATAATGGTCCTCTGAGTTAAATTTACCCATTCCAGTCCATTTTAGTTCACCGATTCCTAGAATGTCAATGTTCACTCTTGACATCTCTTGTTTGACCACTCCAATTTGCCTTGATTCATGGACCTGGCATTCCAGGTTCCTATACAATATTGCTCTTTACATCATCGGATCTTCCTTCTATCACCAGTCACATCCAAGCTGGGTATTCTTTTTGCTTTGGCTCCATCCCTTCATTCTTTCTGGAGTTATTTATCCACTGATCTCCAGTATCATATTAGGCACCTATTGACCTGGGGAGTTCCTCTTTCAGTATCCTATCATTTTGCCTTTTCATACTGTTCATGGGGTTCTCAAGGCAAGAATACTAAGTGGTTTGCCATGCCCTTCTCCAGTGGACCACATTAGAGCAAGTAAATTCTAACTAGTTTGGAGGCTGAATTTGAAGGCTATACAGTAAGTTATCAAGTATAATTCATCATTCTTGAGTGCATAGTTCTTCTATGGTACATTTTGTGAATTTTTATATATTATCAAGGATTCATTTATGATAATCACTTCATTTGCATGAGCATTAAGATAATTTATTTAAATGCTTAAGTCAATGAAATTCTCCAGTTATTTCATTTTGTCTTGATTCTTTGCCCAGAGTTTTATCTTTAGGCACATATTCTTTTCCAGATGAGGTACTTGTTTTAGGAACATAGAGCTAACTGTCCTTATTGTTTTTCTTACTGTTTTAGCACTAATTCTGCAAATGCCACCTGAAGGAATGTTATAACTAAAACATAGAACTAAATTCATGTTCTTCAAACACATTTAATAGCATGCAAATAATATATATGTATTCTGTTGTTACTCTTTTCTCAATATCTTATCAAGCAAAGAAAAGGGCATAAGAATAAAATCTCTTAAATTTACAATTTAAGAGATCATAATGAATATATATTGCTTTAATATAACAACAAAAAATGTGATAGGCAAAATGTTGACTAGTTTTTAATTTAAAAGATCAAAATAAAATATTAGTATCTGTATAATTATAAAGGTTATGACTATTTAATTGATTTTCCCTTTATTTTTCAGTTATATTTAACTATATAAGTGTGATTTTCCTACTCTGCTCAGAATTCAAGTTCACAATTGATTTTAGAATTTCCTGGCTATAATTTTTCCACCAAAACGTACACCTCTCTCAGTCATTGGGCCAAAGGAAATCCTATTTTCTTTTATTTTCTAAAAGTCATCTAAGTATCTATAGTGTTTACCCTTCTTCTTGGTATTCCAGGAAGACAACAAAGAATCATGGGAGTCATCAGTAATGCTTGAATTAAAAAGCACAAATGAACACTTACAAAAAATCATATGGACACAAATATTCTCACAGATGACCAAAGAATTCTGAGGCAAGTAACAAGTATATATTGCCATTGAACTGGAAAAAAGAAAGCATCAGTTTAATATAATAAGCATATAGATAAATAAGCAGGGTGACAATATGCAGCCTTGACGTACTCCTTTCCCGACATGGAACCAGTCTGTTGTTCCATGTCCAGTTCTAACTGTTGCTTCTTAACCTGCATATAGGTTTCTCAAGAGGAAGGTCAGGTGGTCTGGTATGGCCATATCTTAAAGAAGTTTCCACAGTTTGTTGTGATCCACTCAGTCAAAGGCTTTGGCATAGTCAATAAAGCAGAAGTAGATATTTTTCAGGAATTTTCTTGCTTTTTCGATAATCCAGCAGATGTTGGCAATTTGATCTCTGGTTCCTCTGCCTTTTCTAAAACCAGCTTGAATATCTGGAAGTTCATGGTTCACGTATTGCTGAAGCGTGGCTTGAAGAATTTTGAGCATTACTTTACTAGCATGTGAGATGAATGCAATTGTGTGGTAGTTTGAGCATTCTTTGGCATTGCCTTTACTCAGCCATTATAAAGAATACAATTGAAACAGTTCTAATGAGGTGGATGAAACTGGAGCCTTTTATACAGACTGAAGTAAGCCAGAAAGAAAAACACCAATACAGTATACTAATGCATATATATGGAATTTAGAAAGAAGATAACTATAACCCTGTATGCGAGACAGCAGAAGAGACACAGATGTATTGAATAGTCTTTTGGGCTCCGTGGCAGAGGGAGAGGGTGGGATTATATGGGAGAATGGCACTGAAACATTTAAAATATCATATGTGAAATGAATCACCAGTCCAGGTTTGATGCATGATACAGGGTGCCCAGGGCTGGAGCACTGGGATGACCCAGAGGGATGGGATGTGGAGGGAGGTGGGAGGGGGTTCAGGATGGGAAACACATATACACTCATGCCAGATTCAAGCCAATGTATGGCAAAACCAATACAATATTGTTAAGTAAAATAAATAAATTAATTAATTTTTAAAAATTAAAAAAATAAAGCCATGTGTTAGAAATATAAACCCATTCTAATTTTACTTTTAATAAGTAAAAGACATATTAACATATTTTGAGGCTGGATTCCATTTTGTAGTCACTAAGGATCTATATCGGAGAAGGCAATGGCACCCCACTTCAGTACTCTTGCCTGGAAAATCCCATGGACAGAGGAGCCTGGTAGGCTCTAGTCCATGGGGTCACTAAGAGTTGGGCACGACTGAACGATTCACTTTCATTTTCACTTTCATGCATTGGAGAAGGAAATGGCAACCTACTCCAGGATTCTTGCCTGGAGAATCCCAGGGACAGAGGAGCCTAGTGGGCTGCTGTCTATGGGGTCGCACAGAGTCGGACACGACTGAAGTGACTTAGCAGTAAGGAGATATATGGACTTCCCTCATGTCTCAGCTGATGAAGAATCTGCCTGCAATGCAGTGGAACTGGATTTGATCCCTGGTTTGGGAAGATTTCTTGGAGAAGGGAAAGGTTACCCACTCCAATATTCTGGCCTGGAGAATTCCATGGACTGTATAGTCCATGGGGTCACAAAGAGGTAGACATGAGTAAGCAACTTTCACTTTTCAGAGAGGTAATGTATATTACTCTAAAAGGTTTTTTTAACAAAATTCTGTCAAATCATTTCATCACTTTTTTCCTTATTGCTAAGATATTATATCCTTTGCATTTTATTTTCATAAATATTTTTCCCAGAAATCAAATTATGATTAATGATCATTATTTTCTTTTATATATATATATATATATTCATATATAATAGTCACATATAGTATTATCCACATATATAATATATTCCTGTTATATATATATATATATATATATATATATATATATATATATATCTTCTTTACCTCAAGTCCCTAACACATTCTTATGTATAAGAAAAAACTACTTTCTAAATAACTGTGGAGAATTTCCCTGAATTTATACTAAGATCAAACATGTTGTGTTCTAATTAAAAGTACAACTGCTAAAAAACTGCTTTAAACTTTATGATCAGTAAGTACCTGCTAACAAGCTAAATAAAGGCCCAAGCCTTGTTTTTGCTGTCTTTTATTTTTCCTCTAAAGAGACAAGAATTAATTGAGGGTAAGGAGAAAGATAGGTAAACTGATTATAGAAGACAATCCAAATACATACCTTTAAAAAGAAAAATACTTTTTTGGCTGGAGAATCTGAGAAATGAAAATGTTAAGTCTTTTTTGAATGACATATGAGTTAGAAAAAAATAAATAATAGTAATAGTAGTTGTCTAAAAACCTACTCTAGCTTATATTAGCACACATCAAATTATATATTCTCTCATCTATAGAAAGGAATATTTCTCAAGTTAAATTAAACTTATCCATACTTTAGCATTCAATATAGCTACATTAATTATTCTCATTTGTGATAAAAGCAGAGCCTTAATTTTCTTTCAGTCTACTGTACACTCAGCTCAATGCCATTCCCTGCACTTTACAATACTCACAGTGTGTGAAATCGTCAAACAACCAGATACCTATTGAGAAGAATTTAACCTTTTTCTACTTTCTATCATCAGACCCAAGAAAAATAACATGCCATTAAAAAAAAAATCCTAAACAGGATGCTCTGCCAAAGGAACTGTATCTCCTATGTTATAATTTATTTTCCCACTGGAGGACATCAAATATTTTGTAAAGTCTGGATTCAGTTACCTCCCATTTCTTGGGTTAGAATAATATTACATACAATTATACCATTAGGTTATTATGAGCATTGTGATGTGATAATATTTGCTGGACTGCTAGGGAAAAAAAAAAAAAACTACTTTTAACAATCCATTTTAGATTTTGGAAGAGGTTTGTTTATATTCAAACAGCAATTTGTATGCCGTATGCCAAAAATTGATGCCATAAAACAGGAGGGACTCTACTTCAAAAGAATATTAGTGTTTTTATTATAAATATTAAATACTGGTGACAGTTATAAACAAAGATCTTTAAGAATGCTTATGTAACTCAAAATATATAAATGTAAGAAATGCTTATGAACACTTATCCCCTGATTCTCTCCATAGGCCAGCCTAGAACTGTAGGGCATCTTCCCAACCCAGGGATCTAATCATGTTTCTTATGTCTCCTGCATTGTAGTCAGATTCTTTACCAGCCAAACAACCAGGGAAGCTCCAGTGCCACATGGGAAGCCCAATTTAAGCATATTTCTTCCAATTAAAATAAAAAAAAACCCCTGCATCTCTTATAAACTCTTAAGTGCCAGTGCCAGGCTTTGCACACATTGCTTCTGCTAAATTAAATATTTTGGCTGGTACAGTGATAGATGGTCAGAGGTTTGTAACATTGTATAGGAGACAGGGATCAAGACAATCCCCAAGGGACAAAAAATGAAAAAAAGCAAAAAAGCTATCTGAGGAGGCCTTACAAATAGCTATGAAAAGAAGAGAAGGGAAACTCAAAGGAGAAAATGAAAGATATACTCATTTGACTGCAGAATTCTAAACAATAGCCAGGAGAGATAATAAAGCATTCCTCAGTGATCATTGCAAAGAAATAGAGGAAAACAATAGACTGTGAAAGGCTAGAAATCACTTCAAGAAAATTAAAGATACCAAGGGAACATTTCATGCAAAGATGGGCTCAACAAAGGACAGAAATGTATGGACCTAACAGAAGAAGAAGATATTAAGAAGAGATGGCTAAAATATACAAAAGGACTATACAAAAAAGATCTGTACAACCCAGATAACCACAATGGTGTGATCACTGACCTAGAACCAGACATCCTGGAATGTGAAGTCAAGTGGGCCTTGTGAAGCATCACTACAAAGCTAATGGAGCTGATGGAATTCCAGTTGACCTCTTTTAAATCCTAAAAGATGATGCTGTGAAGGTGCTGCACTCAATATGCCAGCAAATTTGGAAATTTCACCACAGGCCACAGGAATGAAAAAGATCAGTTTTCATTCCAATCACAAAGAAAGGCAATGCCAAAGAATACTAAAACTACCACATAATTTCACTCATCTTGAACTTCCAGATGTTCAAGCTGGTTTTAGAAAAGGCAGAGGAACCAGGGATGAAATTGCCAACATCCTTTGGAATATCAAAAAAGCAAGATAGGTCCAAAAAAACTTCTGCTTTATTGACTATGCCAAAGTCTTTGACTGTGTGGACCACAAGAAACTGTGGAAAATTCTGAAAGAGAAGGGAATACCAGACCACCTTACCTGCCTCTTGAGAAACCTGTATGCAGGTCAGGAAGCAACAATTAGAACTGGACATGGAAAAACAGACTGGTTCCAAATAGGAAAAAGAGTATGTCAAGGCTGCATATTGTCACCCTGCTTATTTAACTTATATGCAGAGTACATCATGAGAAACACTGGGCTGGATGATGCACAAGCTGGAATCAAGATTGCAGGAAGAAATATCAATAACCTCAGATATGCAGATGACAGCATCCTTATGGCAGAAAGTGAAGAAGAACTAAAGAGCCTCCTGATGAATGTAAAAGAGCAGAGTGAAAATGTGGCTGAAAGCTCAACATTCAGAAAACTAAGATCATGGCATCTGGTCCCATCACTTCATGGCAAATAGATGGGGAAACAGTGACAGACTTTATTTTTGGGGGCTCCAAAATCCCTGCAGATGGTGACTGCAGCCATAAAATTAAAAGATGCATTCTCCTTGGAATAAAAGTTATGACCAACCTAGACAGCATAGTAAAAAGCAGAGACATAACTTTCCCAACAACAGTCCATCTAGTCAAGGCTATGGTTTATCCAATAGTCATGTATGGATGTGAGAGTTGGACTATAAAGAAAGCTGAGCACCAAAGAATTTATGCTTTTGAACTGTGGTGTTGGAGAAGACTCACCTGAGTCCCTTGGACTGCAAGGAGATCCAATCAGTCCATCCTAAAGGAAATCAGTTCTGAATGTTCATCGGAAGGACTGATGTTGAAGCTGAAACTCCAAAACTTTTCCCACCTGATCTGAAGATCTGACTCATTGGAAAAGACCCTGATGCTGGGAAAGATTCAGGGCAGGAGGAGAAGGGGACAAGAGAGGATGAGATGGTTGGATGGCATCACTGACTCATTTACCATGAGTTTGAGTAAACACCAGGAGTTGGTGATGGACAGGAAGCGTCTGGCTTGCTGCAGTTATGGGGTCACAAAGAGTTGGACACGACTGATAGACTGAACTGAACTGAACTGAATATTTAGATGCTTTGCAGCACTGTCGTGTGTAAATGATTATTTCAAAATCATTATTAAGCCAGTAAACTAATAATTTTCTAATAAGGAATATTTACACATCAAGAAAGCCATGTGTTTATTACTAAGGAGTATATAAACACACTGAAACCATACTCACAGAAAACTAGTCAATCTAATCACACTGGGACCACAGCCTTGTCTAACTCAATGAAACTAAGCCATGCCCGTGGGGCAACCCAGGATGGGTGGGTCATGGTGGAGAGATCTGACAGGATGTGGTCCGCTGGATAAGGGAATGGCAAACCACTTCAGTATTCTTGCTTTGAGAACTGCACGAACTGTATGAAAAGGCAAAATGAGAGGATACTAAAAGAGAAACTCCCCAGGTCAGTAGGGACCCAATATGCTACTGGAGATCAGTGGAGAAATAACTCCAGAAAGAATGAAGGGATGGAGCCAAAGCAAAAAGAATACCCAGCTGTGGATGTGTTTGGTGATAGAAGCAAAGTACGATGCTGTAAAGAGCAATATTGCATAGGAAACTGGAATGTCAGGTCCATGAATCAAGGCAAATTGGAGTGGTCAAACAAGACATGGCAAGAGTGAATGTTGACATTCTAGGAATCAGCGAACTAAAATGGAGTAGAATGGGTGAATTTAACTCAGAGGACCATTATATCTACTACTGCGGGCAGGACTCCTTCAGAAGAAATGGAGTAGCCATCATGGTCAACAAAGAGTCCAAAATGCAGTACTTGGATGCAATCTCAAAAATGACAGAATGATCTCTGTTCATTTCCAAGGCAAACCATTCAGTGTCACAGTAATCCAAGTCTATGCCGCAACCAGTAACGCTGAAGAAGCTGAAGTTGAACGGTTCTATGAAGACCTACAAGACCTTTTAGAACTAACACCCAAAAAAGATGTCCTTTTCATTATAGGGGACTGGAATGCAAAAGTAGGAAGTCAAGAAACACCTGGAGTAACAGGCAAATTTGGCCTTGGAACACGGAATGAAGCAGGGCAAAGACTAACAGAGTTTTGCCAAGAAAATGCACTGGTCATAGCAAATACCCTCTTCCAACAACACAAGGGAAGACTCTATACATGGACATCACCAGATGGTCACCACCGAAATCAGATCGATTATATTCTTTGCAGCCAAAGATGGAGAAGCTCTATACAGTCAATAAAAAAAAAGGACCAGGAGCTGACTGTGGCTCAGATAATGAACTCCTTATTGCCAAATCCAACTGAAATTGAAGAAAGTAGGGAAAAACACTAGACCATTCAGGTATGACCTAAACCAAATACCTTATGATTATACAGTGGAAGTGAGAAATAGATTTAAGGGCCTAGATCTGATAGATAGAGTGCCTGATGATCTATGGAATGAGGTTTGTGACATTGTACAGGAGACAGGGATCAAGACCATCCCCATGGAAAAGAAATGCAAAAAAGCAAAATGGCTGTCTGGGGAGGCCTTACAAATAACTATGAAAAGAAGAGAAGTAAAAAGCAAAGGAGAAAAGGAAAGATATAAACATCTGAATGCAGAGTTCCAAAAAATAGCAAGAAGAGATTAGAAAGCCTCCTTTAGTGATCAATGCAAAGAAATAGAGGAAAACAGAAGAATGAGAAAGACTAGGGATCTCTTCAAGAAAATCAGAGATACCAAAGGAACATTTCATGCAAAGATGGGCTCGATAAAGGACAGAAATGGTATGGAGCTAACAGAAGCAGAAGATATTAAGAAGAGGTGGCAAGAATACACAGAAGAACTGTACAAAAATGATCTTCATGACCCAGATTATCATGATGGTGTGATCACTGACCTAGAGCCAGACATCTTGGAATGTAAAGTCAAGCGGGCCTTAGAAAGCATCACTACGAACAAAGCTAGTGGAGGTGATGGAATTCCAGTGGAGCTATTCCAAATCCTGAAAGATGATGCTGTGAAAGTGCTGCACTCAATATGCCAGCACATTTGGAAAACCCAGCAGTGGCCACAGGATTGGAAAAAGTCAGTTTTCATTCCAATCCCAAAGAAAGGCAATGTCAAAGAATGCTCAAACTAGTGCACAATTGCACTCATCTCACACGCTAGTAAAGTAATGCTCAAAATTCTCCAAGCCAGGCTTCAGCAATATGTGAACCGTGAACTTCCTGATGTTCAAGCTGGTTTTCGAAAAGGCAGAGGAACCAGAGATCAAATTGCCAGCATCCGCTGGATCATCGAAAAAGTAAGAGAGTTCCAGAAAAACATCTATTTCTGCTTTATTGACTATGCGAAAGCCTTTGACTGAGTGGGTCACAACAAACTGTGGAAAATCCTGAAAGACATGGAAATACCAGACCACCTGACCTGCCTCTTGAGAAATCTGTATGCAAGTCAGGAAGCAACAGAACTGAACATGGAACAACAGACTGGTTCCTAATAGGAAAAGGAGTGCATCAGGGCTATATATTGCCACCATACTTATTGAACATCTATGCAGAGTACATCATGAGAAACACTGGACTGGAAGAAGCACAAGCTGGTATCAAGATTGCCGGGAGAAATATCAATAACCTCAGATATGCAGATGACACCACCCTTATGGCAGAAAGTGAAGAGGAACTAAAAAGCCTCTTGATGCTATGAAAGTTGAGAGTGAAAAAGTTGGCTTAAAGCTCAACATTCAGAAAACGAAGATCATAGCATCCTGTCCCAAAACTTCATGGGAAATAGATGGGGAAACAGTGTCAGACTTTTTTTTCTGGGCTCCAAAATCACTGCAGATGGTGACTGCAGCCATGAAATTAAAAGACGCTTACTCCTTGGAAGGAAAGTTATGACCAACCTAGATCACATATTCAAAAGCAGAGACATCACTTTGCCAACAAAGGTTCGCCTAGTCAAGGCTATGGTCTTTCCTGTGGTCATGTATGGATGTGAGAGCTGGACTGTGAAGAAGGCTGAGTGCTGAAGAATTGATGTTTTGAATTGTGGTGTTGGAGAGGACTCTTGAGAGTCCCTTGGACTGCAAGGAGATCCAACCAGTCCATTCTGAAGGAGATCAGCCCTGGGTGTTCTTTGGAAGGAATGATGCTAAAGCTGAAACTCCATTACTTTGGCCACCTCATGCAAAGAGTTGACTCATTGGAAAAGACTCTGATGCTGGGAGGGATTGGGGGCAGGAGGAGAAGGGGATGACAGAGGATGAGATGGCTGGATGGCATCACTGACGTGATGGACATGAGTCTGAATGAACTCCGGGTGATGGGGTCGCAAAGAGTTGGTCAGGACTTAGTGACTGGACTAAAGTGATCTGATCTTTATATGATTGATTAGATTCAGTTCATATGTTATGAAAGAGATTCTTTGCTTACCATGTATCTTGAGATATTTTCTTAGTTTGTAATTTTCTTTCAACATTTATTAGAGTGTTTATTGCTATACAGATATTTTTTGTTTTTATGTAATCAATTCTATTTAGAGGAAAATTTTTAAATTTTCCTTTATGACTTCTGGTTTTGTGTCAAAATTAGATAATTTTGTCCTATTCAATTTTATGAAAGTATTTTTTAATATTTTCCTCTATTTTAAAATTCCATCTTGATGTATTGTAAAAACAATACAATATTGTAAAGTTAAGCAAAATTTAAAAAAAAAAAAAAAAGAGCTACATGACAGAAAAAAAAAAAAAAAAGAAAAGGAGGAAAAAATAAATAAAATAAAATTTCAACCTTCAATTTTTAATCCATTTGAGATTTATGGATGATGAGTGGTGGGTATATAATTTACTTTTCCAAATAGTGAGTCAATTGGTCCAAGCCACTGAGAGGTTGCTTTATACATTCCCATAGATCTGATTTGACATCTTTATAATATACTAAATTTCTCCAAATTCTAGGCCTTTTTCCTGAACTTCCTGTTCTGTTTTTTTGACACCTTCTTTACCTTCATAACCAAGCCATCAAAAATCCCTACCAATTCTGTTTCTAAAATATAACTGAGAGCTTCTCTGATTGCTCAGTGGTTAAAAAAAAGCCACCTGCCAATGTAGAAGACATGGGTTTGTTCCCTTATCTGGGAGGATCCCATAGACCATGGGGCAGCAGGGCTCATGTACCACAACTATTGAGCCTGTGCTGGAGAGTCTGGGAGATGCAACTACTGAGCCCACGTGCCGCAGCTACTGAAGCCTGCATACCCTGCAGCCTATGCATTCCCCAAAGCAATGACAAGTACATACACGGCAACTACAGAGTAGCCCCTGCTAGCCACAACTACAGAGTCCACACAGCAACAAAGACCCAGCACAGCCAAACATAAATAAATAAATATAGCTGGAATCCATTTTGATCACACTACCATCACTCTAGTCCAGATTACTTTTTTTTTTTTTTTTAATTGGCTAAACAGTAGCTTTCTAAATAATGTCCCCCATTCTAGCCTTGCCCCTCCCCATGTGTATTTTCCACAATGTACACTGTATGATTTCAAAAAATAAAAAGTCAGATCCCTTGCTTTCATTGTTTCAGTGATGTACCATCACAAGAATCAGAGTCAAACTCTTTCATACAAGGCCGTAAAGTCTAACCTCAGACTTCCTTCCTCTCTGAATTTATCTGGCAATATAGCTCTCACCCACCGAACTGGCTTATTATGGTTTTTCAGGCAGGCTAAAACCTTTTCATTTTCAGCACAGGTTTTGTTCAACTATGGGGATTCTTTCATTAGTCCTTCATTTGACTGTTTCCTAGTTATAATTCTGGTTTCATTTCAGATGCCCTTCCCTAACTCATGCCTTCAAATCTAAATTAACATGTGCTCTGAATACAAATCCTATTGACAGATTTCTCTTAAATATCCAAGACTTTTTGGTTAATTTTAAAGATACAATTATTCCATCTTCATAGCTGAATATTCATATTTTATGAATGTATTGTCTTTCTACCTCACACTTAGAATAATACTCATAATATTTTCAAAGTATCAGCTTATTTGCTGAGTTAATTCTACTTCTGTGCGAAACATTTTCTCTGTTAACTTGTTCTTTTTTTAATTTGGTTGGGAATAAATTTTCTTCAGCTGTTATTGTCTTATAATCAAAAATTCAGGTTTAGATTAAGGAATAATATTAACAGGAGAGGGTTTCCTTAATATTGACATAGGACAGTTTTTAATTTCCCCAGAAGAATTCCCCAAAGCACTGCAGCTGACCAGAATGGGCAACAGAAAGAATCTTCCCGGCTGAAATAGGTAGGTATGAGTAGGCATCATATAAGCTTCCTTCACATGTACAGCTTAATCCTTGGGATGGTTGATTTGGGGGTTGGGGGTGGCACAAGGTATGGCATGTGAGAACTTAGTTCTCTGACCAGGGATCAAACCCACACCCCCTGAACTGGAAGCATGGGATCTTAACCACTGGATTGGCAAGGAAGTCCCACTGTGATGGTTAATTTTATGTATCAGCTTGACTAGGCTAAAGGATGCTCAAATAGCTGGTAAAGCTATTTCTGAGTATACCTGTGAGGGTGTTTCTGGAAGAGATTAGCATTTGACTCAGTAGACTGAGTTAAAAGAGCCACCCTCATCAAAGTAGAAGCATCATCCAATCCACTAAGATTCTGAATGAGGGGTGGGTGGGAAGTGAGTAGGTGAATTCTGTCTTTCTCTTCTTGAGGTGGGATATTCATCTTTTCCTGGCAGTGAAACTCCTAGCTCTAGGGCGTTTGGGTTCCAGTGCTTACTTTCCAGCTCCTTTGATTGTTAGGCCTTCGGACTGAAACTGAATTATACCCCCAACTTTTCTGGTTTTCTTGCTCACAGATAGCAGATTTTGGGATTTTTCAGCTTCCATAACTATGTGAGCCAATTCTTATAATACATCTCATACACAGGCATTCCTTAGAGGTATTATGGGTTCAGTTCCAGACGTCTATAATAAAGTCAATATTGCAATAGAGCAAGTCACACAAATTTTTTGGTTTCTCAGCACACATAAAAGTGATATTTATACTACACTGTAGTCTATTAAGTATGCATCAATAGCATTGTGCCTAAAAAAGCAATGCATATATGTTTATATAAAAATAAAATACACACCATTATAAAGTGGTGCCCATAGACTTGCTTGATGCAAGGTTGTGCAGACCTTCAGTTTGTTAAAAAAAAAAAAAAGAGGGGGTGGTTATCGATGAAGCAGAGTGACATTGACATGATGCACAATAAAACAAAGCATATCTCACAAGCATAGCACTTGCTCATTTTGTTTCTCTGTGTCAAATTTCTTACAATATTTCAAACATTTTCATTATTATTATGTTTGTTATGGTGATCTGTGATCAGTGATTTTTGCTGTTACTATTTCAAAACAATTACAGCTCACTGAAGACTCAGATGAAATAATATTTTAAACTAAAGTATTATACTATTTTTAGATGTATCTATGTATGTGTGTGTGTGTGTGTGTGTATATATATATATATATATATATATATATATATATATATATATATATATATAGATCTGTTCTGTTTCTTTGGAACTCTGACTAAGAGGATCCTCCCTTAAATAAGGTGGAGGATAGAATTTTTGGCTGAGTTTCAACTATATTGTTTTTCTGACAAGCTAACCCTGAGGCCTGTGCCTGGCCATACTTCTCCACTTTTGAAACTCTGATGGAGTTCTGGATGCCTTTCAATATTCCACTCAACATTTTCTTAAAATATTGAGAATGTCTGTCTATAGCTAGAGATACAGTTACTGGGGAAAAGGAGATTTGCCTGTAGAGTTGGTTAAAACAGTTTCTTCTTTTGTCTCTATTATATTGATAAAACTAGTCATAAATAATTATAAGAAAAATAATGAGTGATTTTGGTGGAGGAATGAGAAATGAAAAGTACCTAGTTTATTCAAATGAAATAATACATTTTTTACATTTTTTATTATCTGCTTCATAAATATCCTTAGATTGTGTTGTAACTAAAAACTAGACAGGACTTGTATGTTTGGTATATAGTGCTACTAGAGAAAGAGGTCCCTGGACTGATGAAGAGACCCCAAAGGGACTGAAAACAGAAAAAGAAATGTATAAAAAGACATGGCAACACAGTGTTTAAAAGTGAGGCCAAGGGACTTCCCTGGTGGTCCAGTGGTTAAGACTCCATGCTTCCACTGCAGTGGGTATGGGTCTGATCCCTAGTTGGAAACTAAAATCTCATATGTTGAGATTTTTTGAAAAAATGAGGTCAAGCTGGCAAGTTAGAAGCCTGTAAGTAACAATACTGAAATAAGGAAAAAACTGAGCAAACTTAAAAATCAACAACTTTTCTTAGATCCATAGATAACAGAGGTCATAAGGCAAACCACTGCTGCTCAAATTAGACCAACAAGCTAATAGAGAGAACCACAACTTACTAGAGAAGAAACCTAGAAACAAGCTGCAATCTCACTGGAAAGCAGAGCTGGGGTAGCCAAACCTGTTATTGACAATAATTGACAAATTGCTGAATTTAACAATGAGGAAGCACCCAATCCCTGTTTAAAAGTCCAAACTCCAGGAATATTGAATCAAATGCCAGGAAGGACGTAGAGCAGCAGGCACTGTAACTGCTGGTTGGGCAGCAAAAGAATACAACCGCCTTGGAAAATGGTTTAGTTTCTTAAAAAACTAAACATACTCTTATTGTATAGTTCACCAATTGTGCACCTTGACTTAGTTCACTATGAGTTTGGGAAAAGGTGACATTAATATGATTTTGATCTCAAGGAAAAGTTGACATTCATGTTACCTACTAATTTATTATGTGCACATGTTTTGGGGGAGTAGGGTTTGGTAGGTGCATGTATAAATACTACTATATATAGCAACAATGTCAGTATGTTTTTATATCAAATAATAATGTTGAATTTTACCTGATCTCTGTTCTGTTAGAAATAGAAGATTAAAATAGCCCACCATGCTCTGTGTTCTGAAAAATAGTTTCCTGCAAAGAACTACCCTTCCTGAAGGACTTAAAATAGATGCCACCCTTGTCCAACTGTGAAAAGGACAGATACAGACTCAGTATTCCCTTTCTTTGCCTCATAATGATTATCTGAACTGCTTGTCTCCAGTGATCAATTAGAACCAAATGCTTTCAAACCAAGTTTCAGTTCAGCACCTCTCTGCCCTTCAGGATCCTGAACTTTGGCTTGCTGTACACCTGAGCTAGCTTACACCACTTCCTGAAAACAGTCCTCAAGGTTAAATGGTCCCTGCCACCATTTCTTTACTTCCACTTCCTCACACTTTTCTTTTTTCCAAGCATTATTTTCTCTCCATGAAAAACCACACAAAAACAATAAAAATATTTTTTCTAACTCTTGAGCTGTTTGCAGACCTTGTGTTAGAGCATTCTTCTTATTGTAATTGTCCTTTTCACCCCTTGTAATAATCCTTTGGAATAAAAATCTCTACTTACAAAGTTTAAGACTTGCTTGACATTTGACAGGAGTAATATCTATTTATTGCTAAAATGATTCTATTATATTACCTGAAAGTATTGGTTTTTAATGTGAAACCTGAAATTATAAATAATTCTGATATTACTGTCAGATACATTGGTACCTCACTCAAAATGTTCTTTTGGTTTTGCAAAATTAACAAATAACTTGAACTTTTGCTTAATAATAGTTGACCACATACAGCAACCATTTACCTGGGAAATATTTTGTTTGTTTTTCTTTTTTTTTTCAAATTTATGTCACTAACAGCATTTGGCATATACTGGCATGATTTGATTTTATGGAATTTTGCTCCTGATAATCTGTGTGCTTCGAGATTTCAGGGTTAGAATCACTATATACAAGTATATTTATCAAATACCTAGTCCTGAAGAAAAAAGAAATTGAAGAATATATCTCATCAAAGAATCATTTTAATTAGCTATGGCTTGGCTTTTTCCCATTCTTTATATACACTTAAAGTGAAAGAGAAGTCTCTCAGTCGTGTCTGACTCTTTGCGACCCTGTGGACTGCTGCCCACCAGGCTCCTCTGTCTCCAGGCAAGAATACTGGAGTAGGTTGCCATTTCCTTCTCCGGGGATCTTCCTAACCCAGGAATCGAATCTGGGTCTTCTGCACTGGAGACAAACGCTTTAACCTCCAAGCCAATGATAGCTTATTTTATAAATTAAAAAAAAAAAATAGCATTGCTTTTTAAAAGCCATAGGTTGGAAGAATTTTAATAAACTGAGAATAAGTTCACAACATTTAAGTGGAAAAAATGGTTGCAGTAAGTTGAAAATAGGAAGGTCTAGATTGATTCTGGTACTTGGTGATGGACAGGGAAGCCTGGCATGATATAGTTTGTGGGGTTGCAAAGAGTCGGACACGACTGAGCAACTGAACTGAACTGAGATTGACTCCAGTTGTGTGCATGTTTGTGGGTATAGATACAGATCTACATGAAAGAAAAAATTAACAATAGTTATCTCTATGAAATACGGCTTTAGATATTAATCACATAGTCTTTGTACTTTTCCATATGTTCCTAATTTTCTTCAACATGTATAATATGTAATCTGTATAAATATCTAAAAGGAAAACTTTTTTTATTAATTTTAAAAATCTCTAAAATTTTATTTTTATAACAATTATTTCTTTCAAACATTTTTAGGTCATGTCATATAAATTTGATGCAATTTTAAAACTGGGGAGTGTTACAAAATATCAATATTATTATCTTGTATAGGACGTGGTAACATTTTAATTTTGGATTCTGGGAGGATTAAATGAGCTGAGAAATATCATTAAGAGAGTCTTGTAGGATATTCCACATATATATACCTAATCGATTAATATATTAATATAAATGACTCATAGTGTGTGTGTGTGTGTGTGTGTGTGTGTGTGTCTCCAACCAGTCCATTCTGAAGGAGATCAGCCCTGGGATTTCTTTGGAAGGAATGATGCTAAAGCTGAAACTCCAGTATTTTGGCCACCTCATGCGAAGAGTTGACTCATTGGAGAAGACTCTGATGCTGGGAGGGATTGAGGGCAGGAGGAGAAGGGGACGACAGAGGATGAGATGGCTGGATGACATCACTGACTCGATGAATGTGAGTCTGAGTGACTTCCGAGAGCTGGTGATGGATAGGGAGGCCTGGCATGCTGCAGTTCATGGGGTCGCAAAGAGTCGGACACGACTGAGCGACTGATCTGATCTGATCTGATATATGGTGTATACATGAACATTATAATACAAAATGATTTTTGTGGAGATACAAAAATTATAAAAGCATAGGTTCTACCAAAAAAAGAACACTGTACTTCTCTGGCAAAAACTGTTCTACATTCATACTGGCATGTATGGGTGAGCCATCATGTTTTCTTTGTGGTCCATGTCCACCAGATAAGCCTCCTATTAGGAAAAAACAAAACAAAACAGAAATACATGGAAATATATAAGGTTAGAATTTGATGCAGAATCTCTTAAATAAATATTAGGACTGGGGCAAGACCACCCCTCCTCTCTGAGATAATACCAGTGGATGAAGAGAAAGAAAACGTATGTGCGCTTAGGACAGAGACCTGTGCTTTATCAATGATTAAAAGGACATAGAGAAGAATATTTTCTAGTACATGCTGAGTGACACTCAATATCCCCTGGCCAGAGGATGAGATTTGTTTCTTGAAATAGGAAGCTTAAAACAAGAGAGTAGCAGGCTCGTAAGTGGAACAGTGCTTAAGTCATTTTTGTGAAAGTAGCTCAGCAGTGACATGAAGATTGCAGGAAAGATTGGCAGTGACAAGAGGAGCCATGGTCCTGTGACAATGAAAGGAGAGCTATGTGCCAGCAGGAATGTCAAGCCAGAACCATGATGCAGAACTTTAAACAGCTGGTGAAGGCTTAGAGGCAAATAAATATATGCAGATGAACACCAAGTACTGCAGTTAGTTTTAATTGCTGTCAAGGAAAAAAAAATGTAGATTTTTTTTTTTTTTTTAGTTTCTTATAGAGGCAAAGATAGATAATAAATTTATGATTTGAAGCTTACTAATTTCAAATGGGTGGTTCAAATTAAAGGAGTATTACTGATATTACTATCAAAATGAAGATTTCCTGAATTCATTAGGAAATTAGAATCAAAGGTTACTTAAGGGAGAAGAAATGGGATGTGGAGATGGGAAGGTTGTCAGGGAAATGCTCTGACTAGAAGGAAGAGGGAAGGAGAAGGGGATGACAGAGGGTGAGATGGTTCGATAGCATCACCAACTCAATGGACATGAATTTGAGCAAACTCTGAGAGACAGTGAAGGACAGGGAAGCCTAGCATGCTGTTGTCCATGCAGTACCAAAGAGTCAGACACGACTTAGCAACTGAACAACAGAACTTGGTTAATCCAGTACCTTGTGTTGCATCCTGTCCCAGTGAAGATTTTAGCATTTTTGATTTTAATTTTCCTCAATAATACATGATATGATAGAAGGTAGGAGAGGTCAATTCCCTTTATTCTTAGAAGAAGAAAAGTTGAGCTTTGATGAGAAAGGAATAGAGTATCTTTGCACCAAGAAGAAAGATAAGAGAGTTTTGTTCTTCCACAACTGATCAAAAAAGGAAATAGTTGTATTGTGACAGATAAGACTGTCTCATACTAGCCAAGAATCCTTGGCCATGAGAAATAGAGAAAAGAACTCAGACCATGTGAAGGGAGAAGGGAACACTGAGGTATATCTTAAGTGCAGAGACCAGGACTCAGGAAATCATAAACTGATTATTTTTAGATGCAGATATAAAAAGCATCCCAGACATTAGAATATCATTAAAGGCAGGGACTGACTGAAATCTTATACATTGTGAAGAGTATACAAATACCAACATAGAAACTCTTCCAAGAAAAAATAGAAAAATGTGGATACATTAATTAAATACAGGTTTATTCAAATAAAAAGAAAAAGCCAATAAATTATGACTGTTTAAAGAACTTACAAATAGCATAATATACATGATATACATTCAAAATAATAAAATAGGATTTTATTAACTATGCTATTACATCACTGTAATATTTTAGTCTTTATTTTTGTGAATTATACTATATATATATATATATATATATATATATATATATATATATACATACTTTTTGTTCAGTCACTCAGTGGCATCCAACTTTTTGAGACCCCATGGACTGCAGCACACTTGGCTTCCCTGTCCTTCACCATCTCCTGGAGTATGCTCAAACACATGTCCATTGAGTCAGTGATGCCATTGAACCAACTTATCCTGTCACCATCTTCTCCTCCTGCCTTCAGTCTTTTCACAGCAACAAGGTCTTTTCCAATGAGTTGGCTCTTCCCATCAGGTGGCCAAATTATTGGAAGCTTCAGCATCAACCCTTCCAATGAATATTTAGGGTTGTTTTCCTTTAGGGTTGACTGGTTTTATCTCCTCAAAGTCCAAGGGACTCTCAAGAGTCTTCTCCGACACCATAGTTCAAAAGCAACAATTCTTCAGCACTCAGTCTTCTTTATGGTCCAACTCTCACTTTCATACATGAGTGCTGGGAAAACCATAGTTTTGGCAATATAGACATTTGCTGACAAAGTAATGTCTTGTTTGTCATACTGTCTTCCAAGGAGTAAGCGTCTTTTAATTTCATGGCTGCAGTTTACCATCTGCAGGGATTTTGGAACTGAAGGAAATAAAGTCTGTCACTGTTCCCATGGTTTCCCCATCTATATGCCAAAGCCATCTTTTTTGCTCTCCTCTTACACCTTCAAGAGGCTCTTTCTTTGGTTCCTCTTCACTTTCTGCCTTGAAGGTGGTATCATCTGCATACCTGAGGTTGATATTTCCCCCAGCAATCTTGATTCCAGCTTGTTTTCATCCAGCCCAGCATTTTGCATGATGTATTCTGCATATAAATAAGCAGGATGATAGTATACAGCCTTGTCATACTCCTTTCCCAGTTTGGTACCAGTCTGTTGTTCCATGTCTGGTTTTAACTGTTGATTCTTGACCTGCATACAAGTTTCTCGGGTGGCAGGTAAGGTGGTCTGGTATTCCCATCTCCTTAATAATTTTCCAAAGGTTTGTTGTGCTCCACACAGTCAAAGGCTTTAGCATAGCAAATGAAGCAGAAGTAGATTTTGTTCGTTTGTTTTTGTTTATGGAATTCTCTTGCTTTTTATATGATTCAGAAGACGTTCCCAATTTGATCTCTGGCTCCATTGCCTTTTCTCAATCCAGTTTGTACATCTAGAAGTTCTCTGTTCACATACTGTTGAAGCCTAGCTTGAAAGATTTCAAGCATTACATTACTAGCATGTGAAATTGTGCAGTAATTTGACCATCCATTGGCATTGCTCTTCTTTGGGATTGTGATGAAAACTGACCTTTTCCTGTCCTGTAGCCACTGCTGAGTTTTCCATATTTGCTGACGAACTGAGTGCAGCACTTATCTGGATCAATAAGACCTTTTTGTGTAGTTTTTCTGTGTATTCTTGCTACTTCTTAATATTTTCTGCTTCTGTAAAGTCCATACTGTTTCGGTCCTTTATTTTGCCTATCTTTGCATGAAATGTTCCCTTGGTGTCTCTGATTTTCTTTAAGATATTTCTAGTTTTTCAGATTCTATTGTCTTCCTCTGTTTTGTCCACCCCCCACCCCCCCCCCCCACCTTAGGAAGGCTTTCTTATATCTCCTTACTATCCTTTGGAATTCTGCATTCCAATGAGTATATATATATATATTTTTATCCTTTGCTTTTACTTCTTTTCTCAGCTATTTGTAAGACCTCCTTAGACAACCATTTTGTCTTTTTTACATTTCTGTTTCTTGGAGATGTTTTTGACCACCAACTCCTGTACAGCATCATGAACCTCCATCCATAGTTCATCAGGCACTCATCAGGCACACATCAGCTCTGCTTGAATCTATTTGTCACGTCCATTGTAAGGGATTTGTTTTAGGTCATACTTGAATGGCCTAGTGTTTTTCCGTACTTTCTTCAATTTAAGTCTGAGTTTTGCAATAAGGAACTCATAATCTGAGCCACAGTTAGCTCCCGGTCTTGTTTTTGCTGACTTTGTACAGCTTCACTCTCCTTGTATAAAAGCTATTTCAAAATATGGTTTTCATTTATAAATGAGAAAGAAAAGTTAGTCTTCTACAGGATTACTAATAAAAATTTAATTTTTGCAACTGGTAGTTTGAAAAATTCTTCAAAACATTTTATTAATAGCGTCATCTATATTTTTAGAATTATTGTCAAATTTGGAAAACCTCTGTTAAGATGTAAGATATTTTGTTCATTTTGTGCTCAGTCACTCAGTCATGCCCAACTCTTTGCAGCCCCATGGACTGTAGCCCACTAGGTTACTCTGTCCATGGAAGACTCTAGGCAAAATACTGGAATGGGTTACCAGGCAATCTTCCCAATTTAGGAATTGAACTGTTTTTTTAGGTCTCCTTCATTGGCAGGTGGATTCTTTACCAGTATGACCACCTGGGAAGCCCCAAGTTTATCTTGTCATTGACTAATTCTAAGTAGTCTTTAAATTGATAACATTAATTAACCTGTTTATTATATATATATATATATATATATATATATACTGCTGCTGCTGCTAAGTCTCTTCAGTCGTGTCTGACTCTGTGCGACCCCATACAAGGAAGCCCACCAGGCTCCCCCGTCCCTGGGATTCTCCAGGCAAGAACAGTGGAGTGGGTTGCCATTTCCTTCCCAATGCATGAAAGTGAAAATTAAAAGTGAAGTCGCTCAGTCGTGTCCGATTCTTAGCGACCCCATGGACTGGAGCCTACCAGGATCCTCCGTCCATGGGATTTTCCAGGCAAAAGTACTGGGGTGGGGTGCCATCGCCTTCCCCAATATATATATATATATATGTTATAGTGGCATATTTTAAATTGAACAAATCTCCATCGCCTTCCCCGATATATATATATATATATATGTTATAGTGGCATATTTTAAATTGAACAAATCTCCATGTCAGTATTTCATATCAAATCAGTAAGAGTTTTTATTTTAATGTGTTCATATGATTCTTTCCTTAATATCAGTTGGATTATAAAACAAAATTACTTTACATTTTATTTAACTGATGAAAACTCCTCTTAATTATTGTTTACCATGTAATCTAAAATATTTTTGTTATGAATTCTTGATATTTATATTAACTTCCTAAGGTTACTGTAACAAATTGCCAAGAACATGGTGGCTTAAGACAACATAAATTTTGTATCTCACAGTGCTGGAGGCAAAATGTTTTCTAATTACAGGAGAATCCATTTCACTCCTCTTCTAGCTTCTGGTGTTGAGAGCTTCCTTAGCTTGTAGCCACATTACTCCAGTCTACCTCTGTTCTCATATCACCTCCTCCTCTATGTCTTTCTTCTAATTTGGTATTTCAGTAGGGGCCCAATATGCTACTGGAGATCAGTGGAGAAATAACTCCAGAAAGAATGAAGGGATGGAGCCAAAGCAGAAAGAATATCCAGCTGTAGATGTGTCTGGTGATAGAAGCAAAGTCCGATGCTGTAAAGAACAATATTGCATAGGAACTTGGAATGTCAGGTCCATGAATCAAGGCAAATTGGAAGTGGTCAAACAAGAGATGGCAAGAGTGAATGTTGACATTCTAGGAATTAGCGAACTAAAATGGACTGGAATGGGTGAATCTAACTCAGAGGACCATTATATCTACTACTGTGGGCAGGAAACCCTCAGAAGAAACGGAGTGGCCATCATGGTCAACAAAAGAGGCTGAAATGCAGTACTTGGATGCAATCTCAAAAACGACAGAATGATCTCTGTTCGTTTCCAAGGCAAACCATTCAATGTCACAGTAATCCAAATCTATGCCCCAACCAGTAACACTGAAGAAGCTGAAGTTGAACGGTTCTATGAAGACCTACAAGACCTTTTAGAACTAACACCCAAAAAAGATGTCCTTTTCATTATAGGGGACAGGAATGCAAAAGTAGGAAGTCAAGAAACACCTGGAGTAACAGGCAAATTTGGCCTTGGAATACAGAATGAAGCAGGGCAAAGACTAACAGAGTTTTGCCAAGAAAATGCACTGGTCATAGCAAATACCCTCTTCCAACAACACAACAGAAGACTCTATACATGGACATCACCAGATGGTCAACACCGAAATCAGATCGATTATATTCTTTGCATCCAAAGATGGAGAAGCTCTATACAATCAGCAAAAACAAGACCAGGAGCTGACTGTGGCTCAGACCATGAACTTCTTATTACCAAATTCAGACTGAAATTGAAGAAAGTAGGGAAAACTACTAGACCATTCAGGTATGACCTAAATGAAATCCCTTATGATTATACAGTGGAAGTGAGAAATAGATTTAAGGGCCTAGATCTGATAGACTGCCTGATGAACTATGGAATGAGGTTCGTGACATTGTACAGGAGATGGATCAAGACCATCCCCATGGAAAAGAAATGCAAAAAAGCAAAATGGGTGTCTGGGGAGGCCTTGCAAATAGCTGTGAAATGAAGGGAAGCGAAAACCAAAGGATAAAAGGAAAGATATAAACATCTGAATGCAGAGTTCCAAAGAATAGCAAGAAGATATAAGAAAGCCTTCTTCAGCGATCAATGCAAAGAAATAGAGGAAAACAACAGAATGGGAAAGACTAAGGATCTCTTCAGGAAAATCAGAGATACCAAAGGAACATTTCATGCAAAAATGGGCTCGATAAAGGACAGAAATGGTATGGACCTAACAGAAGCAGAAGATATTAAGAAGAGGTGGCAAGAATACACAGAAGAACTGTACAAAAAGGAGCTTCATGAACAAGATAATCATGATGGTGTGATCACTGACCTAGAGCCAGACATCCTGGAATGTGAAATGAAGTGGGCCTTAGAAAGCATCACTATGAACAAAGCTAGTGGAGGTGATGGAATTCCAGTGGAGCTATTCCAAATCCTGAAAGATGATGCTGTGAAAGTGCTGCACTCAATATGCCAGCAAATCTGGAAAACTCAGCAGTGGCCACAAGATTGGAAAAGGTCAGTTTTCATCCCAATCCCAAAGAAAGGCAATGCCAAAGAGTGCTCAGACTACCGCACAATTGCACTCATCTCACACGCTAGTAAAGTAATGCTCAAAATTCTCCAAGCCAGGCTTCAGCAATATGTGAACCATGAACTTCCTGATGTTCAAGCTGGTTTTAGAAAAGGCAGAGGAACCAGAGATCAAATTGCCAACATCCGCTGGATCATGGAAAAAGCAAGAGAGTTCCAGAAAAACATCTATTTCTGCTTTATTGACTATGCCAAAGCCTTTGACAGTGTGGATCACAATAAACTGTGGAAAATTCTGAGAGAGATGGGATAACAGACCACCTGATCTGCCTTTTGAGAAATCTGTATGCAGGTCAGGAAGCAACAGTTAGAACTGGTCATGGAACAACAGACTGGTTCCAAATAGGAAAAGGAGTGCGTCAAGGCTGTATATTGTCACCATGTTTATTTAATTTATATGCAGAGTACATCATGAGAAATGCTGGACTGGAGGAAACACAAGCTGGAATCAAGATTGCCGGGAGAAATATCAATAACCTCAGATATGCAGATGATACCACCCTTATGGCAGAAAGTGAAGAGGAACTACAAAGCCTCTTGATGAAAGTGAAAGTGGAGAGTGAAAAGGTTGGCTTAAAGCTCAACATTCAGAAAACGAAGATCATGGCATCTGGTCCCATCACTTCATGGGAAATAGATGGGGAAACAGTGGAAACAGTGTCAGATTTTATTTTTCTGGGCTCCAAAATCACTGCAGATGTTGATTGCAGCCATGAAATTAAAAGACGCTTACTCCTTGGAAGGAAAGTTATGACCAACCTAGATAGCATATTCAAAAGCAGAGACATGACTTTGCCAACAAAGTTTCGCCTAGCCAAGGCTATGGTCTTTCCTGTGGTCATGTATGGATGTGAGAGCTGGACTGTGAAGAAGGCTGAGCGCCAAAGAATTGATGCTTTTGAACTGTGGTGTTGGAGAAGACTCTTGGGAGTCCCTTGGACTGAAAGGAGATCCAACCAGTCCATTCTGAAGGAGATGAGCCCTGGAATTTCTTTGGAAGGAATGATGCTCAAGCTGAAACTCCAGTATTTTTGCCACCTCATGTGAAGAGTTGACTCATTGGAGAAGACTCTGATGCTGGGAGGGATTGAGGGCAGGAGGAGAAGGGGACGACAGAGGATGAGATGGCTGGATGGCATCACTGACTCAATGAATGTGAGTCTGAGTGACCTTCGAGAGCTGGTGATGGACAGGGAGGCCTGGCGTGCTGCAGTTCATGGGGTCGCAAAGAGTCGGACATGACTGAGCGACTGATCTGATCTGATCTGATCTGAAGAACACTTATCATTGGTTTAGGGACCACATGGATCATATAAAATTATTTTCTTTTCTCTAGATACTTAATTCCATAGTCAAATACCCTTTATCCAAATAAGGTAACATTCATAACTTCTAGAGATTAGGATGTAAACATATCTTTTTGGGGTCACCACATATTCAAACTTTTCTTATCTGAAGGCCAGTAATTTTCATAAATAAACATTTTACACTTGTTCAATTTCATCGAGTCCATTCCCAGGGCATCATAACAGTTGATTTGATTGTTTTATCTACCTTTGCTGTTACTTTCCAGAGAAAGAACTTATAACGTCTTCAGTCTATCATGTCATTAGCAAATCTCTAAATTTTATTTTTCAATTTTCTACTTATTTTGCATTGTTGCTAAAGTCTCTTGATGCTTAAGATAATAAAGAGAGTTTTTATTTTGATTAATTTTTCAAGCACATATATTTAGTAGTCCAGAAATTAGGTGCAATTAGATTTTTGTTTTGCTCAAATGGATACTTTAGTTTCAAATCTATGCAAATGATGAATTATATTTTATAAGATGTTTCTTATTTCAAAATCAATTAGGTGCATTGTATATTCTATTCAGGTGCTGAATCATTACAAAACCAAAATTCATTTTAATCAGCTTTTAAACTATCTACTAGAAATCTATTTATTTACTTATTTGTTTATAGTTGCAGCTTTATCTAAACAGTGTTTATCTGTGACAAGACAACCTTAAATGTGCTTGTCTCAGTGTTATGTGTCACTAAAATGTGATCTTACTTTGCTGGTTGAATTTAAAGAATACAAGTTTTTTGTTACAGTCAAAGTGAAAAGCAAAGAATGTTAAGATCCTAGTGCCATTCTCACACGTACTGGCTATAAACTATGAAATACCAGTGAGAAGATCAAAAAATAATAGGTCAGTAAGGTATCTCTAGGAAAATATACCAGCAAAATTAGGTGTCAGTGATAATGAGATTCCTTGGTGGGTATCTTAGAATGGTTTCCCATTGGGAGTGAAAAAAAAGAAAATTCTAAGGGTGGTGGAATCTTTTTATTCACGTTTATGGAAACACTAGTTTAATATAATTATCACATAAAGGGAGAGAAAATTTATACCAGGAATTTTAGATCACAATTAAAAAAAAAAAAACAAAAATCATTTTTCAATAATCATGGGCGAAAGACTGTGGTAAGACCATAACATAACATGGTGGAGAGTGTGTGGGAATAAGGATGAGGAAATCTTTGTTTAACTACAGGATATAAAGTTTAATCCTAGACAATATCAAAAGCAGACGTTTGTGTCTACACAGATACTGTGCTTCTAAAGAGGAAAAACCATTTTCAAAATTAAGCAAACCAAAAAAAAAAAAAAAAAGTATTATGAAAGAGGAATCCTATAGAAAAAATATAAAAATAAAGTACCAAAGCAGATGATGAGGAAAACTAATATAGTCAAGGGAAAGAGAAAAGTTCTCACAGTGGGAATGGGTTAAAATGGGTAATTTCAATGTTTGTTTAGGTTGTGTTAATGGCATTTGAATATTTTTCTAATTCATTCTGAGCTTACATTACAAAATTCTTTATTATACCTAAAATAAACTTTTCCTAAATTCTATTCATGGTTTATGCCTGAATTCAAATATCAACTCTGTAAAATTTCAATATGTTAGCCTAAAAGAATTTAACACACCTTATCTTCTTTCTCCTTTTCAGTCTTATCTGCCCCTTCCCACTTTTTTTTGCCATATAAACTTTGTGAGTCTGCCTAATTCATTACTTGCTATTCCTCATTTTCTCTGTCATCTTCCCTTTTCGTAAGCTATGCCAAATGTATGGAGTTTTCTTCCTCTGCTTCTCCTTGATTCTTTAGCCCTTCAAACCCTTTCAATATGTTTAAGACTTCTATTAATTGGTAATTTCTGTTTGGAAAAAACAGTCATTGGGGGTTTAAATAGTGAGAGAAATGGGGCTGAAATTCTTTATTGAAAGAAAATGAAAACTTTCAGGGAAGTTTAAATATTCTAATTGGAAGAGATACAGTATACACAGAAATGGATGCATAAATATTCAATATAATAAAGCATACTATAATTTTGGTTAGTAAAAAGTGGTATAAAGAAATAAAAGAGGGTAATGAGTGATAATAGAGGAGAGTAATATGATTGAAAGAAACTCAGACGCAGGACAGACCAAGGCTGATCATCTTGGTTAAAGAGATAATATTTGAATCAAGGCATTATTTTTAAATAGGAGCCAGCCGAGGTAAAACTGGTAGTACAGATGGGAATGGGAAACATTCCAGACAGAAGTTAGAGCAGTTGCAAAGACCCTGACATGGGAAGAAAATTGACCTGTTTCAGTATCAAAAAGAAGATATATACTATTAGAACATAATATGGGCGGGGTGTGGGGGAGTAGCAGAAAATGAATTCAGACAGATAGGTAGATACCATATCTTCTAAAATGTGCTCAGGATGGTCACAAACTAGATGTAGATACATAGGAGTTAATTTATTCTCCAACACCATATAAAAATAAAAAACAAAACTTTAATCATTTGTTGGTATCGTATCTTCTATTTAGTGCACCCTGCTATCATCTTACAATTTAATTATGGATTTTACTGGTCTCTGTGTTGTTATTCAAGCAGGGTTTCAAGGTATTTAGCAAGATGATCTCCTTGAGACTGAGGCCATATCCCTCATTCATGTATCCTTGAAACACTTAATTTGGTATATTTACATATATTAGCAATTACTTTTACCATGTTATGTATCCTGGGGATATATATTATACTACTTTTAAATAATTTTTGCTGGATTAACTGACATGAGTTGTTATTTTTTAGCAAGTAGTTTTTCAGTGAAGAGGTTTTTAAATATTATTTATCATTCTTTGTTTACTTTAAAGAATAGTTGAGATTCTTATAAATGACCCTGATAAAATAGTATCCAAGGACACATTAGACTTACAGGAGTATGAGACTTTATCTCATCAAGCTTCATTAGCTTACTTTAGACATTAAAGCAATTTTAGCAAAGTTAGTAAATTCAAATGGAAACCTACATATTGCAACTTCTAAAAAGTTAATTAAACTCAGAGTAGTCAATATCACAAATGCAATATATCAGATCTGAAGAAGTATAGGGAGACTGGATTATTGAATTCCAGGAACTTGCTTACATTTCAGAGATGAGATAAATCAATGATGTGGGAAATAAACTTTACAGCCCTTATTATGTTTAGTGTTCAGTGTCTTTGCCCCAGTGCTTAAGATGTAACAATAAGAAAACTTTTATATTCTTGAAAGAAGCTAAATTAGTATTTGAAAGGTTCTACTGTAAGGCAGCCTTGACGAACTCCTTTTCCTGTTTGGAACCTTATATGCAGAGTACATCATGAGAAACGCTGGACTGGAAGAAACACTGGACTGGAAGAAACACAAGCTGGAATCAAGATTGCCGGGAGAAATATCAATAACCTCAGATATGCAGATGATACCACCCTTATGGCAGAAAGTGAAGAGGAACTAAAAAGCCTCTTGATGAAAGTGAAAGTGGAGAGTGAAAAAGTTGGCTTAAAGCTCAACATTCAGAAAACGAAGATCATGGCATCCAGTCCCATAACTTCATGGGAAATAGATGGGGAAACAGTGGAAACAGGGTCAGACTTTATTTTTCTGGGCTCCAAAATCACTGCAGATGGTGACTGCAGCCATGAAATTAAAAGACGCTTACTCCTTGGAAGGAAAGTTATGACCAACCTAGATCACATAGTGAAAAGCAGAGACATTACTTTGCCAACAAAGGTTCGCCTAGTCAAGGCTATGGTTTTTCCTGTGGTCACGTGTGGATGTGAGAGTTGGACTGTGAAGAAGGCTGAGTGCCGAAGAATTGATGCTTTTGAACTGTGGTGTTGGAGAAGACTCTTGAGAGTCCCTTGGACTGCAAGGAGATCCAACCAGTCCATTCTGAAGGAGATCAGCCCTGGGATTTCTTTGGAAGGAATGATGCTAAAGCTGAAACTCCAGTACTTTGGCAACCACATGTGAAGAGTTGACTCATTGGAAAAGACTCTGATGCTGGGAGGGATTGGGGGCAAGAGGATAAGGGGACGACAGAGGATGAGATGGCTGGATGGCACCACTGACTAGAAGGATGTGAATCTGAGTTATCTCCAAGAGTTGTTGATGGACAGGGAGGCCTGGCATGCTGTGATTCACGGAGTCAGTAAGATTCAGACACAACTGAGTGACTGATCTGATCTGATCTGACTGCAAGACAAGTCAAGTTGATAGAGCTATATATGAGAGACATTAAGTTAAATGCATTTAATAAACATGGAAAATTTAAGAACAGAGTAATAGTATTTTGTTCCAGCCTGGTCACACAGGAGAAAACAGAGGGAACATTGACATTCTAGGTATCAGTGAACTAAGATGGACTGGAATGGGTGAATTTAACTCAGATGGCCATTATATCTACTACTATGGGCAGGAATCCCTTAGAAGAAATGGAGTAGCCATCATAGTCAACAAAGAGTCCAAAATGCACTATTTGGATGCAATCTCGAAAACGACAGAATGATCTCTGTTCGTTTCCAAGGCAAACCATTCAATATCACGGTAATTCAAGTATATGCCCCAAGCAGTAACGCCAAAGAAGCTGAAATTGAACAGTTCTATGAAGACCTACCAGAGAAGGCAATGGCACCCCACTCCAATACTCTTGCTTGGAAAATCCCATGGATGGAGGAGCCTGGTGGGCTATAGTCCATGGGATCATGAAGAGTCGAAAATGACTGAGCGACTTCACTTTCACTTTTCACTCTCATGCATGAGAGAAGGAAATGGCAACCCACTCCAATGTTCTTGCCTGAAGAATCCCATGGAAAGAAGAGCCTGATAAGCTGCCTTCTCTGGGGTTGCACAGAGTTGGACACAACTGAAGCGACTTAGCAGCAGCAGCAGCAGCATGAAGACCTACAAGACCTTCTAGAACTAACACCCAAAAACGATGTCCTTTTCATTATAGGGGACTGGAATGCAAAAGTAGGAAGTCAAGAAACACCTGAAGTAACAGGCAAATTTGGTCTTAGAGTACAGAATGAAGCAGGGAAAAGGCTAATAGAGTTCTGCCAAGAGAACGCACTGGTCATAGCAAATATGATCTACCAACAACACAAGAGAGGACTCTACACATAGACATCAACAGATGGTTGACACCAAAATCAAATTGATTATATTATTTGCAGCCAAATATAGAGAAACTTATACAGTCAGGAAAAAAAAAAAAAGACCAGGAGCTGACTGTTGCTCAGATCATGAACTCCTTAATGCCAAATTCAGACTGAAATTGAAGAAAGTGGAGAAAACTACTAGACCATTCAGGTATGACCTAAATCAAATCCCTTATGATTATACAGTGGAAGTGAGAAATAGATTTAAGGGACTAGATCTGATAGACAGAGTGCCTGATGAAGTGTGAATGACATTCTATAAGACATAGGAATCAAGATCATCCCCAAGAAAAAAAAAATGCAAAAAAGACAAATAGCTGTCTGAGGAGTCCTTACAAATTTCTCTGAAAAGGTGGAAAGTGAAAAGCCAATGAGAATAGGAAAGATATACCCATTTGAATGTAGAGTTGCAGAGAATAACAAGGAGAGATAAGAAAGCCTTCCTCAGTGATCAATGCAAAGAAATAGAGGAAAACAATAGAATGGGAAAGACTAGAGATCTCTTCAAGAAAATTAGAGATACCAAAGGAACATTTCATGCAAAGATGGGCTCAATAAAGGACAAATATGGTATGGACCTAACAGAAGCAGAAGATATTAAGAAGTGGTGGCAAGAATACACAGAAGAACTGTACAAAAAAAGAACTTCACGACCCAGATAATCACGATGATGTGATCACTCACCAAAGCCAGACATCCTGGAGTGTGAAGTCAAGTGGGCCTTAGGAAGCATCACTGCAGACAAAGCTAGTGGAGGTGATGGAATTCCAGTTGACCTCTTTCAAATCCTGAAAGATGATGCTGTGAAAGTTCTGAATTCAATATGCCAGCAAACTTGGAAAACTCAGCAGTTGCCACAGGACTGGAAAAGATCAGTTTTTGTTCCAATCCCAAAGAAAGGCAATGCCAAAGAATGCTCAAACTACCTCACAATTGCACTCATCTCACATGCTATTAAAGTAATGCTCAAAATTCTCCAAGCCAGGCTTCAGCAGTACGTGAACCCATGAACTTCCAGATGTTCAAGCTGGTTTTAGAAAAGGCAGAGGAACCAGAGAACAAATTGCCAACATCCGCTGGATCACGGAAAAAGCAAGAGTTCCCGAAAAACATCTACTTCTGCTTTATTGACTATGCCAAACCCTTTGACTTGAGTGGATCACAACAAACTGTGGAAACTTCTTTAAGATATAGCCATACCAGACCACCTGACCTTTCTCTTGAGAAACCTATATGCAGGTCAAGAAGCAACAGTTAGAACTGGACATGGAACAACCGACTGGTTCCATATCGGGAAAGGAGTACGTCAAGGCTGCATATTGTCACCCTGCTTATTTATCTATATGCAGAGTACATCATGAGAAATGCGGGGCTGGGTGAAGTACAAACTGGAATCAAGATTGCTGGGAGAAATATCAATAACCTCAGATATGCAGATGACACAACCCTTATGGCAGAAAGTGAAAAAGAACTAAAAGCCTCTTGATGAAAGTGAAAGTGGAGAGTGAAAAAGTTGCCTAAAGTTCAACATTCAGAAAACTAAGATCATGGCATCCAGTCCCATCACTTCATGGCAGATATATGGGGAAACTGTGAAAACAGTGGCAGACTTTATTTTTCTGGGCTCCAAAATCACTGCAGATGGTGACTGCAGCCATGCAATTAAAAGATGCTTATTCCTTGGAAATAAATGTATGAACAACCTAGACAGCATATTGAAAAGCAGAGACATTACTTTGCCAACAAAGGTCTCTCTAGTCAAAGCTATGATTTTTCCTGTGGTCATGTATGGATGTGAGAGTTGGACTATGAAGAAAGCTGAGCAAAGAAGACTTGATGCTTTTGAACTGTGGTGTTGGAGAATACTCTTGAGAGTCCTTTGGACTGCAAGGAGAGCCAACCAGTCCATCCTGAGGGAGATCAGTCCTGGGTGCTGATCAGAAGAATTGATGCTGAGGCTGAAACTCCAATACTTTGACTACCTGATGTGAAGAGCTGACTCATTTGAAAAGACTCTGATGCTGGGAAATATTGAGGGCAGGAGGAGAAGGGGACGACAGGAATGACATGGTTCGATGGTTCATCGACTCGATGAATATGGGTTTGGTCTGACTCCAGGAGTTGGTGATGGACAGGGAGTCCTGGTGTGCTGCAGTTCATGGGGTCACAAAGAGTTGGACATGACTGAGTGACTGAACTGAACTGAACTGAAACGAAACATGATTGACATATACAGAAGTCTCTAAGTGTGAATATCAACTATGTGTGCTTCAGTGTGTAGTATGTTATCCCCTGGTGGTTCATAAAACTTTGCTCTTTGTTTCATTGTGAATAATGTAAAATATATGTCCTTTAATAAAGTGAGCTGTTTAAGTAACCTTGATACTTCCTTGTGTTAAACAGAAAAGTGTTTCTGCACAATAACGTGTATATTCTCAAAAGAATACAAAAGGGAATCAAGTTCTATCTTTAGTTTTGTTGGCATGCTCTCTGTCAGTGTATCTTAATTTTACACCACCATCAGTCACCAAGGAAACTTACAGTTTTAGTAAGGATTTTTAAAACAAAACCAAGGAATTGTGAATGGCAAGTATATATTTCTATATGTTTCTTTTGCAGTGAATGAAGTAAATAACATTCCTCTCTAAATTATAAAAATCTGCCAGATTCAATTGTTCTGAGGAAACATGTCTTTGTTTCTAAATATTTACTTTTGAAAAGTCCTATGTAGTCAAGCTGTTTCTTCTTATTTACCAGTTTACCTTTTACTTTTTTTTTAACCTGAACATATAAACATAATTTTACAATTATGGAATTGGAAAAATGTTATGTTTGAGTGTCTTTTATCTTTTTGTGAGAGTTCCTTACCCTCTTGATGAAAGCTGTGTACCGTTCCTTCAGAATAATACACTAAGGCTCCCACCCACAAACTTCTGTATACAGTTTCAAAAAGTTTAGGACCTTTGATTTTGTTCATTTCATTGTCTGATATACAAAACAACAACAACAACAACTGTGATCCAAAAACTCTTAAGAAAAGATTTTTCACAACATCACTTGGTAGTTGAGGGAGTGTGTAATTTCCTCGGTTCTGTCTCATCACAACAAAAATTTGAAGCAACGGACCAGCATTTCAGCTCTTGGACAGTTTCACAGCTGTCAGTTACAGCTCCGTGTTACAGCTCAATTTTATTTAGAAAATAAAAGAAAATACATCCAGGAGGCATGAGGGCATGACGGCCCAAAAGACACGGAGAGAGTAGAGAGAGAGACCTCCGACCTTTTGGCTCCTCTTTTTATATGTTTTTTCTCCTCCCCCTGGGCCTGCCCTATGTAAATTGGGCTAGCCAGGACTGCTGTTTGTTGTACTAGAGGTCCTCACTCCAGTCCTCAGACCTTCCTTTGTTCTATTTTCATGGACTTTTCCCTTCCTTCTCTTTTAGCCACCGCCATTCTGGACTCATTTTTCCTATTCTAATTACCTGACAGTAATGCATTCCAAATTGTTTAAAAACTTTCTTAATCAGTACCATGTATCAGAAGAGATCACATAAGTCACAGCAAACAAAACCCAATTTCACTCCTTTGCATTGGTCTTGGGTTAATTTGAACAGGGATGATGATAGAAAAATAACTAAAAATAAAAATTCCCCAATCCAGATTTTCTTTGTGCCATGTTGTCAAATGATATTTTCCCTCTAAACTATTGAAAAACTGATAAATATAGAAATTGCATGGTGATCTGTTTTGTGAAACAAACATCTGTCTTAAAAAGTTCCTCCTGTATATCATGGGAAATCTGGAGACATTTCCAAGACTACTGACCATAAAGAACTGAAGGTCGAAAGCAATGACTTTGTCAACAGATTTGAACATCTGCTCACCGTCAATAATATCTCATCTACTCTGCATTCTCCCAAGTTTTCCTTGGTTTTACCTGAAATAAAAATGGAAAGCAGACTTAACTCACCATGCAGCCTACATTTTATCTTTACACGTAGAAAATCATCACTGTAAATGAAAAAAAAAAAAATCTTTCTACATATTTTTATTAGATTTTTTGCCCTCCATAGATTACAATAGTTTCCTTAGCCTTTTCCAATCTCTTATTTTTTTAAATTGGTTATTTCAAAAATCCCAGATTATCCTGACAAAAAGAAAATATTTAACTACTCTTACTATTACAGGCACACATAGCAATGCAAGTGAGAAATAAACCTGAGAGTGTATAAAAGTGAAAATCTATGTCATTAATATATGCTGTGAAATAATTTCTAACATCATTCCCTTTAAGACAAAATGAAGTATTCTAGGACTCTTCTTTACTTCACTTATTTTTGACCATTTCACCACAGTCTGTGTGGTTCTATTTAAATTATATATATATATATGGGGGGGGGGGGCTTCCCTGACAGCTCAGTTGGTAAAGAATCTACCTGCAATGCAGGAGACGCCAGTTCAATTCCTGGATTAGGAAGACCTGCTGGAGAAGGGATAGACTACCCACTTCAGTATTTTTGGGTTTCCCTTGTGGCTCAACTGGTAAAGAATCTGCCTGCAATGCAGGAGACCCGAGTTTGATCCCTGGGTTGGGCAGATCCCCTGGAAAAGGGAAAGGCTACCCACTCCAGTATTCTGGCTTAAAGAATTACATGGACTGTACAGGCCTTGGGGTTGCAAAGTGTCGGATACGACTGATTGACTTTCACTTTCACTTTGCATAGTTGATTTACAATGTTATATTAGTTATGTTAGTTTCTAGTGTATAGCAAAGTGTATATATATATATATATTATACATATAAATACATGTTACATATTTATGTTATATATATTATATATGTTGTATATATGTTATATATTTATATGTGTTATAAATATATAACATATATTTATATATATAATAAGTACATGTATTCTTTTCCATTATGGTTTATTATAGTACTAAATATGGCTCCTTTTGCTATACAATAAGGACCTTGTTGTTTATCCACTCTATGTGAATAAACAGTTTGTATCTGTTATGCTAATCCCAACCCCCTAATTTATCCCTCCTCCACCCCATTTTCTCTTAGGGAGCATTAAATTTCTTATCTGTGAGTCTGTTTCTGTTTTGTAAATAAGTTCACTTGTGTCATTTTTCATATTCCAGATATGTGATATCATATGATATTTGTCTCTGTCTTACTTCTTTCACTTAGTATAATAATCCATACTGCTTCTTCTGCTGAGTCATTTCAGTCATGTCTGAAACTATGTGACCCCATAGATGGCAGCCCACCAGGCTCCGTCATCCCTGGGATTCTCCAGGAAAAAACACTGGAGTGGGTTGCCATTTCCTTCTCCAATGCATGAAAGTGAAAAGGGAAAGTGAAGTTGCTCAGTTGTGTCAGACTCTTTGCAACCTCATGAACCACAGCACGCCAGGCCTCCCTGTCGATCACCAACTCCCGAAGTCCACCCAAACCTATGTCCATTGAGTCGGTTATGCCATCCAACCATCTCTTCCTCTGTTGTCTCCTTCTCCTCCTGCCCTCAATCTTTCCCAGAATCAGGGTCTGTTCAAATGAGTCAGTTTTGTTCACAGCAAATTGTTGAAAATTCTTTGAGATAGGCATCCCAGTCCACCTTACCTTCCTCCTGCTAAATCAGTATGCAGGTCAAGAAGCAGCAATTAGAACTGGACATGGAATGGTTGAGTGGTTCAAAATTGGGAAGGGATTACAACAAGGGTGTATATTGTCACCCTGCTTATTTAACTTAAATGCAGAGTACATCATGTGAAATGCCAGGCTGGATGAAGCACAAGCTGGAATCAAGATTGCTGGGGGAAATGTCAATAACCTCAGGTATGCAGACAACACCAACCTAATGGGAGAAAGTGAAGAGAAACTGAAGAGCCACTTGATGAAGGTGAATGAAGAGAGTGAAAAGCTGTCTTAAAACTCAATATTCAAATAACAAAGATCATGGCATCCAGTCCCATAATTTCATTGCAAATAGCAGGGGAAGAAATGGAAATAGTGACAGATTTTATTTTCTTAGGCTCCAAAACCACTGTAGACAGAGACTGCAGCAATGAAATTAAAAGATGGAAGAAAAGCTATGACAAACCTAGACAGCATATTAAAGAGCAGAGACATCACTTTGTTGACAAAGGTATGTATAGTCAAAGCTATGGTTTTTCCAATTATCATGTATGGATGTGAGAGTTACACCATAAAGAAATCTGAGTGCTGAAGAATTGATACTTCTGAACTATGGTGCTGGAGAAGACTTGAGCGTTCCCTGGACAGCAAGGATATCAAACCAGTCAATTGTAAAGGAAACCAAGCTTGAATATTCATTGGAAGTACCAATAATGAGGGTGAAACTGCAATAATTTGGACACCTCATGCAAAGAACTGACTCATTAGAAAAGACCCTGATTCTGGGAAAGATTTAAGGCAGAAGAAGGGCATGACAGAGGATGTGATGGTTGGATGGCATCACTGACACAATGGACATGAGTTTTAGCAAACACTGGGAGATAGTGAAGGACAGGGAATCCTGGTGTGCTTCAGTCCATGGGGGTCTCCAAGAGTTGGACACAACTGAGCAACTGAACAACAACAATAAAAGAAGTCATTGAAAGTGTAATATAGACCAATGGATTTTAATATAACAGCAACAAATTGTCTTTGATATGATTTCAGTTTCCACATTTCAACTGACCATTCAGAAACTATATATAATGAGTTAACATTTAGTATCAAAGTAGAATATCTATAATAATCTGTAAAGTGTATATGTGTGTGAAGCTGGATTTATTTCATATATTGCAAGCAAAATAAAAATAAAACACAGTAAGTAACAAAACAGATATGGAAATATATTAAGCAAGATATTAAAGAATCCTTTTAAAAATAAAAAGCAATGCCATTTTCCTCATTAAATTTTTGTGAGTTTGGAAAATATAATTATTAAAATGTAATAAATTTATTATTGTCATGTTTAAATGAATTAATATAAGTATCTTTCAAATATTACTGTTTTATCTTTAATATAGTAACTACCAACATATGTACCACACATAAACAAAAATGTTTTGGGACTGTCAGTCATCCTACTAGTGTAAAGGAGTCTTGACACCCAAACTCTGAAAACTGTTGAATGAAAGGATGCTATATAACTTGTCTAATGAATGACACACAGGAATAGACATTTGTCTGTCCCTTCAAACCCTGTATTTTTCTTTATCAATTATTTACAATTGAGTAAAAGAATGGGATATTTGAAAATATGCCCTAGAAGTTTAAAATTAAGTTGCATATCTTTTATGTATGCTGTTTATTAGAATGCAAGTTCTGTAAGGTGTTTTTGGTTACTTTGTAACCTTATTAGTTAGTACCTAGAAAAATTCTTGACACTCAATAATTGCTTTATAAGTTCACAAGTACTAAGGATATATACCAGAGAGGTTGAAAAAACAATAAAAATCACAGATAAGGTAGCATTTATATTCTCACTATTGGATATCTCCTTCTATTTTTTTTTCTTTCTTAAGACTGTACTACTTTACTTGGGTCCCTTTTTCTGGCAACTCAATTCCGTCCTCTCTTGATTATACTCTTTTTCTCCAGTCAGTCCCAAGGTCCCTAAGTCTTGTTAACCCAACCTCCAACCAGTTAATCAAAATTCATATAACAAAATTAATATAATATCAGTAATATTTTGTTATTGTTGTCCAAGTGTCTTTTATCTAAGCTTGCCATTCATGATCAAAATCACTATATAAAGTGTTTTTTTTTTTTTTTCTGTTGAAAAGAGTAGCCAACCTTTATCATATCATAAAACATAGTTTTATCTATAAGGAATGGGGATCATTTGACATTTTAATTAAAGGCGTGACATCATGTAATACATCTTATACAAATACAATGGGCTGCTGCTGCTGCTACTGCTAAGTCGCTTCAGTCGTGTCCGACCCTGTGCGACCCCACAGACAGAAGCCCACCAGGCTCTCCTGTCCCTGGGATTCTCCAGGCAAGAATACTGGAGTGGGTTGCCATTTCCTTCTCCAACGCATAATACAATGGGCAGCATTTGGAATGAAAGACTGGAAACAGATTTCTTAGGAAGCTATTGCAGTAAAAAGGAAGATTAAGAATGTGAACTAAAAAGCAATTAGCTTGAAGTTAAAGGAGAAATACTCTAGAAACATGCAAGAGACTGTAATTATATGTGAGATAAGGGAAAACTCAGAAATACTGAAATAATGTATTCACTTTCTAAGAGAATAAAAAATGTTAAACTTGAGATAATGGGTATAAGAAAAAAAAAGTGTGTAAACGAAAAAATTAGTTTGGAAATCTTGACATCAGGTGCCGGTGAATCAGTACAATGAAGATGTTCAGGTAGCATTTAAAATATCTGGTGATGACTTTGAGGAGAAAGACCAGGAAAAGGGACTTGACAATCACATGTTATAGGTGAAGTAGGAGCCAATAAGAAGGGTGAAATCAATTAGTAAAACAGAGAATGAGCCCTTAAAGTCCCTATGGGTAGGAAACTATGGCTGAATTATCTCAAATATTTTTGGAAAGTTAAATAGGACAAAGTAATATGCTTTATAAACCAAAGTGGAATAGGGAAATTCTTTGCATCATCTATCTGTAAATAAAAATATATGGATTTTTCAAACAAAATAAACTATGAAAAAATAAACAAAGAAAAATTTTGCTTATCAAACTCCATGGCTCATAATTGAATCATAAAATGACTGCATACTGTATATTCAGTAGGAAAATATTTATAATATTAGACTAAATATAAGATTGAATCTTAAAATGCTTAGTGATATGTAGTATGTAATACTATGATTACATAGTACGAAAATTTCATCACATAAATAACTGTTGAGAAGCAAAATATAATATTTAAATGTAGACTCAATTACCATAGTGTCTGGCTTTGAATACAAGTTTTGACAATATTTTTGATTTGAGTATGTGTTTTACTATTTCTTTGAGTCTCAGTTTCCTCTTTCATAAATTAAGAATAATAATAGGCTCTCTCTCTCTCTCTCTCTCTTCTGAAGAGCTTTAAATCTGATAATTTGTGTTTTTAGAACATAACTAGCACTTTGGAACTGCTGCTGGATGTAATTTTTAATTTTGATTAGTGGAAGAAAATAGATAAAATAAATTGCTATTTTTGGAGGGTTGAATGCTGTTGCTTGAGGGAGCAGACACTATGGCCAATCTCTATTAGTTTAATTTCTGCATCCTGGGCAAAATTACTTAATTTCTCTCAGGAAATAATAAATAAATAACAGCAGCACTTACCCAATAAGATTGTTGTAAACACTGAAGAAGATAAAGCCAGGAATAGTGCTTTTACATATTTAGAAGACAAATTTTGTATCTTAATGTTCATAAATTCTAAGTATTATTACTGTTGAAGGGTCATTTTATGCATTTCTTGTTTAAATTAATGTTTTATAAATATACTCTGTTCCTGAAATACAAATTCAAAACAGAGAAATATCCAGCAATATCTGTATTGATTTGAGCTTTCTCGACCTTCAAAAATAACTGCTCCTTTTTACATAATTTCATTACTCAACAAAAATAGTATATAATTATTATATAATATTGTGCAGTGATATTTAAGCTTACTTTGTGAATGTGTTAAAATATATGTGAATACCCATTCTTAACCTTAGAAAATCACAGATCATTTATTTTCATATTCTTGACATTTTGTGCATTATATTTTGACTTTTAGTGTTTAAAGTAAGCACATACCATCCTAAAACTGAGAGTGAATATTCAAGAAAATGCAGTTTTGGAGTTATATAATCTTAAGGTCAAGCAATATAAGCTCCTCACAATTTCCACACTTGAATAAAAAATAGAAATGAGAAATGTCAAGGGTAACCAAGGCAATTCAGAACTACATATAATAAACTAAATACTTCAGAAACTAAGGAGTAAAACTAGGGTACAAAAAGGAAATCAAGGCAAAATACAAATATATCTGTGAATGTACAAAACGACTCTATAAATGTTTTTTGTGTTTTTACTATTGTTTGTTTTAAAACAAAATAAGGCACTCTACTGGTGTATCATGTGTCTCAAGTGCTTATCCTTCCCTCTATAGTAATATGAATTGTACCATTTCCTGAAGAATATATACAAATGCTATCATGACAGAAAAAGTTCCCTTTAGGAATTCCAGGTCAAAATCATAATGTTCTGAAAATGTAATGAGATGACATATGTAAACACTTACCAACTGCAGTATGCTGCTGCTGCTGCTGCTAAATCGCTTCAGTCATGTCCAGCTCTGTGCAGCCCCGTAAACGGCAGCCCATCAGGCTCCCCCATCCCTGGGATTCTCCAGGCAAGAACACTGGAGAGGGTTGCGAAGTCCTTCTCCAATGCATGAAAGTGAAAAGTGAAAGTGAAGTCATCCAGTCGTGTCCAACTCTTTGCGACCCTAAGGACTGCAGCCTACCAGGCTCCTCCATCCATGGGATTTTTCAGGCAAGCGTATCAGAGTGGGGTGCCATTGCCTTCTCCGAACTGTTGTATCAGTTCAGTTCAGTTCAGTTCAGTCACTCAGTCGTGTCTGACTCTTTGTGACCCCATGAATCGCAGCACGCCATTCTTCCCTATCACCAACTCTCGGAGTTCACTCAGACTCACGTCCATCGAGTCAGTGATGCCATCCAGCCATCTCATCCTCTGTCGTCCCCTTCTCCTCCTGCCCCCAATTCCTCCCAGCATCAGAGTCTTTTCCAATGAGTCAACTCTTCGCATGAGGTGGCCAAAGTACTGGAGTTTCAGCTTTAGCATCATTCCTTCCAAGGAAATCCCAGGGCTGATCTCCTTCAAGATGGACTGATTGGATCTCCTTGCAGTCCAAGGGACTCTCAAGAGTCTTCTCCAACACCACAGTTCAGAAGCATCAATTCTTCGGTGCTCAGCTTTCTTCACAGTCCAACTCTCACATCCATACATGACCCATGGAAAAACTATAGCCTTGACTAGACGGACCTTGTTGGCAAAGTAACGTATAGTAGCATTCAGTTAGTGAACTTGTTATTCAGACCCAAAATTTAGTTGTCATAATTTACTTTTTTTTGCAAAACTAATAATTTTGAATCTATGTTCAAAATATACACTGATGCCCACTTTCCCCCACCATTTACTGCATTATCCTAGTTCAACCTTCCAAAAGCTTTGAGTGGCGCTCTCTGCAAAGTTGTCTTGACAGATCAGTCGGTTTTACTCCTGCACCCTCTCCCTTTCAGACTATTCTTACACACTAGCCAGAGGATGGTTTTAAAATATGAGCTGAATTGTGTTACCCCACATCTATTCTCTCAACTATTCATGTACTGTAATGCTTCCTCATGGCATTTAGAATAATACATAAAATCTTTAATAAGACATGACTCCTCTTCTATTTGTGTGTGACAAACCATCTACCTTCATCGTTTCGACGTTGCTTGAATTTGTTGTTGTTCAGTGACGAAATCACATCGGACTCTTTGCAGCCCCATGAGTCCCTGTCCTTCATTATATCCCAGAGTTTGCTCAGACTCATGTCCATTGAGTTGCCACGCTATCTAACCATCTCATCCTCTGCCACTCTCTTTTGGTTTTGCCTTTAATCTTTCCCAGCATCAGGGTCTTTTCCAGTGAGTCAGCTCTTCAAATCGGGTGGCCAAAGTATTGGAGCTTCAGCTTCAGCATCAGTCCTTCAATGACTGTTTCCTTTAGGGTGGATTGGTTTGAATTAATTGCAGTCCAAGGAACTCTCAATCTCCTCCAGCACCACGATTTTAAAACATCAGTTCTTTGGCCCTCAGCCTTTTTTATGGTTCAAATCTCATATCCATATGTGACTACTGGAAAAACCATAGTTTGACTAAATGGACTTTGGCTGGCAAAGTGATGTCTCTGCTTTTTAATATGTTGTCAAGATCTGTCATAGCTTTCCTTCCAAGGAGCGAGCATCTTTTAATTTCACACTGCAGTCACCATCTGCAGTGATTTGGAGCCAAGAAAATAAAAGCTGTCACTGTTTCTGCTTTTCCCCTTTCTATTTGCCATGAAGCAATGGGACAAGATGCCATGATCTTAGTTTTTTGAATGTTGAATTTTAAACCAGCTTTTTCACTCTCCTCTTAAACCCTCATCAAGATGCCCTTTAGTTCCTCTTCACTTTCTGCCATTAGAGTGGTATTATCTGCATATCGGAGGTTTTTGATATTTGCCCCAGTAATCTTGATTCCAGCTGTGATTCATTCAGCCTGTATTTCCCATGATGTACTCTGTGTATAAGTTAAACAAATTTTCCCCTCATGCACTTACCATCTTTGATTTGGTCAGTTATTGCCCAGAAGTAGTATCATTATTTCACTTTATTCAGGGCTTTGCTCAAAGTTCATGCAGTCTTGTTTACCTTACTCTTCTCTGTCAATCTATTTACATACTACTGCTTGATGTATATTAACGTCAGGTTAATGAGCAAAGGTACTCTTTTTTATTCCAAGTTGTAGCCCAGTGCTTAGAACAAAGCCTGGAATGCAGTAGATACTAATATTAATTAATTAATGATCACAATCATTATCTAAATAAGATTCAAAATATATACATTTGATTTTTCTGATTGTTGAATTATAACTGCTTATAAATTTATTAATTTCAGAAAATAAACTATGTGGCAAAAACTGTATTATCAAGAACCCTCATTCTCCACCTATATCCCAAGACATATTATGGAAACTTTTTGGCATCATTTATTTTAGTATGCTTTTATTATATTTCCTTTTTAAAAAGTTGAGATTAAAAAATAAGTCAACTTTGGGTCAGTAAAACAGAAATAATTAGAGCTATTTAAAGCAATAGCTTTAATACAAGTATTTATATGTTTATAAAATTGTTGATTAATGAATCTATAAAGGTACAAAAAGTCACTGTTAACTCCCCAGTTTCCTGCTTCCTCCCAAGATGGGATGTTTCCCAGATGGCACAGTGGTAAAGAATCCACCTGATAATGCAGGAGACACAGGAGATGTGGGTCCAGTCATTGGATTGTTAAGATTCCCTGGGGGAGGAAATGGCCACCTGTTCTAGTATTATTCCCTGGAAAATCCCATGGATAGAGGAGCCTGGGCGACTACAGTCCATGGGGTCACAAAGTGTCAGACACTTCACACCTGAGCACATGCACACACCCAGGATGTCAGGCAGTTGCAGCAATTGCAGGGATCTTCAGAGGATGTTTATAACTGCTTCCACCAGTGAGGTAGGCAACGTGGGGAAAACAGCCAGAAGCACTGTAAATCCTGTGTCTGCTTAAGTCCATGCTTTTCCACTAATGCTGAATAAGAAATAATAAACTTCAAACTGTTTCTCCCTCATATTTCACCCCCTTAAAAATAGTGCCCCTTTTTCTGAGTTGCCCACACCAATAACTTAGATGACGTTATTAGCTTTAAACTCTCTCCTGCCCAAATTTTAGTCCTATTTGAGTTGCTATTTATTAAAACTCCAAAACTAAATTATATGGCCCACTTTATTGCACCTTTACTTGTAGTGACTCATTTCACTACTCAATTGCGGCAACATTCTACATTCTAACTCCCCTCCAATCTATTTTCCCCACGGGAGAAAGTTTTTGTATTAAATTAGAAGCACTTACATTATACTTAGTGTTATATTAAAAATCTGTTTGTGAAGCACAATCAATAGCAATTGACTAAAGTGAGTGAAATTTTAAAGGAAGATGGGAGTGGTTTATGACTTTTGAAGTAAACTGGATAAGGATATCAAGTAAGTACTTGAATTGTATTTGGAGAATTGGTCATGAATTGAAAACAATGATAACATGGGAATCAACAGAATTATTTCTTCTTAGTCTGACCTAGTGATAATAACCTTCCCAATACACTGAATTTTTAAATAAACTGCTTAAAAATGAAATCAAATTTCAGTAATTAATTCATGAAATAAAGCACAGAAAGATGGAGAAAGGTGAAGAAAAGAAAAAGAATAATAACAGAAAGTCATAGAAAAAAAAAAAAAAAGATCCTAATGCTGTGCTTCTTTTTCAAAATGAGTTAGATATTAGAGAAAAGTCTATAACATGCAGTGATTATAGAATTAAGCACTTCTACATGGTAATAAATTCTCATCAGTCATAGTCTTTACCAGTGGGACGTTGGAAATCTGCTGTCACAAGATACACACTCATACACATATGCTGCTGCTGCTAAATCGCTTCAGTCACGTCCGACTCTGTGCAACCCCATAGACGGCAGCCCACCGGGCTCCCCCATCCCTGGGATTCTCCAAGCAAGAACACTGGAGTGGGTTGCCATTTCCTTCTCCAATACATGAAAGTGAAAAGTGATAGTGAAGTCGCTCAGTTGTGTCCAACTCTTAGCGACCCCATAGACTGCAGCCTACCAGGCTCCTCTGTCCATGGGATTTTCCAGGCAAGAGTACTGGAGTGGGGTGCCATTGCCTTCTCCTACATACACGTATACACAATCTAAATTTAAAGACTACCTCAATTTAAAGAAAAATTATTAATATCAAGATCTGTTGATTACAAGTCCTTTATACTGTGTATCTGTCTTCTTCCTTAGATATTTGATCATGAGTTTTAGCACTCCAGTTAAATAATGTGTAGTTTTAAAGAATATATAATAATACAGAAATATAAAAATATGTTTGTTACAAAAATATGCTGACTTACATCCAATTGTGTTACAATTTTAAATTTTCTTTTGTCAAACCAGTTTTTTTTGCACTTTAAAAATTTTACAGAAGCAATGTTTTAAATTCATCTGCTAATGCCTCTAATTGGAGAGGGCAATGGCAACCCACTCTGGTGTTCTTGCCTAAAGAGTCCCAGGGATGGCGGAGCCTGGTGGGCTGCCGTCTATGGGGTCACACAGAGTCGGACACGACTGGAATGACTTAGCAGCAGCAATGCCTCTAAAGTTAAAACCTGTTATTCCTTTCTCAATCCTTTGGTTTTAATATGTTGTTTAAAGAAACTAGACATCAGCTTTAACATATCAAGTGAAGCCACTATGACCCAGGTGTAGGCTCACCCTTTCATAGTGCCCAATTCTCCTATTTTATTTAACTAAGAACATTTGTTCATAGATGAAAACTGTGAACAATAGAAAACTGAGAAATGTTAACTGACAAGCACCTGGTACTTATTAAATGAGATCTACAAGTAATCAGAGATCATAGGCCTTTTTCAGTTATAAAACTCAATAGAAAGATACTGATTAAAGCCCTTTTAAAATATAAGAAAATATTATGATGGGGATATAACTAAATAAACCAATGATTATTTTAAAATAAAATTTAACACTGTTAATCTCCCTCCTTCCTTTCACACTAGGAGCAACCTCTTAATTTCATTAGGAACAATCACTATCTTTAGTTCACCAGCTAGTATGACAATCTCTTGAGCAAGCCCATCACAGCTAACCATTATCCACCCAATGCAATTTACTATTAAATAAATCACATGTCACTATAGAGATCACCATCATTGAATGTCCAAGCTGTCTTCTCTCTAGTAAGAAATAACACAGTTGAGATAAAACTATGATGTTTAAAAGTCAATCTCCCCAGAGACTCACCCTTTCAATAAATTGCAAGCAGTTAAACAGTATTCTAATAAAGAGTAATCAATACTAGAAAAAGAAAGAAGCTGAGAGCTGAAGTAGGGCATTGGTTTGCCAATGGCATCTAATTGACACACTTATGGAACATTTGCTCTCTGGAAGTTCTACTTTCCAAATGAGCCCACTACTACTGCTAAAAGTTTTTGGATTGATTTCTGCAGATCAAAGGTGCAACAGAACTGTAATCAAAGGATTTTTTGTTTATGCAGCCATTTCAATTGAGACAAATGGAACCACAGTTTATCTTGAAAGGTGGGGAGGGGAAAAGGGAATAAATTATTTCTGCTCTAATTACTTGCAAAAATAGTTCTATATATGGCCTTCTTAAGATATTTTTATTTTCTGTTTTCTACAAGATGACATTTTATTCATATACATGTAATCTTTGAAATTGGTCAGCTAGAAGTTAAGACTTCGTTATAGTTACCACTCAGTTCCAAGATCTACAAATATGGAAATGATCATTCAAAGCATCATAATTAGCTTTCTTTGGAAATAGTCCATCCTCCCTCAGTGTTTTTCAGTGTCTGTGAACAGCATACATCCCAACCACATGTCTTATTACATTGGGAGGGTAGTGGTAAGCATACTTTAATTTGAATAACCTCAAGCAAATTTTTCATTAGTCATCTGGAGGCTGCCATAACAAAACATTACAGACTGGGTGGATTAAACACAAGAAATTTTTTTTTTTTTTACAATTCTAGGAGCTATAAGTCCAAAGTCAGGGCACCTGTTGGTCCTTTGCTGATAAGGCCTCTTTTGGCTTGTAGGCAGTTGTGATCTTGCATGTTTGTGTGACCTCTTCTTGCAGAGGAGATAGAGAGGGAGAGGGAGAGAACATGATCTCTGGTTTCTCTTATGACACTAATCCTGGGAGATCAGATACTCACCCAGTGACCTCATTTAACTTTACTTTCCTTAGAGGCCCATCTCAAAATCTATTAATAGCTACCCTGGGGGATTAGGACTTCAGCGTGTGAATTTTGTGGTGACACAAACAACCAGTCTTTAACAAGTATATTGAAAGAGATAAGAGAAATAATGAGGAAAAAAAGAAAATTCAGGAGTTTTAAATATTGTTTAAAGTAATGCATACATTCAGATGTAAATATAATACATTCAATTATCAACACAAGAAGCAGAAAATAACATGCAAACTTTGAATGTGAAAACACTTTTACTTCAACAAAACTTGTCTGCCAAATGTTATTATAACATATGTACGATGGAATGAATTTCAGCAAAAATAGATACTATTCCATTTAAACATAAGGATGCAGCGTTTCGAATTTTTTAAATTTGTGTGTGTGTGTGTGTGTGTGTTAGTTGCTCAGTTATGTCAGACTCTTTGTGACCCTATGGACTGTAGCCCGCCAGTTTACTCGGTTCATGGGATTCTCCAGGCAAGAATATTGGAATGGGTTGCCATTTCCTCACTGATTGTTTAAATAACACAATTCACCAAAATAAAATCACTACGGAATGAAAGAATAAGTTTTTATTTATTTATACAGCAATATTAGCAGCAGTCCTCAACCCAGGCAAAGGTCAAATACAGGTTATTATGAATAATGCTGGTGCAGTTTTATGAGTAAAAGGACCTTTAACCTTCACATTTCCAGATGTTAATATTTGCTGTTTAATAGTCAAAACAACTCTAACCCATACTGAGAACTGGCAGGAATTCATAGTATAGTAGATCAGGGCTATTTATTTTACATATCAACAGAGTGTGCGCATGTCCCCAGTCAGCATATTCTCATAAATCACTATTCTACAAGTTTCCTAAGGAGTCTTTGAATTAATGGCTATGTTACGTATTGATCTCTTTTCTTTCTTTTCATTTCAACTCAAGCAAATTGTTTCAAGTACATTAGCAGAGAATACAACTTCATCAACTTCATTCAAGAAAGATTGAGAGAAACAGATAACATTAAATCTCCTGCATTTCTATGTATCAGAAGAAAACGTTTGAGCCCTCCACACATAGATGTAGATGCAAAACAGAACTTAAAAGTAGTGCTAAGTAAATGTGATATAACACATATTTAGGAAAATGGGTTTGAGGTAACATTATTATCATTTGACTTTTAAACATAAGAAATGCGTTCCTAAAAAAACAGCATGCTGTGCTGTGTTTAGACGCTTAGCAGAGTCAGACATGACTGAGCAACTGATCTGAGCTGATCTGATCTGAGTGTCCAACTCCTTGCGACCCCATGGACTGTAGCCTGCCAGGATCCTCTGTACATGGGGATTCTCCAGGCAAGAATACTGGAGTGGATTGCCATGCCCTCTTCCAGGGGATCTTCTCAACCCAGGGATCAAACCCAGGTCTCCCACATTACAGGTGGATTCTGTAGAAAAACATCATGGGATTATCAGTGCTGTGTTGTGCTTTGCTCAGTCCTGTCTGATTCTTTGCGACCCTTTGCCAGGCTCCTTTGTCCATGAAATTTTTCAGACAAGAATGTTAAGAGTGTGTTGCCATTTCCTACTCCAGGGGATCTTCCCAACCCAAGGATCAAATCTCATCTTTTGTGTCTCCTACATTGTGGGCAGATGCTTTACCAATGAACCATCAGGGAAGCCCAGAGTTTATCATTAAGAATTTTTAATTTATAAAAATAGTCATATAGGAAGTGATTTTGTTTAGTCCTGCCTATCTGTTTGTAACTGGGAAATTTTTTTTTACTTATTTAAAGCTAGAAGAATCTGTCATTTTCAATTACCTCAGATTAAAATCTCAAAATTGGGAAAAATGAGAAATAATTACCATGTATTAATACATCATATATATTTGATACATAAACAAAAAATAGATTTTCATAATTATTCTCATATTTAGAATTTACCTCAGTGTATAAAGATGTATTTGTATAGTATTTGCCTAGTTTTAAATAGTATATGCAATGTATTTTTGAGTTTAATAAAACTAATCACTGCATTACTTAAAAATATTTTAGGTTTTTATTAATACCATTATTTACTTCTAGAGTGAAAAATTAGATGAGAAATATAAGTGTTACTTAGAATTTTTTGAAAATTTTAATATTGCATTTCCTTCTGAAATTAATGTGCAGCATATTGACTGTTTTTCCATCTAATGCTCATTTTCTCTTCCTCTTTCTTTTTCTCTTCATCCTCTTACCAGTGATAAACACATATTCTGTGGCATCATATAAATCAATTTCTGTTGAGTCTATTATTAAACTTCACCACATGTACACACACTAACAATAGAGATGTATCTTTCTTCTTTTATTGAGAAGGGAATCAAAATTTGAGGAGATGAAATCACTCACACCCATTGGGATAGGTGCTAAATATAAATGTACTCAACTTTTGAACAATATTGCCTCACTGGAGTTAACAACATTCCCTATATGATATCAGATTTTACAGATTCTATGGATAAAATATTCCCATAAAACACAGGAAAAAAAGGCGGTGGTAATGTTGTCCATAGTGGAAGAAAGAATTAGCTCTCAGGGTTTGTATAGTCATTCTCAATTGTTGTTCCTGGACCAACAATATCAGCATCATACTTATGAGAAATGCAGGTTCTTGTTCCCATTTCCAGCCCTACTGAATCAAAACTGGTTACAGCTCAGCAGTCTGTGTCCTAATAAGCCTTCCCCAGGGATTCTAGCTAAATTTGAGAAACACAGTGTTTGTGTATCTATTCTTCCTAATTGATTGAAGTGTATTCTCATAATGAAAAAGTTCTTTAGTTAGAAAAGGTTTATTTGGAGAGAGTGTCAATACCCAATCCAGGAGAGCATGGAAAGCTTGTAGTTAAAGAAAAGAGAGTGGAGAAAAATTAAGTGGACATATTATGCATTCCTTAAGGAAAGAAAGATTCACATTCAAAATAATTACTAGCTACAGTCTGTGTCTTAAAATTTACAAATATGAGTCTTTCTTCTATATGTACAATAAAGGGAAGATGTATAGTGGGGGAAAAGCAGAAAGGATACACATAGATGACAACGGAAGGGGTTGAGGGTGGTATGAAGTGATGGAAACCTAAAGAGGAGCAAGCTCAGTTCAGTTAAGTCACTCAGTCATGTCTGACTCTTTGCAACCCCATAAATCTCAGCACGCCAGGCCTCCCTGTCCATCACCAACTCCCAGAGATCACTCAGACTGAAGTCCATCAAGTCAGTGATGCCATCCAGCCATCTCATCCTCTGTTGTCCTCTTCTCTTCCTGCCCCCAATCCCTCCCAGCATCAGAATCTTTTCCGATGAGTCAACTCTTCACATGAGGTGGCCAAAGTACTGGAGTTTCACCTTTAGGATCAGTCCTTCCAAAGAAATCCCAGGGTTGGTCTTCAGAATTGAATGGTTGGATCTCCTTGAGGTCCAAGAGACTCTCAAGAGTCTTATCCAACACCACAGTTCAAAAGCATCAATTCTTTGGCTCTCAGCTTTCTTCACAGTCCAACTCTCACATCCATATATGACCACAGGAAAAACCATAGCCTTGACTAGATGGACCTTTGTTGGCAAAGTAATCTGCTTTTCAATATGCTGTCTAGGTTGGTCATAATTTTCTTCCAAAGAGTAAACGTCTTTTAATTTCATGGCTGCAGTCATCATCTGCAGTGATTTTGGAGCCCAGAAAAATAAAGTCTGACACTGTTTCCACTGTTTCCCCATCTATTTTTCATGAAGTGATGGGACCAGATGCCAAAATCTTCGTTTTCTGAATGTTGAGATTTAAGCCAACTTTTTCACTCTCCACTTTCACTTTCATCAAGAGGCTTTTTAGTTCCTCTTCACTTTCTGCCATAAGGATGCTGTCATCTGCATATCTGAGGTTATTGATATTTCTCCCAGCAATCTTGATTCCAGCTTGTGCTTCTTCCAGCCCAGCGTTTCTCATGATGTATTCTGCATATAAGTTAAATAAGCAGGGTGACAATATACAGCCTTGATGTACTCCTTTTCCTATTTGCAGGCCAGCTGAAGTCCCATGTCCAGTTCTAACTGTTGCTTCCTGACCTGCATACAGATTTTTCAAGAGGCAGGTCAGGTGGTCTGGTATTCCCATCTCTTTCAGAATTTTCCACAGTTTATTGTGATCCACACAGTCAAAGGCTTTGGCATAGTAAAGAAAGCAGAAATAGATGTTTTTCTGCAACTCTCTTGCTTTTTCCATGATCAAGTGGATGTTCGCAATTTGGTCTCTGGTTCCTCTGCCTTTTCTAAAACCAGCCTGAATATCTGGAAGTTCACGGTTCACATATTGCTGAAGCATGGTTTGGAGAATTTTGAGCATTACTTTACTAGCGTATGAGATGAGTGCAATTGTGCGGTAGTTTGAGCATTCTTTGGCATTGCCTTTCTTTGGGATTGGAATGAAAACTGACCTTTCCAGTCCTATGGCCACTGCTGAGTTTTCCAAATTTGCTGGCATATTGAGTGCAGCACTTTCACAGCATCCTCTTTCAGGATTTGGAATAGCTCAACTGGAATTCCATCACCTCCACTAGCTTTGTTTGTAGTGATGCTTTCTAAAGCCTGCTTGGCTTCACATTCCAGGATATCTGGCTCTAGGTCAGTGATCACACCATCATGCTTATCTGGGTCGTGAAGATCTTTTTTGTACAATTCTTCTGTGTATTCTTGCCACCTCTTTTTTATATCTTCTGCTTCTGTTAGGTCCATACCATTTCTATCCTTTATTGAGACCATCTTTGCATGAAATATTCCCTTGGTATCTCTAATTTTCTTGAAGAGATCTCTAGTCTTTCTCATTCTGTCTTTTTTCCCTCTATTTCTTTGCATTGGTCACTGAGGGAGGCTTTCTTATATCTTCTTTCTATTCTTTGGACCTCTGCATTCAGATGCTTATGTCTTTCCTTTTCTACTTTGCTTTTCACTTCTTTTCACAGCTATTTGTAAGGCCTCCCCAGACAGCCATTTTGCTTTTTTGCATTTCTTTTCCATGGAGATGGTCTTGATTCCTGTCTCTTGTACAATGTCATGAACCTCAGCCTATAGTTCATCAGCCACCCTATCTATCAGATCTAGTCCCTTAAATCTATTTCTCACTTCCACTGTATAATCATAAGGGATTTGATTTAGGTCATACCTGAATGATGTAGTGGTTTTACCAACTTTCTTCAATGTCAGTCTGAATTAGGCAATAAGGAGTTCATGGTCTGAGCCACAGTCAGCTCCTGGTCATTTTTGCTGACTGTATAGAACTTCTCCATCTTTGGCTGTAAAGAATATAATCAATCTGATTTCGGTGTTGACCATCTGGTGATGTCCATGTATAGAGTCTTCTCTTGTGTTGTTGGAAGAGGTAGTTTGCTATGACCAGTGTGTTCTCTTGGCAAAACTCTATTAGTATTTGCCCTCCTTCATTCCATATTCCAAGGCCAAATTTGCCTGTTACTCCAGGTGTTTCTTGACTTCCTACTTTTGCATTCCAGTCCCCTATAATGAAAAGGACATCTTTTGGGGGTGTTAATTCTAAAAGGTCTTGTAAGTCTTCATAGAACCATTCAACTTCAGCTTCTTCAGCGTTACTGGTTGGGGCATAGACTTGGATTACTGTGATATTGAATGGTTTGCCTTGGAAACAAATAGAGATCATTCTGTCATTTTTGAGAGCTGCATCCAAGTACTGCATTTCAAACTCTTGTTGACCATGATGGCTACTCCATTTCTTCTGAGGGATTCCTGCCTGCAGTAGTAGATATAATGGTCATCTGAGTTAAATTCATCCATTCCAGTCCATTTTAGTTCGCTGATTCGTAGAATGTCGACATTCAGTCTTGCCATCTCTTGTTTGACCACTTCCAATTTGCCTTGATTCATGGACCTTACATTCTAGGTTCCTATGCATTATTGCTCTTTACAGCATTGGACCTTGCTTCTATCACCAGTCATATCCACAACTGGGTATTCTTTTTGCTTTGGCTCATCCCTTCATTCTTTCTGAAGTTATTTCTCCACTGATCTCCAGTATCATATTGGGCACCTATTGACCTGGGGAGTTCCTCTTTCAGTATCCTATCATTTTGCCTTTTCATACTGTTCATGGGATTCTCAAGGCCAGAATACTGAAGTGGTTTGCCATTCCCTTCTCCAGTGGACCACATTCTGTCAGATCTTCCACCATGCTTCCACCATGTCTTGGGTGGAGCAAACTACACCCCAAGAAAAGCTACTTCCTGGGACTGCTGAGCCATTCCAAGGACTTTCTTATGAGTTATCATGGCTAAATCTTTTTCACCTATCCATGCAGCTTGGGGGGTAGTAGTTCCCTGACCAGGAATTGAACTTGGGTCCACAGCAGTGAAAAAGGTGAGTCCTCATCACTGGACTGCTAGTGAAGTCCCCTCTATGCCCATTTTCTCTGATTAATTAATCTTTTCTCTTTTTTTTCTGCTAGTTATCCTAGATTATTACTTACCTAATAGGATTCATTTTCAATTTAGCCTTACTCTTTCAATACTTGCTTAAGTTCTTAATTAGCCTTCTATTTTTAATCTTACTTAAAATTGTATTTCAATTCCATCACACAGTCATGTGAGACTCTTTGTAAACCCATGGACTGTAGCCCACCTGTCTCATCTGTCTATGAGATTTCCCAGGCAAGAATACTGGAGTGGGTTGCCATTTTCTATTCAGTTTATCTACATCACTTTATTTTACTCTTAGTTTTCAGTTTAAATTATTCTAGATATTTCTTGCTGCTGCTGCTGCTAAGTCACTTCAGTTGTGTCTGACTCTGTGCCACTCGATAGATGGAAGCCCATCAGGCTCCCCTGTCCTTGGGATTCTCCAGGCAAGAACACTGGAGTGGGTTGCCATTTCCTTCTCCAATAGATATTTCTTAGTTGCAAACTAATTAATTGTCTTTATCATTCACTTTAAATTTCATCCACTTTAAGACTGTATAGAATAATGCAAACCTTGCTTGACATGTACATTCCAGTCTTTATTACCTTACATTAAACTCACTTATGGTAAGATAATAGTATTTTGGCAAAATTCACTTTTCCAGAAGGAAAAGGACATAACAGTTTAAAGTGATTGCCAAAACATTTTTCATAATATGTGTATATTGACTGGAGAAGGAAATGGCAAAACCCCTATAGTTTTCTTGCCTGGAGAATTCCATGGACAGAGGAGCCTGGCAGGTTACAGTCCATGGGTTGCAAAGAGTTGGACATGACTGAGCGACTGAAACAATATATGTTGACTCTTTGTCCAACTTTGCCAATACAGTCCTTATTTTCACCTGTTGTACCAAAATAATTATTAATAGCACCCAGCTCAGTGCTAGAAGGCAATGGCAACCCACTACCGCACTCTTGCCTGGAAAATCCCATGGACAGAGGAGCCTGGTAGGCTGCAGTCCAGTGGGTCGCTAAGAATCGGATATGACTGAGTGACTTCACTTTCACTTTTCACTTTCATGCATTGGATAAGGAAATGGCAATGCACTCAAGTGTTCTTGCCTGGAGAGTCCCAGGGATGGCAGAGCCTGGTGGGCTGCCTTCTATGGGATCGCACAGAGTCGGACACGACTGAAGTGACTTAGCGGCAGTTCAGTGCTCAAATACAGCCCATCTGAACTATGAAAACTGAAAGTGTTAAGGCTTCAGTTGCATCCGACTCTCTGTGACCCCATGGACTGTAACCCACCAGGCTCCTCTGTCTGTGAAATATTCCAGGCAAGAATGCTGGAGTGGATAACCATTCCCTTCTCCAGGGGATCTTCCCGACCCAGGGATCAAACCCTGGTCTCCCGTATTGCAGGCAGATTGTTTACCATCTGAGCCACCAGGGAAGCCCAATTTGAACTATAAATTAAATCAGTACCGAAAAAAGCTAAGCTTTGGGCTCTTTTCTAAATTTATATTTGTCAGTGTGACATTGTGATATAAGAAATATGTATTTAGTTCTTATCCCTGGTTCCTGGCACAAAGCTTCTAAAGCCTTTAGAATTTCCCTAGTGAGAGAAATGAGAGAATAGTCTTTTGTCATTTATAATAAGCACCTTCCAACCAGTCCTGAGATTACACTAGTTAGGTGACTTGGAGGATGCTGCTGCTGCTGCTGCTGCTGCTGCTAAATCGCTTCAGTTGTGCAAGACTCTGTGCGACTCCATGGACAGCAGCCCACCAGGCTCCCCCGTCCCTGGGATTCTCCAGGCAAGAACACTGGAGTGGGTTGCCGTTTCTTGGAGGATGAGGGCTAGTTAAACCCAGAGAAACTGACCACATGATGGGTAGAGATTGATTTAATCACAACTAGCTGATGATTAAACTAATGTTTATATAATGAAGCCTCCAGAAAAAACTATAGTCAAAGAGATTCAGAGAGCTCCTGGGTTGGTGAACACATTTAGGTGCTGGGGAGGTGGCATGCTGGCGAAGGCATGGAAGCTCCGTACCCCTAGCTTATACCTTGTCCTGTATACCTCTTTATCTGGACTTTCATCTATATCCTTTGGCGTATCCTTTATAATAAACTGGTAAATGTAAATAAATATATTCCTGAATCTATGAGTTATTCTAGCAAATTATCAAACCAGAGAAGAGAGTCAAGGGAGCTTCCAATTTATAACTGATCAATTAGCTGCACAGGTGACAACCTTGCCACTAGCTTGTAAAGTGGGGAGTAGTCTTGTGGAACAGTTTTTTTTTTTTTTAAATACTAGGCAGTTAGTGTCTGGAGAAGGCAATGGCACCCCACTCCAGTACTCTTGCCTGGAAAATCCCATGGACGGAGGAGCCTGGAAGGCAGCAGTCCATGGGGTTGCTGAGGGTCGGACACGACTGAGCGACTTCACTTTCACTTTTCACTTTCATGCATTGGAGAAGGAAATGGCAACCCACTCCAGTGTTCTTGCCTGGAGAATCCCAGGGATGGTGGGCTGCCTGCCGTCTTTGGGGTCGCACAGAGTCGGACACGACTGAAGCGACTTAGCAGCAGCAGCAGTAGCAGTTAGCGTCAGAATAAATTAAACTGTAGGACAACCAGCTGGTCTCCACAGAAGGTGGGAGAATTGGTTGGTGTGTGGAAATCCCCACATTTTTGATGTAAGAATGTTGTAAAAATACAGGAAAGCTTTGCTTTTAGTCAGTGAAAAGGAACAATATATTTAACTCTTGTGACCACATTTTTGAAACTTGAAGCTCCTCTTTAACATTCTTTCCGTCTTCTGCTTTAATTTTAAATGAGACACTTAGAGACATATAGGGGCTTCCCTGATGGTTCAAATGGTAAAGAATCCACCTGCAATTCAGGTGAGCCAGATTCAATCCCTGGGTTGGGAAGATCCCCTGGAGAAGGGAATTGTTACCCACTCCAGTATTCTTGCCTGGAGAATTCCATGGACAGAGGAGATATGGGGTCACAAAGAGTGCGATATGACTGAGTGACTAACACTTTCACTTAGCAATGTATATTTAATTTTTTAAATTTCAATTTATTTTAATTGGAGGCTAATTACTTTACAATATTGTATTGGTTCTGCCACACATGAACATGAATCCGCCATGGATGTACACATGTTCCCCATCCTGAACCCCGCTTCCACCTCCCTCCCTGTACCATCCCTCTGGGTCATCCCAGTGCACCAGCCCCGAGCATCCTGTATCCTGCATCGAACCTGGGCTGGTGATTCGTTTTGCTTCCCTCTAGAGTCCAAGTTCTCTGAGGCCAAAATTTTGTCTCTTCAAGTAGTGTCCTCAGCTACTATTTGAATACTGTGAAAATAATAAATGTTTGGGAGATATCTGAACATATATATATATATATATATATATATATATATATATATATATATCTTCTATTTATATATATATATATACACATCTATATATCTACATATATACACATACACAAAGTATTTATGTATCAGATATATAATATAAACATAGAGTATATACATATTGTGTGTATGTCTTGCCTAACAGTGATTTTTTCAACTCAGTTCTTCCCTCAGTATATTATTTTTTCTTCTTCCTGGAATTCATTTTAATGAAGACATATTGATGGCAAAGATCTTTGGTTTATAAAAATAATAAGACTATCACTCTGTTTAAATAATAGGTTAGCTGTTTTGACACAATGATTCTCAGTACTCTGGGGATTATTTTTATTTTTTACTTTTTTATGGCTGTTGTTATAACTGGAAATTTGCTGTCAGTGTAATTTCTAGATATTATGTCTTTTTTAATGATTTTAAGATTCTATTTTAAAAATTTGTTATCTTAATTTCTTATCTAAATAAGATTTCTTATTACTTGTTTGGAAAAATGTGCTTCCTTAATATGCTTCTCTCATTAAATCTGAAACATTCTCATTATTTCTGTCATCAAATTGTGCCTCTCCTTCTTTCCCTCACTCTTTTCCTTTAAGATCTCCTATCAGAAATATTTTTGTCCTTTCTCCATATCTCTTAATATATGATTTTCCAACCACATTATCTCTTGTGGTGCTTTCTGCATAATTTCTATTCTGTGCAATTCTTTCAGTTAACTACTTCTCCCTTAGATTCCAGTTAACCTGAATTTAAATGCTGCATTTAATTTTAATGCCTAAATATTTAATTTATAGGTATTAGCTTTGGTTCTTTTTCAAATCTGTCTGGTCCTTACTAAAATAGCTTATTTTCAATTTCTTCTACCACTATAACCGCTGTTATATACTTTATAGTTTACTAAATTGTTTAGTGCTACCTGTTGGTACAAGCATACAACAAACCTACAATTATATGTGCCATACATTTCTTGTAAATGTAGATTAGGTCAGTCAGGTGTTTTGAGTGAGTGGTCTTCCTTTTGCCTGTTTGAGTATATAGTCTCATTCAATATCCAGGGTTACCCTCCTCCTAATCCATACTGTCTTTTCCATTCTACAAGGATGAGAAAAAAAGAGAATGATGGCTGCATGTTGGAAGTTTGTATCAACTAGGTCAAGAAGTTACATATATTCACTTTAGACATATTCCATAGGCCAGAGCTTGGATGTATGGCCATAGCCAACTACAGGGGAAGCTTGGACATATACTCACTTCCTCTCTGAATCCAAGAAGAAGATGAAATAGGTTGGGAGAGCATCTTACCAGTCAATACCACAATAATTCTATTCAATAGTTCTTGACAGATTAATTATGCAATTTGTTTCTGTCCCATGCTGACCTTATATATTGTTTCCTCTTGTGTTTTGTTATTTTAGACTAAAAGATTATATTTAGTGGGATTTTATCTCAGAAATTCTGTGTTATCTGAGTTCCCAGACCTCACAAGTCAAGTAGTATAAATATTAATATAAAATCCATGTGAATGGAAGCATGTGGTCACAAAATGTCATGGGGAATAATTTTTTTCTACCTTATCCACAGCTCAAACTGAAACCCACAGTATTTCTTTTCATTTCCTTTTGAAAGCAGGCATTTTTTTTTTCTTTCCTCATTTACACAGAGGGCAGTGACCCTTTGAAAGTCAAGACTTCATATGTCTGTTTCTCAAATTCTCATATCCTACATTGACCCAGTACCTGCATAGCCATAAGCACTCATCTCTATGGCGATCACTATCAACAAATGTCAATAAGCATAGCTGAAGCATCAGTATTCACATTTTCTGTCCTAGTTTTCAACTTACATTTTGTTCTTTGGATCTTTATCAGCCAAATCTCTGGTTACCACTATAAAAACTTGCCTCTTGGCACAGCTCCTGTGTCTCATTTTCAGTGTGATGCTGCTGTTCTTATCTTCTGCTCTAGTTTTCTACTTACTATTTGTTTTTGGATCCATGATGTTGTACTTAAAATCCTGAGAATTTCACTTTTGATGAAATTATGAGAAAACAGAATGTTTTGTCATAAGAGAGTTTCAAAGAACCTTGTCTTCTATATTTCTGAAACAAATTTTTCCCTTATATCTTCTTTCTCTTAATTTCATGATATTTTAACAGCTTCAATGAACACAATTTATCTAACATTGTTTAAAGATAGATTTTATGATTAATCTCCTGCCAAGATATACAATATGTTTTTTATCTACTGCTTCTAATTATGCCACTGTCTTACACATTTTTCTTCTTCACAGTTTTTCAGATCTCCAAATTTTAGGTAAACCTTAACTGGATTTATCTATATATTTAACACATGCTTTGATTGTTACTGCATCTAGTATCCTATTTATTCCAAATGTATAGAGAATTCTTTCCTCTTAAATATTCTTAGTAAGTTTTTATGAATGTCTATGTGTGGTGAATTCTTACTTATTGTTTCTTTAGAGATTGTCTATTTCATGACTATTTTTAATGGTATTTTACCTAGGGTTGCAATTCTAAACGGATTTTTTTTTTTTTTTTCTGACCACCATATACATGTCATTTGCTGATGTCAAGTTTAATAGCAAGCTTATTGTTCTCAGTAATTATACTATCCTTTTCACCAGGCTGCTTATAAGATCTCTCTGAAGTTTGCTTTATAATATTTCTAAGTGTAGCTTTACTGTTATTTATCTTTATGCAGACAGATGATATGCCTAGTATTTGACAATATTAGGTATTATGGAATATTGTGAAATGTTTTAAGAGTATCAGTTCAGTTCAATTCAGTCGCTCAGTCATGTCCGACTCTTTGCGACCCCATGAATAGCAGCACGCCAAGCCTCCTTGTCCATCACCAACTCCCGGAGCTCACTGAGACTCACGTGCATTGAGTCAGTGATGCCATCCAGCGATCTCATCCTTTGTCGTCCCCTTCTCCTCCTGCCCCCAATTCTTCCCAGCATCAGAGTCTTTTCCAATGAGTCAACTCTTCACATGAGGTGGCCAAAGTAGTGGAGTTTCAGCTTTAGTAAGCGTCTTTTAATTTCATGGCTGCAGTCACCATCTGCAGTGATTTTGGAGCCTAAAAAAATAAAGTCTGACACTGTTTCCACTGTTTCCCCATCTATTTCCCATGAAGTGATGGGACCAGATGCCATGATCTTCGTTTTCTGAATGTTGAGCTTTAAGTCAACTTTTTCACTCTCCACTTTCATTTTCATCAAGAGGCTTTTTAGTTCCTCTTCACTTTCTGCCAAAGGGTGGTGTCATCTGCATATCTGAGGTTATTGATATTTCTCCCGGCAATCTTGATTCCAGCTTGTGCTTCTTCCAGCCCAGTGTTTCTCATGATGTACTCTGCATATAAGTTAAATAAGCAGGGTGACAGTATACAGCCTTGACGTACTCCTTTTCCTATTGGGAACCAGTCTGTTGTTCCATGTCCAGTTCTAACTGTTGCTTCCTGACCTGCATACAAATATAAATTGCTGTTATTGTTTTCTTAATGAGATTCTATTAGTTTATGTTAAACCATGGAATTCTATCCCACAATTCTTTTAAACTTCACATATTTTTATACTTTTTCACTCTGTTCTGCATTACTCTTAGTCCTTTCTTCCAGTTAATTAATTCTCTCTTCAGTTGTATCTAAACTGTTACTTTACCGATGCAATATGCTTTAAATTTTAATAATAATTTGCATTTCTCAAATTCCATTTGTAAGCCTACATCCCTTGCCTCGTGATATCTTATTTTTAAGATTGTGTCCTAATTGTTTAAAATATTAATTTTATTGTCTACCATAGCTCTTTTATGGGCTTCCCTGATGGCTTAGTAGTAAAGAATTTGCCTGCCAATGTGGGATATTTGGGTTCGGTACCTGGGTCAGGAAGATTCCCTGGAGATGAAAGTGGCAATCCCACTCTAGTATTCTTGCCTGGGAAATCCCATGGACAGAGGAGCCTGGTGTTGTACAGTCCATGGGAGTCACAGAATATTCAGACACAGTTTAGTGACTAAACAACAACCACTTTTATAAATTACTGGCATTCTAAACCTACCTTTATTTTATATTCATTGTATTCAGTCATGTTAGTTTCTTAATGGCCTTGTAATTTTATTTTTTTAGCTCAAAGCATGTTGTGTTTTATCTATGGAAATACTGTATAATATACCTTGTCAAAGAGTAGGACCAAAAACCCAGGGGTCAAAGCCAAGTACCAAAGGGAAAACAAGTCAGAAATCCTCCAGAATGTACAGAGAACAGGACTGAGTCTTCATCAAAAAACTTCCATCATGTACCTGGGATATGGACCAATCATTGTTATATAACATTATGCCATCTTTTTAAGTGGATATATCACTAGAACTTATCCATTCCTGTATAACCAATTATATTATGTATGCTGGGGGAAAAGTGTGGGCAGAGGATGTAGAAAATGTATTTCTCCTTCACAGGTTTTCATATCAAGAGTAACAGTATCTGACAAACTTCATCCTACCTGGATCTGATTTAGATTTTGAGATCTAGACCTTTAGCCTGAGCATAATGTAATATAATGTAATTATAATTTTTACATTATAATTAATATAATGTAATGAAATATAATTTTTGAGGAATCTTGGGAGAAGGTAGATATATTTTTCAAGTGGAATTAATATAAATAATTTTTAGCCCAAATGCAGATTGTGGTGGTTTTAAAACATGTCGATAAACAATGGAAACTGTGACAGACTATTTTCTTGGGCTCCAAAATCACAGCAGATGATGACTGCAGCCATGAAATTAAAAGATGCTTGCTCCTTGGAAGAAAAGCTGTGACAAACCTAGACAGCATATGAAAAAGCAGGGACATTACTTTGCCAAAAATGTCCATATAGTCAGAGCTTTGGTTTTTCAAATAGTCATGTACGGATGTGAGAGCTGGACAACAAAAAGACTGAGCACCCAAGAATGGACATTTCCAAATTATGGTGCTGGAGAAGACTCTTGAGAGTCCCTTGGACTGCAAGGAGATCCAACCAGTCCATCATGAGGGAGATCAGTCCTGGATATTCATTGGAAGGACTGATACTGAAGCCAAAGCTCCAATACTTTGGCCACCTGATGCAAAGAGCCAACTCAATGGAAAAGACTGATGCTGGGAATGATTGAAGGCAGGAGGAGAAGGGGACAACAGAGCATGAGACGGTTGGATGGCATCACCGACTCAATGGACAAGAGTTTGAGCAAAAAGTAGAGAAGGACAGGGAGGCCGGGCGTGCTGCAGTCCGTGAAGTCTCAAAGAGTCACACACAACTGAGTGACTGAAAAACAACAACAACAGCAAATCCTTTAACACTTCTCTCACTGTGCCTAGTTTCTGTACTTCCTTTGTTTGAATCTTGGCTGATAATATCTCACTTTTAACATGTGGAATGTAGTGCATATGATGCTGCAAGACTTCTGAAACTATATTATATTATAAATGGCAATGCTGATTCTGACTTGTTTGCTTTTGGAACCTTGAGGTTACCATATAGTGGAGAAGCCCAGATTACATGTAAAGGCCATATGTTGGTCCTTCCTCAAAGCTAAGCTAAAGTTTCTAGACAAAAGCCAAAATCAACTCACAGATATGTGAAGACTTTGGTTGATTCCAGCCACAGCTATGGAGTCACCTCTGCCTGTCAAGTTTTCAGAAGCCTATACCTCAGGCATCATGCAACAAGTAAAACTCTTATACTATGAAATTTCTGAATTCCAAATCCACAGAACTCATGAGTGTATGAAAAGGTTTTCTTAAGCCAATAGTTTTGTGGGAATTTGTTATACAGAAATAGTAACTTTAATAGGCTTATAAATTTACATTTATTTTATAAGCTAGAAATTTGTAATGCTTTATCCTAAAACTCTTGTGTGGCCTACGTTTAGAGTTTGTGCTGCCACAGAAATTCAACTAGCTTGGAGTTTAATTTTATATTTATTTATCAGCTAGACTTCTTCAGAATCAAGTTATGGCATACACTGAACCCACACCTATTGAATGGCACACATGTAGTTGCAAACTTGTAGAAGACAACCCCAGCTGGAGCCAAAAAAAAAAAACCCATAAATATTTATTTTTTATTTTTCTTATCTGTGGGTTGTTTATTAGCTAGTTTTTTTTTTTTTTCACTGAAAGTTAGTTTTACAGTAGGGGTTTCATTTTAAAACATTAACCTTTCAGAATCCATATACAGAGTTTTCTTCCTGTATAGATAGTAAGTCCCAAATCTCTAGGTTATAGAAAAGTTCTGATTTATCTTCACATATCCACCAACTTAGGAAAGCTACAAATTCAGCCTCAGCCTTGGATGCTAACTGAGTTTGAACTCTTTCTTCTTTATAGAAAATGAAGACTTGTGCTTTCCTTGTAAGATCTCAGTTATGCATACTTAATATAATTTGTTGTGTATATCCAGCTACATACAACAGAAAGTTTTTCAAGTTACATATTCATGCATATTGCTATCCTATATTTTACTTGTTCTGATGAACAAAAAATAGTACTATTCAAAAATATAAGAAATAAAATGATAGAGATATGATCAGGAACTAATGAATTGAAATCAACAAATACATAGAATCAACAAACAGGAGTTCGTATCTTTGAATAACTGGACAAAATTTAAAAAACTCTCACAAGAGTTATCAGGAAAAAAAGCAGAAAAGAAATTTAAAAGTTATTAAGAGTGAAGACATAACTATAGACACAGTTGGGAAACAATATAAAAATCAAACAAACAAGCATGGCAAAACTATGTATTACATAATTTAAGTAGATAGAAATCAACAAAGGGTAAAATTTATAGTGTATTATTTATTAAAATGACCAAGATAAGAAAAAAAAATTATAAATTTGAGGCAGCAGGAAAGAAAGGGATGAAAATAAGGACATTCAAAAGTTGTGTAATGTTCTATTATTCTTAGCCTGCTTGATGAATTCACAAGTATTCATGGTAGTGGTGGTTTAGTCTCTTAAGTCGAGTCTGACTCTTGCGACCCTGTGGAATGTAGGCTGCCAGACTCCTCTGTTGATGGGATTCTCCAGGGAAGAATACCAGAGTGGGTTTCCATTTCCTTCTCCAGGGGATCTTCCTGACCTAGAGATCAAACTCATATCTCCTGCATTGCAGGAAGATTCCTGACTGACTGAGCCACCAGGGAAGACATCACAAGTACTCATAGTATATTTTATATTATACATTGTACTAATTCTGTTTGTGTATGAAATATTTAATAATTATATTTTTAAACCTTCATGTTTTTAAAGGATAATAGCAGACTTATGAAAGTAATTTATCTATGTGGCTATATTTTACTGTCAATTCAGAAAATATGATACTTATACATCTAATTGGATATCTAGCTTGGAGGTAGAAGAAAATGTAATTTAATACAGCTATGATTACTTGCATTGCAAAAAACAACTTGTATCTTGAATATTTTATCTATGACTATTCTTTCACACAACTTCTCTTCACTATAAAAGAGAATATGTAATTAATTAAAACAAAAACTTCTTCTTGACTAAACATAAATCATATTTTTATTAAGATAGTTCATATAACAAATATTCCAAGCTAGCATTTACCATAAAATAACCATATTTTAATATTTAATATTAACATTATATAGTATTTCTCTGCTGTGTTTGCTCAGGCAATTTCCTATGTGGTTTTATTTGGCATTTTTCATTTTTCTTTCCTGTCTTAATGATCCAGAAATTTAAAAGAGGTTATGACGTATTCTGTAAATTTGTTCAGACCTTGAAATATTCAAATAATGGGCAATATACCTTTGTAAAGCATAGGCATGTTAGTCTTTGATTCTTTTTATGGCTTAGACTGCTTTACGACGTTCTCTCAATAAAAACCATAAAATTAAAATGACCATGGAAGGGTTTATGAAGCGCCTCTGACCCAATATGCTGAAGCTAATGGTAACAAAATTGTTTCCTAAATCTGCTAAAATACCTGGAGGGAGCAATTTTACAATACATGGCAGACAGGAGGTCTGGGAAATCCATTTCTGGGGAAACCCTTCCTCTGGCAGCTGCATATAGAAAGAAAAGTGTCAATGTCCACCAATTATATTTTAAATATTGCAAAATATATGTCAGGCAATACCTTAGCTAGTGTTCCTTATAGAGAAACAAATGAGAAAAACCTTGACAAAAACTATAGTACAATTATTAATGAAATCATGAACCTTAATAGTTACTAGAGCAATACTCAAGTTCCATCTCTCATTGCATTTCTCTTCTAATAGTAGAGGCAAGAAATGAATGAAACATTGGCTTACTGAATTAAATACCTCTCACCATTATGTCATGAAAATAAAAATACCATGTGAAGGATCTAAGTTTATAGGAATGGAATTTATCCTCAAATTATAGTAACAGAGTTTTTTCTCCAAACGTCTTAATATATTTTACTCTCTACCTTACGTCTTTTATATAAGGGAGTTGAAACTTACATATGCATGTTCAGTTCCTCAGTTGTGTCCAACTCTTTGCAACCCCGTGGACTATAGCCTGCCAGGCTCCTCTGTCCATGGGATTTTCCAGGCAAGACTACTGGGTTGGATTGCCATTTCCTCCTCTAGAGGTTGTTCCCAACCCAAGGATCAAACCCGTGTCTACTGTGTTTCTTGCACTGGCAGGCAGATACTTTATCACCAGTGCCACCTGGGAAGTCTCTTAAGGGGCAATGAGTCATAACTGTTTTACAGTAACAACAGTGATCAGTAGTAACATCAGTAGCAACAACAATAGTAACATCAAAGATCACTGATCACAAATCACTATAGCAAATATAATAATAATGAAAAATTTGAAACATTTCTAGACATACCAAAAGATGACATAGAGATGTGAAGTTAGCAAATGTTATTGGGAAAACAGCATCAATAAACTTGCTCAAGGCAGGCAAACTTGCACAAACCTTCAAAGTTGTTTTTTTTTTTTTTTTTTTTTAAAGCAATATTTGTGCAGTGAAATAAAGGAAGGTGCAATAAAAGGAGAAATGCCTGTATTTTATTTTTAACATCTAAATTAGTGTCAAATGATATTATCTTTAGTCTTTTTTAAATATATGCAGGAGGTGGCCCTAAGATGGCAGAGGAATAGGATGGGGAGATCACTTTCTCCCCCACAAATTCACCAAAAGAACATTTAAATGCTGAGTAAATTCCACAAAACAACTTCTGAATGCTGGCAGAGGACATCAGGCACACAGAAAAGCACCACATTGTCTTTGAAAGGAGGTATAAAAAATATAAAAGACAAAAAAAGAGACAAAAAATGGAAGGATGGAGCTCCATCCTGGGAAGGGAGTCTTAAAAAGAGAGAAGTTTCCAAACACCAGGAAGCACTCTCACTGCCAAGTCTGTGGCGAGCCTTGGAAGCACAGAGGGCAACATAATAGGGAGGAAAAATAAGTAAATAATTAAAATCCACAGATTACAAGCCCAGCAGTAACTCCCCCAGCAGAGAAGCAGCACAGAGGCCTGCACCCACCGCTAGCCAGCGGGGGCTGGGCATGGAGGCGCGGGCTGCATCGCTTAGAGTAAGGATAGGGCCTGAATGCCCCCACAATAATCAGAGCGATCTAATTTGGGCTAGCAAACCAGACTTTGGGATAGCTACCATGCGAAAAGCCCTAAGACTCCACCAGGCCCACACACAGAACAAAGGGCTGAACAGAACTAGCAGACTGCAGACAATCCCCCTCCAGTGACAGGCAGCCAGAGCCGAAACAGGGCAATCGGAGCCCCAGAGAGACATTATCTACCTAACTGCAAGCAGGCTTCTTTGCTAAGACTTCTTGGGGTTCTGGACAGTAATCATCCACCTGAGAAGTTGCACCAGTTGTACACCCAAAAAACCAAGCGGCAGTTATAGGAGAGGCGATAAGTCGTAGTGACCACGCTCTCCAAACACCTCATCACCAGAGCTGCTCTGAGCTGGGAAGGGCACAAAACGCAGGCCCAACAGAGTCTGTGCCTCTGAGGACTACCTGAGTGCCTGAACCTGAGCGGCTTAGACCTGGGAGGTGCATGCAGCCCAGGGCCGGCCTCAGATGGTTACCAGCAGAGCAACCTAGAGCCTGAGCTGTATGGGCAGGGAGGGTGCATGCTCCATGAGTGGGGACAGGCCCAGTGGCTGAGACACTGCGAGCACATGCCAGTGTTATTTGTTTTCAGCATCCCTCCCTCCCCACAGTGAGACTGAACAAGTGAGCCTAAAAAAACAAAAAAAAAAAAAAAAAAAAAGTGTCCGCCACTGCCCCCCTTGTGTCAGGGCAGAAATCAGACACTGAAGAGACCAGCAAACAGAAGAAGCCAAAACAGAGGGAACCAACTTGGAAGTGACAGGTGCAATAGATTAAAACCCTGTCGTTAGTACTGACTACATAGCAAGGGGCCTATAGATCTTGAGAAACATAAGCTGGACCAATGAACTATCTGAAAATGAACCGACCCCAAATTGCCCACAACAACACCAAAGAAAGTCCTAGATATATATTTTTACTATTTTTACGATTGTTCTTTTCTTTTTTTCTTTTTTCTTTCTTTTTTAACTTTTTTAAAAATTTTAGTCCTCTATTACTTCTTTAATTTTCATTTTTATAACCTACTATTACTTTAAAAAAAGACTATTTTTAAAGCAAACTTCATATTTTTTAAATAATTTTTGTGATTTGTTTTTTTCTTCTTCTTCTTTTCTTTAATATTGTATTTTTGAAAATCCAACCTATACTCTATAATTTTAATATTTGCTTTTTGGGAATTTGTTATCAATTTTGTACCTTTAAGAACACAATTTTCAGTACCCATTTTTACTGGGAGCGAGATTACTGGCTTGATTTCTCTCTCCCTCTTTGGACTCTCCTTTTTCTCCACCAGGTCGCCTCTGTGTCCTCCCTCCCCCCTCTCTTCTCTACCCAACTCTCTGAATCTCTGTGTGTTCCAGGTGGAGAACACTTAGGGAATTGATTACTGGCTGTATCTGTCTCTCTCCTTTTCATTCCCCCCTTTTATCCTCCTGGCCACCTCTGTCTTCTTCCTCCCTCTTCTCTTCTCTGTATAACTCCATGAACATCTCTGAGTGGTCCAGACTGTGGAGCACAGATAAGGAAGTGATTGCTGGCTAGCTTGATCTCTCCTCTTTTGATTCCACCTCATCTCATTGGGGTCACCTCTAACTCCCTCCTCCCTCTTCTCTTCTCCATGTAACTCTGAGAACCTCTCTGGGTGTCCCTCACTGTGGAGAAACTTTTCACCTTTAACCTAGATGTTTTATCAATGGTGCTATATATAAGGAGAAGTCTTGAGACTACTGTAAAAATAAGACTGAAAACCAGAAGCAGGAGACTTAAGTCCAAATCCTGAGAACATCAGAGAACTCCTGACTCCAGGGAACATTAATCGATAGGAGCTTATCAAATGCCTCCATACCTACACTGAAACCAAGCACCACCCAAGCGCCAACAAGTTCCAGAGCAACACATACCACGCAAATTTTCCAGCAACACAGGAACACAGCCCTGAGCTTCAACATACAGGCTGCCCAAAGTTACTCCAAAACCACTGACATCTCATAACTGGTTATTAGACACTTCATTGAACTCCAGAGAGAAGAAATCCAGCTCCACCCACCAGAATGCCGACACAAGCTTCCCTAACTAAGAAACCTTGACAAGCCACCTATACAACCCCACCCACAGTGAGGAAATTCCATAATAAAGAGAACTCCACAAACTGCCAGAATAAAGAAAGGCCGCCCCAAACTCAGCAATATAAACAAGATGAAGAGACAGAGGAATACCCAGCAGGTAAAGGAACAGGATAAATGCCCACCAAACCAAACAAAAGAGGAAGAGATAGGGAATCTGCCTGATAAAGAATTCGAATAATGATAGTGAAAATGATCCAAAATCTTGAAATAAAAATAGAATCACAGATAAATAGCCTGGAAACAAGGATTGAGAAAATACAAGAAAGATTTAACAAGGACCTAGAAGAAATAAAAAGGAGTCAATATATAATGAATAATACACTAAATGAGATCAAAAACACTCTGGAGGCAACAAATAGTAGAATAAGGGAGGCAGAAGATGGGATTAGTGAAGTAGAAGATAGAATGGTAGAAATAAATGAATCAGAGAGGAAAAAGAAAAACACATTAAAAGAAATGAGGACAATCTCAGAGACCTCCAGGACCATGTTAAACGCTCCAACATTCGAATCATAGGGGTCCCAGAAGAAGAAGACAAAAAGAAAGACCATGAGAAAATACTTGAGGAGATAATAGTTGAAAACTTCCCTAAAATGGGGAAGGAAATAATCACTCAAGTCCAAGATACCCAGAGAGCCCCAAACAGGATAAACCCAAGGTGAAACACCCCAAGACACATATTAATCAAATTAACAAAGATCAAACACAAAGAACAAATATTAAAAGCAGCTAGGGAAAAACAAAAAATATCACACAAGGGAATTCCCATAAGGATAACAGTTGATCTTTCAATAGAAACTATTCAGGCCAGGAGGGAATGGCAAGACATACTTAAAGTGATAAAAGAAAATAACCTACAGTCCAGATTACTGTACCCAGCAAGGATCTCATTCAAATATGAAGGAGAAATAAAAAGCTTTATAGACAAGCAAAAGCTGAGAGAATTCAGCACCACCAAACCAGCTCTCCAACAAATGCTAAAGGATATTCTCTAGACAGGAGACACAAAAATGGTGTATAAACTCAAACCCAAAACAATAAAGTAAATTGCAATGGGATCATGCTTATCAATAATTACCTTAAATGTAAATGTGTTGAATGCCCCAACCAAAAGACAAAGACTGGCTGAATGGATACCAAAACAAGACCCCTATATATACTGTCTACAAGAGACCCACCTCAAAACGGGGGACACATACAGACTGAAAGTGAAGGGCTGAAAAAAGATATTCCATGCAAATAGAGATCAAAAGAAAGCAGGAGTAGCAATACTCATATCAGAAAAAGATAGACGTTAAAACAAAGACTGTGAAAAGAGACAAAGAAGGTCACTACATAATGATCAAAGGATCAATCCAAGAAGAAGATATACCAATTATAAATATATATGCACCCAACATAGGAGCACCACAATATGTAAGACAAATGCTAACAAGTATGAAAGGGGAAATTAACAATAATAACACAATAATAGTGGGAGACTTTAATACCCCACTCACACCAATGGATAGATCAACTAAACAGAAAATTAACAAAGAAACACAAACTTTAAATGATACAATAGACCAGTTAGACCTAATTGATATCTATAGGACATTTCACCCCAAAACAATGAATTTCACGTTTTTCTCAAGCACACACGGAACCTTCTCCAGGATAGATCACATTCTGGGCCATAAATATAGACATGGTAAATTCAAAAAAATTGAAATCATTCCAAGCATCTTTTCAGACCACAATGCAGTAAGATTAAATCTCAATTACACTATTTACAATAGCCAGGACATTGAGGCAACCTAGATGTCCATCAGCAGATGAATGGATAAGAAAGCTGTGGTACATATACACAATGGAGTATTACTCGGCCATTAAAAAGAATACATTTGAATCAGTTCTAATGAGGTGGATGAAACTGGAGCCAATTATACAGAGTGAAGTAAGCCAGAAAGAAAAAACACCAATACTGTATACTAACACGTATATATGGAATTTAGAAAGATGATAACAATAACCCTGTATACAAGACAGCAAAAGAGACACTGATGTATAGAACAGTCTTTTGGACTCTGTGGGAGAGGGAGAGGATTGGATGATTTGGGAGAATGGCATTCAAATATGTATAATATCGTATATGAAACGAGTCACCAGTCTAGGTTTGATGCATGATACTGGATGCTTGGGGATGGTGCATGGGGACTACCCGGAGGAATGGTACAGGGAGGGAGGAGGGAGGAGGGTTCGGGGTGGGGAGCACATGTATGCCTATGGCAGATTCATTTTGATGTATGGCAAAACCAATACAATGTTGTAAAGTAAAATTAAAAAAAAAGAAAAAAAAAAAAAAAAAAACAACAACAAATAGGGTGAAAAAAAATCTCAATTACAGGAGAAAAACTATTAAAAATTCCAACATATGAAGGCTGAACAACACGCTGTTGAAGAACCAACAAATCACAGAAGAAATCAAAATACACATAGAAATTAATGAAAATGAAAACACAACAACCCAAAACCTATGGGACACTGTAAAGCAGTGCTGAGGGGAAATTTCATAGCAATGCAGGCATATCTCAAGAAACCAGAAAAAAAAAGTCAAATAAATAATCTAACTGGGAAATTCTGAAAGAGATGGGAATACCAGAGCACCTGACCTGCCTCTTGAGAAATCTGTATGCAGGTCAGAAAGCAACAGTTAGAACTGGACATGGAACAACAGACTGGTTCAAATAGGAAAAGGAGAACGTCAGGGCTGTATATTGTCACCCTGCTTATTTAACTTATATGCAGAGTACATCATGAGAAACCCTGGACTGGAAGAAGCACATGCTGGAATCAAGATTGCTGGGAGAAATATCAATAACCTCAGATATGCAGATGACACCACCCTTATGGCAGAAAGTGAAGAGGAACTAAAAAGCCTCTTGATGGAAGCAAAAAAGGAGAGTGAAAAAGTTGGCTTAAAGCTCAACATTCAGAAAACGAAGATCATGGCATTTGGTTCCATCACTTCATGGGAAATAGATGGGGAAACAGTGCCAGACTTAATTTTGGGGGCTCCAAAATCACTGCAGACTGTGACTGAAGCCATGAAATGAAAAGACTCTTACTTCTTAGAAGAAAAGTTATGTCCAACCTAGACAAGCATATTCAAAAGCAGAGACATTACTTTGCCAACAAAGGTCTGTCTAGTCAAGGCTATGGTTTTTCCAGTGGTCATGAATGGATGTGAGAGTTGGACTGTGAAGAAGGCTGAGTGCTGAAGAATTGATGCTTTTGAACTGTGGTGTTGGAGAAGACTCTTGAGAGTCCCTTGAACTGCAAGGAGATCCAAGCAGTCCATTCTGAAGGAGATCAGCCCCGGGATATCTTTGGAAGGAATGATGCTAAAGCTGAAACTCCAGTACTTTGGCTACCTCATGCGAAGAGTTGACTCATTGGAAAAAACTCTGATGCTGGGAGGGATTGGGGTCAGGAGGAGAAGAGGATGACAGAGAATGAGATAGTTGGTTGGCATCACTACTTGATGGACGTGAGTCTGAGTGAACTTCGGCGGTTGGTAATGGACAGGGGGTCCTGGCGTGCTTCGATTCATGGGGTTGTAAAAAGTCTGACACGACTGAGTGACTAAAATGAACTAAACACCTAAAGCAACTAGAAAAGGAAGAAATTAAGAACCCCAAGGTAATAGAAGGAAAGAAATCTTAAAAATTAGGGCAAAAATAAATGCAAAAGAAACAAAGGAGATCATAGCAAAAATCAACAAAGTCAAAAGCTGGTTCTTTGAAAGGATAAATAAGATTGATAAAGCATTAGCCAGACTCATCAAGAAACAAACGGAGAAAAATCAAATCAATAAAATTAGAAATGAAATTGGAGAGATCACAACAGACAACACAAAAATACAAAGGATCATAAGAAACTACTATTAGCACTTATATGCAAATAATATGGACAACGTGGAAGAAATGGACAAATTGTTAGAAAAGTACAACTTTCCAAAACTGAATCAGGAAGAAATAGAAAATATTAACAGACCCATCACAAACATGGAAATTGAAACTGTAATCAGAAATTTTCCAGCAAACAAAAGCCCAGGTCCAGACAGCTTCACAGCTGAATTCTACCAAAAATTTAGAAAAGAGCTAACACCTATCCTATTCAAATTCTTCCAGAAAATTGCAGAGGAAGGTAAACTTCCAAACTCATTCTATGAGGCCACCATCACCCTAATACCAAAACCTGACAAAGATGCCACAAAAAATAAAAAAAAAACTACAGGCCAATATCACTGATGAACATAGAAGCAAAAATCCTTAACAAAATTCTAGCAATCAGAATCCAACAACACATTAAAAAGATCATACACCATGACCAAGTGGGCTTTATCCCAGGGATGCAAGGATTATTCAATATTCACAAATCAATCAATGTAATACATCACATCAACAACTTGAAAAATAAAAGCCATATGATTATCTCAATAGATGCAGAGAAAGCCTGTGACAGAATTCAACATCTATTTATGATAAAAACTCTCCAGAAAGCAGGAATAGAAGGAACACACCTCAACATAATAAAAGCTATATATGACAAACCCACAGCAAAAATCTTCCTAAATGGTGAAAAATTGAAAGCATTTCCCCTAAAGTCAGGAACAAGACAAGGGTGCCCACTTTCACCACTACTACTCAACATAGTTTTGGAAGTTTTGGCCACTGCAATCAGAGCAGAAAAAGAAATAAAAGGAATCTAAATTGGAAAAGAAGAAGTAAAACTCTCACTGTTTGCAGATGACATGATCCTCTACATAGAAAACCATAAAGACTCCACCAGAAAATTACTAGAGCTAATCAATGAATATAGTGTAGTTGCAGGAGATAAAATCAACACACAGAAATCCCTTCCATTCCTATACACTAATAATTAGAAAATAGAAAGAGAAATTAAGGAAACAATTCCATTCACCATTGCAAGGAAATAATAAAATACTTAGGAATATATCTACCTAAAGAAACTAAAGACCTATATATAGAGAACTATAAAACACTGGTGAAAGATATCAAAAAGGACACTAATAGATGGAGAAATATACCATGTTCATGGATTGGAAGAATCAATATAGTGAAAATGAGTATATTATCCAAAGCAATCTATAGATTCAATGCAATCCCTATAAAGCTACCAACAGTATTTTTCACAGAGCTAGAAGAAATAATTTCACAATTTGTATGGAAATACAAAAAAACCTTGAAAAGCCAAAGCAATCTTGAGAAAGAAGCATGGAACTGGAGGAATCAACCTGCCTGACTTCAGGCTCTACTACAAAGCCACAGTCATCAAGACAGTATGGTACTGGCACAAAAACAGAAATATAGATCAATGGAACAAAATAGAAAGCCCAGAGATAAACCCATGCACCTATGGACAACTTATCTTTGACAAAGGAGGCAAGAATATACAATGGAGAAAAGATAATCTCTTTAACAAGGGGTGCTGGGAAAACTGGTCAAACACTTGTAAAAGAATGAAACTGGAACACTTTCTAACACCATACATAAAAATAAACTCAAAATGGATTAAAGATCTAAACATAAGACCAGAAACTATAAAACTCTTAGAGGAGAACAAAGGCAAAACACTTTCTGACATAAATCACAGTGGGATCCTCTATGACCCACCTCCCAGAATAATGGAAATAAAAACAAAAACAAATGGGACCTAATTAAACTTAAAAGCTTCTTCACAACAAAAGAAACTATAAGTAAGGTGAAAAGACAGCTTTCAGAATGGAGAAAATTATAGCAAATGATGCAACTGACAAACAACTAATCTCAAAAATATACAAGCAACTCCTGCAGCTCAATTCCAGAAAAATAAACGACCCAATCAAAAAATGGTCCAAAGAACTAAATAGACATTTCTCCAAAGAAGACATACAGATGGCTAACAAACAAATGAAAAGATGCTCAACATCACTCATTATCAGAGAAATGCAAATCAAAACCACTATGAGGTACCATTTCACACCAGTCAGAATGGCTGTGATTCAAAATCTACAAGCAATAAATTCTGGAGAGGATGTGGACAAAAGGGAACCCTCTTACACTGTTGATGGGAATGCAAACTAGTACAGCCACTATGGAGAACAGTGTGGAGATACCTTAAAAAACTGGAAATAGAACTGCCATACGACCCATCAATCCCACTGCTGGGCATTCACACTGACGAAACCAGAATTGAAAGAGACCCATGTACCCCAATGTTCATCGCAGCACTGTTTATAATAGCCAGGACATGGAAGCAACCTAGATGTCCATCAGCAGATGAATGGATAAGAAAGCTGTGGTACATATACACAATGGAGTATTATTCAGCCATTAAAAAGAATACATTTGAATCAATTCTAATGAGGTGGTTAAAACTGGAGCTGATTATACAAAGTGAAATAAGCCAGAAAGAAAAACACCAATACAGTATACTAATGCATATATATGGAATTTAGAAAGATTGTAATGATAACCCTGTATGCGAGACAACAAAAGAGACACAGATGTATCTAACAGTCTTTTGGACTCTGTGTGAGAGGGAAAGGGGGATGATTTGGGAGAATGGCATTGAAACATGTGTAACATCATATAAGAAATGAATCGCCAGTCTAGGTTCAATGCAGGAAACAGGATGCTTGGGGCTGGTGCACTGGGATGACCCAGAGGAATAGTATGGGGAGGGAGGTGGGAGGGGGTTCAGGATTGGGAACATGTGTACACCCGTTGCAGATTCATGTTGATGAACAAGCTGGAATCAAGATTGCTGGGAGAAATATCAATAACCTCAGATATGCAGATAATACCACCCTTATGGCAGAAAGTGAAGAGGAACTAAAAAGCCTCTTGATGAAAGTGAAAGTGGAGAGTGAAAAGTTTGGCTTAAAGCTCAACATTCAGAAAACGAAGATCATGGCATCTGGTCCCATCACTACATGGGAAATAGATGGAGAAACAGTGGAAACAGTGTCAGACTTTATTTTTCTGGGCTCCAAAATCACTGTAGATGGTGACTGCAGCCATGAAATTAAAAGACGCTTACTCCTTGGAAGGAAAGTTATGACCAACCTAGATAGCATATTCAAAAGCAGAGACATCACTTTGCCAACAAAGGTTCGCCTAGTCAAGACTATGGTCTTTCCTGTGGTCATGTATGGATGTGAGAGCTGGACTGTGAAGAAGGCTGAGCGCCGAAGAATTGATGCTTTTGAACTGTGGTGTTGGAGAAGACTCTTGAGAGTCCCTTGGACCGCAAGGAGATCCAACTAGTCCATTCTGAAGGAGATCAGCCCTGGGATTTCTTTGGAAGGAATGATGCTAAAGCTGAAACTGCAGTACTTTGGCCACCTCATACGAAGAGTTGACTCATTGGAGAAGACTCTGATGCTGGGAGGGATTGAGGGCAGGAGGAGAATGGGATGACAGAGGATGAGATGGCTGGCTGGCATCACTGACTCGATGGATGTGAGTCTGAGTGACCTCTGGGAGCTGGTGATGGACAGGGAGGCCTGGCGTGCTGCAGTTCATGGGGTCGCAAAGAGTCAGACATGACTGAGCAACTGATCTGATCTGATCTGATCTGATGGCAAAACAAATACAATATTGTAAAGTAATTAGCCTCTAATTAAAATAAATAAATAAATAAAATATATGAATTAAGTGCTATAAGTTCTTATGAAGAACTTTGATTTTAGCATATACAATTTGGGACTTCCCTGGTGGCTCAGAGGGTAAAGCTTCTGCTTGCATCGCGGAAGGCCTAGGTTCAATCCCTGTGTCGGGAAGATCCCCTGGAGAAAGAAATGGCAACCCACTCCAGTATTCTTCCCTGAAATATCCCACGGACAGAGAAGCCTGTTAGGCTACAGTCCATGGGCTAGCAAAGACTCAGACATGACTGAGCGACTTCACTTTGACTTTTGACTTTTGATATACAATTTGATATTATGTGTTTAATATTACATATAGTCTCTCTGTATATACATATAGGTATGATATTTTTATTTAGTACTTGAAAGATACTGTTCTCTTTACTGTCATCTATGTTCTGCCACAAAGTCAACTCAGTCTGACATTCTTTTGCAGGCAATACTGATTTTTTTTCTCTGTATGCTATTAAGATGGTCTAAATTTTGATGCAAAGAAGTTTCTATGCAATTTGATTTGCTTTGGATGTGTTCAACTTTATACATCTGAGGATTTATAAAGACATGACATCTTGCCTGATGTCTTCACTCAAAGATTGTGTATTATTAATACTTTAGCCCGTTGCCTGCTGCTGCTGCTGCTAACTCACTTCAGTCATGTCCGACTCTGTGTGACCCCATAGACGGCAGCCCACCAGGCTCCCCCGTCCCTGGGATTCTCCAGGCAAGAACATTGGAGTGGGTTGCCATTTCCTTCTCCAATGGATGAAAGTGAAAAGTGAAAGTGAAGTCGCTCAGTCGTGTCCGACCCTCAGCGATCCCATGGACTACAGCCTACCAGGCTCCTCCATCTGTCGGATTTTCCAGGCAGAAGTACTGAAGTGGGGTGCCATTGCCAGTCACCTCAATAGCTGGATTCATTTAAAGACTTACTTCCCCACATGTATGGTACCTAAATGAAACATCTTAAATAGTTGGAGACTGGGAACAGCTGGGACTCCTCAGTTAGGTCTCTACATATGTATATGTTCTCTCCAGCTAAGAATTTCAGGGAACTTGTACATTATTATACTGCAGCCTAGAGCTCCAAATGCTCATGTTCTAAAAGAGAGGGCTGGGTGGAGTCTGTGTGCCTTTTACAACCTTTCTTCAGAAATCACATAGTATCAATTCTGTCATGTTCTATTATATGAAGTTTAAGTGATATATCCATATTTAAGAGGAGGGAACTATTTTAGAAGAGGGTGTGAGACAAGGTATAAATATTAGTGAGGCCAAATTTGGAAATTACAATAGAATATAAATCACCTGAGAACTTTTAAGATAATTTCATTGGCTATAGTTTATTTTGAAGATTCAGGTAAAATGAATGAGTTCTGAAAGATACTTATGATTTCAGGTTTTCAGGGGAGTCTCAAAAATCAAGACCAAGACATGGAAGTTTCCTCTGTGGACTGGATTTTTTCATGATAGTGCTGGTGGGCTGCAGTCCATGGGTCGCTAAGAGTCAGACACGACTGAGCGACTTCACTTTCACTTTTCACTTTCGTGCGTTGGAGAAGGAAATGGCAACCCACTCCGGTGTTCTTGCCTGGAGAATCTCAGGGACGGGGCCGCCTGGTGGGCTGCCGTCTATGGGGTCGCGCGGAGTTGGACATGACTGAAGCGACTTAGCAGCAGCAGCTGGTTAAGTTTATCATTTTATTAAACAGCAGTCCTTATTTAGGTAGGGTTGCCTGTTTCAGTCTCCCAACATTGCACTAATCAAATTGCAGACTCAAGGCTTTCTTTTTCATCCATCCATGCCTATTAAAGCTTATATCTGTGTGATTTTTACCCTTACAGAGGGAGTGGAATAGAGCAAAGAAGGGAACATTGAGAAAGCTTCTGAGCATTTTGTAAATATTATGCTTCTTGATATGAGTTAACTTTTTGAAGATTGATGTGCATATTTATAATTTGTAAACATGTATGCTATAATACAGAGAAGGGAATGGCACCCCACTCCAGTACTCCTGCCTGGAAAATCCCATGAACAGAGGAGCCTGATAGGCTGTAGTCCATGGGATCGCTGAGGGTCGGACACGACTGAGCGACTTCACTTTCACTTTTCACTTTCATGCATTGGAGAAGGAAATGGCAACCAACTCCAGTGTTCTTGCCCAGAGAATCCCAGGGACGGGGGAGCCTGGTGAGCTGCCGTCTATGGGGTCACACAGAGTCGGACATGAAGTGATTTAGCAGCAGCAGCAGCAGCATGCTATATAATACTATAGGATGTAAAACAAACCAAAAAGTGAACAAAAGCTAGATAACAGATCAGATCAGATCAGTTCAGATCAGTCGCTCAGTCGTGTCCGACTCTTTGCAACCCCATGAATCGCAGCACGCCAGGCCTCCCTGTCCATCACCAACTCCTGGAGTTCACTCAGACTCACATCCATCGAGTCAGTGATGCCATCCAGCCATCTCATCCTCTGTCATCCCCTTCTCCTCTTGCTCCCAATCCCTCTCAGCATCAGAGTCTTCTCCAATGAGTCAACTCTTCGCATGAGGTGGCCAAAGTACTGGAGTTTCAGCTTTAGCATCATTCCTTCCAAAGAAATCCCAGGGCTGATCTCCTTCAGAAAGGACTGGTTGGATCTCCTTGCAGTCCAGGGGACTCTCAAGAGTCTTCAACACCACAGTTCAAAAGCATCAATTCTTCTGCGCTCAGGCTTCTTCAGAGTCCAACTCTCACATCCATACATGACCACAGTAAAATCATAGCCTTGACTAGACAAACCTTTGTTGGCAAAGTAATGTCTCTGCTTTTGAATATGCTATCTAGGTTGGTCATAACCTTCCTTCCAAGGACTAAGTGTCTTTTAATTTCATGGCTGCAGTCACCTTCTGTAGTGATTTTGGAGCCCCCCAAAATTAAGTCTGACACTGTTTCCACTATTTCCCCAGATAACAAGAGACTTACAAATTATTTCCTAGAGCTGTCTTCTATTTCAGCATTTTAATATTTGTGGTATTTTCATTTCAAATCTACTCTGTTACTAAAAATTGATAAATGGAAGTATGAAAGTTTATCACAATAAATTCTTTTATGAATGTCATTATTTTTAATTTACTCATCTGATACCATTCAAACTACTGCATCACCCCTGTGAGAAGGAATATAATATCCATAGAATGTTTTCACACATCAAATGATAAACGAAAGGATATTTGAGATAAGCTATCAATGTTCAGAAAAGATGTTCTATTTATGATATAAGCAAGATTGTCATGTCAAAAGTAAAGAGTGGATCTCCTATTTAAAAAGGAAGGCATTAGATCACTCATAAAATAAAAAAGAAAGTGCAACATTTTTATTTGTATAATTTACAAAATCATTCTAATTATTTGATTTTAGATTCACAGAAGAATGTGTGACATAGATCTTACTACCACAGTTACCCTGTTGCTGAAATTTATTCTATTACTTCTAGGTAAGCACCCTTACATGGTCTCTGGCTTGGTTCCTAGGATATTATTATTTACACTATTATTTAATTACTGATATCTCTAATTTCAGACTTCTCTGGTGGCTCATATGGTAAAGAATCTGCCTGCAATAAAGGGTGCCCAGGTTAGATTCCTGTGTCAGGACGATCCCCTGGAGAGCGGAAGGCTAGCCACTCCAATATTCTTGCCTGGAGAAATTATGGCCATAGGATCGTGGTGGGCTGCAGTCCATGGGGTCTGAAAGAATCAAACACAATTGAGTGACCAACACTTTCACTTCACTTTCACATTCATTGCTAATTTCATACCAGACAGTTGTATAGAACTTACATGTGAAGCTCTGAACCCATAGGTACTCCAACAGCAAGCTTGAAATTACTATTCCTAGCCAAATAGCATAGAAGGAGCAAATGTATCAACCATTCGGCTTTACCCAGCATGGGGCTGCTAACCTTGTCTTGCTTTGACTTTCAACCAACACAGTTCAAACATTAGCACATTGATGGCCTTCTCCCAAATATAGGAAATAGTGCTTAGTTCTAGAATTTTTAATACTTCTTTAAACATTTGAAATGCAGGTAAGTGTTAGGAAAAAAATGTTTAAACTTGATATGATCAACTGGTTAACACATTTCTGAATTCCTCTCATGTGCCAGGTTCCTCCCTAAGTTATGAATATACAAAGACTACTAAGACATAACCCTTGGTTGTTTTTTTTTTTTTTTTTTTTTTAAACCCACAGGACTGTTTTCTAGTTCAGGAACATTCAGAAAATAAAGCTAAAAAATTTAGTTAAGAAGACATCCCCCAGGTCATAACTCTGTGTTTTTGTTTTTTTTTTATTTAATTTTTGTTCATTAATCTTTTTAGATTCCACACATAGGTGAAATCATAAAATACTTTCAAACTATATTTGGTGATTGTCAGAGGGGAAGAGAGTGGGGAATGAAGTAACAGGTGAGGGAGATTAAGAGTATAAATTTACAGTTGCAAAATAAATAGATCCCAGGTATGAAATGTACAGTGTAGAGAATATAGTCAATGATTATGTGATGGATTTGTATAGTGACACATCATAGTTAGATTTATCATGGTAATCATCTTGAAATGTCTGCATGTGTACAGTCCTGAAATGTATGTATGCATGCACATGTCTGACTCTTTGCAACCCTATGAACTGAGTTCTCCAGGCTCCTGTGTCCCTGGGATTTTATAGGCAAGAATACTGGAGCCAGGTTGTGATTCCTCCTCCAGGGATGTCCCAGGAAATATATAGAAACACTGAATCACTTTGTTGTGCATCAAGAACTAACATAGTGTTGTAAGTCAATTATACTTCAAAAACAAAGAAACAAACTCATAGAAAAAGATATCAGATTTGTGATTTCCAGAGGTGGAGGATAGGGAAAGGGGCATCGAATGTTTGTTTTTCTTTAAAAAGGAAAAAAAAAGAAAAGACATCCTCTTTTTTTATTCATGACTCTTCTAGTCTTTTCATTCTCCTAAAGGAGTGAAAATGAAGTTGCTCAGTCGTGTCCACCTCTTTGTGACCCTATGGACTGTAGCCTACCATGGTCTTCCATCCATGGGATTTTTCCAGGCAAGAGTACTGGAGTGGGTTGCAGTAAAAGAAAATCAAAGCTATGTATAACTGTGTCTGTAGTGGTTGAGATTGCATGCTTTAATCTTTCTGGAATTTCAAATTTCTACTCTTTCCACTTTGCAGTAAAGCATATAGCTTTTCTCAGTGAATGCTTGTGCTTCAAATTAGGAGATGATGTGGAAAGGCCAGCCCCTATACAGATAAGCTGATAATTCCAACTGAAAATAAAATATAGTAGACATTGAGATCTCCAGGGAGAACTTGGCATATGCTCTATGTAAAGGCCAACATTAACTGCAATCAAAGTCTTACGCACAACCTCAAGCTCTGTCTCCTCTGCCTTTGCACATGAGCAAGCCACTCAGATCTCATTGAAAACTCTTTCTTTTTTTCCTGAAATGTTTCTACCAGAAAGATCCACTATCATACAAACAAATTGCCGTTGATAGTGATTGATTTAAATAGGAAATGTATATAAACTCAGATATATTGTACTTTGTGAATTCTACCAAATGTCCTTATGCAATTGACAAGTTAAACCTTAGGTGTACCACTGAAAAAGTAGCTGAAGAAAACATCTGAAATTTAAGTCAAAGAGAAACATTAATTTATTAAGATGATGAAATGTTTATCATAGATGCAGATTGCACTTTGGATTCTCTACAATATATATGAATAAAGTATATGTGTAAGAAAAGCAGTTTTATATTTATCATTTCCTGGAAGACAGCATAAGATTGCTATTCAGTATTTGTCAAAACAAGCTGCACCATGCACTCCAGCCACACCAAATTACATATGTTTCTTGAATATGGATCCAGTTCATGCTGGGCCTTCTGCCTAGAATCATATTCCCTTTACTCCTTCATATCCCTTTCACACAAACATGCATGCAGAGACACACACAACATGACCTTTTTCTGCCTTGCAAACCGTGATTCCTCTTTCATTATCATAAGCTTCTTATAGTATGTTTGTTTGCTAATCTTTTAACTACTTGCTTAGCAGTGAACCTGCTATCTAGTAAATAATGAATAGTAAGTAAAAGAAAAAGGAATATATAAATGAAATATACTCAGTAAAACACTGTGATAAGGGTTCATGATATTTAGTTCTCTAAAATAACAAAAATTTGGGAATTTCAGAGGACTTAAAGACTAAGTAAGCAAGAAGGTTTTCAATTATCACTAATTCATGAGGAATCTGAATATTAAAAACAATACTAAACATGAAATAAAGATAATGTGAAATAATAGCAAAGTGAAACTCAAATCTTTTCTGTTGTGGAAACCTACACAGTCTGTGTGCATGTACTCTTGTTTTATATGGGGGGAGAAATAAGTGAAACTATAGTGATTAAGGCATAAAGCACATAAACTTTCCACAAAGAATGAGTTTCCAGCAATGATAAGATTATATAAAAAGCTTTCTGGCATGATCAAAGGACATTTAACTTTAGAAGTCACAGCAGGAAAAACGATTAGCAATATAACTAAACACATAAAGTCAAGTTAAACAGTGCAAGACCTGTGCACATGGCAGCTTTTTAGTTAAAAAATATATTAAGAATCAAGCCTTAAAGAAAATTGCCTTTTAAGTTTATAGTTAAAAATAAATACAAAGTACCATAGAGTTTAAGAAAGGTTTCCTTCTTTCATACCTGAATGTAATGATTGTGAATATATATATATAACTCTTTATGATTAAAATTGCATTATTGTATGATAATATTGATATTATAGTGTCAATAATTTTGATATTGATAAATATCAATAATCTAAAATATGCAGATGACACCACCATTATGGCAGAAAGTGAAGAGGAACTAAAGAGCCTCTTGATGAAGGTGAAAGAGGAGAGTGAAAAAGGTGGCTTAAAGTTCAGCATTCAAAAAAATAATATCATGGCATCCACTCCCATCACTTCATGGCAAATAGATGGGGATGAAATGGAAAGAGTGAGAGACTTTATTTTGGGGGGGCTCTAAAATCACTGCAGATGGTGACTGAAACCATGAAATTAAAAGACACTTGCTCCTTGGAAGAAAAGTTATGACCAACCTCAGTTCAGTTCAATTCAGTCACTCAGTCATGTCCAATCTTTGCAACCCCATGAATCACAGCACACCAGGCCTCCCTGTCCATCACCAACTCCCAGAGTTCACTCAAACGCATGTCCATTGAGTCGGTGATGCCATCCAGCCATCTCATCCACTGTCGTCCCCTTTTCATCCTCCCCCCAATCCCTCCCAGCATCAGAGTTTTTTCCAATGAGTCAACTCTTCTCATGAGGTGGCCAAAGTACTGGAGTTTCACCTTTAGCATCATTCCTTCCAAGGAACACCCAGGGCTGATCTTCAGAATGGACTGGTTGGATCTCCTCGCAGTCCAAGGGACACTCAAGAGTCTTCTCCAACACCACAGTTCAAAAGCATCAATTCTTGAGCGCTCAGCTTTCTTCACAGTCCAACTCTCACATCCATACATGACCACTGGAAAAACCATAGCCTTGACTAGACGAACCTTTGTTGGCAAAGTGATGTCTCTGTTTTTCAATATGCTATCTAGGTTGGTCAGAACTTTTCTTCCAAGGATTAAGCGTCTTTTAATTTCATGGCTTCAGTCACCATCTGCAGTGATTTCAGAGCCCAAAAAGATAAAGTCTGACACTGTTTCCACTGTCTCCACATCTATTTCCCTAGAAAGCATATTAAAAAGCAGAGGCATTACTTTGCCAACAAAGGTCCATCTAGACAAAGCTATGGTTTTCCAGGAGTCATGTATGAATGTGAGAGTTGGATCATAAAGAAATCTAAGTGCCAAAGAACTGATGCTTTTGAATTGTGGTGCTGGAGAAAACTCTTGAGAGTCCCTTGGACTGCAAGGAGATCCAACCAGTCCATTCTAAAGGAGATCAGCCTTGGGATTTCTTTGGAAGGACTGTTGTTGAAGCAGAAGCTCCAATACTTTGGCCACATGATGCAAACAGCTGACTCATTAGAAAAGACACTGATGCTGGGAAAGATTGAAGCCAGGAGGAGAAGGGGACAACAGAGGATGAGATGGTTGGATGGCATCACCAACTCAATAGATACTGAGTTTGAGCAAGCTCTTGGAGTTGGTGATGGACAGGGAAGCCTAGCATGCTGCAGTCCATGGGGTAAGAAAGAGTCGGACATGACTGAGTGACTGAACTGATTATAAAAAGTCACAGTACTTTATTTAAATATATATATATATTTATATATATACATACACACATATATATGTATGTATGACATACTGTGTTGTTTGTATACATAATGTTTACTATTGTTTAAAAAACAAATTTTTTTATTCTCTCATTTGTAATTTATTTACTTATTGTCAGCATAAGAAAACTCCAACACATGTAAATAAATTTTGGATAATACTATATGCTTAAAAGTTATCCAAGTTTTTCTTTTCCTTCTCTACTTTTCTTTCTGAATCAGTGGGTGTTTTTGAGATCCACATCTAATAGGACCTCATTACTCTCTGATTTCCCTTATTTGTTTCCATATACAGGGGATCTCCTGTGCCATGTAAATTATTTCAAAAACACATGTAGAATGTTTCTATTGTTAATAGGTGCCCAGTGCCTCCAGATCATACCTAAATCTGTATAATTTATATCTATTATCCATGGAATAAAATCATGTTTTTCTCCTCTTTAAAGAATATTATTATTGTCAAGTGTGGCCTCAGCTGACTAGCTCTGGAGATTCAAGGGTCCTGTGAATAAAACCAAAGAAAATATAAGCTTATTATTCACCAGGGGATATTATAGACACAGTATTTAAAGTACATGTTTGCTGGAGTGAAATGTTTGGAAAAGACTCACATATTACAGTAATGGAAAAATACTCTAATTATGTAGCTGGTAATTTGTTTCTATGAAGCTTACTTTTTTGTATGTGCCTTTCATTTAAATGTTCTACCATTCACTAGGATTCTATGAAAAGTGAAATTTTTTTTCAAAACACATATACTATTTTGCACTTTACAAAAACAATAAAAACACCACCAAAAAGAATAAAAGTAAAATAGAAACACTGACAGGTACTGATATTATGCTGAAGGCTGGAAAAGAGCATATTTGTCTGTGATACATTGTGGTACATCCTACATCAGAAACCATTTGATAAAAAAGAAAGGGGAGTAGCAGAGGGCTTTAGAGATGGAAATTCCAGAGTCAACTGGCTGTATTGAATACATCTAAAGTTCATGGAACTTGTCCTCATTTACTGGCGTGGACTCCATGCCCAAAGTGCCACTATCATGAAACAGATAAAGTAATACTCAGCTATATACCTTTTAAAACATCAGTTTATATATTGATATTCAAGATTTTCTACAATGTGGTTTAACTTATATTAAAACCTTCTCTAGGAGAATGTGCTTATTTCAGAAAACAAGTTCGTCTACTCTTCATGCTGGTGACTGTCCATTTTTCTCAATTTTTTTGCAGATACTTGGAAACACTTTAGAATATCATACAATCACTCCTAAGTATCCATGGTGGATTTGCTCCAGAATGCTCATGAATATCATGAAAATCCATAGCTGCTCAAGTGTAGTATTTGCATATAACCTACACACATTCTCTAGTACACTTTACATCACGTCTAAGTTACTCACAGTACCTAATACAATATAAATGTTATGTAAATAGTTGCCAGCACACAGCAAATTTAAGTTTGATTTGGGGAACTTTCTAGAAATGTTTAAAAACTATTTTCCATTCGTAATTAGTTGAATTTCTAGATGCTGAACCCATGGATGTGGAGAGCTAACTGAATAGAACTACAGCCGTATATCTTAACCTTGTAAAATCAAATAGTACCTTTATTCTTCACATTTAGTGTATAGCTAATCTTGACTATTAGATATTTGTTGGTGAAAACTTTTTACCTTTTTTTTTTTTTACTTCATGTTTATCTTTTTTCTCTCTTTATATAATTAAGAAAGAAAAACCAAACAAAAAAGAAAGTAGATACTTGTGATGCTTAACATTGCACTATAATTAATATTTTAATGTGTTTCCTTCAGATATTTTCTATGGTAGAAACATTACATTGTGTGGTGAAAATAGTAGGAAAGAAAAAAACTTCCGTCTCCTGCTTTAGTGATGAAACGGTGGCAAAGGAGATTGGTAGAGAGAAGGCGATGGCATCCGACTCCAGTACTCTTGCCTGGGAAATCCCATGGACTGAGGAACCTGGTAGTCTGCAACCCATGGGGTCGCGAAGAGTCAGACACAACTGAGCCACTGCACTTTCCCTTTCCACTTTCATGCAGTAGAGAATGAAATGGCAACCCACTCCAGTGTTCTTGCCTGGAGAATCCCAGGGATGGGGGAGCTTGGTGGGCTACCGTCTATGGGATCGCACAGAGTCAGGCACGACTGACGTGACTTAGCAGCAGCAGCAGCAGAGTATATAGGGCTTTGGAGCTCCATTGCCTAGCATTGAAACTTGGCTGCATTTTAGAAGCTGTGATTATGCAATCTTGTAAATATTGTCTTATTTCTTATAAAATTGTGAGGCCTTTAGCACAATAAGTATTATAAATGTAAAAATATGACAGCTATCATTATTTTTCAAATATTACCTCACACTTCTATATTATTAAATATGTGTTCTAAACAAACATAAGCCTACAGAATAACCTATCAAATGGTTAAAATTACTTTACTAAACAACCCTCACAGGCTGTTATATAAAATTTAAGTTACATTTGTTCATCATTATTTTACATGATTTTACATTGATGGACGTATTCATCTTTAATTATCACCTCAGGGCTTCTCTCATAGCTCAGTCAGTAAAGAATCTGCCTACAAAGCATGAGACCTGGGTTTGATCCCTGCAGAAGGAAATAGCAGCCCACTCTAGTATTCTTGGCTGGAGAATTCCATAAACAGAGGAGCCTGGCAGGCTACACAGTCCAAGGCATTGCAAGAGTCCAACAAGACTTAGCAACTAAACAACCACCACCAGGGTAAAATGCTGAGAGTGGTATTTGCTCAATTATTATCTTGTCTTTTCCACTTTTGTTGTTGTTGTTGTTGGGTCCGTTTTGGTTTCAGAGCTATAGTCTTTTAATTACTGTAGTGTTAAAAATGTTTTCAAAATATATATTCATCAGATTAGATTCTCTAACCTTATTCTTGTCTTCCAAATATTTCTTGGCAATCTTCCCATGAGGTTTTCATAATATGCTTTTAATTATTTTATGTCCTCTATACACATACTGATTGTAATTATCTTTAATTATATTTTCTCACATCAGTCTTTTTCATTATTTTTGTGACTCAGTTTGTTGAAAGCATATTAATTGTTTAATGATCAGGAAGCAATATGCTACACATCTTGTATTCTATTTTGATAGTTTTTATATGTTTATACAGACAATTTACTGGGTTGCAGTTATGTCTAGGATATTTGTTGATGGTTTTGATTTGATTGTGACCTCTTAGAACATTTTAAATTTCAAACAGTAAGAATTAGGAAACTTAGCAACTTCCTGCAAAAGACTGGTTTCCAGGAATAAACAAGATATGCTTAAGTTATATCATCCAGTCATGAGTTACTGTATCCACTGCTCTACCCCAGTCCAAGGCATTCTCAACTCAGACCTCAAGTCAGGCAAAATCATTGCCCCTTTAGCTTGTTCTCAACTGAAGAGCCATAGTGATTGCTTTGAAATGTAAAATATGTTAACTTACTCCTCAGTTCAGACACCGCTTCAGTTTCCCTTTCACTCTAAGTAAAGCCCAAAATTATTGCTGAAATCACCTGACCTCTGTGGCCTTTCTGACCTCATAATCTTTTATTCCCAATACTTTTTCTGATGAAGCCATGCTGTTTGTCAAATGGGCAAAAAACTCTTTTCACTTGGAGACTTTGTACTAGCTTTTCCCACTGTCTGGAGTGTAATTCTCTCATATATCCACACCCTTACTTCCATCCAGTTTATTCTGAATTCATAATCACAAACTAAATCTTTCCTTACCATCCAACATAGAGTAACACCCTTTTCACCAGCATTCCATGTATCCCTTACCTGCCTTTATTCTGATCCATAGCATTTATCACTATCTGAGTACATTTGTTTCTTTTCAGATACCAGAACCTTTGGGACACATCACTTTTTCATTGGGCTCCAAGGTGCCTATTTGGTACCTATTTCCAGAGCTCTTGAAATGCTAGCAGCAGCAGCAGAACATATGGTAGTAAATATCTGCTTATTTACTAATTGTTTACCTCTTCCCACTGGAATATAAACTCCATGTGAATAGAATTTTTTTTCCTTACTGTTCTTTTCGCTCTTAAAACTTAGAGCCTATTAGAGACTACAGCTAAGCACAAAGGATGCCCAATACATGTATTGAATAGGAAAATGCTATCTGATTATCATAAAAAAAAAAGCTCCTTCCAAAACGCCCACCTTGTATATACAAAAGCACACACTTACTCAGTAGTCCTTTAGGTAACATGATGGTTCCACTAGCTACTATGTTCATAAGGAATACAAAATCAATGATAAAATTAACTGACATGATCAACTGAGAAAGTAAATCTACTGAGAGAAAAATACAAAGTGGTATTTTCAGAGCCAATTCAAGTAATTTCTTTCATTGTCTGTTTGGGATTAATTTTCTGTCCTTTTCATTTCACAGATAGTTAAATCTGTGAATTTAATTGATTTACTTGGGACAATATTAAAGAAAATGAGCTGTTCTTGTAAACTAAAATTGACATTTATGCGATGTTAATATATTGCATAATTTTAAAGGATTTTATTAAATCTGTTGATATTTTACTGCCTTTAGAGCACTTAAAATTAAATTATTTTCCATAAATATTATTAAAACACATGACATCATATAAAAATATAGAAATATATTATATATTCATCAAGCATAAAATACCCCTCACAAAGGGAAGATAGTTAGGACAAAGAATGAGTGAATTTCCAGTCTAAAATTTATAATGCTCTATTCCATGATAATTTCAGGTCATACATAAGTACTAGATAGATAAAACTGAAGAAAAGAAAAATCTTAGTTTAAATTAATTATTGTGTATCAAAATGAACAATTTGTTTGCATTTTAAACGGAGTGGGGCAACTAATATCACATTAATTTAGCAGATGGAGCATTCAAAAGTTAAATTTTACCATCAATAAAGCATACTAAAAATTGCGTATCTGATAACATTCAATGTTTGAGATGGCCTACACTTGTTAATTAAGATATCAAACTTAAAGCTCAGGAAATTATTAAAGTAAAATGAGCAAAGCCTCAATAAACTGTTGGACAATATCAAGCAGTGTACTGTATACTTAGAATTCGCCCCAAAAGGAATGGGATATTAAGTTTGTTTATGTTGTTTAAAGATGTGTTAATTGATGGCATACAACTTGTTTTAATTGTCCTGATTGACTTGGCTACTTGACCAGATAGAGTTGCCAGATAAAAAAGAGAATACCTATGAATTATTTGACACTAATATATGTATATATTTTAAATTGTTGTTTTTCTGAAATTCAAATATAGCTGGTTCAGTTCAGTTCAGTTCAGTTCAGTCGCTCAGTCATGTCCTTGTGTTTTATTTGCTAATTCAGGTAATCCTACCAGGAAGGCATCTGAGACCCTACTTGAAATATTTCTCTAAGTTATCCTCAAAGATTTATCATACATATCTTAACAGGTGGTAATCCAGACACAAAGTCTTCCAAGTGAATGTATCTTAGGAACCAGTACTTGCTTCCTTGTATTATTTGTGTTTCACATTTTTTTAAGCGTGTGTATATATGCTCTGCAGAGTCTGGGGAGCTCTTTTCATTATTCCAACCTGTGAATAACTTCTAATATTTTGGATAGAATATCAACTTGAAGAGAGTCTCACTTGGCAAAGATGCATGTATAAATTTACAAAAGAAGTTTTGTGGAAAAAAATGCACAGAATATACTGGCAAATACTTTCTTAAAGTAATTGTACTTTAACTAATAAATGTAGAAGGACTAATGTGGTTAGATAATCATTGTTACATGCGAAAAGGAAATAATGAATGTTTAATGAGAGACCCGGTACTTATATAGACTTAAAATATATCCCTATAACTTACTAATTCCTGTGGAACGGTTGTCTACTCACTGGGGAAATCTAGTAGACGTCACCTTAAACAGATGATCAAACCATCCATGCTCCATAACTGAGAGGTCAATCATTTCCTGCCTTCCAACAATGCCCTGCGATAGATTCAATGCTTCTCTTGATGAAGAAACCCATGTTTAAGACATTCTACAAAAGAGTGGTTCTTTAAAAATATCAAAGTTAAGAAAATTAAAAATTGAAGTGCTACAAATTAAAGGAGACTAAAGGATTATTAAACTAAATAAAATTCATGATTCTGTATTTGATCCAAAACATGATGAAAAAAAAAAAAAAAAAACTGTTAATGAGACATTTGACAAACTTTGAATATAATCTGTAGATTAAAGATATTTTACCAATTTAGATAGATAGATATAGGTTATATTCTCTTTAAATATCTATGTATATAGATATTGGATATCTCTCTATCTAATTATCTAGAGAGAGAGGAAGAGAAAGAGGAGAGAGGAAGAGTGTGGAAAGAGAAAGGGAGAGAGAAAGATGTCATGCCAAAAGTAAATAACTGATGACTCTAGATAAAGGTCATGGGGAGGTCATTTATCATTTTTGAACCTTTATTCGAGTTTGGAACTACATTAAATAAAGTGAAAAAATTTACATGAGCAAATATCTACAATTTTTGTGTTTTTATAAGAAAAACATCAGGAAGGATTTTTTTTTTTAATCAAGAATCTCTTTTATTGATTATCAGAAACATTACAAACATCTAATATGAACAAATTGTAACATGACAGTGTTTAGTTTGAACAATTAATACATTTCAGATATAATATTATACATATTTCAATGCTATTCTCCCCAATCATCCCACCCTCTTCCGGTCCCAGAGTCCAAAAGTCTGGTCTATACATCAGTGTCTCTTTTGCTGTCTCGTAAATAGGGTTGGTTATATTGGTTCTGTTTCTTATTCCTTTATTGAAGTTAGAAATAATATAATTTCAACTAGAGGAAATTTGGGTTAATATGAATTTAGCTACATGAAAGTTGGTCCCCTCAAAAAACTTTGATTTAACATTATTTTAATTCTATTATCTACTACAAATTTCACAAAAGCTAATGTAATTTTTTAAAGAATCCATTGCCTAAAACATGAGCTATTATGAAATTTATTAAAGGAAACAAAAGAAAAAAAATCATTAAATGCTAATTTAGGCAAGTGAGGAATGTCAATTTAGTTTAAAACAACACTAATTCCTCAGATTCTAAATTGTTAAAAGTTATGGACTTGGCTTTCTGAGCTTTCATATTCAATGATCTTCCAATATATTGCTCAAAGGAGACATCAATCTGAGGAAATTGCTTTCATAATTAATCATAAATGATACTTGCTACTCTAAAGGTAGTGACTGTAAAAATTTAATTTAAAAAATGAATAGTGTCAAGTCTCAATTCTGATCCAATGACGCTTTGATTCATTTGTTCTATTGTATTTATTTAAATGAATATCTTGGTGATACAAAGGGAAAATATCATGATGACTGCCTCAAAGATTTAACTCTTTCTTTTTCTGCTCAGAATTACCTACTGAGAATTTGGAAATGTCATATAATTATCAAGATCCCACATAACTAAATTTAGACCTTACCTACTTCCGAGCATAGAAAAGAGGTTGTTATACTATAATAAAAAACAATCATATTATTACCACTTAACTCTAGTTTTTGAAGTCCAGGACTCTCTCAAACTTAGTTTATTGCTGATAAATATAGCATAGAGCTCCACTCATATTAAGTTTTTATAAATTCGTAATGAATTAAAGGAAAGTTATGACCAACCTAGATAGCATATTCAAAAGCAGAGACATTACTTTACCAACAAAGGTTCGCCTAGTCAAGGCTATGGTCTTTCCTGTGGTCATGTATGGAGTGAGAGTGGAGGAAGAAGGTGAGCGCGAAGAATTGATGCTTTTGAACTGTGGTGTTGGAGAAGACTCTGAGAGTCCCTGGACTGCAAGAAGATCCAACCAGTCCATCTGAAGGAGATCAATCCTGGATTTCTTTAGAAGGAAGATGCTAAGGCTGAAACTCCAGTATTTTGGCCACCTCATGCGAAGAGTTGACTCATTGGAGAAGACTCTGATGCTGGGAGGGATTGAGGGCAGGAGGAGAAGGGGACGACAGAGGATGAGATGGCTGGATGGCATCACTGACTCGATGGATGCGAGTCTGAGGACCTCCGGGAGCTGGTGATGGATAGGGAGGCCTGGCGTGCTGCGGTTCATGGGGTCGCAAAGAGTCGGACACGACTGAGCGACTGATCTGATCTGAATGAATTAATGAACTATGAGTATAAGGTTAACACTCTGGCCTTGGTACAGGGATAATTATTTGAGCATCTACTACAAAATATATATAATCATCAGTTTGGAACTAGAAAGATTAATATCTTTGATGAACTCAGAGATGTTCGACTTATATAAAGACTTACCTTTCCTCTTGACTTCATACTCAATATGTACCCATACATTCCTGATTGCTTAATTTCTCCTTTGTATCTTTTAGAGTTGTTTGAGAGTTTACATGCTGGAGAAGTTCAAGGTGTAAAGAAGCACACTGTTACTGACCTATCACGAAAAGTTTTAAGGAATGTGCTCTTGAGGAAATGATGCCTCTGCTGAGGTATAGTAATAAGGATTGACTCTGGTTTTAAATACATCATATAGAGTGAGGAGGGCTGTATTAGAATGCTTAAGATGAAAGGAATAAAAGACACCCAAAAAGAAAGTGGATGGTGCTTTTTGATAATTGAAAACATTCAAGAGTACCAGAATGCAGAGAGAGGAGCATTAAGAGATAAGACAGAAGAATTAAATTGAGGCAACAGTTATAAAATGAGTCAAGTCATTTGTATTTAGCCTAAGAGCAAAGAGAAGTCATTAATAATTTTTAAGCAGAGGATGACTTGAACAAATTCAGATTTATGTTTTCAAAGAGTGATGAGTGCAAATAAAATTGAGGTGGTTAGACTAAGGAAACTAAGGAAACAGAAGACAATCGTACCAATCCAAGCAGGAAGTAATGACTTTCTGGATTGGTATTCCTAGGAACAGAGGAAGAAAGAAGTGCAATAAGAGTAGGTATGTAAAAGGAGTATTTGACATTATTTCATTGATTTGAAAAACAAGAGTTACCACTCAGATCTACCTTATTTGAGAAGGTATTTGAGATGATTTACAGAAATGTATACAAATATTAACATTAATATAGTCGTTAAGAGATAATTTCACAATGTGAGCCAAGATATACCTTTACTAAGTAGCTAAAGTATATTTTTCAGTATAAAGTCAGTTAATAAATTTGTATGTTTGTGTTACCTGTTAGCTAATAGCTATTATTAGCTGGCATTATGGTAATGTATGGTGATTCTGGCTCACAAATCATTAACTATAAAACTAAATGCTTAAAATAAGACCTATGAAAATTTGAGATAACAATATAAGAAAGTAAATGATAGATGTAAAATTCATTCATTTACTCAGTAGACATTTATTGAGTACCTAGTGGACTCAATGTAATATTATAGGGTATGGCCTATAAAAATAAAAGTTAGTTAAAAAATATACATAATTTAGTGAAAGTATGCACATATAAATTGAAAAGACCAGTTTTTTGATCTACATCTGAAATTAGATAGATAACACTCCATTATTGGAATGCAGAAGAACAAATAAGCTTAAAGTTGTTAATAATAACATTTGTACTTTCCAAAAAAGCTTGGTCATATCTGTTGTCCAATTGATTGAATGTTATTAATATCCTAAATTTAGGTGGTCAAACGTATTCCCATTCATATTTAAAATTCTTCTGGTTGGACAATCATAGATTATTGCTCAAGCTGAAATGATTGATTTCTTCAAACTCACGGTCACTCCCCTGCTATTAGATCTTAAACAAAAATATCACAATAAACTATGGAAAATTCTGAAAGAGATGGGAATATCAGACCACCTGACCTGCCTCTTGAGAAATCTGTATGCAGGTCAGGAAACAACAGTTAGAACTGGAAATGGAACAACAGACTGGTTCCAAATAGGAAAAGGAGTACATCAAGGCTATATATTGTCACCCTGCTTATTTAACTTAGATGCAGAGTACATCATGAGAAAGGTTGGATTGGAGGAAGCACAAGCTGGAATCAAGATTTCTGGGAGAAATATCAATAACCTTAGATATGCAGATGACACCACCCTTATGGCAGAAAGTGAAGAGGAACTAAAGAGCCTCTTGATGAAAGTGAAATAGGAGAGTGAAAAAGTTGGGTTAAAACTCAACATTCAGAAAACTAAGATCATGGCATCTGGTCCCATCACTTCATGGCAAATAGATGGAGAAACAATGGCTGATTTTATTTTGGGGGGCTCCAAATTCACTACAGATGGTGACTGCAGCCATAAAATTAAAAGACACTTACTCCTTGGAAGGAAAGTTATGACCAACCTAGACAGCATATTAAAAAGCAGAGACATTACTTTGCCAACAAAAGTCTGTCTAGTCAAGTCCATGGTTTTTCCAGTGGTTATGTATGGATGTGAGAGTTGGACTATAAAGAAAGCAGAGCACCCAAGACTTGATGCTTTTGAACTGTGGTATTGGAGAAGACTCTTGAGAGTCCCTGGATGGCAAGGAGATCCAACCAGTCCATCCTAAAGGATATCAGTCCTGGGTGTTCACTGGAAGGACTGATGTTGAAGCTAAAACTCCAATAGTTTGGCCACCTGATGCGAAGAGCTGATAAAAGACCCTGATGCTGTGAAAGACTGTGGGCAGGAGGAAAAGGGGATGGCAGAAGATGAGATGGTTGTAAAGCATCACCGACACAATGGACATGGGTTTGGGAAAAGTCCAGGAGTTGATGATGGACAGGGAGGCCTGGCGTGCTGCGGTTCATGGGGTTGCAAAGATTCGGACACAACTGAGCGACTGAATTGAACTGAAATGAAATGAAAATATAAATATTTTTCTTTTAATTCTGGGCATTGGTGGCTTATCATGTTATCTGAGAAATTCTACATCTGAAAATTAAAATATTCACTAATCTTAATCAGAAGGGTGGGATGGAGTGGGAGATGGGATGAAGGTTCAAGAGAGGGGGGACATATACATACCTATTAGTCTTAGAAATTGATAAGGAAGTGGTGGTATATATAAACAATAGAATGTTACTCAGCTAGGAACATGTTTGAGTCAGTTCTAATGAAGTGGATGAAACTGGTGCCTATTATACAGAGTGAAGTAAGCAAGAAAAATAAAAGACAAATACTATATATTAACACATATATACAGGCTTCCCTGGTAGCTCAGATGGTAAAAAATCTGCCTGCAATGCAGGAGACCCAGGTCCGATCCCTGGTTCAGGAAGATCTTCTGGAGAAGGGAAATGCCACCCACTTGAGTATTCTTGCCTGTAGAATTCCATGGACAGACCATATATATGGAATTTAGAAAGATGGAACTAATGAGCCTACATGCAGGGTAGCAAAGAAGACACAGTTGTATAGAATAGACTTTTGGACTCAGTAGGGAAAAGTGAGGGTGGAATGATTTGAGAGAATAGCATTGAATCATATACATTATCATATGTAAAATAGATGACCAGGGCACATTCCATGCATAAAGTGGGGCACCCAAAGCTGGTGCTCTGTGACAACCTAGAGGGATAGAATGTGGAGGAAGACAGAAATAGGGGTCAGGATGAGGGGAACACATGTATACCTATGGCCAATTCATGTTGATGTATGGCAAAAAAACATCATAATATTGTAAAATAATTCTCCATTAAAATAAATACATTAATTAAAATAAAAAGAAAAGGAAGAAGAAATTTAATTCATTACCTCAAGTTAGACAATTTACTAATATCAATTATAGTTAATTATAGCTAGAATAAATACTTTTCTTTCTTCAATACTCCCAATTCTTCTCTATCTCAGAAAGAAAAGGCATCAACACGCACAGAAAAGTAAAATGTAGTTTGTTGTAAAATTGCTTGTTTAAAAAATATATATATATAAACATAATGAATAGCCATTAATAGGGGAAGGGTCAAAAAAAACACTAATACAGTATTGAATAACATGGGACATTTTCCTATAAAAAGAATCACTTGTATCTGTGCCATTGACTTGAAGAGATTTCATAAGGTAATTTTGAACTTAGGCAAAATGTTGCTTGAACAATATATGATATATTACTCACAGAATAATCATACTGAATCTTCACTAAATTTGTGTGTGTGTGTGTGTATGTGACAGTTTCTATGTATGATTATACATAGAAATGCACAGAAGGAAAGTCATTTAGCTGTTTCCTTTGGCTGAGGATGAATTAAGTTAATAAAGAAAGTAGAAATGGCTCTTTTTGGAGAGGGGGGTTGGTTATCTGGCACTGTTAGGGGCATTAAAGTATTTTATTTATTTATTTAGTTTTTTTAGTTTTTTTTTTTAACTTTACAGTATTGAAGTTGTCTATTATAAAAAATAGCACAGATGATCTCCTACAAAGATGTGAGTTGAATGTAGATACAGAAACACAGAACAATACAATTAACCAAGCAACCAACTTTATTTGTATTCAAGTAACTTATGTTGTTTAATTTTTAATATTAAACTTCCAAGGAACCAATCAGGATCACAAATTGTATTAGGTCGTCATGTCTTCTCTGTCCCCTTTAATTTGTGACAGCTCTTATTCTTTCCTTATCTTCCAAGATATTCACAATTTTTGAGAAACACTGGTCAGTTAGCTTTGCAGAATACCTTCAGTTGGGATTGTCTGATGTCTTCTTATAATTGAATTGAAGTTACACATTTTTGGCAAGAGTACCATAGGTGTAATATACATCAATACATCCCAGCAAGGGTGCAGGATATCAGTATTACGTATGAGAAGTTGGATTTTAATATATGTTTTTCCATTGTCATAAAATATTAATATGACTGCAGCCATAAAATTAAAATGCGCTTAATCCTTGGAAGGAAAGTTATGACCAACCTAGAGAGCATATTCAAAAGCAGAGACATTACTTTGCCAACAAAGGTCTGTCTAGTCAAGGCTATGGTTTTTCCAGTGGTCATGTATGGATGTGAGAGTTGGACTGTGAAGAAGGCTGAGCACTCAAGAATTGATGCTTTTGAACTGTGGTGTTGGAGAAGACTCTTGAGAGTCTCTTGGACTGCAAGGAGATCCAACCACTCCTTTCTAAAGGAGATCAGCCCTGGGATTTCTTTGGAAGGAATGATGCTAAAGCTGAAACTCCAGTACTTTGGCCACCTCATGCGAAGAGTTGACCATTGGAAAAGACTCTGATGCTGGGAGGGATTGGGGGCAGGAGGAGAAGGGGTCGACAGAGGATGAGATGGCTGGATGGCATCACTGACTCGATGGACATGAGTTTGAGTGAACTCCAGGAGTTGGTGATGGACAGGGAGGCCTGGCCTGCTGAGATTCATGGGGTCGCAAAGAGTTGGACATGACTGAGCGACTGAAATGAACTGAAGCAAGTACAAGTTATATAACCAATGAAAACAAGGGACTGTAAATGAAAGTTTGGAGGTGATGTAGTAATTAAATTACTAACTTTGTTTATAGCCCTTGATATTAAATAGGTTCCTGTTTTTGCAGCTTGTTTTTTCCTTTTTATTTTTCTTATTTGAATACCCATCTGAAGAATGTTAATTTAGAATAACATAGTGTTTACTATAAATAAATAGAGACATGGCAAAAAGAAAAAAATTCTCATCGTTTTTAAGCCTTTCAAATGAATGAAATAAAATTTCTCTATATATCCATACAAAGAAACACAGTGATTTAAAACAAAAAAAAACAGCAATATAGTGCAATGATCTTTGTGCTTGTAAAAGCTTGGCCATCAATCTGATGCTCCAGTTAATGGGGTCTGTAAAAAAACACTATTTTCATTTTCATTTTATAGTGTAATTATGAAGGATTTTTGAAACCACATCCAATTTTTTTTTTTTTTTAATCTGAAGCATTCTTTTTAAAAGAAACTGGCTAGTGTTTAGTGACCAAACTGGCACTCTTTCTTGATTTCAGATGAAATAAAATAGGCTGTCTTCCAATTCATTAAAAATATCTGATGCTGGCCAACTTTTTCCACTATTAAATGTGTTATAGTTCTCAATTGTACGTCAAAGCTATATTATATAAATATTATAGTAATCAACTCTGACGGTCCCAAATGCATTGTGGAAGAGAAAGGGAAGCCTTTTATCAAAAGCCAGTTCCTGCTTCCTGAACAATGATACATTTTCTTCAGTTTCTCTCTAGAGACTTAAATTTATTTAGTATTCATGGAATGGGAAAATGAAATTTTACAATACACGTACATGCACACACACAGACCATTATGCACTCAAACTTTTCAATGATCTTATGAGAGTTTTTCTTTTGTTTTGTAGATGTTTGTTTTATTGAGACATATACGCTTGTACTCGAAGAAGGCAATGGCACCCCACTCTAGTACTCTTGCCTGGAAAGTCCCATGGACGGAGGAGCATGGTAGGCTGCAGTCCTTGGGGTCGCTAAGGGTCAGACACGACTGAGCGACTTCACTTTTACTTTTCACTTTCATGCATTGGAGAAGGAAATGGCAACCCACTCCAGTGTTCTTGCCTGGAGAATCCCAGGGACGGGGTAGCCTGGTGGGCTGCCGTCTATGGGGTCACACAGAATCGGACACGACTGAAATGACTTAGCAGCATACGCTTGTACTAGATGCTATTTGTATTAAACAACAGTTTTTAATGTTCTGCAAGGAAGGAAAACTATTACATTTGTTTTTTGTTTGTAAAATGATTTTACCTTCTGTTACTCATCTAAAATATTACATGAAATTATTATATTGACCAGATGTTATGCTAATATATCCAATCGTTAGTACATCATTCAAATTACTACACATTATTTCTCAAACAAGAAAAGTTACATTGTACATGTTGTCACATTAACTTTATTTAAGGTGGAAGCTTAGGTCAACAACTTGAAAAACTTAGATTTGTTGTTATAATGCTAACAAGAAAACCCACACCATCACTTTTCCATTACAGTCCTTTGCAGTAATCTGAAATGTACTTTACTACCTTAAATATATTTATTTGGTTTCAGGCCTTGGAACACAACATATTTTTTTCTAAGTGTCCATTTTGCAAATATTTAGTACTCTCCTAATACTGTGTTATGTATATAAGTGTATAAAAAACATGGTTCCTGCCTGGAAAATCTCTTTATTAGTTTCTGTGTACAATAACCTAAAGATAGCTGTTTTTCCCCCTGGCTTTCTTTAGCATCAAAGCAACATTTTATATTAATGTGTGTGCATGTGTGTATATTTGAGGGTCTGGGAAGAATATTTTTATTTTGTTTTCAGACTGACTTTGCTTTTGGATGTAGATCATTAGGTCTAAGCTTAAGGTGAAGAAGTTTTCCTATTAATCTTCCCACCTTAGGGAGGCCCTAAGGTTGCACTGCTGTTTCCCTGCTTAACCATTAAAGCCAAAAGGTCACATTTGGCTAGCTATGTAAATGCTCATATTTTCAGTCAGATTCCCAAGGAAATGGACTCAGAGATTGATTTTACTTTAAAGCACAGTGCTCGTAGGATTACTACAGGTGAAAATAGTAGAAAAGTAAAATGCTATCTGGCACCTTGAGAAGCTCGGAAACTGTAATGGCAAAATGTTGACAGGAGAAGCAGGGCTTGTGATTCGTCCCCACTGAGCAATCATTAGATAAAAGTTGTACCATGGAAGGTATAATAGGTATAATATAGGCAAGGCAGCTGCTGGGGATAAGGCAGCCTGGAGTATATACATGTATTCTGTATATATGATTTATACGTATGATTGTATATGTGCATATGTGTCTGTATTTTGGATATGTGTGCTTTGTTTTTATATCCTAAGTAATCCAAATTTTTGCATGTTGAATATTTCATTAAAATAGCCACACGCAAAAATACCAATAGAATCCACATATGTAGGACCTTTCTCAAATCTTCCAAATAAAACAGTTCTTGAATAAATATTACAAAGATGCTAGCTTAGCATAAATTTAATAATTATAAAATAGTTATAAAGGCCATTAAAGAATAGCTAAAAGATTAATCTAAAAAAGGTAGGGAGTCTAAATACAGAGTATTTACAAAATTCAAAGAATAATTTTAGTATTGCACTACATGGAGGAATAGCCATAGAAAGGAATAAAATGAATCTTTTAAATTTAAACTAATGAATTGTCTGAGAAGATAATTTCCTTAATACTTTAAAATAGATAATATAATAATTAAATAGAAGAGGAACATACAAAGAAATAAGCATAAATTAAGGACAACGTATTATGAAGGTGACAGTACAAAACACTGGTAAAGAACTGTGGCAAGGTATTATTTAATAAATAAATGGAATTAGACAAAGGTGACTCAGATGGTTAGGAATCTGCCTTCTATGTGGGAAACCCGGGATCCACTGACGGAGCTCATGGCAACTCACTCCAGTATTCTTATCTAGAGAACTCCTTGGACAGAGGAGCATGGTGGTAGTTAGTCAGTCCATGGAGTCCCAGCGAGTTGGACACAACAGAGCAACTAACACACACACACAATTATAACTTTAGATTGTGCTATTGAAAATCACTGCAGCCAACATAACTAAAAATAATTTTATTCAACAAATATGTGGTAATAAAAAAACTTAAAAATAGTGAAGAATCAGGCCAAAGAAAAGACAAGTTTAGAAAGGCTCTGCAATTGAGGTAGCAGAAAGTGAGTAACAGTCACATCAGGGTGTCCTTGCCAATTAATATGGCTCTGACATGTTTTAGTTTTTCTGTTTGGAATAATTTCTATTCAAAATTTGTCTATTATAAATACTCCCCATATGTTCCATAAGGTAAAGGTAAAGATAAGCATGATAAAGAGAAGAGCTGAAATATGAAAAATATCCAAATGGAAGTTCTAGGGAATAAAAATATAATACCTGGTATAAAAATACACTAGAGAGATCTACAGCTAGATACTATAAAAGAAAATGTCAGTGAATTTGAACATAGAACAAAATAAATAATACAAAAAAAAAAAAAAAAAAAACACAGCGAGGAAGAAAAAGACAAAAAAGTGAACAAGAAATTAGTGAGGCATGGGACAATACCATTGGGAAGCATATATAAAATTGGAGTTCTAGGAAGAGAAATAGGCAACAGAATATTTTAAATAATAATGGCTAAAAATTCCAAAATTGATGAAAACTTTAAACCCAAGGATCCAAGAAATTCAATAAATCTGAAGCAGAAATAAAAATTAAAAAAAAAAAAAAAAATAAGCCAAGAAAACAATGTGAGTAAGTAACTGTTAGTCACTCAGTCCTGCTTGACTCTTTGTGACCCAATGGACTGCAGCCCACCAGGATTTTCTCTCCATGAGATTTTCCACGCAAGGATACTGGACTGGGTTGCCATTTCCTTCTCCAGAAAAAAAAAAAAAAAATGAGATTGAAAAAAAAAAAAACAAAAAAAACTCACCATAATCATAAAAGTAAAATCTTAAAAGCAACACGGGGAAAAAAGAAATTATATAGAAAGCAACAAAGATAAGGTTGAAGTCAGACTTTTTGTCAGATAGTATCAAAGCCAAAAGATGGTAGAAAGACATCTTTAAAGTACTGACATACAAAAACTGTCAACCAAAAATTTTTGTATAGTGAAAATATTTTTCCGATTTAATCAAATAAAGATTTTCAGACCAAACAAAAAAAAAAAAGATAAATGATTCATTACCAATAAATGTTCACTTCAACAAATATTAAAGGAAATTCTCTAAGCAAATAAAAATGATAACAGGTAGAAAACTCCATCTACCCAAAGAAGTGAAGAACACCAAAAATGGACAACATACAGGTATAAATAGAACAGAATTTTTTCCTTTATTTTCCACCTTTTTAACAAATAAGCACAACTTTGCGGCTCTTTGAACTTAAAAACAAAGTGATGAATTCTGGACTTTATGTCATAAATAAAAGTGTGCTGCTGCTGCTGCTAAGTCACTTCAGTCATGTCCGACTCTGTGTGACCCCATAGACGGCAGCCACCAGGCTCCCCCATCCCTGGGATTCTCCAGGCAAGAACACTGGAGTGGGTTGCCATTTCCTTCTCCAATGCATGAAAGTGAAAAGGGAAAGTGAAGTTGCTCAGTCGTGTCCGACTCTTCGCAACCCCATGGACTGCAGCTTACCAGGCTCCTCTGTCCATGGGATTTTCCAGGCAAAGTACTGGAGTGGGGTGCCATTGCCTTCTCCGAATAAAAGTGTAAGTTATAACAACAAATAACAAAGTATAGAAGGGGAAATGATATGTAATGTTGTAAGGTTCTACATTGTGTGTGAAGTTGTATCATATTACTTGAAGGTAAACTGTTTTAAATGTAAAATCTATACTATAAACCCTAGGACAACCACTAAAAAGTAAGAGGAATTAGAGCTAATAAATCAATCTTGAAAATAAAACAGAATAATAGAAATATGCACCTAATACCAAAAGAACATAGAGAAAGGGATAAACAAAGGGAAGATAAAATAATAATATGGGAGATTTAAAGCCAATAATATCCATAACCACATTATGTGTAAAAGTCTAGACACCTGAATTAAATAATGAATACTGTTAGATTAAGCAAGAAGACAATAGCCAGGTTTGTGCTGCCTGAAAGATACCATTTAACAAATGGATTTTAATAAAAAATAAAAGAATGGCAAAAGTTACCCCATGCAAACCATAAGCAAATCAAAGATGGTGTAGCTATATGGATACCTGAATTCTATGGTAGCAATTTTAATTGGAAATTTTGACACTTCACTCTCAATAATTAATACCAAATGTATTGGCAGTAAATCAGTGAGGATATTGAAGAGTGGAACAACCCTATCAACTAACTTGATCTAATTAGCACTTATAGAACATGCCATCTGACATCAAAATGCACATTAGTTTCAAGGAACCAAGAGAACTAAGCCAAATAGACAATATTATGAGCCATAAAACACTGGATAGGTTTAATAGAATCAATGCCATAAGGAAGTATGTTCTCTGATCTATGGACAATTGAACAAGAACACAGTAACAAAAATATATCTGCAAAAATCTCCAAGTATTTGGAAACTTACCCTTGGATCGAACAAAAAAAATCACAAAAGATAATAGAAAATATATTGATCTGAATGAGGATAAAAATACTATATATCAAAATTTGTAGAATGCTACTAAAGCAGTGCTTAGAAATGTATAGCCTTAAATGTTTGCATTAGAAAAGAAGAAATAGCTCAGATCAATGATCTCAGCTTCCAACTTAGGATACCAGAAAAATAAGACAAAATTAAAACTGAAAGTAAACAGAAGGAAAACAATAAAATTTATTTTTAATGAACACTTAAAAAAATTCAAAATGCAAAGCAGAGGGCCTAATTGTTCTAATTTTGGTCATTTGTCTTACTTGGGAGAAGTCAAAACACCATGAATGAAGACAACTGCAGAGTATCTAGTTTCAAAAAATAAAATAAAAAAGGACCTATAGCAATATCACCAAAAGACGAGAAAATGAAAGCATCACTCGGCAAAATAACAAATGTTCACCATTTTCTTATAAAATGAACATTGTCTCCTATAGTAAGAACACTCAAAGTCATGCTTACAAATAGGTCACATAAATGTAATTTATTACAATTATTTTGGAAAAATATGTTAGTATTTTCTAAGAGACAAATAAAAACATCCATATCTAATCAGTTGATTGAGAATATCATAAAGAATTAATCTAAAATTTCAGCAAAAATTTATTCACAAAGAATAAGATTTTGAAAATTTTATTTCAGGTTACTATCTCAGATCTATGACTTACAAAACCATAGGGCTTTGGCAAAATTCGGTTCCAACTACACAATAAAAATAAGGGCACATGTGTTATAGGGTAATTGTGAGAGTGAGCAGTCAGTAAGTGAAAGCCACTGTTAAAGATATTCACTATATCCTTATTAATATTACAGAAAAATATTACAAAACAAACTTGGTCAAATAAATTATATTAATCAGATAGGATAGAATAAAATCCTACATATTAAGAAAAAGTAACAAAATATTGTAAGTAGAAAATCATTCTATGGGACATGTGTATATTATTAAGCAAAATAAAAATATGCTAAATGTTTATAATAACTGTCTCAATTTTAATATTGTGAGAATTTGGAGATTTTTCTCTTTATTATCAATGCTATTTTAACTGAAGAGGTAGACTTCATTTTATCAAATAAAATATACATTGGTTTATTTTATCTGACAAAATTATGAAAAAAAAGTTAGACTTAAAAATGTCATCACTAAACAATCAGAAAAAAGATAGTAGAACAGACAAATAAGAGGAGTGTGCCAAATTGCCTTTATTACACAATAAAAAAGCTATAACATTTCAACAGTATTATTTGTTAAATGGGAAGATTTTATTTTAATAAATCCAGTTAATTTCATCTTTTTTTAAAATTTGAATACCTTCTAAAGTGCTTATTGCCAAATTCAGACTTAAATTGTAGAAAGTAGGGAAAACCACTAGACCATTCAGGTATGACTTAAATCAAATCCCTTATGATTATACAATGGAAGTGAGAAATAGATTTAAGGGCCTAGAACTGATAGGTGGAGTGCCTGATGAACTATGGAATGAGGTTCGTGACATTGTACAGGAGACAGGGATCAAGACCATCCCCATGGAAAAGAAATGCAAAAAAGCAAAATGGCTGTCTGGGGAGGCCTTAAAAATAGCTGTGAAAAGAAGAGAAGTGAAAAGCAAAGGAGAAAAGGAAAGATATAAACATCTGAATGCAGAGTTCCAAAGAATAGCAAAAAGAGATAAGAAAGCCTTCTTCAGCGATTAATGCAAAGAAATAGAGGAAAACAACAGAATGGGAAAGACTAGAGATCTCTTCAAGAAAATCAGAGATACCAAAGGAACATTTCATGCAAAGATGGGCTCGATATAGGACAGAAATGGTATGGACCTAACAGAAGCAGAAGATATGAAGAAGAGGTAGCAAGAATACACAGAAGAACTGTACAACAAAGATCTTCATGCCCCCAGATAATCACAATGATGTGATCGCTGACCTAGAGCCAACATCCTGGAATGTGAAGTCAAGTGGGCCTTAGAAAGCATCACTACAAACAAAGATAGTGGAGGTGATGGAATTCCAGTTGAGCTACTCCAAATCCTGAGAGATGATGCTGTGAAAGTGCTGCACTCTATATGCCAGCAAATTTGGAAAACTCAGCAGTGGCGACTAGACTGGAAAAGATTAGTTTTCACTCCAATCCCAAAGAAAGGCAATGCCAAAGAGTGCTCAAACTACCGCAAATTGCACTCATCTCACATGCTAGTAAAGTAATGCTCAAAATTCTCCAAGCCAGGCTTCAGCAATACGTGAACCGTGAACTTCCTGATGTACAAGCTGGTTTTCGAAAAGGCAGAGGAACCAGAGATCAAATTGCCAACATCCGCTGGATCATGGAAAAAGCAAGAGAGTTCCAGAAAAACATCTATTTCTGCTTCATTGACTATGCCAAAGCCTTTGACTGTGTGGATCACAATGAACTGTGGAAAATTCTGAAAGAGATGGGAATTCCATACCATCTGATCTACTTCTTGAGAAATTTGTATGAAGGTCAGGAAGAAACAGTTAGAATTGGACATGGAACAGACTGGTTCCAAATAGGAAAAGGAGTACGTGAGGGCTGTATATTGTCACCCCATTTATTTAACTTATATGCAGAGTACATCATGAGAAATGCTGGACTGGAAGAAGCACAAGCTGAAATCAAAATTGCCGGGAGAAATATCAATAACCTCATATATGCAGATGACACCACCCTTATGGCAGAAAATGAAGAGGAACTAAAAAGCCTCTTGAAGAAAGTGAAAGTGGAGAGTGAAAAAGTTGGCTTAAAGCTCAACATTCAGAAAATGAAGATCATGGCATCTGATCCCATCACTTCATGGGAAATAGACAGGGAAACAGTGGAAAAGTGAACAGTGTTAGACTTTTTATTTCTGGGCTCCAAAATTACTGCAGATGGTGACTGCAGCCATGAAATTAAAAGACACTTACTCCTTAGAAGGAAAGTTATGATCAACCTAGATAGCATATTCAAAAGCAGAGACATTACTTTGCCAATAAAGGTTTGTCTAGTCAAGGCTATGGTTTTTCCAGTGGTCATGTATGGATGTGAGAGTTGGACTGTGAAGAAGGCTGAGTGCCGAAGAATTGATGCTTTTGAACTGTGGTGTTGGAGAAGACTCTTGAGAGTCCCTTGGACTGGAAGGAGATCCAACCAGTCCATTCTGAAAGATCAGCCCTGGGATGTCTTTGGAAGGAATGATGCTAAAGCTGAAACTCCAGTACTTTGGCCACCTCATGCAAAGAGTTGACTCATTGGAAAAGACTCTGATATTGGGAGGGATTGAGGGCAAGAGGAGAAGGGGACGACAGAGGATGAGATGGCTGGTTGGCATCACTGACTTGATGGACATGAGTCTGGGTGAACTCTGGGAGTTGGTGATGGACAGGAAGGCCTAGTCTGCTGCGATTCATGGGGTCGCAAAGAGTTGGACACAACTGAGCGACTGATCTGATCTGATCTGAAAGTGTTGCACTTAAAAACTACATAAATGATTTTGGATTTAGCAATGTTAAACATTAAGCCCGACCTAAACTACAATTGTAGATATAATTAAGCAGTATTATGTACAAGTTATTGTATTTCTATAGACATTTTTAGTTAAAAGTTTCTAATCTTAAAAAGAAAAACTTAAATATATCACTGTTACTAATTTTACTGTTTAGTTCACTTCAGTTCAGGTGCTTAGTCGTGTCCGACTTTTGCGACCCCATGATTTGCAGCACGCCAGGCCTCCCTGTTCATCACAAACTCCCGGAGTTCACCCAGACTCATGTCCATCGATTCAGTGATGCCAACCAGCCATCTCATCCTCTGTCGTCCCCTTCTCCTCCTGCCCCCAATCCCTCCCAGCATCAGGGTCTTTCCCAATGATCAACTCTTCGCATGAGGTGGCCAAAGTACTGGAGTTTCAGCTTTAGCATCATTCTTTCCAAAGAACACCCAGGACTGATCTCCTTTAGAAAGGAGTGGTTGGATCTCCGTGCAGTCCAAGGGACTCTCAAGAGTCTTCTCCAACACCATAGTTCAGAAGCATCAATTCTTCAGCCCTCAGATTTCTTCACAGTCCAACAACACATCCATACATGACTACAGGAAAAACCATTGCCTTGACTAGGCAGACCTTTATTGGCAAAGTAATGTCTCTGCTTTTGAATATGCTATCTAGGTTGGTCATAACTTTCCTTCCAAGGAGTAAGTGTCTTTTAATTTCATGGCTGCAGTCACTATCTGCAGTGATTTTGGAGCTGCAAAAAATAAAGTTTCAGTGTTTCCACTGTTTCCCCATCTATTTCCCATGAAGTGATGGGACCAGATGCCATGATCTTCATTTTCTGAAAGTTGAGCTTTAAGCCAACTTTTTCATTCTCCTCTTCACTTTCATCAAGAGGCTTTTTAGTTCCTCTTCACTTTCTGCCATAAGGGTGGTGTCATCTTCATATCTGAGGTTATTGATATTTCTCCTGGCAATCTTGATTCCAGCTTGTGCTTTTTCCAGCCCAGCATTTCTTATGATGTACTCTACATATAGCTTAAATAAGCAGGGTGACAGTGTACAGCCTTGACGAACTCCTTTTCCTATTTGGAACCAGTCTCTTGTTCCATGTCCAGTTCTAACTGTTGCTTCCTGACCTGCATACAGGTTTCTCAAGAGACAGGTCAGGTGGTCTGGTGTTCCCATCTCTTTCAGAATTTTCCACAGTTTCTTGTGATCCACAAAGTCAAAATGTTGTCATAGTCAATAAAGCAGAAATAGATGTTTTTTCTGGAACTCTCTTGCTTTTTCCATGATCCAGCGGATGTTGGCAATTTGATCTCTTGTTCCTCTGCCTTTTCTAAAACCAGCTTGAACATCAGGAAGTTCATGTTTCACATATTGCTGAAGCCTGTTTTGGAAAATTTTGAGCATTACTTACTAGTGTGTGAGCTGAGTGCAATTGTGCCATACTTTGGGCATTCTTTGGCATTGCCTTTCTTTGGGATTGGAATGAAAACTGACCTTTTCCAGTCCTGTGGCCACTGCTGAGTTTTCCAAATTTGCTGGCATATGGAGTGCAGCACTTTCACAGCATCATTTTCAGGACTTGAAATAGCTCAACTTGAATTCCATCACCTCCACTAGCTTTGTTTGTAGTGATGCTTTCTAAGGCCCACTTGACATCACATTCCAGGATGTCTGGCTCTAGGTGAGTTATTACACCATCCTGATTATCTGGGTCATGAAGATCTTTTTTGTACAGTTATTCTGTTTATTCTTGCCACCTCTTCTTTATATCTTCTGCTTCTGTTAGGTCCATATCATTTCTGTCCTTTATTTAGCCCATCTTTGCATGAAATGTTCCCTTGGTATCTCTGATTTTCTTGAAGAGATCTCTAGTCTTTCCCATTCTGTTGTTTTCCTTTATTTCATTGCATTGATCACTGGAGAAGGCTTTCTTATCTCTTCTTGCTGTTCTTTGGAACTCTTCATTCAGATGCTTATATCTTTCCTTTTCTCCTTTGCTTTTCGCTTCTCTTCTTTTCACAGCTATTTGTAAGGCCTCCTCAGACAGCCATTTTGCCTTTTGCATTTCTTTTCCATGGGGATGGTCTTGCTCCCTGTCTCCTGTTCAATGTCATGAACCTCAGTCCATAGTTCATTAGGGACTCTATCCATCAGATCTAGGCCCTTAAGTCTATTTCTCACTTCCACTGTATAATCAGAAGGGATTTGATTTAGGTCATACCTGAATGGTTTAGTGGTTTTCCACACTTTCTTCAATTTCAGTCTGAATTTGACAATAAGGAGTTCATCATCTGAGCCACAGTCAGCTCCTGGTCTTGTTTTTGCTGACTGTATAGAGCTTCTCCATCTTTGGCTGCAAGAATATAATCAATTTGATTTTGGTGTTGACCATCTGGTGATGTCCATGTGTAGAGTCTTCTCTTGTGTTGTTGGAAGAGGGTGTTTTTATGATCAGTGTGTTCTCTTGGCAAAACTCTATTAGCCTTTGCCCTGCTTCATTCCGTATTCCAAAGCCAAATTTGCCTGTTACTCCAGATGTTTCTTGACTTCCTACTTTTGCATTCCAGTCCCCTATAATGAAAAAGACATCTTTTGGGGGTGTTAGTTCTAAAAGGTCTTGTAGGTCTTCATAGAACCATTCAACTTCAGCTTCTTCGGCGTTACTGGTTGGGGCATAGACTTGGATTACTGTGATATTGAATGGTTTGCCTTGGAAATGAACAGAGGTCATTCTGTCGTTTTTGAGATTGCATCCAAATAGTGCATTTCATACTCATTTTTTGATCATGTTGGCCACTGCATTTCTTCTAAGGGATTCCTGCCCGCAGTAGTAGGTATAATGGTCATCTCAGTTAAATTCACCCATTCCAATCCATTTTATTTTGCTGATACCTAGAATGTCAACGTTCACTCTTGCCATCTCCTGTTTGACCATTTCCAATTTGCCTTGATTCGTGGACCTGACATTCCAGGTTCCTATGCAATATTGCTCTTTACAGCATTGGACCTTGCTTCTATCACCTGTCACATAAACAACTGGGTATTGTTTTTGCTTTGGCTCCATCCTTCATTCTTTCTGTAGTTATTTCTCCACTGATCTGCTTATCTAAATACTTTTTATGAAACACATTTAATCCAAATACTTAAGTTAATACTTATAATGTCAACCTCTTAAAAAATTATTGTGCAAAAGATGTTGCTATAACAAGGATTATCATTGTACTAGTTGGTATATATTTTAAAGTCAGGCAACTAGTGGAGAAAGACACAAAATAACCTGGAGGATTAAATAAGCACTTCTAATTCCTATCATAACCCTATTAAAATAGTAGTGAAAGAATTCTTTTAATAAAATTTTTAAAAGAGAAATGGTAGGAAAGGTAATAGCAGAGAGGAGATGGCAACAAAATTGGGAACGACAAATGGAAATGAGTATATGATAGTTGACTTAGAACAGAAATCTGGAATTAGTTCCTACTGTAGGGCAAAGTCAGCAAGAAGCAAGTACATTTTTGATTCAAAACCCCAGGAAGGATGAATAACTGACTCAATAAAAACATTTTGAGGATGAAGAAAACATGGAATTAAAGCCAAAAAGGACTGAAAGTTTGTGTGAGGATCAGTTAAGAATCTCAGATCTCTTCCACTAGGCCCTGCAGCAGGGAAAACTGACCGTCTTTTCATTTTGCAGATGAAAAGAAGACTCAATTCTGGAGATACATATAGGCTCATTCAACAAAATAACATAACCAAAATGCCAATTCACCTTTTCAATTCACTGCATGGCCAATTCCACAACAGTTAATTCATGAAAAACGAATTAATTTCTCCAGATGGCCAATTTACTTACTAGTCAATTAGTGAAATGATTAATTGGTTAAATTTACATGTTGCTTTTAGCCTTCCTTGATGGCTCAGTGGTAAAGAGTCTGCTTGCCATTGCAGCAGTCAGAGGAAATGTGGTTCAATCCCGGGGTTGGGAAGATCCCCTGGAGGAGAGCATAGCAAGCCACTCCAGTATGCTTGCCTGGGGAATACCATGGGCAGAAGAGCCTAGAGTGCTAACAGTCCATGGGTCACAAACAGTCGGATATGACTAAACATGCACACTTATGTTGTTTTTAATCATTTCCTTTAAAAATATTCATATAAATACACACAGCATATACTATAGTGTAAATTATTTGTATTAAAGTGTATGTTTATAACTGAATTAACTTACAGTGCACTTGCAACATTATTAATCAACTATGCTGTGCTTATTTGCTTAGTCCTGTCCAACTCTTTGTGACCCCATGGACTATAGACAGACACCTCTCTATGTGGGGATTCTCAAGGCAAGAATACTGGAGTGGGTTGCCATACCCTCCTCCAGGGGATCATCCCAACTCAGGTATCAAACCCAGGTCTCTAGCACTGCAGGCAGATTCTTTACCAATTGAGCCACCAAATAAGCCCAAGAATACTGGAGTGGATACCCTATTCCTTCTCTAGGGGATCTTCTCAACCGAGGAATTGAATCAGGGTATCCTGCAACACAGGTGAATACTTCACCAGCTGAGTTAACAGGGAAGCCCAAGTCAACTTTTTATATATATATATATATATATATATATATATATATATACACACACACATATATATATATATACAACGAAAAAATAGAGTATATTTGATAATGTATTCATGAACATATTGTTCAAAATTTACATAACATGGGCAAAGAGTATATCAGATCAGATCAGATCAGTCTCTCAGTCGTGTCCGACTCTTTGCGACCCCATGAACCGCAGCACGCCAGGCCTCCCTGTCCATCACCAGCTCCCGGAGGTCACTCAGACTCACACCCATCAAATCAGTGATGCCATCCAGCCATTTCATCCTCTGTCATCCCCTTCTCCTCCTGCCCTCAATCCCTCCCAGCATCAGACTCTTCTCCAATGAGTCAACTCTTCGCATGAGGTGGCCAAAATACTGGAGTTTCAGCTTTAGCATCATTCCTTCTAAAGAAATTCCAGGATTGATCTCCCTCAGAATGGACTGGTTGGATCTCCTTGCAGTCCAAGGGACTCTCAAGAGTCTTCTCCAACACCACAGTTCAAAAGCATCAATTCTTCGGCACTCAGCCTTCTTCACAGTCCAGCTCTCACATCCATACATGACCACAGGAAAGACCATAGCCTTGACTAGGCGAACCTTTGTTGGTAAAGTAATGTCTCTGCTTTTGAATATGCTATCTAGGTTGGTCATAACTTTCCTTCCAAGGAGCAAGCGTCTTTTAATTTCATGGCTGCAGTCACCATCTGCAGTGATTTTGGAGCCCAGAAAAACAAAGTCTGACACTGTTTCCACTGTTTCCCCATCTATTTCCCATGCAGTGATGGGAACAGATGCCATGATCTTCGTTTTCTGAATGTTGAGCTTTAAGCCAACCTTTTCACTCTCCACTTTCACTTTCATCAAGAGGCTTTTTAGAGTATATAGATTTTACTCTTTAAAGAGTATATATATATATATATATATATAGAGAGAGAGAGAGAGAGTATATAGATTTTATAGATTTATATAGAGTATATAGATTTTATAGATTTATATAGATTTTACTCTTTAAAGAGTATATAGATTTTATAAAATAATTATTTAATATGCTCCTGAAGCGTATATGTTTAGATGTATTTCCAACAATAGGTGTAAAAAGCTAGATGTTCAGAGAAAAGATGGAAGAAGCTAGATGTTCAGAGCAAAGCTTAAGCTTAGTTATAAACTCTGGATAAGATATAAAAATATATGTATTTTATATATAGGGGCTTTTTTGTCTTTATAATTCTCTTTAGTTTTGAAATACAGTTTTAAACCTAGTTTCTAATCTCTAGTTTGGGGCAATAAACAAAGAATATTTCAGTTTAGTTCGGTTGCTCAGTCATGTCCGACTCTTTGGGACCCCATGAACTGCAGCACTCGTGGCTTCCCTGTCCATCACCAACTCCCAGAGCTTGCTCAAACTCATGTCCATGGAGTCGGTGAGGCCATCCAACCATCTCATCCTCTGCCATCCCCTACTCCTCTCATCTTCAATCTTTCCCAGCATCAGTGTCTTTACCAATGAGTCAATTCTTCCCATCAGGTGTCATAAATCACAAGAAAGCACCAAACCATAAGATTAAGAAAACATTGAAAACATTGTCAGCCTGGGTGTACCTACCTGTTTCTGAAGCATTAAAATGTGCCTTTTATTAACCAAATGAACCTAGTATAGACTCAAAGCCTGGCACCTGACATGTGGGTGTAGAGGGAAGAGATGAGCAGAAAAAAGGAAGTCTTATACAAAATCAGTCACTCTCAAAAGGTCAAGTTCTATGAAGAAGAACAGTTTTAATGGGTGCATTAGCAAAGAAGTTGCCCCATGGTGGGGAGGCACACTCAGCTAGAGCTTGGCTCTAGTCAATTCCAAAAGATACATGAATGTGTTAGTCACTCAGTTGACTAACACAACTATGTGTGACCTAACACAACTCTGTCCGACTCTGTGTGACCGTATGGACTATAGCTCGCCAGGGTTTTCTATCCATGGAATTCTCCAGGCAAGAATACTGGAGTGGGTTGCCACACCCTCCTCTAGGGGATCTTCCTGACCTAGGGATCAAAACCACGTCTCCTGCATCTCCTGCATTGCATGTGGCTTCTTTACCTCTGATTCACCAGGAAAGTCCTCCTAAAGATAGGACAGAGATTTAAAAAATGAAATGGTTAGCATGTAAAATGTTTAACCTATCAGATCAGATCAGATCAGTCGCTCAGTCGTGTCTGACTCTTTGTGACCCCATGAACTGCAGCACGCCAGGCCTCCCTGTCCATCACCAGCTCCCGGAGGTCACTCAGACTCACATCCATCAGGTCAGTGATGCCATCAAACCATCTCATCCTCTGTCATCCCCTTCTCCTCCTGCCCTCAATCCCTCCCAGCATCAGAGTCTTCTCCAATGAGTCAACTCTTCGCATGAGGTGGCCAAAATACTGGAGTTTCAGCTTTAGCATCATTCCTTCCAAAGAAATTCCAGGGCTGATCTCCTTCAGAATGGACTGGTTGGACCTCCTTGCAGTCCAAGGGACTCTCAAGAGTCTTCTCCAACACCACAGTTCGAAAGCATCAATTCTTCGGCGCTTAGCCTTCTTCACAGTCCAGCTCTCACATCCATACATGACCACAGGAAAGACCATAGTCTTGACTAGGCGAACCTTTGTTGACAAAGTGATGTCTCTGCTTTTGAATATGCTATCTAGGTTGGTCATAACTTTCCTTCCAAGAAGTAAGCGTCTTTTAATTTCATGGCTGCAGTCACCATCTGCAGTGATTTTGGAGCCCAGAAAAATAAATTCTGACACTGTTTCCACTGTTTCTCCATCTATTTCCCATGTAGTGATGGGACGATATTTATTTAGTTTAACCTATGGATAAACTAAATAAATACTAACTGTATAAAACAACAGCAATAATATATAATATATTGTGTTAAAATATTCCATTAGAATTGAATAATTCCATAATCCTGGTTATGCTCAACTCACAGAACGTATGAGTGAAAGAGGTAATCAAGTTGATAATTATAAATAAATGGAAAATATTCATAATAAAATTTCTAAAATGCAATAATCTATGTTTTATTCTAAAGATGATTATGTTCAGTTTTTTGTTGGTCTATTGACAGAAGCTTAAAGTTTCTAAGGTTTTAGGAGTAATTTTTGAAAATCACTTTGGGAATAAATCCAAACTCCTAAGTAAAACTCATGGAAGAGAAAATGAATTCATACACAAAGGAAAGTTTCAACTCCATCTCTGTGAACCAAATCCTGTAAGTTTTGCTTAAGTTAGTTCACACAAGGTTCAGATAAAATCTGAGCTCATGGTCTCCAGCCAAATCAAATAAAAGCCCCCAATTTTGACATTGTCAGAATACTCTTAATAATTTCAACATCTGTTGTTTCATACTCTTCTGTCTGCAAAATATGGAAGAATAATAAGTGATTTCTTACCAAAAGCATATTGCCTTTGGAACTATACCTATGCTTGCTATTCATAAACTATAACATAATTAATACATGTTAACATTTTAGATGAAGTGGCTCAAATAATCAAAATTAACATCTCCAATTCCACAGTATTATGGAGGAATTATACTTGGTAATATCTGCTAGATTCAAAATATTAAGGTAAAGCACAGTTTATAAAATATATCTTCGTTTAGTTTCTTTGCTTTTTTTAGTCTATAAGGAAACCAAATGGCAAAAGCTGGCATTCTCACATTAGGTTGGTTAGAAGAGGAATTAATTACACAGGTATGAATACAGTACACAGGAAGTGAAAGAATAGTACAGAAGCATAGCTGCTGCTGCTGCTAAGTCGCTTCAGTCGTGTCCGACTCTGTGCGACCCCATAAATGGCAGCTCATCAGGCTTCCCCACCCCTGGGATTCTCCAGGCAAGAACACTGGAGTGGGGTGCCACTGCCTTCTCCAATGCATGAAAGCGAAAAGTGAAAGGGAAGTCGCTCAGTCGTGTCTGACTCCTAGCGACCCCATGCACTGTAGCCTACCAGGCTCCTCCATCCATGGGATTTTCCAGGCAAGAGTACTGGAGTGGGGTGCCATTGCCTTCTCCGACAGAAGTGCAGAGCTAGCCACAATGGACTAACAACACTTCTAGGCCCAAAGAACAAGGGGAGAGACACAATTGCAAACCGGAAGGAAGGAGGTCCATATAGCGCTGACCTCATTGAGACCAGCAGTTATCTTCCCTTTGAGAAAAGTCAGTCCTGGTGACCTCAGGCAACCAGGGAATAAATACAGTATTACCCCTCTGAGATTTCAGTTATCCACACTTTCAGTTCAGTTCAGTCGCTCAGTCGTGTCCGACTCCTTGCGACTCCATGAATTGCAGCACTCCAGGTCTCCCTATCCATCACCAATTCCCGGAGTTCACTCAAACTCACATCCATCAAGTCGGTGATGCCATCCAGCCATCTCATTCTCTGTTGTCCCCTTCTCGTCCTGCTCTGAATCCCTCCCAGCATCAGAATCCTTTCCAATGAATCAACTCTTAGCTTGAGGTGGCCAAAGTATTGGAGCTTTAGCATCAGTCCTTCCAAAGAACACCCAGGACTGATCTCCTTCAGAATGGACTGGTTGGATCCCCTTACAGTCCAAGGGACTCTCAAGAGTCTTCTCCAACAACACAGTTCAAAAGCATCAATGCTTTGGTGCTCAGCTTTCTTCAAAGTCCAACTCTCACACCCATACATGATCACTGGAAAAACCATACCCTTCACTAGACAGACTTTTGTTGGCAAAGTAATGTCTCTGCTTTTGAATATGCTATCTAGGTTGATCATAACTTTCCTTCCAAGGAGTAAGCGTCTTTTAATTTCATGGCTGCAGTCACCATTTGCAGTGATTTTGGAGCCCCCCAAATAAAGTGTGATAGTGTTTCCACTGTTTCCCCATCTATTTGCCATGAAGTGATGGGACCAGATGTCATGATCTTAGCTTTCTGAATGTTGAGCTTTAAGCCAACTTTTTCACTCTCCTTTTCACTTTCATCAAGAGGCTTTTTAGTTCCTCTTCACTTTCTGCCATAAGTGTGGTATCATCTGCATATCTGGGATTATTGATATTTCTCCTGGCAATCTTCATTCCAGCTTGTGCTTCATCCAGCCCAGCATTTCTCATGATGTACTCGGCATATAAGTTAAACAAGCAGGGTGACAATATACAGCCTTGAAGCATCCCTATACCTATTTGGAACCAGTCTGTTGTTCCATGTCCAGTTCTAACTGTTGCTTCCTCACCTGCACATAGGTTTCTCAAGAGGCAGGTCAGGTGGTCTGGTATTCCCATCTCTTTCAGAGTTTTCCACAGTTTATTGCGATCCATACAGTCAAAGGCTTTGACATAGTCAATAAAGCAGAAATAAATGTATCTGCAGTCTATCGTAGTCCAAAAATATTAAATAGGAAATTCCAGAAATAAAGAATTCATACTTTTTAAAAGGTGTAATTATGTACCATTCTGAGTAGCCTAATGAAATCTCATGCTGTTCGCACCTGCAGCATGAATAATCCCTTTGTCTGATTTTCCCATTAGTCACTTAGTAGCCATCTTAGTTCTCATATCGACTTCTAGACAGCACAGTGCTTGGGTTCAACTCATCATTTCTTTACTTAATTATGGTCTCAAAGTCCAAGAGCACTGATGTTGGTAATTTAGAGATGCTAAGGAGAAGCCATGAAGTGCTTCCTTCAAGTGAAAAGATGAAAGTTATCAACTTAATGAGAAAAGAAAAAAAATTGTATCCTGAGACCACGAAGATCTACCACAGGAATAAATCGATCCATGAAATTTGAAAGAAGGAAAAGACATTTGTACTACTCTTGATATTGCAAACCAAACTGCAAAAGTTATGGCCACAGTGAGAGGTAAGTGCTTAGTTAACAAACTATTGACCAGAGATGTATTAATACATCTTTTGTTAATGAGGCTTATTGACGGGAGACATAGCAATATGTTTCTAGAGAGTGATACAATTAAAATCACTGTACAAAGTTGTTGGAGCTTAAAATTGATCAAAGGTTTACTGCACAACTTATGATTATTGTTATTCACATTTTGATTTGTTACATTTTTTATCCAACCTTGTAGGTATCATAAAAATAAAATTTTCAAAAATGAAGCATTGAGAAGTTTTGGGTAAAGTATTTTTTAGTGAATTTTATGCAGATACTTTCTTTGATGGTCTGAGCAAAATAGACACTAGTGTCTCAGAAGATTTTAGTTCTTCAGGATATTATTCTGACTCAGATAATGGGAAACTTGAACAACAAAAAGACAAAAAAAACCTAGTGATTGATTCTGATACAGAAAATGCAAATGAAATGATGGAGAATGCTCCTGTGCTTCTACAGAAGAGTGGATTAAAGACAGCATTTCCTGAAAATTAGACTTTAAAGGTGTTTCAGGTGTTACTGTTGAATTTAATAACCCACAAGTTGTTCATGAAATATCAGAATTAATTTTTGGCTGACCGAAACAAAAATCACCAGCCACAGACGTTAGTTTCTGCAAAACTCTCCTGGTCAAGAATGAGTTAAGATGGAAAAGCTATTAAATTTATAAAAGAAGGTATTTAGAGGGAGAGAGAGAAAAGAGATCAATTTCCAGAGCTTTTATTATGGTATATGGTTAAAATTATTTATTATTATTGTTTTAATCTCTTATTAAGCCTTTGACTGTGTGGATCACAAGAAACTGTGGAAAATTCTGAAAGAGATGGGAATACCAGACCACCTGATCTGCCTCTTGAAAAACCTATATGCAGATCAGGAAGCAACAGTTAGAACAGGACATGGAACAACAGACTGGTTCCAAATAGGAAAAGGAGTATGTCAAGGCTGTATATTGTCACCCTAGCTTATTTAACTTCTATGCCGAGTACATCATGAGAAACTCTGGGCTGAAAGAAGCAAAAGCTGGAATCAAGATTGCCAGGAGAAATATCAATAACCTCAGATATGTAGATGACACCACCCTTATGGCAGAAAGTGAAGAGGAACTAAAAAGCCTCTTGATGAAAAGGAAAAAGAGAGTGAAAAAGTTGGCTTAAAGCTCAACTTTCAGAAAACGAAGATCATGGTATCTGGTCCCATCACTTCAATGCAAAGAGATGGGGAAACAGTGGAAACAGTGTCAAACTTTATTTTGGGGTCTCCAAAATCACTGCAGATTGTGACTGCAGCCATGAAATTAAAAGACGCTTACTCCTTGGAAGGAAAGTTATGACCAACCTAGATAGCATATTCAAAAGCAGAGACATTACTTTGCCAACAAAAGTCTGTCTAGTCAAGGCTATAGTTTTTCCAGTGGTCATGTATGGATGTGAGAGTTGGACTATGAAGAAAGCTGAGCACCAAAGCATTGATGCTTTTGAACTGTGTTGTTGGAGAAGACTCTTGAGAGTCCCTTGGACTGTAAGGGGATCCAACCAGTCCATTCTAAAGGAGATCAGTCCTGGGTGTTCTTTGGAAGGAATGATGCTAAAGCTGAAACTCCAATACTTTGGTCACCTCAAGCAAAGAGCTAATTCATTGGAAATTACTCTGATGCTGGGAGGGATTGGGGGCAGGAGGAGAAAGGGACAACAGAGGATGAGATGGCATCACCTACTCGATAGGAGTTTGAGTGAACTCTGGGAGTTGGTGATGGACACGGAGGCCTGGCGTGCTGCAGTTCATGGGGTCGCAAAGAGTCGGACATGACTGAGCGACTGAACTGAACTGAACTGATGCCTAATATATAAATTAAGCTTTATCATAGGTATGTGTCCATAGGAAAAATAAAACATATTATACATAAGCTTTGGTATTATCTGTGATTTCAGGTATCCAGTGGGAAGCCTATAATGTATCCTCAGATGATAAGGAGAGACTACTTGACTTCTTGCTCCTGCTTTCCAGGTTTTTTGATCTGTTTCCTATTGACACAACTCAAACTGAAGGCAAAGAGTTCAGATTACAGTGATATAATTTATAAATATCTACATCCTGGTTAGATATCAGAGTGGGAAAATGTGTAATTTAGGTCCAGAGAGCCAATTGAAGAAATTTTTGCACTGCAAACAACAGAGATATTCTTTTATTTTCTTCATTAAAGTTAAAGTCATCAGAAAGTCATTTTTACTTTCTTTATAGTTTTAAAATGAGCTTGTATTACTGCCTGGATAATGTCAGGGCTTCTTTTCCCAATATAATTCAATATTGCCAGTATCATAAACAATGTCAGGAGAGAAAAATAATTGTGTGAGAAGTCTGTGACTTCTTTTGTGATTTGCCTGTTAAAGTTTTGGTTGAGCCCTAAGAGTGGGGCCTGCTCCTTCAGGTGGGAAACTTAACCTGTTATCTGAGTGATGGGAAAATACTTGTGTTTGATTTGACCTCTTGCTGAGGGATATCAGCCAATTTTGTTAGATTGATTAGATCTGGTGATAGTGATGGCCCTGTAGCTCATGAGCTGTACAGTTCGTAGTTCAGTACATAATTTTCATTACACAGATGCCTCTTTTTTGCAGGTGAAAAGCAGAATTTTGAACACAGCTCACTCCTCCCAGTCAGGAAACTGATTTCAGTTCAATTCAGTCTGTCAGTTGTGTCCAATTCCTTGCTACCCCATGGACAACAGCATTCCAGATTTCCTTACCCATCAGTAACTGCTAGAGGTTTCTCAAACTCATGTCCATCAAGTTGGTGATGCCATCCAACCATCTCATCTTCTGTCATCCCCTTGTCCTCCTGCCTTCAATCTTTCCCAGCATCAGGGTCTTTTCAAATAAGTCAGTTCTTCACATCAGGTGGCCAAAGTATTGGAGTTTCAGCTTCAACATCAGTCCTGCCAATGAATGTTCAGGACTGATTTCCTTTAGAATGGACTGGTTGGATCTCCTTGCAGTCCAAGGGACTCTCAAGAGTCTTCTCCAACACCACAGTTCAAAAGCATCAATTCTTCAGCACTCAGCTTTCTTCATAGTCCAGCTCTCACATCCATACATGACTACTGGAAAAACTATAGCTTTGACTAGAGGGGCCTTTGTCAGCAATGTAATGTCTCTGCTTTTTAATATGCTGTCTAGGTTGGTCATAGCTTTCTTCCAAGGAGCAAGTGGAAACTGATTTGGGAGGAGGTAAAAAAACATACTAGCTGAGCAATTTCTTCTCCAAGGCTGCTTTCTCTGCCAACTTCAGTGGAATAATTAGTTCCAAAAGAGAGGTTTCATTGTTTTCATATAACCCACATCCATCTTCTGCTCTCTCCTGACAATCCTATTATTTATTGGAGGAATCTTAAGTTTTTTGTTGTTGTTGTTGTTGTTGTTTTCTAATCTGCCATAATTCACTATGTTTCTAAGCTGGGGATTGTGATTCAGTATGAGAATCTTGCATTGGGTATGTCCTCATTAAGTATAGAGCAGTTAATCTTGGATATGAGTCAGATCAGATCAGATCAGATCAGTCGCTCAGTCGTGTCCGACTCTTTGCGACCCCATGAACCGCAGCACGCCAGGCCTCCCTATCCATCACCAGCTCTCGGAGGTCACCCAGACTCACATTCATCGAGTCAGTGATGCCATCCAGCCATCTCATCCTCTGTCGTCCCCTTCTCCTCCTGCCCTCAATCCCTCCCAGCATCAGAGTCTTCTCCAATGAGTCAACTCTTCGCATGAGGTGGCCAAAATACTGGAGTTTCAGCTTGAGCATCATTCCTTCCAAAGAAATCCCAGGTCTGATCTCCTTCAGAATGGACTGGTTGGATCTCCTTGCAGTCCAAGGGACTCTCAAGAGTCTTCTCCAACACCACAGTTCAAAAGCATCAATTCTTCGGCACTCAGCCTTCTTCACAGTCCAGCTCTCACATCCATACATGACCACAGGAAAGACCATAGCCTTGACTAGGCGAACCTTTGTTGGCAAAGTGATGTCTCTGCTTTTGAATATGCTATCTAGGTTGGCCATAACTTTCCTTCCAAGGAGTAAGCGTCTTTTAATTTCATGGCTGCAGTCACCATCTGCAGTGATTTTGGAGCCCAGAAAAATAAAGTCTGACACTGTTTCCACTTTTTCTCCATCTATTTCCCATGTAGTGATGGGACCAGATGCCATGATCTTCGTTTTCTGAATGTTGAGCTTTAAGCCAACCTTTTCACTCACCTGTAAACACGTGAAGTTTTTCCTTTTTAATTGTTTTACTTGCTGTATATTTTTACTTGTTGATTTCATGTTCATTGTTTATTTTTAAATAAATTTCAATTTTTTTCCTTTTGGTTAAGATTATATACTTTCAAGCAGTCTCTCAGAGTTCAAATCCTGAGTTCTGTGATTCTGAATAGTTATTAAGCTAAGTCTCAGTTTTGTTTTCTTTTAAATAGGGATAATAGTAACCAGTTTATGATATTATTTTGAGGATTAAATATGCCCTTTCCTATACTGAGTTCATAATAAGTACACTTGTTTAGTAAACACTTGATAGTTGCTGATTGTTATTAACTATCATCTTTTCTGGAATTCCCTGTCTCCATTCATCTACTTTATCACATCCAGTCCTCCCAACAGTACTATACTTGATTATAAATTACATTCTACACATGAGCGACCAAGGTTCATAGATTTAATTCACCTGCCCAAATCCTATTGCCAGCAAATGGTCAAACTAGTATTTGAAGATGAAGTTAGCCAGTTTTTCAAAGGCCAAACATGTTTCAGCACATGACAGTGCTGTTTGTAATTTTCAAATGCACTGCGGAATATTTCTTCTTACAGTCAGTTATTGCTCGAAATGTTCCCCTGTAACTCCTTATGCATATATGAAACTGAGAATGGAGAGGCACAAATGTTCTATTAACCTTACCAAACAGCAAAAAATGTTAATTCCAAGTGTCTAGAAGGGGTAATATAAAAACTTTAGGTTCAAATTCTAAAACTTGTTGACTATATTTTTACTTTAGGTAACAGAACAATTCAGTGAATTACCTTATTTGTTTATTTTTCTGGAGACTTTGTGTCCTAATAATTTCATGCTGCTGCTAAGTCACTTCAGTTGTGTCTGACTCTTTGTGACCCCAGAGACGGCAGCCCACTAGGCTCCGTCATTCCTGGGATTCCCCAGGCAAGAACACTGGAGTGGGTTGCCATTTCCTTCTCCAGTGCATGAAAGTGAAAGTAAAGTTGCTCAGTCGTGTCCAACTCCTAGCGACCCCATGGACTGCAGCCTACCAGGCTCCTCTGTCCATGGGATTTTCCAGGCAAGAGTACTGGAGTGGGGTGCCATTGCCTTCTCCAAATAATTTCATAAGATACCTATAAAACAGTTTATAGTAGTGTGTGTGTGAGAGAGAGACACAGAGAGAGAGAGAGAATAGAGAAGATGAAGTGGGAAATTCTTTCCAAATGGAGACTGGAAATAGTCTGTCTCTCAGTTCACCCCACTGCTCATTCTTTGTCTTTTTCATGTTATGGCTTAATTCGTCTACCAGAAAAAGGTACAATATTCACTTAGTTTTCATATACTGTGTCTTATTTCCACAAATGTGCTTCTTCCATTCTAAACATTGTTTTAGTCATTTTTAAATTTTACTTTTTTGATAATTGAGATAGCCCTCATAATCATAATTTATAGTTTTGAAAACAGAAAAAAAGAAGTGCCCCATGAAGTTATGAGATCCATGCAAATAATAAGCATGTAAATTGAGTCAGCTCAGAATTAGCTTGAATTCCAAACTCAGAGCAAATAGTCTGATTTTAACTTCTGTTTAAATTTACCACCCTTAGGCTTTTTTATAAAACGTGTATTTTAAATTACCATCTATAATGTATCTCAGAGGTGTCAGATGTTTCGTGTCTTTATTCACTGTACGTTCTTTCAATAAACATTTGTAGTCAGAAAAACATTGTTTTGAATTCTATGTCTGTCACAATGTCCCAAACTCTGAATAAGAAATATAATCTTGTTAAAGCTGATTTCCTAATGTGAAATAAGAAAAACAATACCTAACTTAAAAGCTTTTGGTAAAACTTAAAATATGTGTTCTACACTCTTGTCATATAGTAAAAACTCAGTAAGTGGTAGCTGCTATTATTCCTGCTGTTTCTCTGATGATTCACTGTTTTTTGTTTTTGTTTTTGTTTTTTTGCCTTGCACTATACCTGAGTTATCAGCTATAGAAATCACAGAGAAATGTCTACAGTTTGAAATTTCTGTGATATAAAGGGACCTATTTAGATATAAAGTGAGAGTGACAGTCACTCAGTCATGTCCAACTCTTTGCCACCCCATGGACTGTATAATCCCTGAAATCCTCCAGGCCAGAATACTGGAGTGGGTAGCCTTTCCCTTCTCCAGGGGATCTTCCCAATCCAGGGATTGAACCCAGGTCTCCCACATTGCAGGTGAATTTTTTACCAGCTGAACCACAAGGGAAGCCCAAGAATACTGGAGTGGGTGGCCTATCCCTTCTCCAGCAGATCTTCCTAACCCAGGAATAGAACCAGGGCCTCCTGCATCGCAGGCAGATTCTTTAGCAACTGAGCTATGAGGGAAGCCCATTTAGATATAAAGAAATCTATTAATGTTTTTCTTAATAATGAAAATAATAATAAAACTTGGTTACATTAACTGTCTCTTATTCACGAACAGCGCTGTAAAAACTACTTGTGGGTGACAAGGATAAAGAAGATGAACATGACAGGAGAGGCAGTCTCAGGGTATAGCAATACCTGATAAGATAAAAGACTACTAAAAATAAATGTCTAAAACTCAACCACCTAGGATAACATCCAAGACACATTGTTAAATGTGAAAAAAAGGAAATAGAATAATATGTAGAGTATGCATATTTTGTATAAAGAGAACAAATATATATACTGTTAGACTTTTTTTTTTTTTTTTTTTTGATCCTACATATCAGAAGGCTGATTGGAGCTTCCTGAAGTAGGAAAAGGAACTTTATTGAAACCATATTTGACTTTCTCGTGTAATAACCAAACAAAAAGCAAGGCATGAATCTGCTTAGGTGCTACGGATATGCAGAATCAGGTATTTAGCATTCTCCCTTCCTTTCTCCTCCCCCACTTTCTCTTTTCTTCCTCTATTATCTGCTTTATCTAAAGAACAACTTCATTCTCTCCTACTGCAGATCATCTGCCACTGTTAGTTTGTATCATGGTTGTCAACAACTCTCTTGATTAACTCAGCCTTCAGCTGGAGCAACATGAGGTGATGGGCCAATTTTGCTGTTTCATTGAGGTGTAACTGACATAGGAATTAGTTTCAGGTGTACAACATGATGCTTTGCTTCCTGGGTATATCATAACAAGATCTCCACAATCAGAAGTTAACATCCACATAGAGTTGGACTTTTTTCTTGCAATGAAAACTTTTGAAATCTACTCTATTAACAACTTGTAGATAAACAATAGAGTATTGTTAACTAAATTCCTATGCTGTACATGACACCCAAGAGTTTATTTATTCTCTACCAGAGGTTTGTATCTTTTGACCTCTTTTATCCATTTCACCCACAGCCCTCTACTCCCACCTCCAGTCACCACCAATCTGTTCTCTATGGGTTTGTTTTTTTGGATTCCACATAGAAGTGAGGTCATGCAGTATTTGTCTTTCTCGATTTGACTTATTTCACTTGGTGTGACACCCTCGATATTCATCCATTTTGTCACAGTCAGCAAATATTCCTTCTTATTTATGGCTTGGTAAGGAAACTCCAGTACTTCATGAAACTCCAGTACTTTGGCCACCTCATATGAAGAGTTGACTCATTGGAAAAGACTCTGATGCTGGGAGGGATTGGGGGCAGGAGGAGAAGGAGACGACAGAGGATGAGATGGCTGGATGGCATCACTGATTTGATGCACTTGAGTCTGAGTGAACTCTGGGAGTTGGTGATGGACAGGGAGGCCTGGTGTGCTGCAATTCATGGGGTCGCAAACATTCGGACACGACTGGGTGACTGAACTGAACTGAATATTTCCATTGTATGTATGTTTGTATGCATGCATGTATAAATGTGTTGCCTCTTTTTTATCCATTTGGGTTGCTTTCATGTCTTGACTACTGTAGATGGTGCCGCTATGTTCGTTGGGGGTACATGTATCTTTTAGAAATAGTGTTTTTGTTTTCTCTGGTTAGATGCCCAGAAGTGGAATTGCTGGATCATACTGTGGTTCCATTTGTTATTTTTTGAAGAGGCTCAATACTGTTTTCTGTGCTGGCTTCCTCAGGTTGCTTTCCCACTGGAAGTGCGTGAGAGTTCCCTTTTCTCGATATCCTTGCAAGCATTTGTTGGTTACTGTTGTTTTGATGTTGGCTATTCTGACAGATGGGACAGGGTACCTCACTGTGACTTTGATGTGCATTTCTCTGAAGGTTGGTGATGCTGAGTGCTTGTTGGCCATCTGTGTGCCTTCTTCGTTGGAGAGGTGGCTGTTTCATTCCTTTGCCTGTTTTGTTTTCTTGTTTTGCTATTGAGGTGTATGAGCATTTCAATAAATCACTGAGAAAGATTGTACTTCGTTATTCTTTCATTGAGAAAAGGACTGTCTTTATGTTTTTGAATCTGAATTTCCATTCTTTTTTCACAAAAACTTAAAAACACTAAAGGCAGCTGTGTTTGGCTCAGAGAAAATGTACTAAAAGGATTTAGGACAGGCTTTACATTTCCCCTTTCAAACCCCAAGTCTTGGCAGTCTTAAAGTATTCCTATGCCTCTCACACACTCACTTTAGGAAGGTAATGAACCTGTTATATTCAAATATAAAACTTGCTTTTTATCTCATATTTATTATTCTGGAGATCCTTTATAATAGGAGGGCCATTTCCAAGGACTTTGTAAAACTTTAAGTCAGTGAATCATAAAATATGAAGAGCAAAATTCTCCGACCTGACACTCGATTAATCCTTCTTCTAACAAATGATCTGCAGAGCCGATCTGAGTCAGATAAAGGAGAGCAGCATTGCTCTTCATTTCCAACAGTGACTCTTGGCTGCTTTTACTAAAAACTCATGTTGGGGAATACATGCAGTCTGACATTTGGAAACTTCTGTAGTGGCCATTGTTCCTCTCTAGAGCAGAAGTTAAATCCAAAAGAAAACCTGTAGACTTGACTTTCCCTCAGAAGGTAGGAAATGAAATCACATAGTAGATACGCCAGAGAGAGACCAGCCTTCCCCGCCGCCCCCCCCCAAATCCTGCCTTAAAAGTACTAGTCAAGAATCCTGAAGTCTCAGTTAAGTGAAGTGTTTATCTATGGGATAAACAAGGAGGTATGGTCAAGTGATACAGACATGGACAGATAGCCCCATCTTCAGTTTTAGAATAATTGCAGAAAAGCATGAATCGTGACTTTGGCAGGTACTCCAAAGATTGATGTGACTCAGCAGCAGCAGGAGCCAAAGATTATTTACTGTATCATGTCTCTATATAAATCTGTATCCATGTATACCTAGATATAAGTATATGAAACAAAATAAGAGGAAAGTGGGTAGTATGGTAGTATGGGTTTCCCTGGTGGCTCAGAGGGTAAAGAATCCACCTGCAATGCTGGAGACCTGGGTTCAATCCCTGGATTGGAAAGTTCCCCTGGAGGAGGGTACAGCAACCCACTCCAGTATTCTTGCCTGGAGAATCCCCATGGACAGAGAAGCCTAATGAGCTACAGAGCATGGGGTCACAAAAAGTCAGACACAACTGAGCAGCTAAGTACAGCAATCTATATATAAATCTGTATCCATGTCTATCTAGATATAAGTATATGAAGCAAAATAGGGGGAAAGTGGGTAGTATGGAAAAAGTTAAGGAAGATGGGGACATTTATTTATTATCCTTATGATTATTAAGATATTAAAGATATTTTTAATACATAGCTTTAATAAATTAGTTGGTGGTTGTCAAAAGTTAAAGTATATTTACCTCGTATGAAAAAAAGTAAAAGTGTTAGTCTCTCAGTTGTGTCTAACTCTTTGCGACCTCATGGACTCTAGCCTGACTCTCTGCTTTGTCCATGGAATTCTCCAGGAAAGAATACTGGAGTGGATAGCCATTCCCTTCTCCAGAGGATCTTCCCAACCAGGGATTGAATCTGGGTCTCCTGCATTGTACGTAGATTCTTTACTGTCTGAGCCACCAGCGAAGCCCTTAAATTGTGACAGTAGTTTAGTCACTAATTCTTGTCTGACCCTTGTGACCCTGTGGACAGGGGCCCACCAGACTCCTCTGTCCATGGGATTTTCCAGGCAAGACCACTGGAGTGGGTTGCTATTTCCTTTGCCAGGGGATCTTTCCCACACAGGGCTCAAGCTTGGGGTTCCTGTATTGAGGGTAGATTCTTTACCAACTGAAAAACCAGGGAAGCCCATAGATTGCAATAATTGACACAGTATCCAACATAAAGAGGAAAAAAATAAATTTTAATTCAGTGAGACCACATTTGAAATATGTCACTTTAAGTGATTGTTATCAAATTCTAGTAGATCTGATGATGACTAATAATAGCAATGTGAAGGAAAACTATGATGAGAAAAAGGATTTCCTATTATGTGGAGTCAAAGCAATAACAAGTTATCAAGTTTACTGAACAATAACCAAAATTTATGCATCAGAAGGAGCCCTGTTAAATCAATATTTTTAAAACTCAGAAGTAAACTGAAAAGCTTCAACAATAGCTATTCCTTTTGTCTGATTGTTCAAGTTTGACATAAGATAGCATTTTATCAAAGGAGAAGGTGATGGCGCCCCACTCTAGTACTCTTGTCTAGAGAATCCCATGGACAGAGGAGCCTGGTAGGCTGCAGTCCATGGGGTTGTGAAAAGTTGGACATGACTGACCAACTTCACTTTCACTTTTCACTTTCATGCATTGGAGAAGGAAATGGCAACCCACTCCAGTGTTCTTGCCTGGAGAATCCCAGGGACGGGGGAGCCTGTTGGGCTGCCATCTATGGGGTCACACAGAATCGGACACAATTGAAGTGACTTAGCAGCAGCAGCAACAACATTTTATCAAGAGTCCTTTAAAAGTTTACAAATTAAAACATTAGATGACTCAGTTCTTTTCTGTTCTAGGATTTACCTTTCTCCCCTTATGCAGTCATGCCCATAAGCAAAACATTTCAGTGCTAAGTAAAAAAATGACAGGAATAACTACTTGTCACTTTCTCATAGTTTTATATCAGTTTGTCTTTAAAAGTGTTATATTTACTTAACATATATTTTGAAGCTTTAAAGATATGTTATATAAAGTATATTTGCATGACATGCGCAAATAAAGATTTGATTATATAATTTACTTATTTTTATTATAATGGGCTCTTAAAATTAATGGCAGAATACCAATACCTGGTAAATATATCTTTTAAAAGAAATAGTAAAATGTGAAAATTGTTTTAATTTTCATTTTTGAAAAATCTTAAATACAAATAGTAATAAGATCTATGCGATATCACAATTTTCTAAAGCAAACTGCATCTATAAATGGGAGATTGTATACAAATTCTCAAATTTTGTTACCCTTTCTTATTATTGCTTTTGTTTAGTCACTCAGTCCTGTTTGACTATTTGTGACCCCATGGAATGCAGCATGCCAGGTTTCCCTATTCTTCACTATCTCCCTGAGTTTGCACAAATGCATGTCCATTGAGACAATGATGCCAACCAGTCAATTCATCCTCTGTTGCCTCCTTCTCCTCATGCCCTCAATCTTTCCCAGCATCAGAGTCTTTTCCAATGAGTTGGCTCTTCACATAAGATGACCAAAGGATTAGAGCTTCAGCTTCAGCATCAGTCCTTGCAATGAATATTCAGGGTTGATTTCCTTTAGGACTGACTGGTTTGATCTCCTTGCAGTCCATGAGACTCTGAAAAGTCTTCTCCAGCACCACAGTTCAAAAGCATCATTTCTTTTTCATAAAGTCTTCCTTATGATACAACTCTCACATCTATACATGACTACTAGAAAAAACATAGCTCTGACTATACGGACTTTTGTCACTAAACTGATGTCTTTTTAATACTCTGTCTAGGTTTGTTGTATCTTTTCTTCCAAACAGCAAGAATCTTTTAACTTCATAGCTGCAGTCACCATCCACAGTGATTTTGGAGTGCAAGAAAACAAAACCTGTCACTCTTTCCATTTTTTCACCATTTGCCATTAAGTGATGGGACCAGATGACATGATTTTAATTTTTTTGAATGCTGCGTTTTAAGCCAGGTTTTGCACTCTTCTTTTTCACCTTCTTCAATAGGCTCTTTAGTTCTGCTTCACTTTCTGCCATTAGGGTGCTGTCATCAGCATACCTGAGACTATTGATATTTCTCCAGGGAATCTTGATTCTAGCTTGTGATTCATCCAGCCTGGCACTTTGCATTATGTACTCTGCATGTCTTCACAGGTGGTCCTGGTGGTAAAAATGAAAGTGTAGTCATGTCTGATTCTTTGAGATCCCATGTACTGTAGCCCTCCAGGCTCCTCTGTCCATGGAATTCTCCAAGTAACAATGCTGGAGTGGGTTGCCATTTCCTTCTCCAGGGGACTTTTCTGACCCAGGGATTGAATTTGGGTCTCCCACATTGTGGGCAAGATTCTTTACTGTCTGAGCCAAAACTGTAGAACCCAGATACCACGGCAGGTAAATGTTAAGAGATGCAGGTTCGATCTTGCATGGAATTCTCTAGGCAAGAATATTGGCTATCTGTGAATTTGTGTAATGTGTTTACTGAGTGTTGTATGCCTATAATTGCTATCTCAAATAAATAACTGACTCTCAATTAAGACAATAAGAAACATAAAAATAACATCTTAAAAGCTTTGAAAATATTGACTTAGACTCTTGACTAACATACATAAAAACAGAAACAAAGTAAAAAAATAAAAGGAAGATAAATTGGACTGAGCTAAAATATAAGAAGATAATTTGTAAAATTACTAAAATAAACATTTACAAAACACTAAAAAATTTTTTTAAGTATCTTCAAATTTTTTTCTTTTCTTCTTTTTGGATAATTCCATGTCAGCTGTGCAGAGATATCCCATATTCAAGGGCAGAGAAGCCCCAACAGGATGGTAGGAAGGGTGAAATCATGTTTAAAATCAAACCCCATTCCCACCAGAGGCACTCAGAGGGCTCAAATAAACCTTGTGCACACCAAGACCCAGAGAGCCCACAGAGACTGAGCTAGAACTGTGTCTGAGTGTCTCCCAAGGAGGTACAGGTCAGCAGTGGCCTGCCGCAGGAGCAGGGGCTCTGGGTACAGCAGACTTGGGTATGGCAAAAGCCCTCTTGGAAGTGGTCTCCATTAACCCCACCATAGAGCTGCCAGAACTTACACAGAACTAGGGAAACAGACCCTTGGAGGGCACAAACAGAAACTTGTGTACACCACGGCCTAGGAGAAAGTAGCAGTGACCCCACAAGAGACTGACCCAAACTTATCTGTGAGTGTCCAGGAGTCTCCAGTGGAGGCATGGGTCAGCAGTGGCCTGCTACAGGGTTGGGGGCACTGATTTAGCAGTGCATGCATGGGACATTTTGAAGGAGGTCACCATAAACTTTATTACTTCCATGATTTGGGCCCAGGTAAATAAGAAAAAGGAAACACAGCCCCACCCATCAACAGAAAATTGGACTAAAGACTTACTGACCATATCCCCAACACCCTCTTCCAACAACACAAGAGAAGACTCTACACATGGACATCACCTGATGGTCAACACTGAAATCAGATTGATTATATTCTTTGCAGCCAAAGATGGAGAAGCTCTATAGAGTCAGCAAAAAAAAGATCAAGAACTGACTGTGGCTCAGATCATGACACATTATTGCCAAATTCAGACTTAAATTAAAGAAAGTGGGGAAAACTACTAGACCATTCAGGTATGACCTAAATCAAATCCCTTATGATTATACAGTGGAAGTGAGAAATAGATTTAAGGGACTAGATCTGCTGGACAGAGTGCCTGATGAACTATGGACGGAGGTACGCGACATTGTACAGAAAACAGGGATCAAGACCACCCCCATGGAAAAAAATGCAAAAAAGCAAAATGACTGTTGAGGAGGCCTTATAAATAGCTGTGAAAAGAAGAGAAATGAAAATCAAAGGAGAAAAGGAAAGATATAAGCATCTGAATGCAGAGTTACAAAGAATAGCAAGGAGAGATAAGAAAGCCTTCTTCAGTGATCAATGCAAAGAAATAAAGGAAAACAACAGAAAGGGAAAGACTAAAGCTATCTTCAAGAAAATGAGAGATACCAAAGGAACATTTCATGCAAAGATGGACTCTATAAAGAACAGAAATGGTATGGACCTAACAGAAGCAGAAGGTATTAAGAAGAGATGGCAAGAATACACAGAAGAACTGCACAAAAAAGAGCTTCACGACCCAGATAATCATGATGGTGTGATCACTGACCTAGACCCAGACATCCTGGAAATTGAAGTCAAGTGGGCCTTAGAAAGCACCACTACAAACAAAGCTAGTGGAGGTGATGGAATTCCAGTTGAGCTATTTCAAATCCTGAAAGATGATGCTATGAAAGTGCTGCACTCAATATGCCAGCAAATTTGGAAAACTCAGCAGTGGCCACAGGACTGGAAAAGATCAGTTTTCATTCCAATCCCAAAGAAAGGCACTGCCAAAGAATGCTCCAACTACTGCACAGTTGCACTCATCTCACAGGCTAGTAAAGTAATGCTCGAAATTCTCCAAGCCACGTTTCAGCAGTACATGAACAGTGAACTTCGAGATGTTCAAACTGGTTTTAGAAAAGGCAGAGGAACCAGAGATCAAATTGCCAACATCTGCTGGATCATCAAAAAAGCAAGAGAGTTCCAGAAAAATATCTATTTCTGCTTTATTGACTATGCCAAAGCCTTCGACTGTGTGGATCACAATAAACTGTGGAAAATTCTGAAACAGATGGGAATAGCAGACCACCTGACCTGCCTCTTGAGAAATCTATATGCAGGTCAGGAAGCAAGAGTTAGAACTGGACATGGAACGGACTGGTTCCAAATAGGAAAAGGAGTATGTCAAGGCTGTATATTGTCACCCCGCTTATTTAACTTCTATGCAGAGTACATCATGAGAAATGCTGGACTGGAAGAAACACAAGCTGGAATCAAGATTGCTGGGAGAAATATCAATAACCTCAGATATGCAGATGACACCACCCTTATGGCAGAAAGTGAAGAGGAACTCAAAAGCCTCTTGATGAAAGTGAAAGTGGAGAGTGAAAAAGTTGGCTTAAAGCTCAACATTCAGAAAACGAAGATCATGGCATCTAGTCCCATCACTTCATGTAAGATAGCTGGGGAAACAGTGAAAACTGTGACAGACTTTATTTTGTGGGGCTCCAAAATCACTGCAGATGGTGACTGAAGCCATGAAGTTAAAAGACACTTGCTTCTTGGAAGAAAAGTTATGACAAACCTAGACAGCGTCTTAAAAAGCAGAGACATTACTTTGCCAACAAAGATCCATCTAGTCAAAGCTATGGTTTTCCCAGGAGTCATGTATAGATGTGAGTTGGACTATAAAGAAAACTGAGTGCCAAAGAATGATGCTTTTGAACAATGGTGTTAGAGAAGACTCTTGTGAGTCCTTTGGACTGCAAGGAGATCCAATATGTCCATCCTAAAGGAAATCAGTCCTGAATACTCATTGGAAGGACTGATGCTGAGGCTGAAACTCCAGTACTTTGGCCACCTGATGAGAAGAACTAACTCATTGGAAAAGAGCCTGATTGTGTAAAAAATTGAAGGTGGTAGGAGGAAGGGATGACAGAGGATGAGATGGTTGGATGACATCACTGACTCAATGAACGTGAGTTTGAGTAATCTCCGGGAGTTGGTGATGGACAGGGAGGCCTGGCATGCTCAAGTCCATAGTGTCACAAAGAATCACACATGACTGAGTGACTGAACTGAATTGAACAGGTGAATTCACATGATTATCCAAAGGAATGTATAGCAAGATGTTTATTGTAGTATTTATATATAACACAAAAGTTAAAATGCTAAACATTTAATTGTGTCCAATCCTTGGACCCCACGGACTGTCACCCACCAGGCTGCTCTGTCCATGGGATTTCTCACACATGAATACTGGAATGGGTAGCCATTCCATTCTCCAGGGGATCTTCCCAACCCAGGGATTGAACCAAGGTCTCCTGCATTGCAGGCAGATTCTTTACCATCTGAGCCACCAGGTGACACAAAACTAGGATTATCAAAGCTCTATTTATGAAAACAGTTAAACCAGTTACTGTATATCCATAGGGTACAATAACATACTGCACATGAAAACAATTATATGTATATATGATTTTTAGATCACAATAAACTGTAGAAAATTCTGAAAGAGATGGGAATGCCAGACCACCTGATCTGCCTCTTGAGAAATCTGTATGTAGATCAGGAAGCAACAGTTAGAACTGGTCATGAAACAACAGACTGGTTCCAAATAGGAAAAGGAGTACGTCAAGGCTGTATATTGTCACCATGTTCATTAAACTTATATGCGGAGTACATCATGAGAAATGCTGGACTGGAAGAAACACAAGTTGGAATCAAGATTGCTGGGAGAAATCTCAATAACCTCAGATATGCAGATGACACCACCCTTATGGCAGAAAGTGAAGAGGAACTAAAAAGCCTCTTGATGAAAGTGAAAGTGGAGAGTGAAAAGGTTGGCTTAAAGCTCAACATTCAGAAAACAAAGATCGTGGCATCTGGTTCCATCACTACATGGGAAATAGATGGAGAAACAGTGGAAACAGTGTCAGACTTTATTTTTCTGGGCTCCAAAATCACTGCAGATGGTGACTGCAGCCATGAAATTAAAAGACGCTTACTCCTTGGAAGGAAAGTTATGACCAACCTAGATAGCATATTCAAAAGCAGAGACATCACTTTGCCAACAAAGGTTCGCCTAGTCAAGGCTATGGTCTTTCCTGTGGTCATGTATGGATGTGAGAGCTGGACTGTGAAGAAGGCTGAGCGCCGAAGAATTGATGCTTTTGAACTGTGGTGTTGGAGAAGACTCTTGAGAGTCCCTTGGACTGCAAGGAGATCCAACCAGTCCATTCTGAAGGAGATCAGCCTTGGGATTTCTTTGGAAGGAATGATGCTAAAGCTGAAACTCCAGTATTTTGGCCACTTCATGCGAAGTGTTGACTCATTGGAGAAGACTCTGATGCTGGGAGGGATTGAGGGCAGGAGGAGAAGGGGACGACAGAGGATGAGATGGCTGGATGGCATCACTGACTTGATGGATGTGAGTCTGAGTGACCTCCGGGAGCTGGTGATGGACAGGGAGGTCTGGCGTGCTGGGATTCATGGGGTCGCAAAGAGTCAGACACGACTGAGCGACTGATCTCATCTGATTCTAAATATACATATATAATGGAGAAGGAAATGGCAACCCACTCCAGTGTTCTTGCCTGGAGAATCCCTGGGACGAGGGAGCCTGGTGGGCTGCCGTCTATGGGGTCGCACAGATTCGGACATGACTGCAGTGACTTAGCAGCAGCAGCAGCAGCAGCATACATCAGATCAGATCAGATCAGTCGCTCAGTCGTGTCCGACTCTTTGCGACCCCATGAACTGCAGCACGCCAGGCCTCCCTGTCCATTACCAACTCCCGGAGGTCACTCAGACTCATATTCATCGAGTCAGTGATGCCATCCAGCCATCTCATCCTCTGTTGTCCCCTTCTCCTCCTGCCCCCAATCCCTCCCAGCATCAGAGTCTTCTCCAATGAGTCAACTCTTTGCATGAGGTGGCCAAAGTACTGGAGTTTCAGCTTTAGCATCATTCCTTTCAAAGAACGCTAGTAAAGTAATGCTCAAAATTCTCCAAGCCAGGCTTCAGCAATATGTGAACCGTGAACTTCCTGATGTTCAGGCTGGTTTTACAAAAGGCAGAGGAACCAGAGATCAAATTGCCAACATCCGCTGGATCATGGAAAAAGCAACAGAGTTCCAGAAAAACATCTATTTCTGCTTTATTGACTATGCCAAAGCCTTTGACTGTGTAGATCACAATAATTTGTGGAAAACTCTGAAAGAGATGGGAATACCAGACAACCTGACCTGCCTTTTGAGAAATCTGTATGCAGGTCAGGAAGCAACAGTTAGAATTGGTCATGGAACAACAGACTGGTTCCAAATAGGAAAAGGAGTACGTCAAGGCTGTATATTGTCACCATGTTTGTTTAACTTATATGCAGAGTACATCATGAGAAATGCTGGACTGGAAGAAGCACAAGTTGGAATCAAGATTGCTGGGAGAAATATCAATAACCTCAGATATGCAGATGACACCACCCTTATGGCAGCATACATATATAAATCTAAATCTATTGTTAGTGGTTGTTACCTATGGGGGTGGACATGGTTAAGTACTGTGAGTATTGCAAATTGATAAATTGACTATTGCTTTTCTTTTATTGCACATCTATACTCTTTCAATTTCTTTTACATATATACTTCCATTAAATAAATCGATCTATTTTATACTAATGAAATATGACACTTATATATCAGCCTTTTCTGTGTAATTAGGGTCTTAAGTATCTGGCTTTGTATGCATTAGCTCCATAAGGATTTGGTTTCAATTTTTCTATGTGCATGACAACAACAAAAACCCCCATATTTATAGAGAAGTTTGTTAGGCAGAGAGTTTTTAAATAAGAATGCTTGAATACATAATAAATGTGATTTTAAATTGACAATGCAAACAGTGAAACAGGTGGAATGCACCATATCATTTTCAATAGATTTTTGAAAGACTGTATAGTTACTTTTAATCAGAGGACCTTAAATGGAATGCCTGTGTGACTAATTGTCTCATTAATCATTAGGATATTACCTGTGATATTTATTAGGGACTTTTTCTTCTGTTCTAACTTCTTAAATATAGCATGTTTCTTTATTTCTCAAGACAATTATTTAATAAAAAGAGACAACTGTGTTTAAGACAATGAAAGCTCCCCTACATATTTGAAGCACTATATCCAATATGGTTAAGTAGGTTTTTATCATTAAATCATTCTTAGTAATCATACCATGATGTGGCAATTTCTTTATTTTTTTCCTTTTTTTTTTTTTTATTTTGCTTAACTTTACAATATTGTATTGCTTTTACCATACATCAAGATGGATCCGCCACCAGTATACACGTGCTCCCCATCCTGAACCCTCCTCCCTCCCCCCTCCCCACGCCATCCCTCCAGATCGTCCCAGTGCTCCAGCCCCAGGCATCTGTTATCGGGCATTGTACCTGGACTGACGACTCGTTTCAGATATGATATTATACATATTTCAATGCTATTCTCCCCAATCATCCCACCCTCTCCCGGTCCCAGAGTCCAAAAGTCTGTTCTATACATCAGTGTCTCTTTTGCTGTCTCGTAAATAGGGTTATTTTTACCATCTTTCTAAATTCCATATATATGCCTTAGTATACTGTATTTGTGTTTTTTTTTCTGGCTTACTTCACTCTGTATAATAGGCTCCAGTTCCATCCACCTCCTTAGAACTGATTCAAATGTATTCTTTTTGATGGCTGAGTAATACTCCATTGTGTATATGTACCACTGCTTTCTTTATCCATTCATCTGTGAATGGACATCTAGGTTGCTTCCACGTCCTGGCTATTGTAAACAGTGCTGCTATGAACATTGGGGTACACGTGTCTCTTTCAATTCTGGTTTTCTCAGTGTGTATGCCCAGCAGTGGGATTGCTGGATCATAAGGCAGTTCTATTCCCAGTTTTTTGAGGAATCTCCATACTGTTCTCCATAGTGGCTGTACTAGTTTGCATTCCCACCCACAGTGTAAGAGGGTTCCCTTCTCTCCGCACCCTCTCCAGCATTTATTGCTTGTGGACTTTTGGATCACAGCCATTCTGACTGGCGTGAAATGGTACCTCATAGTGGTTTTAATTTGCATTTCTCTGATAATGAGTGATGTTGAGCATCTTTTCATGTGTTTGTTAGCCATCTGTATGTCTTCTTTGGAGAAATGTCTATTTAGTTCTTTGGCCCATTTTTTGATTGGGTCATTTATTTTTCTGGAATTGAGCTATAGAAGTTGCTTGTATATTTTTGAGATTAGTTGTTTGTCGGTTGCTTCATTTGCTATTATTTTCTCCCATTCTGAAGGCTGTATTTTCACCTTGCTTATAGTTTCCTCTGTTGTGCAGAAGCTTTTTAAGTTTGATTAGGTCCCATTTGTTCATTTTTTATTTTATTTCTGATATTCTGGGAGGTGGGTCATAGAGGATCCTGCTGTGATGTAAGTCAGAGAGTGTTTTGCCTATGTTTTCCTCTAGGAGTTTTATGGTTTCTGGTCTTACATTTAGCTCTTTAATCCATTTTGAGTTTATTTTTGTGTATGGTGTTAGAAAGTGTTCTAGTTTCATTCTTTTACAAGTGTTCGACCAGTTTTCCCAGCACCACTTGTTAAAAAGATTGTCTTTAATCCATTGTATATATTCTTGCCTCCTTTGTCAAAGATAAGGTGACCATATGTGCGTGGATTTATCTCTGGGCTTTCTATTTTGTTCCATTGATCTATTGATTACTTACTCATTAATCTTCATTTGCTGTCATCTACTAATATAGCTTCAATATTCTCAACTGTAAGCCATAGTGATATGGGTTATCATTATTTTAGAGTAAAATGATGCTTAAAATTATATTATTCCCCTGTTTCATGTCTACTCTTATTTTCCTTATGATAGCATGTTTTTCTATACCTACTTTGTTTATTTTATTGTTTAATCTTTTCTCTTGCATTGATTCATTTTAAAGACCCTGACTTATATGTGTATAGTTAATCTCCAAACCATCTTTAGTAATTTTCTATGAGACATCTTTGCAATAAAATACACTTGCCATATGTTATTATATTGTGCTCATATTTTATCTGAAAAATTTTTCTTGCTATTGAACAATTTGTTAAAATTTGATAGTAAATTACATAGACAGATATTGCTTCTTTATTTTATAACTTTATCATTCTAACTAGAAGATAGTATAATTGAATATTTGGGAGTTCCTTAGGGATGGAAACACATGCCCCTTTATTCTGCTTCTCTTTCTAAAAGATTGTATTATTTCAATATCATAGTATTTTTAGTAATTTTGATGTAGAATAGGGAGTCATTAAACTGTTTTCTTGTTTTGGTACTCAGGCTGTAAAGTATAATAAAAATTAAAAACATTGCTTATATCTATAAAAACTCCGTTTATGTACTCATTGACAAGAGGCTTTAATATACATTAAAATACACTCAACCAATTTCTCCATTTGTCCACTCTTTGCCCATATGGCTAGTCATTTAATTTAGGGACTGGTAAATAATGTTTTGGAAACAATGATAGAATTTATTTTCTTGGACTCCAAAATCACTGCAGATAGTGACTAAATCCATGAAACTAACTAATGCTTGCTCCCTAGAAGAAAAGCTATGACCAACATAGCATATTAAAAAGCAGAGACATTACTTTACCAACAAAGGTCCTTATGGTCAAAGCTATAGTTTTTCCAGTAGTCATGTATGGAAAGATGGACCATAAAGATGGACCAAAGATGGAGAGATGGACCATAAAGAAAGCTGTTCACTGAAGTATTGACGCTTTTGAACTGTGGTGTTGAAGAGCACTGAGAGTCCCTTGGACTGCAAGAAGATCAAATCAGTCAACCGTGAAGGGCATCAGTCCTGAATATTCATTGGAAGGACTGATGCTGAAGCTGAAGCTCCGAATGATTGGCCACCTGATGAGAAGAACCGGCTCATTGGAAAAGACCCTGATGCCTGGGAAATACTGAAGGCAAGAGGAGAAGGGGACACCAGAGGATGAGGTGATTGGATGGCATCACTGACTCGATGGACATGAGTTTGAGCAAGTTTCAGGAGTTGGTGATGGACAGGGCAGCCTGGTGTGCTGCCGTACATGGGGTCACAAAGAGTCAGACATGACTGAGTGACTGAACTGAACTGAAAATCACGACTAAAAGAAGACATCTGTTTTTTACTATACTATTCTGAGAATCCTTGGGAGAATTCCTTAAAGAAATGTAAAACTACAACTATGTTGTACATGCTTAATTAAAATGATTGTTATAGGTTTTATCTATACAAATCTATGCCAAATTATGTTTATTGTCATTTTCTATTAATAAGTGGTATTCTGAATATCTTATGCTCCCATTCACTATAATGTACTATAATGTCATGTACTTGCATGACATTAGCTAAAACAATCCTGAAAATTTTGAATATTGTTTTATTTATTTATGTAAATATGTTTATCATAAAAACTTAGAAACAGTAGAAAAATAAAGTAGGACAATTTTATAGCTAAATCCTATTAATCAAAATCAACCACTGTTTTCACTGTTATAATTTTTTATTTTCTGTCTTTTCAAAATGCTATTTGTATAGTTTATATTCAGTAGTGTATTTTTCCACTTATCATTAAAACATGAGATTCATCCCATGCCCTTAAAACTTAAGTATGAACTCTAAGCAGTTTAGTTGCTACGTTGTGTCCGACTTTTGCAGCCCCATGGAGTGTAGCCTACTGGACTCCTCTGTGCATGGGATTTCCCAGGCAAGAATACTGGAGTGTATCACCATTTTCTTCTCCAGGGATCTTCCTGGCCCAAGGATCGAACCTGCATCTCTTACTTTGCAAGAGATTTCCTGCATTGCAGGTGAATTCTTTATGACTGAGCCACCAGGGAAGCCCTATGAATTCTAGTAACTACTTAGTAATCTTTTAAATATTAGCACTCCATTAACTGAGTAAATATGAGAGAATGTACTTGAATAACACAATTAAGCATATTTTTTCACTATTTTACTGTCACATATAATTACACAATGAAACTAAATTTGCACATATCTTTGCTTCTGAGTTATTTTATTAGAATGTACAACTTGAGGTAAAATTTCTAGGACATGATTATATTTCAGTTCAGTTCAGTTCAGTCGCTCAGTTGTGTCCAACTCTTTGCGACCTCATGAATTGCAGCACTCCAGGCCTCCTTGTCCATCACCAACTGCCGGAGTTCACACAAACTCATGTCCATCAAGTCGGTGATGCCATCAGCCATCTTATCCTCTGTTGTCCCCTTCTCCTCCTGCCTCCAATCCCTCCCAGCATCAGAGTCTTTTCTAATGAGTCAACTCTTCTCATGAGGTGGCCAAAATATTGGAGTTTCAGCTTTAGCATCAGTCCTTTCAAGGAATACTCAGGACTGATCTCCTTTAGAATGGACTGGTTGGAAAATGATTATAAAGTTCTTGGTATATGTTAACACAATAGAGCAAAGGAGACTTTTACAAAGTCCATATAGTGAAATTTGTTAATTTTCTGTGTGATTTTCTCCAGACATTAATTTAAAAATATTTCCCTGTCTTATACCACTTCACCTCAGATTTGATCTAATATTTCATGGGTATCTATTTAAGAATGGGAAAAATTCAAAATAATGTTAATGTCAAGTTTAAAAAATCAGTTACCCAGGAATAGAAGTCTGTTTTCCCTTTTGTTCAGGAATTTCATGTTTTAAATATTAAAGTTATCTTTTGATTAATATCTTTCAGTTCAGTTCAGTTCAGTCACTTAGTCATGTCTGACTCTTTGTGACCCCATGAATCGCAGCATGCCAGGCCTCTCTGTCCATCAGCAACTTCCGGAGGTCACTCAGACTCACGTCCATTGAGTCAGTGATGCCATCCAGCCATCTCATCCTCTGTCATCCCCTTATGCTCTTGCCCCCAATTCCTCCCAGCATCAGAGTCTTTTCCAATGAGTCAACTCTTTGCAAGAGGTGGCCAAAGTACTGGAGTTTCAGCTTTAGCATCATTCCCTCCAAAGAAATCCCAGGGCTGATCTCCTTCAGAATGGACTGGTTGGATCTCCTTGCAGTCCATGGGACTCTCAAGAGTCTTCTCCAACAACACAGTTCAAAAGCATCAATTCTTCGGCACTCAGCTTTCAAAGGAAGATAATTCACATCCCTTCCAAACACAAATCAATGAATTTGAGTATATTTACATTGTTGTACAACTAACACCACAGTGAATAAAACATTTTCACTATCACAAGAAACATCATATCTGTCAACAGTCACTTATCATTTCCCTAGACTCAGCTAGCTCTTAGCAACCACTAATCCATTTTCTATCTGGAGAGATTGACTTATTCTATATGTGTCATATAAATGGAATCATACACTATGATGTGACTGTCTTCTTTCACTTACAATGTTTTGAAGGTTCATCCATGTTGTAACATGTATCAGTATCACATTATTTTTTTTTACCAAATAATCTTCCTTTTTAGAGATATACGATATTTATTTATGCATTCATCAGATGACAAACATTTGGAAGTTCTCTACTTTTTGACTAATAGTATAATGCCTCTTTTAGATAATCCTGTACAATTTTGGGGGTGGAAATATGCTTTCACTTTCTTTGGGCTATACATAGGACCAGGATTTTATGGTTACTCTGTGTGTAAACTTTTAAGAAGGTATTAGTTTTTCAAAGTGACTGCACCATTTTATGTTCCTATCAGCAGCATATGGGGGTTCCTATTTCTTTACATCTTTGTCAATGCTTATTTTCATATGTGTTTTTTGTTATAGCCATTCTTGCTGGTGTCAAGCAGTATCTCATTTGTGGTTTGATTTGCATTTCCCTGATGGGTAAAAAGTTGTATTTAAAGTCCTTTTTCTATTTCTGAGATATGTATCTTTCCTTGCACCTGATATATCTTTTTATTATTATGGTTCTATAATATGCTTTAACATTTATCTCCTATTTTCAGTGTTATCCTTCTTTTATACATGTTTCTTGTGCTTATTCCTTGTTTCTTAATTGTTCTAGATTAAAAACAATTTCTATTTCTTATGGTTTAAAAATACAATTGCCACTTCTACATCTTAATATTTATCCAAAATAAATTAAATTAAATCAGGAAAATTAGGTAAATTAGGTATTTCTACACCTATGTCAGTACAAGCACTCTTCACAATATCCAAAATGTGGAAGCAACCCAAATATCTATCAATTGACGAGTGGATTAAAAAAAGGGAGTATACATATAAGGCAATGGTACCCCACCCCAGTACTTTTGCCTGGAAAATCCCCATGGACGGAGGATCCTGGTAGGCTCCAGTCCATGGGGTCGCTAAGAGTCCGACACGACTGAGCGACTTCACTTTCACTTTCATGCACTGGGGAAGGAAATGGCAACCCACTCCAGTATTCTTGCCTGGAGAATCCCAGGGACGGGGGAGCCTGGTGGACTTCCGTCTATGGGGTCACACAGAGTCGGACACGACTGGAGCGACTTAGCAGCAGCAGCAGCACATATACAATGAAATATTATTCAGCTCTTAAAAATAAGGAATTTTTCACAAATGCTGCAACATGTATGAGGTTGGAAGACATGATGGTAAGTGAAATAAACCAATTACAAAAGGATTGTACGATTCCACTTGTATGAGGTACCCAGAGTAGTCAAATTCATAAAGACAGAAAGTAGAATGATGGTTTCCAGGGACTATGGTAGATTTTCAGTTGAGGAAAGTGCATAAGTTCTGGAAATGAATTACGGTAATGGTTGCAAAACAATTTGAGAGAACTAAAAGCCACAGAGCTGTACACATAAAAATGATTAAAGTGATACAAATTCTGTTATGTGTAAGTTACCACAAAAATAATAAAAGATACAATTATAAATTTCAATAGAGCTTCATAAAATAAATTAAGAAAAAGAGTTGACATGTTACAAAATCAGTTTCCATGCAAAGGTAAATTTTAATCTCATTTGACATTAAATTTTACTTTGGTTTCACTAGTTTTGTAGTAGTTTTATAGTAGATCTCCTAATATATCTTTTATTAATTCTATTCTGATCTCTTTTATATTTATGTTAATAACAAGAATAATATATTAAAATATAACTTCCAGTGATCTATTAGTATTAAGAGTATAAGTAAAATATGGTTCTTGACTGACTACTCATTGTCTTATATTTTAGAATTCTGTATTTTAAATTTTCCTGAAGCTTGTTTATTCAAGAAAATTCTCAATGTCATATGGTCGTCAACTGAAAACTTTAGTTAAAACAAGAGATCTTAAAAATAATGAATCTATATTTAAGCATTTAAAATAAACATTATAATAATACAAAATAAATAATATTTAGAACATTTAAATACACAAAGGCATTTACTTGCCACTCCTTGTAGACAAGTCAGTGCATATTAAGAAGAGGTGGCAAGAATGCACAGAAGTACTGTAAAAAAAAAAAAAAAAAAAATGTCTTAATGATCCAGATAAACAGGATGATGTGATCACTCAACTAGAGCCAGACATCCTGGAATGTGAAGTTAAGTGGGCCTTAGGAAAAGGAGTACGTCAAGGCTGTATATTGTCACCCCGTTTATTTAACTTCTATGCTGAGTACATAATGAGAAACGCTGGGCTGGAGGAAGCACAAGCTGGAATCAAGATTGCTGGGAGAAATATCAATAACCTCAGATATGCAGATGACACCACCCTCATGACAGAAAGTGAAGAAGAACTAAAGACCCTCTTGATGAAAGTGAAAGAGGAGGGTGAAAAAGTTGGCTTAAAGCTCAACATTCAGAAAACTGAGATCATGCCATATGGTCCCATCACTTCATGGGAAATAGATGGGAAAATAGTGTAAACAGTGGCTGACTTTATTTTCTTGGGCTCCAAAATCACTGCAGATGGTGACTGAAGCTATAAAATTAAAAGATACTTGCTTCTTGGAAGAAAAACTATGATGAACCTAGATAGCATATTAAAAAGCAGAGACATCTCTTTGCCAACAAAGATCTGTCTACTCAAAGCTATGGTTTTTCCAGTAGTCATGTATGGATGTGAGAGTTGGACCATAAAGAAGGCTGAGCGCCGAAAATTTGATGCTTCCAAATTGTGGCATTAGAGAAGACTGTTGAGAGTCCCTTGGTCTGCTAGGAGATCAAATCAGTCAATCCTTAAGGAAATCAACCCTGAATATTCATTGGAAGGACTGATGCTGAAGCTCCAATATTTTGGCCACCTGATGGGAAGAACTACTCATTGGAAAAGACCTGGATGCTATGGCAGATTGAGGGCAGGAGTAGAAGGTGGTGACATAGGATGAGATGGTTGGATGGCATCATTGAGTCAATGGACATGAATTTGAGCAAACTCTGGGAGATACTGAAGGACAGGGAAACCTGATGTACTTCAGTCCATGGGGTTGCAAAGAGTCGGACATGACTGAAGACTAAACAATAACAACAAATATTTCTGAGTGTGGATCTGCCTAAGAGTTGCCTTTCTTACCTAAATTGTAATCCATTTTTTTTTTTTTTTTTTTTTTAGTGTGGGAGTTGAAAACCATCCAATCCTAATGACTAGAATCATTCTGAATTCAGAATCATTAAGCTCAAGTCAGTTTTTTTGTGCTGCCTTAGAATCCTATAACATTGTCTGGTTTAATACTTTGCCACCTTCTCAAATAACTTTTCTCTTTTCCAACATTCAATATTTCCTTCTCATCCATGCTTCCAACTGACAACTGAACTTTTTTTTTTCACTGAAAGAAATAAAGTACAGAAATGATTTGTGTTTCTATTGCCACACCTAAAATTTTCTGTCCACAGAATTCTCAGCTTAGTGTGAAAACTAAATTTTACAAGATGTCAACTCTTTTTCTCAAATCAGTTGTTTTCATGAAATTATACTGTCATTTGCAATTGTATTTTTTTTTTTTTTTTGGAAAAGTAGACCTAGAAATTTACCTTCATATTTTTTTCTGTACCTATAGAATGGATGACCTCTCCATTTGAAAATCTAAGTCCAGACTTTTCGCATGTACACCAGATCTCTCTTGCTTATTCAAGAACATATCTTCAGCAGTTTTCCCTACTCTAATCTGAATCACCCACTTTTTATTTCCATTATGATCATTCATAAGAGCATATGAACCATTTGTTATATCTTTCATCCTACAAAGATCTTCTTTTAGCTTCATGTTCTTTGTAACTACCAGCACCTTTTGTCTTTTTGGTTTCTGTTTAGAGAAAACAAACAAAACAGAATAAGCCTTGAATGAGTTGTATAAGCCAGTTTCTAATCCAGGGGCCACCTGTTGTCCTTGACTTTTATGTCTGATAAATCCCTTTAAGTTAACATCAAGGTTTGTAAAATGTAAATGACTATTGAAGAAACAAGACTAATTTTTCAGCAAAAATATACATTGTTTTAAATTTCTAAAATTTAGTCATGGAAAGGTGAACATACAACTAAGTTACTTCTTTGATCAAATGAGCAAATCTTTTTCATTATTTTATCCCCGAAAGATAAATTCTACTTGAAATTAAAAAAAAATTCTTTTGGTGTATGTGGGTCTTATTTTTTTGGTTCTCACAGTCAGGGGGCAACTTCCAGGGGACAGGAGAGAATGATGATAAAGTAAAACATTGAAAATTTTGCTAGGAATATATCAACAGATCAACAAATATTTTGTCTTAGCCATCATGATATTTATTCTTTACAAAGTGCATTTTCCAATTTGTGTGAAAAATAAGAAACTTTTTTTTTTCTTTCCAGCATAATAGTCAGGTACAATTATTTTGTTAATTCTGTGGTTTTTGTCCTCTTAACCTAGTTAGTATGCAGGGTATAATAACATGTAGATCTTTCAGAACTAAAGCCCAAAAGACACATGTGGTCATGAGAAGGAAATGCAGTATGCCAATAGCAAATAGTCACACTTATATCATACCATCTGCTTTAGCAGAACTAATAGAGCAGTGAAAAGAGCTAATTTGAAGTAAATGACACATAAGTGGGTTGCTGATCCAAAGAGAATTGGGTGAGGTATGCCACACTCCCGTATTCATTTCAGTTTAAAGAGTGATCAGTGACTTTGATGATCTGAGTGCTATGCCACTCAAGTTCAAGAAACTCCAAATGATAAACATCTCAGGATAAGTCTAATCTTTGGAAGAAACAAGTATGCCTCTTGCTAGGAGTTAAAAACTTGGGATTTTAGAATAGTGAATTTATCTAGATTTTGAATAAGTCAATCATCTAGTCAAGTAATACTTAGAAAATAATTAGTAATTTTTCCACTATGATGATGCTCATCACCATCAGAAATACTATCCATTTTCTCTGCAAAGTATGTGAAAAGTTTGAAGAATTTTTCTGATAAATGCAAATTTTCTGGCCTAGTGGAATTATTTTTTTCTGAAAATTGGGTGTTGACCCAGCCCAATTTTCACTCAGTCTAGTTGTTTCAACATCTGAAAGTTAGATATAAGATGTGAAATTTGATGTGGGTTAACAGAAGATCCTATGGAACTAAAAAAAGGAATGGATCATTGAGTATCTTGGATGGAAAATAAAGGTTCAAGCATTGCCCTCCTGAACATTCTATTGCCAATTTCTTCCATGATCAACTTTATTTAGAGCTTAAACACCAAAAGGTCAGCTAAAGCAAGCTGCTTCTGTAACAGGAACATTTAGGCCTCAATCTTCTTAGAGCTATAAGAGTCGATGAAAGTGTCAAAGGATTGCACAGATTTTTTGAGTCCAGCAAAAGATATTGACCCTCTGGCTTTGTAACGGTGGTATCTGACATTCTTTCAGCACTGGTTGCAGCTTCTTATATGTATCCAATCATATATATTAACAACTCACAAAACTATACTAGGATCCTAGTATTAAGGCTCCAACAGTAAGGAGATTGGATATGTTCATTTTTCCCTTCTAATAGCAATTAGAATTGGTGATGGACAGGGAAACCTGGCGTGCTGCAGTCCATGGGGTTTCAAAGAGTCAGACACGACTGAATGACTGAACTGAACTGAGTAGCAATTAAATATTCATTCTTTGTCTTCTTGCTTTATATCATGAAGCTGCTTCTGGATATTATCCTACTAATGAATACTAAAATATGATAATCTTGCAATTAGAGAGCCATGCTAAATGCATATCTTATGCCATGATCCAGAACTGAAAGTAACTAAGTCGTGCCCGACTCTTTGTGACCCCACAGACTTTACAGTCCATAGAATTCTCCAGGCCAGAATACTGGAGTGGATAGCCATTCCCTTCACCAGGGAATCTTTCCAACCAAGGGATCAAACCCAGGTTTCTGGCACTGCAGGCAGATACTGTACCAGCTGAGCCACCAGGGAAACCCAAGTCACATTAGGTAAAAGGAACCCCTAGCCATTTAATCCCTAAGACATTATAGCCTCACCTTATTTTTAGGGAATGGCAAGCCACTCCAGTATCCTTGCCTGGAAAATCTCATGGACAGAGGAGCCTGATGGGCTGCAGTCCATGGGTCACAAAGAGTCAGGCAGGACTGAGCAACTACCACTTACACACACTTATTTTTAGGGAACATACTGATATATAGGGATTTCCCGGTGACTCAGCAATAAAAATATGCCTGCTGTCAGGAGACACAGGTTCATTCCATACCTGGTTTGGGAAGATCCTCTAGAGAAGGAAATGAAAACCCACTTCTGTATTCTTGGGAATACAGGGAAATCCCACAGACAGAGGACTCTGGCGAGCTACAGTCCATGGGTTCAAGAAAAGAGTTGGACATGATATACTGACTTAACAACAACAATTAATATGTCACTGGCATGGCCTTTGTCTTCAAATATCAATGATATTTTTATCTCTTGTGCATTTCTCTGTAGAACCCAGTGTATTGCCTGGCCCAGGTTTGGCACATGTTGAATATGTGTATTTTGGTCTTCTTTTGTTCTTTGTTTAATATAATTTCATTGAAAAGTGTTATTCATTTGGCTTTTCTTGTGCTAGTGTGTTGGGAATAATTTTCTCAATACCTATTTTAATAGGGTTTATATTATTCACAAGTGGGGAATATCATGTCTTTGAAACAATGTATCATTCAATGGATCTATAATGCTGTAATGGCAGTCTCTGTGATATACATATCTAAATTCAGTGAACATATGCAGAAACACATGAAACCACTGCAATAACATGCAGGCTGGTGCTAGAAAATGCTCATTCTTGCATTAGAGGACAAGAAGAATTAATTTATAACGTTTTTGAACTTTGAGAATATTTTTGGAGATAGATCCCAATTTTAAACATGTATATAGGCAACTTTGAAGGACAACTTTTCAAAGTAGTCATTTTGTACATTTTCCCCTATTATTGGTTTTGTCTGGCAACAATTTTTCCCTAGTTTTTTACAATTTCTAAAAAAATATCTTGAGATTCTCAAAATACATGAAAGCAAATTTCCAGCCAGTTTGTCTGGAGTATATTTGCAGTGAGTATATTTGTAGTGGTGGTATGCTTCTAAAAATAATATTTATATTTAATGTATCCTGCTATGAGATTTGTATAAGAGATGTTATAGCTTTGTGAGTTGTTAGCATATATGATTATATAAATTTAAAAGCTGCAGCCAATGATAAATAAATGTCAGTATGGTTGTGAGGGAAAATGTAATCATTTACATCAGCTACTGAGTCTAAATATTGCATAAATATGGTAAAACCTTTAAGAACTGCTCCTGATAAAGAAGACAGGATTTTTGGAGCTATAGATTCTGGAGAGGATAAAATAAAGGATGAAACTGACTTTCCCTGATTTAGGAAGCTTTGGCAATCACAAGATGTCAACTTGTAAATTTAGAGAAAATTTAAACCCAAATGAAGCTTGAAAAATAAAGCATTGGTTTCATACATTTAGCAAAGAGTAAAGTACATCACAGATTCTTTTGATACCACACATTTTCATGAGTAGCACTATCGTGGTCATTTTCCATTCCCCTCATTTCTATTCATTACTTTTGATGGTAAGATTTTCTTCTTCAGTATCAAATCTTGATAATAAGGAAGTAGAACTCACTGCCATGCCTAAAAAATACAGCAACTTAATTATTGTTTAACTTAAAAATTGACCTGTTCATTCTATGTTGTTCATTTATTCACTCAGTGGTGTCCAACTCTGTGTGACCGCATGGACTGTAGCCCACAAGGCTCCTCTGCCCATTGGATTCCCAGGCAAGGCTACTGGAATGTGTGGCCATTTTCTTCTCCAGTTCATTCTATTCTCCATGTCAAAAAATAGATAACATTTGTTGTTCTTGATATTTGTTGTTTCATTTCTACTTGTTACTCTGCAGCTGAATTTCTCAAGCTTGGGACTGTTGATATTTGGAATCAATACTTGTTTATTGTGGCAGGCCATCTTATGTGTTATAAGATATTCAACAGCATTCTTGATCTTTACTCAATAGATACCAGACCCACAGATGTGGCAATCAGAAAAATATCCCTGGACATTGCCAAAGTTCACCGAAAATCTTTACTCAATAGATACCAGACCCACAGATGTGGCAATCAAAAAAATATCCCTGGACATTGCCAAAGTTCACCGAAAAGGCACTGAGAACCAATGATGTACAGGATAGTTTGGGATTTTGGGGGCTTAAAATATTAGAGAGAAATATAAAAGGGATATAAACACAGCATTTTGTTTAACAATAGAAAAGATAATTCCTAAAAGTCAGAAAATCAGTATAGCAATTGTCATATGTATGTATATATATAATATCCATGTGTTCCAAAAAACAATTGCAAAGATAACTTACTAAGCAGAGTAGTACTTATCAGGACAATGAGACATGTGAAGTGTAGATTCTCCTAGCATGACAAATGTGTTAGGCTTTGCTTTCTATCTCTGGAAAGAGTGAAAGACTGGTGGGGCACTTTATGATCTTTTGGTCCATTTATGGTTTGTTGGTGGCTTACCTTAGCTACTCAATACTCTATTTTTATAATATATATGCAATGTAGTATGGCATTTTAGAAGGCTATTGATACAAAAGCATCAGGAAATGAACTCACCTTTGCATGTCAAACTCAATTATTAGCTTCAAGGAATAGCAAGAAGAGATAAGAAACCCTTCTTCAGCGATCAATGCAAAGAATTAGAGGAAAACAACAGAATGGGAAAGACTAGGGATCTCTTCAAGAAAATCAGAGATAACAAAGGAATATTTCATGCAAAGATGGGCTCGATAAAGGACAGAAATGATATGGACCTAACAGAAGCAGAAGATATTAAGAAGAGGTGGCAAGAATACACAGAAGAACTGTACAAAAAAGAGCTTCATGACCCAGATAATCATGATGGTGTGATCACTGACCTAGAGCCAGACATCCTGGAATGTGAAGTCAAGTGGGCCTTATAAAGCATCACTATGAACAAAGCTAGTGGAGGTGATGGAATTCCAGTGGAGCTATTCCAAATCCTGAAAGAGGATGCTATGAAAGTGCTGCACTCAATATGCCAGCAAATTTGGAAAACTAAGCAATGGTCACAAGATTGGAAAAGGTCAGTTTTCATCCCAATCCCAAACAAAGGCAATGCCAAACAGTGCACAAACTACTGCACAATTGCACTCATCTCACATGTTAGTAAAGTAATGCTCAAAATTCCCCAAGCCAGGCTTCAGCAATATGTGAACCATGAACTTCCTGATGTGCAAGCTGGCTTTAGAAAAGGCAGAGGAACCAGAGATCAAATTGCCAATATCCGCTGGATCATGGAAAAAGCAAGAGAGTTCCAGAAAAACATCTATTTCTGCTTTATTGACTATGACAAAGCCTTTGACTGTAGATCACAATAAACTGGGAAATTCTGAAAGAGATGGGAATACCAGACCACCTGATCTGCCTCTTGAGAAATCTGTATGCAGGTCAGGAAGCAACAGTTAGAACTGGTCATGGAACAACAGACTGGTTCCAAATAGGAAAAGGAGTACGTCAAGGCTGTATATTGTCACCATGCTTATTTAACTTATATGGAGAGTACATCATGAGAAATGCTGGGCTGGAAGAAACACAAGTTGGAATCAAGATTGCTGGGAGAAATCTCAATAACCTCAGATATGCAGATGACACCACCCTTATGGCAGAAAGTGAAGAGGAACTAAAAAGCCTCTTGATGAAAGTGAAAGTGGAGAGTGAAAAGGTTGGCTTAAAGCTCAACATTCAGAAAACGAAGATCATGGCATCTGGTCCCATCACTACATGGGAAATAGATGGGGAAACAGTGGAAACCGTGTCAGACTTTATTTTTCTGGGCTCCAAAAATCACTGCAGATGGTGACTGCAGCAATGAAATTAAAAGACGCTTACTCCTTGGAAGGAAAGTTATGACCAACCTAGATAGCATATTCAAAAGCAGAGACATCACTTTGCCAACAAAGGTTCGCCTAGTCAAGGCTATGGTCTTTCCTGTGGTCATGTATGGATGTGAGAGCTGGACTGTGAAGAAGGCTGAGCGCCGAAGAATTGATGCTTTTGAACTGTGGTGTTGGAGAAGACTCTTGAGAGTCCCTTGGACTGCAAGGAGATTCAACCAGTCCATTCTGAAGGAGATCAGCCCTGGGATTTCTTTGGAAGGAATGATGCTAAAGCTGAAACTCCAGTATTTTGGCCACCTCATGCGAAGAGTTGACTCATTGGAGAAGACTCTGGTGCTGGGAGGGATTGGGGGCAAGAGGAGAAGGGGACGACAGAGGATGAGATGGCTGGATGGCATCACTGACTCGATGCATGTGAGTCTGAGTGACCTCCGGGAGTTGGTGATGGACTGGGAGGCCTGGTGTGCTGCAGTTCATGGGGTCGCAAAGAGTTGGACACAACTGAGCGACTGATCTGATCTGATTTTTTTATGTAAAACAGTTTATACTGTATGCTAATATTGTTAAAAATATTAAATAATGTAAAAAACTATATTTCTATGTTGACAATTACAGAGGATTAGTTGATTTTGTCTGTTGAAAGACATGAATTAATAAAACCATGTTTCCATGACAACAATGAATCCCTTTGCCCTACAGCTGCAGTTTTAATTATAGCTTACATTCTCCTAGTAATAACTGTTCACTATTTCTCACTATCTTCTATACTGAATGTTTTCTCTTGGTGCCTTAGCCATCACAGTACCAGTTTACAAAGGCTGATAGTCAGGTTCAGTTCAGTTCAGTTGCTCAGTCATGTCCAACTCTTTGCAATTCCATGAATCACAGCATGCTAGACCTCCTTGTCTATCACCAACTCCCAGAGTTCACTGAGACTCACATCCATTGAGTCAGTGATGCCATCCAGCCATCTCATCCTCTGTCATCCCCTTGTCCTCCTGCCCCCAATCCCTCCCAGCATCAGTCTTTTCCAATGAGTCAACTCTTCGCATGAGGTGGCCAAAGACTGGAGTTCAGCTTCACAATCATTCCCTCCAAAGAAATCCCAGGGCTGATCTCCTTTAGAATGGACTGTGTTAATACACATTAAAGCTGAATACTACACCTTGACAATTAAAACTAGAAAGAGTGATACGACATTAAACCACATCAGTTTTCTATGTGTATAGCATTATTATTGAGATTTAAATATTTGTTGATTAAGTGAATTTTAATGATTTTAATAGTGTATATTTCAGACTATCAAGAAAATCTTTACAACAGTATTTAGAGAAACTTTTAAGTTAAAAAAAAATTCTATATTGGGGTCAGATCAGATCAGATCAGATCAGTCACTCAGTCCTGTCCGACTCTTTGCGACCCCATGAATTGTAGCATGCCAGGCCTCCCTCTCCGTCACCAACTCCCGGAGTTCACTCAGACTCACCTCCATCGAATCAGTGATGCCATCCAGCCATCTCATCCTCTGTCGTCCCCTTCTCCTCTTGCCCCCAATCCCTCCCAGCATCAGAGTCTTCTCCAATGAGTCAACTCTTCACATGAGGTGGCCAAAGTATTGGAGTTTCAGCTTTAGCATCATTCCTTCCAAAGAAATCCCAGGGCTGATCTCCTTCAGAATGGACTGGTTGGATCTCCTTGCAGTCCAAGGGACTCTCAAGAGTCTTCTCCAACACCACAGTTCAAAAGCATCAATTCTTTGGTGCTCAGCCTTCTTCACAGTCCAGCTCTCACATCCATACATGAACACTGGAAAAACCATAGCCTTGACTAGACGGACCTTTGTTGGCAAAGTAATGTCTCTGCTTTTGAATATGCTATCTATGTTTCTTTTGGATGACCACTTAGAAGAAGAATGTCGCTGCCATATCAGTAAACAAAGAATGCTTTAGCCATCAAGCTGTCAGCCATGACAGCCCTGTTGCCCCCCACCCTGCCCCATGGTGCACCCTGAGGGGATTCAGGATGGAGAAAACAGCATGTGCTCAATCGCTCAATCTTGTTCTCCTTTTTGTGACCCCATGGACTGTAGCCTACCAGGCTCCTCTGTCCATGGGATTTTCCAGGCAAGAATATTGTACTGACTTGCCATTTCCACTTCCAAGGGTTCTTCCAGACTCAGGGATTGAACCTGTTTCTCTTCCATTTCCTGCGTTGGCAGGAGGATTATTTACTCCTGTGCCACCTGGGAGGCCCCCAAAACAGGATAGTGGCCCTAGACAGTTAAGGCACATATCAAAAGAATTATTTCAATGAGTCCAGACAATTGCATCTCCCCATACCTACAAAAGTGTTAAACACATTAACTTGAGGTGCCTTGTTTTTCTTTAATTAATAGTAATCTTTTGATGTTCTCACCACCTGTATTTGTTTGTTTTCAAATACTCCTGTATATCTTGGCTCTTCTCTAGTCCCTTTGGGATAGTCCATTCTCAGAGCTATCTGAGAAGCCATCTCCTGGGCTTAAGTCCTCAGTATATCTGCTGAATAAAATATAATTCTCAACTTTTAGGCTGTGCATTATTTTTCAGCTGACACTCCTTAGTCTGTGTCTTCATTATGTTGTCCCCAGGCCTCCTCCACTATCTCACAGGTCACCTCATCACCCAGGGCAGCTCTGCTTTGTACCAGGTATTATGCTGCTGTCCCAGTGTCAAGAGTCTGAACCCATGAGCACCATCTAAGTTTGCATTCCTTTCCCCTGCATCCAGCACCTCACTATTAGTGTACCTACGCAAGGTTTAAGAGTTAAGATTCAACAATACTAATTCCCAAGTACTGTGGGATGCCTTCTCAGGTCATCTCACCTCATCACAGTCAATGAGGCTTCAAGTGTTTTGAATCACCTACTCATGGGTTTTTCCTCTGTGCCTTTCAAAGTTTGACTCACCCATCTGATAAGTTCATCTCTGCTAATGTGGCTACTAAAGAACACCATTCTGTTTTTGGTAGGAATATTTTTTCAGAGAATCTTTAACAATACAGTGACTTAGATTTTGTTTAACCAAAAGGAAAATAATGGTGTCAATCTCAGGTCAGATGAGGATTCTGTGGCTGTGAGAGGCAAAGGAAAGATATTTTGAATCACAAACCTTCTCTGGGCTTTGAAAATAGTTATATGTTGGGTTGTTAATGACAATTTAACACATAAAGATGATTGCAATGTTTTAAATCAAAATTCATGAAGTACAATTAGAATGTCATGTTCTAAAAAAAGCACTTGCAATTTTTGAATCCTTGTTAAGTCAGATTAGCTATGAACTATGTATGAGGCATATTTAATAATTAAGGGCCCATTTTGTCCTTGACTTTTTCTGGCAAACTCAGCCCTTGGAGGTACATTATAAAGTATAAATAGATATGAAAAATGTAATTTTAAAGTAGAAATGAAGGCCTCTGCGTAGAAGGTGGCCTGTCTACTTTTATTATTCAGATAGTTAAAAAACATTTTATTGAGAATAAAAAGAGATAAACCCTGATTTTTAAGTCTCCATCTTAAAAATGAATAAAAGATTGATATCTCTACAAGAGGATAATAGTGGAAATATTCATCTTATACATTATTAATTTTATGAAATCAATGCTGCTATTTTGGTGAATTATACATTTTTATGGAATATCTCTTACTATATTTACAAAATTTAAGGAGTCACAGTACATATTATGGAATTAGGAGGCTTGTTCAAAAATAAATTCTGTTCCTCTTAAGGAAATGAAAGCCCAAAGCATAGGATAATCGAAAAAAAAAAAAATTCTATTAATCAAGGGCATAACTGTCATATCAATTATAATTATTTGTGGGTAAAAAATATATAAAGACATCTGAATGGTCTTTAACTGATTTCAATTTTTCTACATATATTAGTGACCTTAAGTACAGATTGCTGAAATAGACACCAGAACATTCTTTATGGGTGATAAATAGTATAAATTTATGTATGAAAAAAAATTTAACTATATTAGAATAAATTATATTAGACAAGTTTGATAATTACCATAATATTTAAGCAAGCTACTGCAAGTCACAATCTCTCAGAAGACCTTGCAGAGTACAAAATAGGAAAAGAAAATATCACTTTATAAACTTAGTGTACAGAAAAATTCTACAATGCATTAAGAGTGTAGGTGTTAAGAAGGCAGCCTAAAAAGTTAAACACAAGTCTAATTAATTCCATTCTGGGGAGGTTTGAACATTAGGTACAAAAATTTATCGAAGAATTCAAAAACTTCTGCAGAGTGATACAAAATTCCAAGTATTAGCCAAACTACTGTTCTCAATCTGAAAAAAATTTTTTCCCATAAAAATTGAAAAATGATGCTTTTATAAACTCAATTTCCCATAATATTGCATTGAAATAAATGCAGAAATGGGCACTTGGAATAATAATAGTATCAAGTAGAGAACTTTAACCTAGATTTAGAAAACCCACTGTGTGTGTGTGTGTGTGTGTGTGTGTGATGGTAGGTAGATGCATAGGCATTTTCAGTACTACTGAAAAATAAGAGTTTATATTCTGATATTACGTAATTGCATAAATCAATTACAGAGAAATAGTTAAGTATCTTTTGAAAATGAAGTTGAAAGACTAATTTAATAGCAAAAGATAATCTGCAACTGATATTAGAACTCAGGCTAGAATTTCTCTCTTCATGTACCTCCCTGCCCTTCAAGGTGTGGGCAACCACTGATCTGCTTTGTCTCACTAACAGATTAGTTTGCATTTTCTGGAATTTGACAGAAATGTAGTCATGTCATTTTAAATAATTATTTTGATATAGGCTAGTGTGGGATGTAGACAATGAGAACATTGATTTGTGCATGATGTCAAGATAGATTGCAAAAAAGATTTAATGAAGGACAAGACAAAGGTATAAAGATATTACCTGGATTAAAATTTCCACAACTCTTTGTAAAGGAGCAATTAGAATTTAATATCAGAAAAGCATTATTATTTTACCTTGTTCATAAATATTCATATTTTAGCTATATATTTAAATATATGTATTTTTATCCTTATAGTAATAGGCTCACAGATCCTTGCAGTAGTTTGTTTGGTAGAGTGGCATAACAAAATACCACAGACTGAGTGCCTTAAATGAAAGAAATTTATTTTCTGATGCCAGAAGTCTGAGATCAAAACGCCAGCAGGTTTCATATCCTCCAAGGCTCCTCTTTCTGACTTGTAAATAACCGCTTTCTCTCTGTGTCCTCACTCTGGCCTCCCTCACTCTGCGCGTGTCCGTAATCTATTCTGTTCTTAAAGGACATAAGTCATACTGAATTAGTGCCCACCCATATTTCAAAAATATAGTTATATTCTGAAGTACTGGGAGTTACGATTTCAGCGTAAGAATTTTAGATCATTAAAGTCCTCAACTATCTTTTGCTTACCTTTACAAAACCCTAAATTAGTAAAATAGATAGCCAGTGAAAATTTGCTGGATGATGCAGAGAGCTCAGATTAGTGCTCTGTGACAACCTAGAGTAGTGGGTGGAGAGAGGGAGGTTCAAAAGGGAGAGGATACATGTATACCTATGGTTGATTCATGTTGATGCATGGCAGAAACCAATACAATATTGTAAAGCAATTATCTTCCAATTAAAATAAATAAAATTTTAAAATACTAAACCTCCCAGAATATTGGTAATAAAAGCAAAAATAAACAAATGGGACCTAATTAAACTTAAAAGCTTCTGCACAACAAAGGAAACTATAAGCAAGGTGAAAAGACAGCCTTCAGAATGGGAGAAAATAATAGCAAATGAAGCAACAGACAAACAACTAATCTCAAAAATATACAAGCAACTCCTACAGCTCAATTCCAGAAAAATAAATGACCCAATCAAAAAATGGGCCAAAGAACTAAAATACTAAATTAAAGGAACCTAAACCTAGACCAGGGTTTTCCAGTAGCACTCATGGTAAAGAACCAATCAGATAGTGCAGGAGACATAAGAGATGTGGGTTCAATCCCTGGGTCAGGAAAATCCCTGGAGAAGGGTTTGACAACCCACTCCAGTACTCTTGCCTGGAGAATCCAATGGACAGAGAAGCCTGGCAGGTTACAATTCCATAGAGTCACAAATTCAACTGAAAATCTTCAGAGATTTCAGAAGGATGATGCTAAGAATTTGGATGTGATAATTATTACAAGGAATGCTTTCTACTGCAGAAACTATAAAATTAGATGTGTGCCATTTTCATTTAACCCATAATTAGATTCTTCTGTGCTGTAGTGTTATATATAAAATGTGTTGCTTTGTTTCATTTTGTTCTACAAAATATTTTTACAAGTGGTTCATATAGAGAACATAGTTTTATTACTAATTTTGTAAATTACCACTTTTTCATCTCTAATTTCTCCAATATTTTCAGGTAATTTCATTTTTCTAAATTTTTATTTCCTTTAAAGCCCATACATGCTAAATTTTTATCTTATTTTGGAGGTAGCTTTAAAAATTCCCGAGAATTAAAAGTATGTCAAGTTTTTAAATTTCAAATTTTAAGTGTGAAAATTATGATATCTCTTCAAAAGATATACTTGGTTGTTGTCTTTTTTAATTTTTCTTAAAAAGGATATGCTTTATTCTGGTGGCGGATCCATCTCGATGTATAGTAAAAGTAATACAATATTGTAAAGTTAAGAAAAATTAAAAAAATAATAATAATAATTAAAAAAAATAAATTAAAAAAAAAAAAAAGGATACGCTTTAAGTTGTTTGGGCTTCCCTGATAGCTCAGTTGGTAAAAAATCCAGCGGAAATGCAAGACACCCTGGTTCGATTCCTGGGTCAGGAAGATCCCCTAGAGAAGGGATAGGCTACCCATTCTGGTATTCTTGGGCTTTCTTTGTGGCTAAGCTGGTAAGGAATCTGCTTGCAGTGTGGGAGACTTGGGTTTGATCCCTGGGTTGGAAAGATCCCCTGGAGAAGAGAAAGGTTCAGTTCAGATCAGATCAGATCAGATCAGTCGCTCAGTCCTGTCCGACTTTTTGCGACCCCATGAATCGCAGCACGCCAGGCCTCCCTGTCCATCACCAACTCCCAGAGGTCACTGAGACTCACATCCATTGAGTCAGTGATGCCATCCAGCCATCTCATCCTCTGTCGTCCTCTTCTCCTCTTGCCGTCAATCCCTCCCAGTATCCAGTCTTCTCCAGTGAGTCAACTCTTCGCATGAGGTGGCCAAAGTACTGGAGTTTCAGCTTTAGCATCATTCCTTCCAAAGAAATCCCAGGGCTGATCTCCTTCAGAATGGACTGGTTGGATCTCTTTGCAGTCCAAGGGACTCTCAAGAGTCTTCTCCAACACCACAGTTCAAAAGCATCAATTCTTCGGCGCTCAGCCTTCTTCACAGTCCAGCTCTCACAACCATACATGACCACAGGAAAAATCATAGCCTTGACTAAACGAACCTTTGTCAGCAAAGTAATGTCTCTGCTTTTGAATATGTGATCTAGGATGGTCATAACTTTCCTTCCAAGGAGTAAGCGTCTTTTAATTTCATGGCTGCAGTCACCATCTGTAGTGATTTTTGAGCCCATAAAAATAAAATCTCACACTGATTCCACTGTTTCCCCATCTATTTCCCATTAAATGATGGGATGGGATGCCATGATCTTCGTTTTCTGAATGTTGAGCTTTAAGCCAACTTTTTCACTCTACTCTTTCACTTTCATCAAGAGGCTTTTCAGTTCCTCTTCACTTTCTGCCATAACGGTAGTGTCATCTGCATATCTGAGGTTACTGATATCTCTCCCAGCAATTTTGATTCCAACTTGTGCTAGTTCCAGTCCAGCGTTTTTCATGATGTACTCTGCATATAAGTTAAATAAACAGGGTGACAATATACAGCCTTGAGGTACTCCCTTTCCTATTTGGAACTAGTCTGTTGTTCCATGACCAGTTCTAACTGTTGCTTCCTGACATGCATACAAATTTCTCAAGAGGCAGATCAGGTGGTCTGGTATTCCCATCTCTTTCAGAATTTTCCACAGTTTATTGTGATCCCCACAGTCAAAGGCTTTGGCATAGTCAATAAAGCAGAAATAGATGTTTTTCTGGAACTCTCTTGCTTTTTCCATGATCCAGCAGATGTTGGCAATTTGATCTCTGGTTCCTCTGCCTTTTCTAAAACCAGCTTGAACATCAGGAAGTTCATGGTTCACATATTGCTGAAGCCCGGCTTGGAGAATTTTGAGCATTACTTTACTAGCGTGTGAGATGAGTGCAATTGTGCGGTAGTTTGAGCATTCTTTGGCACTGCCTTTCTTTGGGATTGGAATGAAAACTGACCTTTTCCAGTCCTGTGGCCACTGCTGAGTTTTACAAATTTACTGGCATATGGAGTGCAGCACTTTCATAGCATCATCTTTCGGGATTTGGAACAGCTCAACTGGAATTCCATCACCTCCACTAGCTTTGTTCATAGTGATGCTTTCTTAGGCCCACTTGACTTCATGTTCCGGGATGTCTGGCTCTATGTCAGTGATCACACCATCGTGATTATCTGGGTCGTCAATCTCTTTTTTGTACATTTCTTCTGTGTATTCTTTCCACCTCTTCTTAATATCTTCTGCTTCTGTTAGGTCCATACCATTTCTGTCCTTTATCGAGCCCATCTTTGCATGAAATGTTCCCTTGGTATCTCTGATTTTCTTGAAGAGATCCCTAGTCTTTCCCATTCTGTTGTTTTCCTCTGTTTCTTTGCATTGATCACTGAAGAAGGCTTTCTTGTCTCTTCTTGCTATTCTTTGGAACTCTGCATTCAGATGTTTATATCTGGCCTTTTCTCCTTTGCTTTTCACTTCTCTTCTTCTCACAGCTATTTGTAAGGCCTTCCCAGACAGCCATTTTGCTTTTTTGCATTTCTTTTCCATGGGGATGGTCTTGATCCCTGTCTCCTGTACAATGTCACGAACCTCATTCCATAGTTCATCAGGCACTCTATCTATCAGATCTAGGCCCTTAAATCTATTTCTCACTTCCACTGTATAATCATATGGGATTTGATTTGGGTCATACCTGAATGGTCTAGTGGTTTTCCCTACTTTCTTCAATTTCAGTCTGAATTTGGCAATAAGAAGTTCATGATCTGAGCCATAGTCAGCTCCTGGTCTTGTTTTTGCTGACTGTACAGAGCTTCTCCATCTTTGGCTGCAAAGAATATAATCCATCTGATTTCGGTGTTGACCATCTGTTGATGTCCATATATAGAGTCTTCTCTTGTGTTGTTGGAAGAGGGTATTTGCTATGTCAGTGCATTTTCTTGGCAAAACTCCATTAGTCTTTGCCCTGCTTCATTCCATATTCCAAGGCCAAATTTGCCTGTTACTCCAGGTGTTTCTTGACTTCCTACTTTTGCATTCCAGTCCCCTATAATGAAAAGGACATCTTTTTTGGGTATTAGTTCTAAAATATCTTGTACATCTTCATAGAACTGTTCAACTTCAGCTTCTTCAGTTTTACTGGTTGGGGCATAGACTTGGATTACTGTGACATTGAATGGTTTGCCTTGGAAACGAACAGAAATCATTTTGTCGTTTTTGAGATTGCATCCAAGTACTGCATTTTGGACTCTTTTGTTGACCATGATGGCCACTCCATTTCTCTGAGGGTTTCCTGCCTGCAGTAGTAGATATAATGGTCATATGAGTTAAATTCACCCATTCCAGTCCATTTGAGTTCGCTGATTCCTAGAATGTCGACATTTACTCTGGCCATCTCTTGTTTGACCACTTCCAATTTGCCTTGATTCATGGACCTGACATTCCAGGTTCCTATGCAATATTGCTCTTTACAGCATCGGACCTTGCTTCTATCACTAGACATCCACAGCTGGGTATTCTTTTTGTTTTGGCTCCATCCCTTCATTCTTTCTGAAGTTATTTCTCCACTGATCTCCAGTAGCATATCAGGCCCCTACTGACCTGGGGAATTTCTCTTTCAGTATCCTATCATTTTGCCTTTTTGTTGGGAGCTGGTTTGAATTAGCGCTCCGCCCATGGCAAAGGTCATGAGGAAGGAGGCTTGACATACACAAAGGTGGGGTCTAGCCTCAGGAGCCCCTTGGAGGTTCTCGAGCATCTACCCCCAAAACCAGAGCCTGCCTGCTTTACTACTTGTGCTCTCACCTACACCTCTGACTTTACGGGGGGCTGTCCCCCACTACCTCTCTCTGAAAAAAGAGTTAACTTAAAGCTTCAGTTAATAAAAATTCCTGGGTGTGACAGGAGTGTTTTAACCTACAAACTCCTCTGAAGGTTCTTTAGCCCACCTGACAGGCTTGTCCAGCCACATGTGATTACTCACAGCCTCCCAACAGTGGGAGGCACGAGATGCTCTTAACCTTCTAAAAACAGGTTCTTTAGAGAAGTCAGAAAACTATTAGCATAAGTATAATGGGCTGATTAGAAATTGTATTGGTGAAGGGTTTTTCATTTGTTGAGCCAATGATTGCTGCTAAGTCTCCACTTCCCCTGCCCTTATACACATTAATGAATATATAGAAGAGATAAGTATTAACCTTTGATATTAATCACATTAGACTTTAGGCTAAGTAAATTCTTTCCCTGACTAAAACCCACTACACCCTCACCCTATAGGAATGTAAACTTATCTAGTGGAGTCTGTTTTAAGAATAATCACCCTGGAGAAATAAGTGACTGACCGCTATCACAAGGAGAAGGTCATAAATTGTCAGCAGGCCCCCTGGCCAGAAGATGATGTAACACCCCTAAGACCTCTGTATACATTTGATAAAAGTCAGGGCTGCTGACCCCACGTGACTTTTGTATAACATCTCAGTGTATAAAAGTAGACCATGGAAAATAAAGAACGGGGATCAGTTCCTGAAAAGACTGGTCTCCCCATGTCGCCTCTCTCTCAAATTCTGGCTGAGTCTCCACCTGAAGCGTGGGACCCACCATGCTTACTAATTATGCCTGGGCTTCTAAGATCGGACCGGGGAGGCCTCAGTGTCTCCTCTCCTTTGGGAGAACGGAAAGACGCCTGCGGCCTACGTAAGTGGTGCAAACTTCTTGTCTTGAAGTTTTATTGGTCCCCCGCGTAAACCAAGCTACTCAGCCTCTTTTCTCCACTGAATTTTCCTACTGAGCTATCCTCGTTCTATTATTCTCTATCGTGTCCTGACCCCCACCGACGCCGTCCTCGCTTCGAAGTCCCTGATTCAGCTGGGGCTGGTCCCCAGCACCTTTTCATACTGTTCATGGGGTTCTCAAGGCAAGAATACTGAAGTGGTTTGCCATTCCCTTCTCCAGCGGACCACACCCTGTCAGATCTCTCCACCATGACCCGCCCATCCTGGGTTGCCCCACGGGCATGGCTTAGTTTCATTGTGTTAGACAAGGCTGTGGTCCTAGTGTAATTAGATTGACTAGTTTTTGTGATGGTTTCAGTGTGTTTGCCCTCTGATGCCCTCTTGCAACACCTACAGTCTTACTTGGGTTTCTCTTACCTTGGTAGTGGGGTGTCTCTTCAGGGCTGCTCCAGCAAAGCGCAGCCATTGCTCCTTACCTTGGACGAGGGGGTCTCTCCTCACCTCTGCCCTTCCTGACCTTCAACGTGGGATAGCTCCTCCCTCCTGCGCCCATGCAGCCAAGGCTCCTTGGATGTGGCGTTAGTCCTCCCTGCCACCACCCCTGGCCTCGGGCGTGGGTTGCTCCTCCCGGCTGCCGCCCTTGGCCTCAGGCATGGGGGCATGGGGTAGCTTCTCCCGCCCCCCGCCCCTGGCCTCGGGCTTGGGGCGTGGGGTATCTCCTCTGAGCCGCGGCCCCTGACCTGGGTCTCAGGGTAACTCCTCTTGTCACTGCCCCTGACCCCCCTGACCTCTGCACTTTAGAGTGCCCACCAGCAGCTGAAAGGTTACCCGCTCCATTCTGGCCTAGAGAATTCCATGGACTGTGTGACTTCCTTTAAATTGATTAATATCTATCTGTAATAATATAGCATAAAAGTGATCTAAGATTGTGGCCATAGGCTTTTATAATGAATGCCGAACATATTTATTTTCTATAAATACAGTATTTTAAGTAGGTAAATAAGGCACTTTCCTCTTTTGCATTGTATCAGATATTTTACATGTTTAAAGAATACACAATGCATTTACTTAAATCATCCATTTTTCTAGTCACTGTGCTTTATAATCTCTAATGTTTATATATTATATATATACAAATATATTAAAATAGTAAACCAAAAATTTCCAGAAAATTTAAACACAAGTAGTTTTAGAAGTCCAGTTCTTAAACTTTACTTTGTTTGCCTTAAGTTTAATGAATAGTTGATCTTCTTGTTTGGGACCCTGTGAAAAGAATGGTTGCTATTTACTATGAAACCGATAAACAAAAGCAATCACTTTGTATAGTATTCTTTACTAAGTTTAATCTACAAAACTTCAGACACTTGAGTACAGTAGTGAAATGGCATATGCTTAACAGCCACGTGAATGACAACTGCATACTGCACAGAGATTGCACTTTGTGATAGATTTTGTTAATAGATGAATTGTGCCCCTCTCCAAATTAATATGATTAATATGTTGACTCGGTAAAGAATCCACCTACAATGCAGAAGACATGAGTTCAATTGCTGGGTCAGGAAGATCTCCTGCAGAAGGAAATGGCTACCCACTCCAGTATTCTTGCCTGGGAAATCCCATGGACAGAGGAGCCTGGTGGGCTTCAATCCATAGGGTCACAGAGTCAGACATGACTTAGTGAATAAACCACCACCAACAACAATCCCCAGTACCTCAGAATGTGACTGTATTTGGATCATATTTTTTTTTACTGAAAGAAAAAAATAAATAAAGTGTAAAGAGCAGCTCTCTATAGCAGTGCATATATGTGCAAATTGATTTGGCTTAATCCAGTAAATAAACAAATCATCTGTGTACTTTAACACTTTCAGCTGGTTTCTTCATCTCTCTGATGGCTGATTTTTGAGAGGTTATGTGGGAAATCTAATTAGAGAAAATATGTGAAGACCAATATACAATCAAGGCTTTCCTTGCTAAAGCCCACAGGATTGTGCTTTCCTAGTGAACAACACTAGACAGGATCTTTTGACAGGACCGAGCGACTAACTAACATTATTAGATGGAGAGTCTGCTGTTGCCGACCCCTCACCTCTCTGACGCTAGTGGTCCTGAACCTTTCTTTGAGCGTTGAAGCTCTCTGCTCTGATGGTGCCTGCAGGGCTACCTGTCTGTTCTCAGTATCTGCAGGCAGTCTGCACACAGGAGGCTGCTTGCACGCAAGACACCGTGCCTTTCAAAGTGAGCACAGATGTCCTATACCATCTGATCTTCTGTTTGTTCTGGTTTGTTCTTTTCATCCATTTCTTACATAAGTTGGTCACTTATTCACAGTGATAGAAAAAAAAATAGAATACTCTGGGCCACATTCTAGGCTTGAAATGTTTGTGATTTTTACATGATAGTTTATAATAGATGATTGATTTTAAAATACGTCTCATTTATACTTTCATTGATTTCACTGACAATTTCATTTTCAAATCTTCTGTGTGGCAAAATTAGAAATTAAATTTAAAATTAATATATGCATCCCTATAAAGATCTGATATGTGAGTCTAGATTACTCTCAGGAAGCTAGGGAGACTCAGAGCAATCCTTTAGCACAGGGCTACAAAAGGCATGTATATCTTGCATGTTTTTTGACAAATAGGAGATAACATATTTGTCAAATCAAGCCATGACTTTAATTTGAGACTTCTGGTTGTCTTTGTAATTTATCTTGTTAAATAATAATATGGGTAAATTAGTCTTGAAAAGTAATAGAAAGACCTTGGATGTTTTATATCCTTTGTATGTAAAAAAATTTATGACATAATTAAGTATTGCTTTTATTGTTTTAAGATTCTAATGTTGAGTTTCTTAACAGCAATGCATTTGTTAATTTGGGCTGGGTAATATTTTGTAGTGAAAGATGTATTGTGTATTGTAGGATGAAGAGCAGGATCCTTATCAATTCAGTTGCTCAGTCATGTCTGACTCTTCGCAACCCCATGAATCACAGCACGCCAAACCTCCCTGTCCATCACCAACTCCCGGAGTTCACTCACTCACGTCCATTGAGTCAGTGATGCCATCCAACCATCTCATCCTCTGTCGTCTCCTTCTCCTCCTGCCCCCAATCCCTCCCAGCATCAGGGTCTTTTCCAGTGAGTCAACTCTTCGCATGAGGTGGCCAAAGTACTGGAGTTTTAGCTTCAGCATCATTCCCTCCAAATAAATCCCAGGGCTGATCTTCAGAATGGACTGATTGGATCTCCTTGCAGTCCAAGGGACTCTCAAAAGTTTTCTCCAACACCATACCATATTCAAAAGATGCCTCAGACCACTACCCCCAACACACTATGTGTTAACAACCAAAAGTGACCCCAGCCCTTGCCAGTGGTCCCTGAGGAGAAAAACTAGATACAGTTAAGAAAGACTGCTCTAAGGAATTTATTGAAACACCATAAATACGAATGGAAGTTGCCAATTATTTATGTCTATCGCCAAATACTGAGTCAGGGGATAAGGTGATTTCTGATTTCTGATACTTCATCTTTTTAATCACTGTAATTGAAAGTACCTGATCTTCATCATGCGAAGAGTTGACTCATTGGAGAAGACTCTGATGCTGGGAGGGATTGGGGACAGGAGGAGAAGGGGACGACAGAGAATGAGATGGCTGGATGGCATCACTGTACTCGATGGATGTGAGTCTGAGTGACCTCCGGGAGTTGGTGATGGACAGGGAGGCCTGGCGTGCTGCAGTTCATGGGGTCGCAAAGAGTCGGACACGACTGAGTGACTGATCTGATCTGATCTGATCTTCATCAAGTTATAAGATTTACAATTGATCTCTGTAAAATAAAATGAGATTGTTATGATATTACTAATCTTAACTCTGTCTTCTTAAATTCTATATCGACATGAGAAGAAAAAATCATAAGATCTAGCTTGTGTCCATAGTCACAAAAGATTTCCTAATTTCTTTGCCTAAAATTATCTTCAAGTCTCATCTTTTTTATTTCTATGTTGTAAAAGTTTTACTGTATTATGATACTTATATATATTTTTTGGTCTGTGGTAAGCAGAATTCTAAGGTGACCCAAATTTCCTGCCCCTTTGTGTAATCATCTTTTCTTGAATTTGTGTAAAATGACTAATCACTTTGGTTATTATATTTGGTCATATGGAATTTAACAGATGTAACTAAGGTCCCTAGTCAGTTGACTTTCCATTAATGAAGGGGAAGATTATTCGGGTAACCTGGTCTACTGAAATCAGCCCTTAGAAGTGATGAAAGAGATCCGAAGTGAGATTCCCTGCTGGCCTTATAAGAGCAAACTGCCATATTGTGGAGAAGGCTATGCAGCTAGGACCTGAGAATGTCCCCTAGTTGATGTCCCACAAGAAAATAGAGACCTCAGCCTTACAACCACAAAGAACTAAATTCTGCCAATAACCAATGAACTTGGAAATTAACCCTAAGCTCCAGATGAAAGTATAGCTGGACTGACAGCCTGAAAACAGAGCCCTGAAAAGAGACCTTCACAAGAGAACCCAGTTTACAACATGTCTGGACTTTTGATCCACAGAAAAATATGAGATAACAAATTGGTGTTGTTTTAAAACACTCCTTTGGAGTAACTTGTCTAAAGTCACTAGGTTTGAGGTAGCTTGTTACACAGCAATGGAAAACTAATATGATATATTTTCTCTAACAATTCCCAATTCTAAAGTGTAACAGAAACTCAGTGAAACTTGGCATGTCAAGGAATTGTTATTTCTGTCAGTTCCCAGTTTTATGTTCAATATTGAACATATATTTAAACACAGTAAAGGAGAGGATACAAGGTCTGGGTCTATCGTGCTTAGAAGTATGTAACATTGTAGAAATTTAAAGAGGGGTTAACTTCTACTGGGTGAAACCCTCACTTTACAAGGGAAAAACCAAAAGACGTTAATTTATTTTGTAATCAACCCTTCAAAGCATGGGATAAAAATATAATGTAAGATAAAAGATAGTGAAAATAACCTAGTAATTAAAGCTTTTTCCAAACACATTTGAATTCTATTATGATGTACTTATCAGTGAATTATTCAGATCCATTTGTTTTATATCCTTGTACTACTTCTTTTGTTTTTCGTCCCGATTTCTGATTATATCATTGCCTATGAGCAGAAGTAAGCACTGCTAGAGAAGATTATCTATAAATATCCTTTAAAATTTATTACAATCTGTGATCAAAGATTTAGTGAAGGACAGGATGAAGTTAATGTCTCAAAATTAAGTTGTAGTACTCTGGATAATATTGCAGTATACAAACAAACCAAGCAAATCATAACAATTTTAACTTTGAAACATGGTACTGCAAGTCCTTTTTATAAAACTGCAAAATGAGAATTTTTAGCTAATGAGTGTGACTTGGCAGGACATAAATGGAAATATGTTTCATTGGCCAACATGTTCTGGAGGCATATGAGTGTCTAAATAGATGATGCTCAAAAGAGTACTTTTGGCATCAAAGTGTCTCCAAACATTTTGATCAGGAATTTGATTGCCATATGTCCATATCCTCCAACTTAAATGATGAACATACTTTAGGTCTCTTGGGATATTTTTAGTTCCTGGCAGTACTGACTCTTTTACCATTAAGCATTTTGTCTTGCAAAATGTGTTCTTTTCCTTACTTTCATAATTTTCCATGTACATTGATCATTTCAATATAGACTGTCCAGAATTAAAGCTAAGGTAATGATTTATTGAAGCTCAGTATTGAGAGAAGCAGCCATGGTTAGTGTTTGCTTTTGAATAGTGCTTATGAATTCCACTGTCATGACACTCAACCATGAAAGCTTCCATATACTGATTCAACTTTAGTCTTAGACGTTCATTTATAGTCTAAAATCCTAGATTACAAATATATAGCCTGCATAATATGTCATCTTCATCTTTTTTTCCCTACAAAAAAACTTTCAAAAGGAAGGTATCTGAAAATATTTGCAAATACATTACTGAATACTGTACTCAGTTAATGCTACATATTTCTTTTGTTTCAATAGATCACATTATTTTAATAAACATGCAAATGTTATCAAAAGTAGAAATCTGAGTTTGGGCATTAGAAATCCTCAAATTACTTAAAATGTATGAGGAAGGTAATATTTTGTTAATATCTTTCCAATTTGCCTCATCATTTGCTTCAATTTCATTTCTGATACCATGAATATGTTTAATATTGGTGTGCATGTATAGGAAATTTGACCTTGGAGTATAGAATGAAGCAGGGCAAAGGCTAATAGAGTTTTGGCAAGAGAATGCACTGGTCATAGCAAACACACTCTTCCAACAACACAAGAGAAAACTCTACACATGGACATCACCAGATGGCCAATACTGAAATTAGAGTGATTATATTACTTGCACAAAAAGACTGGAGAAGATCTATACAGTAATTAAAAAAAACAAGACCAGGAGTTAACTGTGGCTCAGATCATGAACTACTTATTGCAAAATTCAGACTTAAATTGAAGAAAGTGGGGAAAACTACTAGACCATTCAGGTTATGATCTAAATCAAATCCCTTACAATTATACAGTGGAAGTGAGAAATAGATTTAAGGGACTAGATCTGACAGACAGAGTGCCTGATGAACTATAGACAGATATTCATAACATTGTTCAGGAGACAGGGAGCAAGACTATACACAAGAAAAAGAAAGCAAAAAAAAAAAAAAAACTGGCTGTCTAAGGAGGTCTTAAAAATAGCTGTGAAAAGAACAGAAGTAAAAAAGCAAAGGGAAAAGGAAAGATATACTCATTTGAATACAGAGTTCCAAAGAATAGCAAGGTGAGATAGAAAACCTTCCTCAGTGATCAGTACAAAGAAATAGAGGAAAATAATAGAATGGGAAAGACTAGACATCTTTTCAAGAAAATTAGAGATCAGAACAGATAAGTCGCTCAGTCATGTCCGACTCTTTGCGACCCCATGAACTGCAGCACGCCAGGCCTCCCTGTCCATCAACAACTCCCAGAGGTCACTCAGACACATCCATCGAGTCAGTGATGCCATCCAGCCATCTCGTCCTCTGTCGTCCCCTTCTCCTCCTGCCCCCAATCCCTCCCAGCATCAGAGTCTTCTCCAATGAGTCAACACTTCGCATGAGGTGGCCAAAACACTGGAGTTTCAGCTTTAGCATCATTCCTTCCAAAGAAATCCCAGGGCTGATCTCCTTCAGAATGGACTGGTTGGATCTCCTTGCAGTCCAAGGGACTCTCAAGAGTCTTCTCCAATACCACAGTTCAAAAGCATCAATTCTTCGGCGCTCAGCCTTCTTCACAGTCCAGCTCTCACATCCATACATGACCACAGGAAAGACTGTAGCCTTGACTAGGCGAACCTTTGTTGGCAAAGTGATGTCTCTGCTTTTGAATATTCTATCTAGGTTGGTCATAACTTTCCTTCCAAGGAGTAAGCGTCTTTTAATTTCATGGCTGCAGTCACCATCTGCAGTGGTTTTGGAGCCCAGAAAAATACAGTCTGACACTATTTCCACTGTTTCTCCATCTATTTCCCATGTAGTGATGGGACCAGATGCCATGATCTTCATTTTCTGAATGTTGAGCTTTAAGCCAACCTTTTCACTCTCCACTTTCACTTTCATCAAGAGGTTTTTTAGTTCCTCTTCACTTTCTGCCATAAGGGTGGTGTCATCTGCATATCTGAGGTTATTGAGATTTCTCCCAGCAATCTTGATTCCAACTTGTGTTTCTTCCAGTCCAGCATTTCTCATGATATACTATGCAGATAAGTTAAATAAACATGGTGACAATATGCAGCCTTGACGTACTCGTTTTCCTATTTGGAACCAGTCTGTTGTTCCATGACCAGTTCTAACTGTTGCTTCCTGACCTGCATACAGATTTCTCAAGAGGCAGATCAGGTGGTCTGGTATTCCCATCTCTTTCAGAATTTTCCACAGTTTATTGTGATCTACACAGTCAAAGGCTTGGCATAGTCAATAAAGCAGAAAAACCAAGGGAATATTTCATGCAAAGATGGGCTCAATAAAAGACAGAAATGGTATGGACCTAACAGAAACAGAAGATATTAAGAAGAGGTGGCAAGAATACACAGAAGAACTGTACAAAAAAGATCTTCATGACCCAGATAATCATGATGGTGTAATCACTCACCTAGACCAGACATGCTGGAATGTGAAGTCAAGTGGGCCTTAGGAAGCATCACTACAAACAAAGCTAGTGGAGGTGATGGAATTCCAGTGGAGCTATTCCAAATCCTAAAAGATGATACTTTGAAAGTGCTGCACTCATATGCCAGTAAATTTGGAAAACTCAACAGTGGCCACAGGACTGGAAAAGGTCAGTTTTCATTCCAATCCCAAAGAAAGGCAATGCCCAAGAATGCTCAAATTACTGCACAATTGCACTCGTCTCACATGCTAGCAAAGTAATGCACAAAATTCTCCAAGCCATGCTTCAGCAATATGTGAACCATGAACTTCCAAACGTTCAAGATGATTTTAGAAAAGGCAGAGGAACCAGAGATCAAATTGCCAACATCCACTGAGTCATTGAAAAAGGAAGCGAGTTCCAGAAAAACATCTATTTCTGCTTTGTTGACTATGCCAAAGCCTTTGACTGTGTGGATCATAATAAACTGTGGAAAATTCTGAAAGAGATGGGAATACCAAACCGCCTGACCTGCCTCTTGAGAAATCTGTATGCAGGTCAGGAAGCAACAGTTAGAAATGGACATGGCACAACAAACTGGTTCCAAATAGGAAAAGGAGTATGTCAAGGTTGTATATTTTCACCCTGCTTATTTAACTTATATGCGGAGTACATCATAAGAAACGATGGGCTGGATAAGTCAAGATTGCCTGGAGAAATATCAGTAACGTCAGATATGTAGATGACACCACCCTTATGGCAGAAACTGAAGAAGAATTAAAGAGCTTCTTGATGAAAGTGAAAGAGGAGAGTGAAAAAGTTGGCTTAAAGCTCAACATTCAGAAAACTAAGATCATGGCATCTGGTCCCATCATTATGGCAAATAGATGAGGAAACAGTGAAAACAGTGACTGAATTTATTTTTCTGGGCTCCAAAAATCACTGCAAATGGTGACTGCAGATGTTAAATTAAAAGATGCTTACTCCTTGGAAGGAAAGTTATGACCAACCTAGAAAACATATTAAAAAGCAGAGACGTTATTTTGCCAACAAAGATCCATCTAGTCAAAGCTATGGTTTTTCCAATAGTCATGTATGGATGAGAGTTGGACTATAAAGAAAACTGAGCACAGAAGAATTGATGCTTTTGAACTGTGTGGTTAGAGAAGACTCTTGAGAGTCCCTTGGACTGCGAGGAGATCCAACCAGTCCATCCTAAAGGAGATCTGTCCTGGGTGTTCACTGGAAGGACTGATGTTGAAGCTGAAATTCCAATACTTTGACCACCTGATGCGAAGAGCTGACTCATTGGAAAAAACTCTGATGCTGGGAGGGATTGGGAGCAGGAGGAGAAGGGGATGTCAGAGGATGAGATGGCTGAATGGCATCACCAACTCAATGCGCATGGGTTTGGGTAAACTCTGGGAGTTGGTGATGGACAGGGAGGTCTGGTGTGCTGCGATTCATGGGATTTCAAAGAGTCAGACATGAATGATTAACTGAACTGAACTGCACAGAAAATTCTGCAATATGGATGTAAAGAGTAGCCAATATATTCAGGTAACTTTCTAGATATGACAGTTCTAGGTATACCTTGTAAGCAATTGATGGCTACATGTTTTATAAATGAATAGGATTTATTTTTAAGATGAGTTTAAGGTTAATAGAAAAATAAAAGTACTGGAGAACAATGGTTACATTTTATTATAAATATTTATTTTAATTTTTAGGTCTTGTGGACCATATTTTTGTAATTTCTCTCCTCCATTTCATTTTACCTTTTAAATCAGAATTTTTGCCTTGCCTTTTTTTTTTTAAGGTTCACACATTGAATATAGGAGTTTATAATGTGAATATCTTGTTAAGAACCCCAAGCCTCATAAATAAAAAGCATCAAAATGAAATATAATTGACTGATTTATATCACAGGCAAAGTTGGCATGCCTCCTAGGCAGCAATAGAATGGGTTCAATCGGGAGCTCAAGTGCCATAATTGAAAATAAAAGTTTTTATATTTAATATCTCACTGCTGAAAAGGGGGAATTTCTCTTCTGGCATTAGATAATAGCCTGAAGCCTCAATCTCATATCTGATGGGGTCTGGGCCCATTTAAGTTATATATCAAGTTAAATAGTGCCCTAGCTGGCAGACATTTATGAGCAGAATTTGAATGATTTCAATCTTTCAATGTAATAAAAAAGATAGTATAACTTAATGGTTTCTGTGTATTCAAAGGACTTAATAGAGTTCAGTGATGACTGAATACAAAGCACTTAGAAGACAAGAATGATTGACTGAATGAGAGAAGCATTAAGTTGTCTGGTCACAACCTGAGTACCACATCCTGATGATGGTGAACAAAATGACCTCATTTCTCCCTGTGGCAAATTGTCATGCTTGACATCTGTGGAAATTGTCACACACCTGAATCCCTGAGACACTCTTCTGCAACTTCCGTCTCTCCACAGGACTTCCTTTCCCTAAGTTAAGGGGTGAGGGTGCAGCAAGGAAGAAATAGTAATGTTTTAAAAGTGGTCCAACTGCTTAGACATCACTCACCAAGAAAATAGCATTTGGAAAACAGAATAACCCTATTACTAAAGTGAGGACAATGCACTTGTGACAGTTACTGATTTATACTCAAACAAAGATGCATGTGGAAATCTAGAATTTGTACTGCTTTAGTAAGTATTGCTCAGATTCCTGCCAAGTTGTGAGTGCACACGATGTTAATTATGCCTTCTGTTCTCTCAATAAGAGTGTCTCCAGGTTATACCCTATAGCCATCCATCCTATGATTTATCTATCTCTTATCAATCATCTATTAATATTTACCTAAATCTATTTTCCTTAGAACTATTTCTTATAAAACCTTTCATTGTTTCTCCATTTATCTTTACCACCCACCAGTTTATCTTTAAAGACTTCTAAATGTTTCACTGCTGCTGCTAACTCACTTCAGACACGTCCGACTCTGTGCGACCCCATAGACGGCAGCCCACCAGGCTCTCCTGTCCCTGGGATTCTCCAGGAACTAAAAGAAATGCCACTTCTTCCAAAACAAGCTTACCATTTTCCTAAATCTGATTTCATTTCCATATCTCTCTATGGCTCCTGCATTATATCACATACTAGACTATCTGCCTAGTGTTTTTGCCTAGTTTCCTGACTCTAAATGGATGGTAAGATTCTTTATATCAGAGACTATTATTCATTATTGTATCCTTCACTTTTCCTCACTTGGTGTCTTGTGAATAGTTAAATAAATATGTAGTGTATTAGTGATAAACAGTATCATTTACATTATAATGCTAACTTTCTTTAGAATATTGGAGAAGAAAATGGCAACCTACTAGAGTATTCTTGCATGGACAGAGGAGCCTGGCAGTTACAGGCAGGAGTCAAATATGACTTAGCAACTAAACCACCACCACCACCACTTTCAGTTCAGTTCAGTTCAGTCCCTCAGTCGTATCCAACACTTTGCAATCCCATGAAATGCAGCAGGCCAGGCCTCCCTGTCCATCACTAACTCCCGGAGTTTATCCAAACTCATGTCCATTGAGTCGGTGATACCATTCAGCCATCTCATCCTCTGTCGCCCCCTTCTCCTCCTGCCTCCAATCCCTCCCAGCATGAGGGTCTTTTCCGATGAGTCAACTCTTCGCATGAGGTGGCCAAAGTATTGGAGTTTCAGCTTCAGCATCAGTCCTTCTAATGACTATTCAGGACTGATTTCCTTTAGGATGGACAGGTTGGATCTCCTTGCAGTCCAAGGGACTCTCAAGAGTCTTCTCCAACAGCACAGTTCAAAAGCATCAGTTTTTCAGTGCTCAGGTTTCTTCACAGTCCAACTCTTGCATCTATACATGGCCACTGGAAAAACCATAGCCTTGACTAGACGGACCTTTGTTGGCAAAGTAATATCTCTGCTTTTTAATATGCTGTCTAGGTTGGTCATAACTTTCCTTCCAAGGAGTAAGCATCTTTTAATTTCATTTCTGCAGTTACCATTTGCAGTGATTTTGGAGCCCCCAAAAATAAAGTCTGACACTGTTTCCCCATCTATTTGCCATGAAATGATGGGACCGGATGCCATGCTCTTATTTCTGAATGTGGAGCTTTAAGCCAACTTTTTCACTCTCCTCTTTCACTTTCTTCAAGAGGCTCTTTAATTCTTCTTCAGTTTCTGTCATAAGGGTGGCATCATCTGCATATCTGAAGTTATTGATATTTCTCCCAGCAATCTTGATTCCAGCTTGTGCTTCTTCCAGCGTAGCGTTTCTCATGATGTACTCTGCATAGAAGTTAAATAAGCAGGGTGACAATATACAGCCTTTATGTACTCCTTTTCCTATTTGGAACCAGTCTATTGTTCCATGTCCAGTTCTAACTGTTGCTTCCTGGCCTGCATATAGGTTTCTCAAGTGGCAGGTCAGGTGATCTAGTATTCCCAACTCTTGAAGAATTTTCCACAGTTTATTGTGATCCACACAGTCAAAGTCTTTGGCATAGTCAATAAAGCCACCACCACTTTAGGATATAAATATTTTGATGCATCTATTATAATTCATAGTTATGAATAAGACTAATTATCATGATTTCATACTACATGTCAGGCACTGTGCAGCATACTTTATATACCTTTTCGTTATTTGTTTCTGACTTTGGAGATTCAAAGGCACAAGGAGGCTAAGGGTTATGGAGGTTGAGAGACTTGTCCCAATTCGGGGAATAATACAGCTAAAATTTAAGTTCTGAGTTTTAAGACTCCCCACATAAGGTTTGTAACTGCTATACTTTGTTGTAACTTCTTGAGTCTGGCATGTGAGATAGTCATCGAAATGTTCATCATTCTAGCCATCTTCCATGCAGACACATGACCCAATTGGATTTTCCCACCCCACTTGATTTTAGCATCACTGCTTGATTTCTTCGGACATAAAATATAATTAGAAGTTCTGGTGCCTTTTCTTACAGAAGCTTTAAATGCTGGTTTGTGATCTGTTTCTTACCACTGCTGACAAGAATTTGAAAAAGTCTATCTGTCTGAGTCTTTGAGTGACTACAAGCACAGCCGTAATGATGTTCTCTGTTGTGCCTATACCATAAACGAGGAAAAAAATATTGTAAGTCACTGACATATTGAAGATTTGTATTACTGCGAGTTAATCAGGTCCATCCTGATATAACAAGAAGCTCGTCTTCTGGTAAAATAACTTTTAGTTACCTGCTTCATTGTGCATAGATACATGATTGGGATGTTTTATTCACTGATATGTCACAATAGTTGGAAGGTCAATTCTTAGGGAGAATTGAGAGACTTGAAGACCCTTTTTCCAGAATCAGATGGGAACTTTACGAAAAAATATAGAGTCTGCCATCCACCTAAATCTACCAGACAAAAATCTCTGAGAATGGGCCATTGAATCTGGATATTCACTGATATCTTAAAGGAGTGTAACATGCATAACTGAGAATTAATACCATGGATAGTAAAAGGCAACATTTATTTCCACAGCTAAGTCCTGAGCTCAGTTTTCTCCTGAGGCATGGCAGGGTTTAATCCTGGGTGTTATCTTAATATCATTCTGGTGACATCCAAAAGCACCAACAAAAATTAACTTGCAATGCAAATTAGAGGTTTAAGAACATTTCAGCTTTCAAGATAAAATGAGCAGGATGTAATGAAAAGGCATATTCAGAGAAATGAAATTGAGACTCAGAATGTAATTACTTTCAGATCATGTTCCTTGAGTAAGAATCCAAGTAATATGCTTTCATTATGGAAAATATATGGATACAAGCTACAGATAAGAAAAACATGATGAAAGAAATAAAAGTAAGCTATAATTTGGTATGTCTTTCCAGACTTTCTTTTACTTCTTTGGCTATAATATCTCTACTGGATATATGATGGCACCCATTTAGCGACATCTTACATTATACTAATTTTATTAGGTATTCTGTAGGATATTGTTTCCTTTTATTATTGTATTGTTTTTAATAAAATTGTCATGCTTACGACAGTGAATGCTATCTAATGAATTTCTAAAATATTCAGGTTTTATAATCTACGGCAATGGCAACCCACTCCAGTACTCTTGCCTGGAGAATCCCAGGGGTGGGAGAGCCTGGTGGGCTGCTGTCTATGAGGTCGCACAGAGTCGAACATGACTGAAGCAACTTAGCAGCAGTAGCAGCATTGAATATATAATATCTCAGTTTGAAGGCACCTGGAAGATATGACTTTGAAGACAGCTCTGCCAGTAATACAGGGGACCCTGAGTTATTTAAATCCTCTGAGCTCCACTTTTCAGTCTGTATATTCCTGGTACCACATAACCCTTAATTGTCCTCTTTAGTCCTTGCCACACTCCTCTAAGACAAGTAATTTTATCTTGTTTTATAAAGAGGGACAGAGTACTCTAGAGATGTCATATACTCAGTAATTAAAGTCAGTGCTTTCTACTTCGAACTCCTCCAGACTTCCACCCATAGCTTCAGCATGAGGCTAGTTGTCTTGATAGTGGGGGTTTTTTTGTTGTTTGTTTGTTTTAATAAATTCTGCCTTCAAACATGAGGAACACATCAAGATAAAAAGTAAAAATCTCTTGTTTCTTCTTTGGATGGCATCATCAAAAGGGTACTGTCTTTGGAACAAGAAGCTCCCAGGATTCAAATTTCCCCTGTAGCACATAATATAGCTCTGAGGCCAAGGTCAAGTCCCCTTTCCCGCACAAAGGATCATAAAGCTTTTTAAAATTTTCTTTTTAAGTTTACACAAAATGAATCCTGAGTTCCTAGAGCAGTACTTAATACACAGTAAATATACAATGAATATTTCCATTCTGTTCAATGTTACTGAAGCTGTAACTAGCACTTCACTAAGCCATGTACTTTAAAAGCATGCTCTTTAAATATAGGGGATATTTGTATAAATACAAATATTATTTTACTTCTAATAGATGACATAGTTTTCTACTTTCTTTATCATTTTTATAGACTATTCCAGCCATATTTAACAAGAGTCTGAGGACTTTACCCAGCATTTATGGGTAGGTCTTCTTTGCTTACTATATCATTGTACAAAGTTCAGGTCACACCTCACTTGAGTTCAGTCGATCAGTCGTGTACGACTCTGTACAACCCCATGAATCACAGCACACCAGGCCTCTCTGTCCATCACCAACTCCTGGGGTTCACGTAAACAAAAGAACATTGACTCAGTGATGCCATCCAGCCATCTCATCCTCTGTCATCCCCTTCTCCTCCTGCCCCCAATCCCTCCAAGCATCAGAATCTTTTCCAATGAATCAGCTCTTTGCATGAGGTAGCCAAAGATTTGGTGTTTCAGCTTTAGCATCAGTCTTCCAAGAACACCCAGGACTGATCTCCTTTAGAAAGGATTGGTTGGATCTCCTTGCAGTCCAAGGGACTCTCAAGAGTCTTCTCCAACACCACAGTTCAAAAGCATCAATACTTCAGTTCTCAGCTTTCTTCACAGTCCAACTCTCACATCCATATGTGACCAATGGAAAAATCATAGCCTTGACTAGATGGACCTTTGTTGGCAAAGTAATGTCTCTGCTTTTCAATATGCTATCTAGGTTGGTCATAACTTTTCTTCAGGAGTAAAGGTCTTTTAATTTCATGGTTGCAATCACCATCTGCCGTGGTTTTGGAGCCCCCCAAAATAAATTCTGACACTGTTTCCACTGTTTCCCCATCTATTTCCCATGAAGTGATGGGACCAGAAGCCATGATCTTCATTTACTGAATGTTGAGCTTTAAGCCAACTTTTTCACTCTCCTCTTGGAACGAAAACAAGACCAGGAATTGACTGTGAATCAGATCATGAACTCCTTATTGCCAAATTCAGACTTAAATTGAAGAATGTAGGGAAAACCACTAGACCATTCAGGTATGACCTAAATCAAATCCCTTATGATTTACAGTGGAAGTGAGAAATAGATTTAAGGGACTAGATCTGATAGATAGAGTGCCTGATGAACTATGGACGGAGGTTCATGATATTGTACAGGAGACATGGATCAAGATGTTCCCCATGGAAAAGAAATGCAAAAGGGCAAAATGGCTGTCTGAGGAGGGCTTACAAATAGCTGTGAAAAGAATAGAAGTGAAAAACAAAGAAGAAAAGGAAAGATATAAGCATCTGAATGCAGAGTTCCAAAAAATAGCAAGAAGAGATAAGAAAGCTTTCCTCAGTGATCAATGCAAAGAAATAGAGGAAAACAACAGAATGGGAAAGACAAGAAATCTCTTCAAGAAAATTAGAGATACCAAGGGAACATTTCATGCAAAGATGGGCTTGATAAAGGATAGAAATTGTATGGACCTAACACAAGAATATATTAAGATGAGGAAGCAGGAATACACAGAAGAACTGTACAAAAAAGATGTTCATGACCAAGATAATCATGATGCTGTGATCACTCTCCTAGAGCCAGAAATCCTAGAAAATGAAGTGAAGTGGGCCTTAGAAAGCATCACTACAAACAAAGCTAGTGGAGGTGATGGAATTCCAGTTGAGCTATCTCAAATCCTGAAAGATGATGCTGTGAAAGTGCTGCACTCCATATGCCAGCATATTTGGAAAACTCAGCAGTGGCCACAGGACTGGAAAAGGTCAGTTTTCATTCCAATCCCAAAGAAAGGCAATGCCAAAGAATGCTCAAACTACCGCACAATTGCACTCATCTCATGTTACTAAAGTAGTGCTCAAAATCCTCCAAGCCAGGCTTCAGCAATATGTGAACCGTGAACTTCCTGATGTTCAAGCTGGTTTTAGAAAAGACAGAGGAACCAGAGATCAAATTGCCAACATCCGCTGGATCATGGAAAAAAACAAGAGAGTTCCAGAAAACATCTATTTCTGCTTTATTGACTATGCCAAAGCCTTTGACTCTGTGGATCACAGTAAAATTTGGAAAATTCTAAAAGAGATGGGAATAACAGACCACCTGACCTGCCTCTTGAGAAACCTGTATGCAGGTCAGGAAGCAACAGTTAGAACTGGTCATGGAATAACAGACTGGTTCCAAATAGGAAAAGGAGTACATCAAGGCTGTATATTGTCACCCTGCTTATTTAACTTTTATGCAGAGTACATCATGAGAAACACTGGGCTGGAAGATACACAAGCTGGAATCAAAATTGCTGGGAAAATATCAATAACCTCATATATGCAGATGACACCACCCTTATGGCAGGAAGTGAAGAGGAACTCAAAAGCCTCTTGATGAAAGTGAAAGTGGGGAGTGAAAAAGTTGGCTTAAAGCTCAACATTCAGTAAACAAAGATCATGGAATCTGTTCGCATCACTTCATGGGAAATAGATGGGGAAACAGTGGAAACAGTGTCAGACTTTATTTTTTGGGCTCCAAAATCACTGCAGATGGTGACTGCAGCCATGAAATTAAAAGACGCTTACTGCTTGGAAGGAAAGTTATGACCAACCTAGATAGCATATTGAAAAGCAAAGACATTACTTTGCCAACAAAGGTCCATCTAGTCAAGGCTATGGTCTTTCCTGTGGTCATGTATGGATGTGAGAGTTGGACTGTGAAGAAAGCTGAGCATGGAAGAATTGATGCTTTTGAACTGTGGTGTTGGAGAAGACTCTTGAGAGTCCCTTGGACTGCAAGGAGATCCAACCAGTCCATTCTGAAGGAGATCAGTCCTGGGTGTTATTTGGAAAGAATGATGTTGAAGCTAAAACTCCAGTACTTGGCCACCTCAGGTTAAGAGTTGACTCATTGGAAAAGACTCTGAAGCTCAGAGGGATTGGGGACAAGAGGAGAAGGGGATGACAGAGGGAGATGGCTGGATGGCATCACTGACTCGATGGACATGAGTCTGAGTAAACTCTGGGAGTTGGTGTTAGACAGGGAGGCCTGGCATGCTGTGATTCATGGGGTCACAAGGAGTCGGTACGATTGAGCTACTGAACTGAACTGAACTGAACTTTCATCAAGAGGCTTTTCAGTTCCTCTTCACTTTCTGCCATAAGGGTGGTGTCATCTGCATATCTGAGGTTATTGTTATTTCTCCTAGCAATCTTGATTCCAGCTTGTGCTTCTTCCAGCCCAGCGTTTCTCATGATGTACTCTGCATAAATGTTAAATAAGTAGGGTAACAATATACAGCCTTGACGTACTCCTTTTCCTATTTGGAACCAGTCTGTTGTTCCATGTCCAGTTCTAAATGTTTCTTCCTGATCTGCATACAGATTTCTTAAGAAGTGGATCAGGTGGTCTGGTATTCCCATCTCTTTTAGAATTTTCCACAGTTTATTGTGATCCACACAGTCAAAGGCTTTGGAATAATCAAAAAAGCAGAAATAAATGTTTTCTGGAACTCTCTTGTTTTTCCCATGATCCAGTGGATGTCGGCAACTTGATCTCTCGTTCAAAACCAGCTTGAACATCTGGAAATTCACAGTTCATGTACTGCTGAAGCCTGGCTTGGAGGATTTTGAGCATTACTTTACTAGCGTGAGATGAGTGCAATTGTGCGGTAGTTTGAGCATTCTTTGGCATTGCCTTTCTTCAGGATTGGAATGAAAACTGACTTTTTCCAGTCCTGTGGCCACTGCTGAGTTTTCCAAATTTGCTGGCATATTGTGTGCAGCACTTTCACAGCATCATCTTTCAGGATTTGAGATAGCTCAACTGGAATTCCATCACCTCCACTAGCTTTGTTTGTAGTGATGCTTTCTAAGGCCCACTTGACTTCACTTTCCAGGATTTCTTGCTCTAGGAGAGTGATCACAGCATCATGATTATCTTGGTCAGGAAGATATTTTTGTACAGTTTCTGTGTATTCCTGCCACCTCTTCTTAATATATTCTTCTTGTGTTAGGTCCATACAATTTCTATCCTTTATCAAGCCCATCTTTGCATGAAATTTTCCCTTGGTATCTCTAATTTTCTTGAAGAGATCTCTCGGCTTTCCTATTCTGTTGTTTTCCTCTATTTCTTTTCATTGATCACTGAGGAAGTCCTGCTTATCTTTCCTTAGTATTGTTTGGAACTCAGATTCTTTGAAATTCAGATGCTTATATCTTTCCTTTTCTCCTTTGCTTTTCATTTCTCTTCTTTTCACAGGTAAGTTCTCTGTAGACAGCCATTTTGCTTTTTTGCATTTCTTTTCCATAGGCATGATCTTGATCCTTGTCTCCTGTATAATGTCTGGAACCTCCGTCCATAGTTCATCAGGCACTCTATCTATCAGATCTAGTCCCTTAAATCTGTTTCTCACTTCCACTGTATAATCATAAGGATTTGATTTAGGTGATACCTGTATGGTCTAGTGATTTTCTCCACTTTCTTCCATTTCAGTCTAAATTTGGCAAGAAAGAGTTCATGATCTGAGCCACAGTCACCTGCCGGTATTATTTTTCCTGACTATATAGAGATTCTCCATCTTTGACTGCAAAGAATATAATCAATCTGATTTCAGTGTTGACTTTCTGGTGAGGTCCATGTGTAGAACCTTCTCTTGTATTGTTGGAAGAGGGTGTTTGCTATGACTAGTGTGTTCTCTTTGCAAAACTTAGGCTGAGCGCCGAAGAATTGATGCTTTTGAACTGTGGTGTTGGAGAAGACTCTTGAGAGTCCCTTGGACTGCAAGAAGATCCAACCAGTCCATTCTGGAGGAGATCAATCCTGGAATTTCTTTGGAAGGAATGATGCTAAAGCTGAAACTCCAGTATTTTGGCCATCTCATGCGAAGAGTTGACTCATTGGAGAAGACTCTGATGCTGGGAGGGATTGAGGGCAGGAGGAGAAGGGGACGACAGAGGATGAGATGGCTGGGTGGCATCACTGACTCGATGGATGTGAGTCTGAGTGACCTCCGGGAGCTGGTGATGGACAGGGAGGCCTGGCGTGCTGCGGTTCATGGGGTCGCGAAGAGTCGGACACGACTAAGCGACTGATCTCTGATCTGATTAGCCTTTTCTGTGCTTCATTTCGTATACCAAGGCCAAATTTTCCTGTTACTCCAGGTGTTTCTTGACTTCCTACTTTTGCATTCCAGTCCCCTATAATGAAAAAGACATCTTTTTTGGGTGTTAGTTCTAAAAGGTCTTGTGGGTCTTCATAGAGCCGTTCAACTTCAGCTTCTTCAGTGTTACTATTTGGAGCATAGACTTGGATTACTGTGGTATTGAATGGTTTGCCTTGGAAATGAACAGAGATCATTCTGTCATTTTTGAGATTGCATCTAAGTCACACCTGCTGCTAAGTTGCTTCAGTCGTGTCTGACTCTGTGCGACCCCTTAGATGGCAGCCCACCAGGCTCCTCTGTACCTGGGTTTCTCCAGGCAAGAATACTGGAGTGGGTTGCCATTTCCTAGGAACTCTTAAATATTGGGTTTTTAATGAATCACTGAGGAGCCTGGTAGGCTGAAGTCCATGGGGTTACTAAGAGTCAGACACGACTGAGTGACTTCCCTTTCCCTTTCTCTAAAGGTAGTTAGTTGTACATGTGCAAAATAATTACAGATGAGTGGGTACTAGGTCTAATAGGTTTAGGTTTTTCACATAGAACACTAATATCTATAAAATAATACAAAACTTTTCTCTCTGCACAATAAAGATGAAAGAACAAGCATCAGCCCTCTCAGAATGTAGCTAGGTTGAAATATGGAAGATTGGCTTGATTATAAATGAGGAGCATACTCTTTGCATTAAGTACTATATGGCTTCATGAGCTGGATTCATTTGACTTTCCAGACAGCCAGAGTTGGATTCAGAAGCAGCCAGATTGCCTTGGGGACCTTCCTTTGGCATCTTGCCCAATGGTGCTCTTCGTGGGAGGAGCAGCTTCGCACACAGTGCTTAAAAGCATCTGGGTCGCTGTTGTTCTGAATGCTACTGCTGACAGATTTACCATCTGCCTTTGAGAAAGACAACAGTCTGGGGAACTTTGATACTAAGCATTCACATGATAGCCTTTGACAGCCAAAAGCCCTCATTAAATAAGAGAGCAAAATATATCCCATCTAAACTAAACAAACAATAAAACACCAAATTTATTTTGGTTTTCATTCTTTACAAATGTAACATGGAAATCCATGGATGGCAGTGCGTTTATTTTGCTGCTAGGCTAGTGTCTCACATTTTCATGTTTAATTGACACAGTCACAAATGTACGTGGGTCAAAATGTTATCTTTGTTTTGAAAATAAGGAAACTAATTCTTAAAGAATAAAATTTGTGTTCAAGCTTACTTTACAGAGTGTCAGAGCAGGAATGTGAATCCCGGTAGTCAAATTCAGTTTACCATAAGCTTCACCTCTGCATATACTACATTTTTAACCATTTTCTCCTGGAAGTTGATATTCTGGGTTGCCTTAGCATAGGGTGATTATTTAACCAATGAGGCAGGTACCAAAGTTTGCTCAAACTAATGTCCATTGAGTTGGTGATGCTATCTAGTCATCTCGTCCTCTGTCGCCCCCTTCTCCTCCTGCCCTCAATCTTTCCCAGCATCAGAGGCTTTTCCAATAAGTTTGCTCTTCACAACGGGTGACCAATCTATTGGAGCTTTCACTTCAGTATTTCTATTAAATTAGATTATACAGTCAGGACAGATTACTCAAAATGTGGTTATCTTGAGATGAGAGTTACATTTGATCTTTTCTTGCCTCATTAGGTTCTCCAGAGGAAATGTTATTCAAGGAGATACTATATCCCTAATCCTTAAAGATGCATGTCAAAGGTCAGACCAGGAACTATGGACAAAAGTGAACTTCACCTTTAAAACAACCAGAGTACTTGTCACAGTGACCTGAAAGTACTTTAAAAAATAAACACTGGGAATTCTCTGGTGATCCATGATTAGGACTCAGTGTTTTCACCACAGTGGGCCCAGGTTCTATCCTTGGTTGAGGAAATAAGATTCTGCAAGCTGTGAGCCATGACCAAAAAAAAACTAAAAGCCCTATGTAATTTTAAGTTATTTCATATCGGAAAGGTGGCACATTTGGTTTGCCTAATGTTTATTAACACATGCAATTTATAGAATTGGTTTTTATTATCAATATGTCTTACTTTCATAGAGGACTGATAAAATATGTGCTCTTAGCAAGTGAGATGTGATAGCCATGTATAATCATATTTGCACACAACTACAGTTATATACACTGCTTCTTTACTTAAACATTCTTGGCCTGCTCTTCAAACACTCAAAAGCTGACAGCCTCAATACCATTAATAAGATATCTATGTTAACTTTAAATGGTAATTTAATTTAAAGTCCCTAAACAGAAATGCATGGATACATTTATAGTTGAATTGCATCTTTTAAAATAGCTCTCTGTGGACATTTCCTTCTGTTCCTTAAAAGGCAGGCACATTCCAGCTGTAAGCACTTGCAGTTGGAATGCATGTCGTGACCGAGAGTTGCCCTGCTTTCATTTCCCTTGGGCAAACCCACCAACCTGGTTGCCGACTGTCAGTAGGAAGATAGGTAGAAAGATTTATAACCAGCCCATGACTGTTTATACTAAAGTGCATATAGCCAAATCACACTGGAGGGGGAAATGGAGTGAAAGATATTGATTCATATTTTTTAGCACCAGCTCTAAACCCCATAAGCACAATCAATATTGAGTCTATTAACTCAAAATATGTAGTACACTAATGAATAGTAGGAAAATAAATTAAGAAGAGTAAAGTAACCTTAAATATAGAGGGAATGCAACATATTGGGTTGGCCAAAAAGTTCGTTTGGGATTTTCTGTAAGATGTTATGGAAAAACCTGAACAATAGTTTTGGCCAGCTCAATAGAAAGATGACATGATGTGCATGAGTCTGCAACTCATAATTTATACTGAAATTCAGTATCAATGAAATATACTTCCCAATTATATGTGAAGAATCTAGATCCTTCTTTGATATCAAGCAAAGAAACAATTTATTAGTAGGATATACAAATTTCCAATAAGTCAAGTCAGAGTTAAAGGAAACAAGAAAATGTATGGATCAATTACATCTAAGGTAAGGCATATTCATTAATCCAAAAGAATGCAATATAGTGGTAAGAACTATGTCATGAGTCCAGTTTCACCAATGTGGGAAGAACTCTGGGATTTGAATAACAATACATATGAGGACAAACATTGATTTGGCTACTTCTAAATGTGCATCTCTTGGGGAAGGCAATGGCACCCCACTCAGTACTCTGGCCTGGAAAATCCCATGGAAGAGCCTGGTGGGCTGCAGTCCATGGGGTCGCTAAGAGTCGGACACGACTGAGACTTCACTTTCACTTTTCACTTTCATGCATTGGAGAAGGAAATGGCAACCCACTCCACTGTTCTTGCCTGGAGAATCCCAGAGACGGGGGAGCCTGGTGGGCTGCCATCTATGGGGTCGCACAGAGTCAGACACAACTGAAGGGACTTAGCAGCAGCAGCAGCAAATGCACATCTCTAGTGGAAACAGTGTCAGACTTTATTTTTGGGGGCTCCAAAATCACTGCAGATGGTGACTGCAGCCATGAAATTAAAAGACGCTTACTCCTTGGAAGGAAAGTTATAACCAATCCAGATAGCATATTCAAAAGCAGAGACATTACTTTGCCAAGAAACATTCGTCTAGTCAAGGCTATGGTTTTTCCATGGGTCACGTATGGATGTGAGAGTCAGACGGTGAAGAAAGCTAAGCATGGAAGAATTGATGCTTTTGAACTGTGGTGTTGGAGAAGACTCTTGAGAGTCCCTTGGACTGCAAGGAGATCCAACCAGTCCATTCTGAAGGAGATCAATCCTGGGATTTCTTTGGAAGGAATGATGCTAAAGCTGAAACTCCAGCACTTTGACCACCTCATGCAAAGAATTGACTCATTGGAGAAAACCCTGATGCTGGGAGGGATTGGGAGCAGGAGGAGAAGGGGATGACAGAGGATGAGATGGCTGGATGGCATCACTGACTCAATGGACGTGAGTCTGGGTGAACTCCAGGAGTTGGTGATGGACAGGGAGGCCTGGCGTGCTGTGATTCAAGGGGTCACAAAGAGTCGGACACGACTGAGCGGCTGAACTGAACTGATTGAATTTTAAAGAGAAAATATTTTGCCTTGGAAAATATGACATGAAACATTAAATCAGAATTGGAAATCATATTGAAGATGAATTCCTAGGGCCTGGACCCCATCTTAGGCCTGTTCATGCTGATCCTGCTCGGCTACTTCTCCAACAGACTCTAGACTCTGAGCTTAATGCCTATGGAAACTACAATAGAAAGATAGGACCCCCTCTGGACAGGGGAAGCTTGAAGATCACATCCAGGTTACTCATCTCCTAAGAGAAAACATACTTTAATCACCTCTGCCTCTGGACAGGTCATAAATTCTTTCTGTATTTATTGGGATATAACCATAGGCTTATTGATTATTAACTGTTTGAACACCTAACACTTGATAACACTTGAATAATGGGGCTATTGTGACTGTATTTACCCTTTGTTTTATGTAAGTCTAGAGGAAATTGGGGTGGTGGGTTCAGATATGTACACATGGGGTATAAAAGATTTTTACAAATGCTGGTCAGGGTCCTTGGCTAAGAGGAGACTCTGTCTTGGGCCCGCAGGTGTAATAAACTGCACTCCACTATCTGCATTGTCCTTCTGAGTGAGTTTGTTTCCTGGAATGCGTGGCTATAACAATATAATTTAACATACTCTCCTCTTCCTGTCTTCTTCCTTTCTCCTGTTCTTCATCGTACATGTATACATATTTCATGATCTTATGTTTTTCTTCCATATTCCATATTTTGGGATCTGGCTTCATGCAGAGAGGCATATCCCATTTCTACGCCAGAGTGGAGAAAGGGAATTAGAATTAGGCTTACTAAGGGGAAGAGATTCTCTGGATGTCCAAGCAGTGTAGGTGTCTTGTCAGGGGAGATTGTCCTCCTTTGGGAGTAGTTAACAGAAGCTTCCTATGAGACTAGCCTGTGGGGATGTTTCTGATCATTGCCCTAACTGCTTCAGCTTGGCCAAGCCATTTCAAATGTTGCTGAGACAGAATTATTTCATTAAAATAGCATATTAAATTCTATTATATACATGTGTGTGTGTGTGTGTGTGTGTATATATATGTATATATATGTGTGTGTGTGTGTGTTATATATATATATGAAGGCAATGGCACCCCACTCCAGTACTCTTGCCTGGAAAATCCCATGGACAGGGGACCCTGGAAGCCTGCAGTCCATGGGGTCGCTAAGAGTCGGACACGACTGAGCAACTTCACTTTCACTTTCATGTATTGGAGAAGGAAATGGCAACCCACTCCACTGTTTTTGCCTGGAGAATCCCAGGGATGGGGGAGCCTGGTGGGCTGCTGCCTATGGAGTCGCACAGAGTCGGACATAACTGAAGTGACTTAGCATATATATATATTATATATATATATATATATACACACACATATATACATACATATTTGCATATTTGAATTATTTGTATAATATATCAGTCTACTGTTTAACTTTTATACATTTGGCTTTCAGCCAGAGTTTCAGGGATATGTTGGATATAAAGTAGAGGATTTCTTAAACCTAACAGACTTTCCCTCTCCTTTATGAATGGGTGCGTGCTAAGTCACTTCAGACACGTGCAACTCTTTGTGACCCTATGAACTGTAGCCCACCAGGCTCCTCTGTCCATGGGAATCTCAAGGCAAGAATACTGGTGTGGGCTGCCATTCCCTTCTCCAGGGAATCTTCCCAGCTCAGTGATAAGACCTACATCGCTTATGTCTCCTGCATTGGTAGATGGGTTCTTTACCACTAGGGCCTCCTGGAAAGCCCTCCCTCTCCAACTCTGACAGTGAAATCTTGTATATGTCTCCAAGTCCAACACATTTGTCATTTGACTCCACAGATTTTTTTCCCTATCAAATCACTGCAAAAAATTGCTGGCTCTTCTTGTAAAGCATTACTTCTTCTTTTTTTTTTTTTTTTTTACCTTTTTGTGGCACTTATTTGATAGCTTATATAATAATTACTTGGAATTATGTCTCATCTCTATTCTAATGCCACGTTTTCAGAGGCCTTAGACATTTTTCTCCCCCACCCTAGATGTTTTGTGCTCTGTTTCGGCTGTTGTAGTACTTTTAAAAATTGATGGTTAGTCAAATTAGATTATCTACAGGATTCTTTTTAACAATACTATAACTGATAAGTGAGTAAGTAAGGGTTAGCCACTCAGTCGTGCCCAACTCTTTGAGACCCCATGGACTGCAGCCCACCAGGCTCCTCTGTCCATGAGATTTTCCAGGCAAGGACACTGGGGTGGGTTGCCATTTCCTTCCCCAGGGTATCCTCCCAATCCAGGGATCAAACCTGGGTCTCCTACACTGCAGGAAAATTCTTTACTGACTGTGCTACAAGGGAAGTCCCTATATAACTAAGTTCACATCAGTATTAAGAATCAATTAATACATTTTGAGTCAAATAAGAAGTTAACAAAAATAAATGAAAATGTCATCTCATCCATTCAGGGCCTCTTTAACTTTAGACTGCTAGGTATTCTAGCACTGTGCACATTTCTTAATATGTATATTTTTTCCTCAGTAATCCATAGTTGTCTTCTTTTGGGATTGTTAACATTGCATTCAAATTTTCAAGCATGTTTTTATCTGCTATTTACTCTTTAGCACACACTCTGACACAGAAATTATAGGAAAATATTTCCTATATATTTATCCCAATTCAAAACATGACCTGTATTGCTGAGTCCTTCTCTCTGTCTTCTTTTGTCTACGTATATGTTTAATACATTCAACGCTTGATGTCACCTTTACTCTTACAATTTATTGCTACATATTGGCTTAACTGCTGAAGCCATTAAGTGAGATGTGCATGCATTTGAGGATAAAATATGGTTGCTAATCTCAAAAGATAGTCTCCAGCCTCTTTTATAAAATTCAAAATTTTAGCAAGGTTAGTACTATATCAATTCTAGAAAATGAATTACAATTTTAAGGACAGGGTTGTAATTATGATTTCTTAAGTAATACTAGTGTAAATTCAATTGTTATTTTCCACACCTGGGGATCAGCCTTAAAAATAATGCTTATTTTTGACAAAAGATGTCAATAATGAAATAAAAAAATAAAATGAACCAATTTAATCTTCCCTGTAGGAAGCAAATTAAAGCTTTATCCCATTTCTTTCTCTGAAAATTAATAGATTTGAAAAGCAGGGCTTGTAAAAAGCCTCACTTGCATTATTAATATGAGCATCTAAAATTGAAAATAAGAAAGTACTTTATGAAAATATTGATGTGGTAATGGCTTTGCAATTTTGGAGTGCAATAGAAAATATCTTCTTATAGCTACTATTCCATTTTTCACTGTTGCATCACGTTTTAAAAAATACCTAGTGCAATTCAAAAACACACAAAGCAAAATCATATTTAAAAGATGGAGAAGGAAATTAAAGAAAATAAAAGAGCATCTGCTGCGTGATTGGAAACACTCATGACTGTTGTTAATAATGGAAAGAAAATTGAAAGGTTGTAAGTAAGCTTTTTATTGAGGATGTGGTGAGTCATATCATACTTTTGTTACATTATTTTAGCAATCTCCACAATAAACAGCTAAACTGAGCACTGTCAAGCTTTAGAGAGAAGAAAAATGATGACCAGGAGATATCATGGTATCATTTGTACAAGTTAACACATGTAGTAAGTTGCAGGCCCAGGAATTAAATCATGGCTCTTCTTTCTCACTACTTTTAAAATAAATTAGTTTTTTTTTTTTGAATACCGAAGCACATAAAGATAGTGCTGAATTGTTAGGGGTCAGTGAATATCAAAGAATTATCCATCCAAATAATATGATATTTGAAGAACAATTTTGAAAGATTAAAATATAAGGCAATAAGGGTGATACGTTGCTACTTTCAAATAGCTTTATTTTCTGCTTCAATGAATGAATAAAAATGTAAAGGTAAATATGACAGGTTTTTAATTGTTTTCTATATTTATTGATTTGGCTGCCCCAGGTCTTAGTTTCCAGCATGCAGGATCTTTTCATTCTGGCATGCAAACCCTTAGAGGCATATGGGGTCTACTTTCCTGACTCGGGATAGAACTCAGGTCTCCTGCACTGGGAACACTGAGTCTTAACTACTGGACCATGAGGGAAGTCCTTAAAAATATTTTTTGAAATATTTAAAGTAAGGATTATTATTTTCTTCACCCATTTCCTAAACTGCTTTAACGGCTTTTCTGGGGTAAATACTTTTATTTCTATTTGTCAGTGTAATCAAAATATGGCTGCAGATAAGTGGAGAGTATGGATGATAGAACAGAATCTTTCAGGAACATTCCTCTATGGTACATTTTTGTTTATCACAAAATCAAATTTAAAAAAATTACAATACTTTGGCGAGTAATCACTGTATAAAATATTCACTCATCACTCTTACTTTTATGTTCCTTTAATATTTAAAAAAATCTAATTTTACCTATCAGATTAGATCAGTCACTCAGTCGTGTCCGACTCTTTGCAACCCCATGAACCGCAGCACACCAGGCCTCCCTGTCCATCACCAATTCCCGGAAGTCACTCAGACTCACATTCATTGAGTCAGTGATGCCATCCAGCCATCTCATCCTCTGTCGTCCCCTTCTCCTCCTGCCAAAAGTCCCTCCCAGCATCAGAGTCTTCTCCAATGAGTCAACTCTTCCCATGAGGTGGCCAAAATACTGGAGTTTCAGCTTTAGCATCATTCCTTCCAAAGAAATCCCAGGGCTGATCTCCTTCAGAATGGACTGGTTGGATCTCCTTGCAGTCCAAGGGACTCTCAAGAGTCTTCTCCAACACCACAGTTCAAAAGCATCAATTCTTCGGCGCTCAGCCTTCTTCACAGTCTAGCCCTCACATCCATACATGACCACAGGAAAGACCATAGCCTTGACTAGGTGAACCTTTGTTGGCAAAGTGTTGTCTCTGCTTTTGAATATGCTGTCTAGGTTGGTCATAACTTTCCTTCCAAGGAGTAAGCGTCTTTTAATTTCATGGCTGCAGTCACCATCTGCAGTGGTCTTACCTATAATACTTAAAAAAAAAACCAAAAAACAAAAACAAAAACAAAAACAGCTTATCTCACAATTATTCCATTAGGCTAGCCCTAGAGGAAGGAAAATACTTTTTAACTGGTGAATTAAAATATTTAACAGGCACCAGAAATGCACTATTCTAGAGTCTGGGGATAGCCATAGATCAAAAGAGCAAGAAATCATATGTTCATGGATAGGCATTGTAGTGAGAGATGAGTAATAAAGATGTGGCTCAGATGGTAAAGCGTCTGCCTACAATGCGGGAGACCTGGGTTCAATCCCTGGGTCAGGAAGATCCCCTGGAGAAGGAAATGGCAACCCACTCCAGTATTATGCCTGGAAAATCCCATGGCCCAAGGAGCCTGGTGAGCTACAGTCCATGGGGTCGCAAAGAGACGGACACGACTGAGCGACTTCACTACTCACTACTACTCACTACTGTACAAAAACTGAGCTTCCCTGGTGGCTCAGATGGTAAAATGTCTGCCTACAATGCGGGAGACCCAGGATGGATCCCTGGATTGGGAAAATCTCCTGGAGAAGGAAACCGCAACCCACTCTAGTACTCTTGCCTGGAAAATCCCACTGACAGAGGAGCCTCGTAGGCTACAGTCCATGGGGTCGCAAAGAGTCGGACACGACTGAGCGAATTCACTTTCACTGTACAAAAATATATTGATATCATTCATTTAATGAAGAATGCTATGATTCAAAATTTAATTAAGGGCAAATGAATGATGTAGTTATTATAGTTTAAGAAATCTGTAGACCTTCACTGAGGAGATACCATGTTTTTGAAGCCAGAGTGATATGAAGCATGTATGTATCTGGGGAAATACTAACAAACTGAAGGCAGGTGACATATAATGGTGATGAATTATTCTCTCAAAGAACTGAAGGTATACAAGTGTGGACAGATAATCATCAAAATCTTCATAAGACATTGTAAGTCAAGTATACTCCCATAAAAATTAATTTAAAAAATCTTCAAAAGAAACATAATGCAAGCATAAAAATAATGAGATAAAAATTAATTATATAGTGTGCAGAAGAAATTGGCTCTCATGTTCTGACACTGAATGCCAATAGAGTAAAAGTAATATTACCTCTATTGAGCTTTGTTAATATAGTCAATTTTGTTCACTTTATGTATTACCTTATTTAATAAGAACACAAGTGGGAGACCTCAAGTATGTTAAATTATTCTATATCCACAGCTCCCTTAAAAAGTATTATTATTTCCATTTTACAGTTTAGGATCAGATAGTAACTTCCCAGTTATCAAAGAGGTAATAGTACTTGCCCCAAATTACACAGCATGTATTGAAAATACAATTCAAGCCCAAGTCTTTTAGATTCCCCCTCTGTTTCATCCCTATGACATGTTATCTTAGTTCAAATAGGAAGACTCAGAACACAAAATGTAAATCCTTTGATGCCAGTTTAAGGAATTTGCTTTTATCTGGAAAGCAATGCAGAAATCTGAAGCAGAAATTCCTCCCTTTCTCTGCAACCTCATTGTATCTCACTCTCTTTTTCTGTGTGTGCTTCAAAGTTTTCAAGCCCCTTTGAGTCTCTGGGTCTTTTCTAATTCTATTATTCCTATATTTATTTGCTATACATTCTTCAAATCTCAGCTGTAATATAATTTCTTTTGTAAATTCTTCCCTGACCATGAAGTCTTCTGTAAGCTACTGTATTTTATTTTTTATAGTAATTAAACACATGTGGAATGAATGAATTAATGAATAAATGGAGTACATGAGTGCAAAGTTGAATATTAAGAAGACATGGTTCTACCAGAAAATATCTGAAGAGTAGAGAGACAAAGAAATAGTTTTCATCAAAACAGAAAGATTTGACTGCAGAAGTAGAAGAGGGAATTGAAAGGAAAGGATAAGGAAGAAGGATGTCAAAAGAGATTCTATACAAAGATTTAAAAACCCAGGAAAACTGGAAAATATGAGGCTTGTGGTCATAAAGGGAGATAATTTTAAAGGATTACTACTTGGACAATGTAGAAAACAATTTCAGTTTGAGACACATTGAATTTGAGGTAGTAGAAATGTTGAATTCAAGGAATTTGAATACACAAATTGTACTGTTTGGTAAAGAATTGGAATTAATGAGGCAAAACACTTCTAAACACATTTTAATTTCCCAGACTATAAGGAATTCAAATGAAATAATTTTAAACAACACATTATTGAGTGTATATATCTGATTCAAGGATTTGTCCTTAAGTAACTTGGTGATAAAGTTAGAAATCTCTGATCAGAAGTGTTTATAAATGAATTCTAGATAATTGTTATAACCTGGCAGAATCATTATTTGGCTAGTAATACCATGTGTTACATTATTTATCAGTAGTTTACATGCATATAAAAATAAACCCATTTTTCTGTGGTTGGGGATTAAGTATTCAGATTTGAGGCAAATAAATGGCAACGTTAAAAATATTTCAGTCAACGAGTATATGTTAAGATTCTTTTGTGTGTGTGTAGCAATGTGTTGCTTGCTTTCATAGACATAGTCCATGGTGTTTATTATTGAACCAAAACACAACCTCAAGATATTTGTTCAACCTTCTTGAGTAATGATTGTGTTTGCTGATGACAAAAACGATGCTAACTGGTGAATCAGAAAGCATAAAGATTTTTTTCAAAATTACAATGGTGAGGAAATGTTAACCTAGATTTCCTGAACCTATTTCTCATTTTCCACAGACTATCTTTGAAATCTTAATGCTCCCTGAAGGCAGGAGTGAAAATGAGTATATTGCATATTATCAGATCCATTGCTATGATAAGCTGTCTCTTTTATTCCTTCTTTTTCTCAGACAGACCAACATTGTCTTAATATCACTTTATTAACCTCCATCTTCTTCTTCTCATTTCTTTATCATATGCTATATTTATCATCAGAATATCTTATCTTAGGTATGTATTATTAATATCTTCTAGGGAAATTTTAAACACAATTCTTCAGAGATCAAGCCTCTTCTAGATTTTCCCCCAGATACATTGCTAGGATAATGAAAAAGCAGTATTATGGGGGGTGTTACGGTAGGTATTACATTGCTACCAGAACTTACACACACACACACACACACACACACACACACTGGAGCAAAAGCCCTGACAGGTTTTTTTTGTTGTTGTTCTTTTTTTTCCTATTATTTTTTTGTAATGCAAGTGCCTGACTTAAGCTTTGATTGCAGACACATCTGTTCAGAGGCAGCTGCTTCAAAGGTTAAATATATCACCGGCTACAGGACTAGATAAAGAGCCATGTCAGCTTCCCAAACTGAGCCTCTTTTGTTTTAGAATCTTGGTTGATTTTAATAACTGACCATATGGGCTACTTGGTTTTGCTTCTCTTTCTATACAGTAAATTCTGTTGTGATTAAAATTCATCAGTAACGAGTGAACACACAAAAACCTAGACCACCACCCTCAACTCCAATTAAAGCATAACTCTAGGCCCCTGTGCTATGTCTTTCTTTCTACCCCTGACCTTGTTGTATGGCCCCAGGTGTGCTGTGTAATAATTTCCAGGTCTTTTCAGTAATAAATCTTAATATTTTTTCAGTTTCCTGATGATTTTTAGTGAAGGCCATCTCACAATCATAATAGGAGCCACAGAAGCTGGTCCAACCACAGCACTACTTATTGATATGCTAAAACCTGCACAATACACACACACACACACACACACACACGCACACCCCCCCACATGCGCACACACATGCACAAACGCCCCACATGACACACACACATATACCCTGAAATATCCAGTGAAGTCTATTTTCATCTGATAAAATTTATACTCCCTTCAGTCCCTAACATGACTTTCAGAATCTGAACTAAATTTTTCAGATGCTAAATATTTATAAAAATTGATTTTGAAGCTAAAAATAAAAATAACCTAAAGAATATACTGATATACCCAATATATATTGGGCTGCAAAAGCAGTTATTATTTTTAAACCAATATGATATACTTTGTGCTCAATATTTTACCTTCAATAGTATGCTTTGATGATCCTATAAACTTTTCTAATAATAAGAAAAAAAATTCTTTTAAGCATCTGAAAAACAAATTCCTGAGACTATACTCATTTGGGTAAAAAATTATAAATTTTTACATGAGCTTTGTATTAGTTTTTAAAGGTATTGATATGAAGAGTGGAAAAAGTAAAGATGGTGTATCATATAGATGTGAAATTTTCCATAATTATAGATCAGTGGGAAATTCTTAACCTCTCTGTGTCTCAAATTTATCATCTGTGAAATGGAAAAAGTCATGCCTACTTTCAAATATTGAATTATTTCATGCAGGGTAACTAGAGGATAGGGGAATAGGAGAATTACTATCATTATTCTGTTACTTTTTAAATTGGTTTCCACTTTAAACATATGCTACCCATTACAGGGAGTTTTCTCTACCCCTTTCGTTTTCTCTTACTTTTTATTCCTTCTTCTTTATATGTCTCCTTTACACTTATTCTTCAAAGACGTTCTATAGAAAAGAAGAAATAGAAAAATCTAGTATGAGAGTTGATCAGAGTTTGAAAGGGCAACCACTTTCTTTATCCTCCATAAGTCCAGAAATAATGACAGCTAAAGTATTATGTTCTTCATTTCTTAAGAAATTCCTTAAAATTGACTCATTCTTTGAAATATGTAGATGCTTTCATAGTGTTTTATAATATAGTCCATCACAGGTGTATTAAAGCAAAAATGAAGTGTTAATTACATAAACTATATAGTGGGCACTCTGGCTCACCAAGTAATCTCCCATATGCCTTTCCTCCTTCCTAACAGAACTTTGACTTTTTCTGGATTTCTACTCTTCTCATGCAGAATCTATTTGGCTCAGGGGAAATTAGTCCCAGGAGTGAGCCTCAGATGGTTTCAGTGAATCCATCATCCCATTACCTCCATGTCACACATTTAGTAGAGGCACATGGCCAGAGCAACCTATAAAGCTCAGGATGCTGGACTGGAATGCTGAGATTGAAGCATTCTCTCTATTTTCCTTCTTCTGGAAGGTGCTATACATGAAAATAGGATTCAAAATGTCTGCAAGAATTTAATCACCCACATGAGGACAAAGCCAATACACAGAAAAAACCAGACTCAATAAAATCGTAGAAATTACAGTCAGAATCTGAAATTTTCTCTCCCTTTCTACTTCATGTTATATGAAAGAATCAAATTCCTAATTTTAGAGCCTTGGGTGGCTTTCCTATTACACACAAAGCCATCCTAAATATTAAAGGATAAGATTTGAAAACTTCAGTGTAATGAGAAAAATTGAGGCTTGGGTTAAGCAATATGACATGTCAGATCTGTCAGTTAAGTTGTTTGTTACAGAATTACAAGTTGTCCTCAGATCTCCTTACTTCCCTTTGTTACCCTTTGTCTCAGAGTAAGTGCTTGCAGTAAAGTTCATTAAAAGAAAACATAAACAATAGAGTTCCATTGTTATATTGTTCCACTAATGATAGTATATTCAAAAGCAGAGAAATCACTTTGCCAACAAAGGTTCGCCTAGTCAAGGCTATGGTCTTTCCTGTGGTCATGTATGGATATAAGAGCTGGACTGTGAAGAAGGCTGAGCGCCGAAGAATTGATGCTTTTGAACTGTGGTGTTGGAGAAGACTCTTGAGAGTCCCTTGGACTGCAAGGAGATCCAACCAGTCCATTCTGAAGGAGATCAGCCCTGGGATTTCTTTGGAAGGAATGATTCTAAAGCTGAAACTCCAGTATTTTGGCCACCTCATGCGAAGAGTTGACTCATTGGAGAAGACTCTGATGCTGGGAGGGATTGGGGGCAGGAGGAGAAGGGGACGACAGAGGATGAGATGGCTGGATGGCATCACTGACTCGATGGATGCGAGTCTGAGTGACCTCCGGGAGTTGGTGATGGACAGGGAGGCCTGGCGTGCTGCGGTTCATGGGGTCGCAAAGAGTCGGACACGACTGAGCGACTAATCTGATCTGATCTGATCTGATGCTAAGATATGTATAAAAACCCTTGTTGATTTCAAAGTAAATCATGTCTCCTGTTCTTATCTCTGTGGACTTAATTACATGCTTACCACTCTAAATTTATATTTTGAGTCTAAGTATTTCAAATGAACTCCTCACCAACATACTTACATATGCTATATAACTCTGAGATTCAGTTCAGTTCAGTTGCTCAGTCATGTCCGACTCTTTGCGACCCCATGAATCGCAGCACGCCAGGCCTCCCTGTCCATCACCATCTCCCGGAGTTCACTCAAACTCATGTCCATTAAGTCGGTGATGCCATCCAGCCATCTCATCCTCTGTTGTCCCCTTCTCCTCCTGCCCCAATCCCTCCCAGCATCAGAGTCTTTTCCAATGAGTCAACTCTTTGCATGAGGTGGCCAAAGTACTGGAGTTTTAGCTTTAGCATCATTCCTTCCAAAGAAATCCCAAGGCTGATCTCCTTCATAATGGACTGGTGGGATCTCCTTGCAGTCCAAGGGACTCTCAAGAGTCTTCTTCAATACCACTTAACTGAGACTAATAAAGCCAACTAAAATATCATTATTGGAGAAGGCAATGGCACCCCACTCCAGTACTCTTGCCTGGAGAGTCCCATGGACAGAGGAGCCTGGTGGGCTGTAGTCCATGGGGTTGCTAAGAGTCAGACACAACTGAGCAACTTCACTTTCACTTTTCACTTTCATGCATTGCAGAAGGAAACGGCAATCCACTCCAGTGTTCTTGCCTGGAGAATCCCAGGGACGGTGGAGCCTGGTGGGCTGCCATTTATGGGGTTGCACAGAGTTGGACATGACTGAAGCGACTTAGCAGTAGCAGCAAAATACCATTATAAAGAGCAGGTGAGGACTTATGATGTGTGAGATTGTTTATGCCATCACTCTTTGGAGATTTATTACTGACATGACATGCCAATAATTGCTCCTCATTTATTTTTTAAAAGTACCCTGAACTTAAAACATGTCTCTGGCTGGTTTCTTTGATTTACAGTTCATGAAATTGTTAATCAATCTTCTAGACCACAATAATATTTTAATGTATTTCCTGATAATATAGGTTAGTTACTGCTGTAATATGCTACCCAAAACTTAGTGGCTTTAAAAAAAATTAAACAAGTAAAATAAAAGAAATTATATTAAAATTTAAATTATAATAGAGAAAATGAAACAATAAAACAACTAAAAGAAAAATAAAAATGAGGAAAAAACAACCAAAAAAGAGAAAAAAAGAAATTAAAAAAAATCCTTGTTATTATTCATGAGCCTGTGTATTGACTGTGTGGTTCTGCTGATCTGGGCTGGATGTCCTTCTTCATGCATCTGTGGATAGTGGTAAAATCAGTTTGAATGATCATCGGTGATTGATTCATTTCATCTTTTAGGAGAAAAGTCTGGGTTTGTCTCATTGCAGAGGCAGCATTCCAAGAAGAGCTCTAGATTCCTTGAGATCTAGATACAGAACTGGCTTATTGATTATTTAGTCATGTATTTTAAATTCCCTCAGTGTTCTAGGATAAACTTTATCCGTCAATTTTCTTTTTTTTTTTTTTTCCCAAAACTTATGGTCATTAGACTTGCATCCATCTCCCTTTATAAGATGAATAGGCAAAAGACCATAGCATAATGATTTCTCCCCACCTTCCATCAATAACAAGATGGTGGCAACAGTAAATCATTACTCTGAAGACAGCACTATTTAAATTCTGTAATATTTGAAGTTTTCCTTAAAACACATTTAGGAAAGGACCAATTATTTTACCAAATACCAGTTCCTTGCTCCTAAAATGATTTAAGGTGATATTATGAAGAAAGAACAGGTTGAACTAAGTACAAATTGTTAGAGTGAGAATTATGGTGAAGGCCCTGTGACCAGCCACAGGTTCGGTGCTTTGCTTCACAGAGTCACAGGACTCAGCATATAGTAGTCCTGAGTGGCTGAGATTTATTGCAGTGATACAGCAAGGATGCAGAGCCGATTCAGTAAGGGAAAAGACACATTAAGCAGAGTCTGGATGAATTTGTGGGCAGACTTCCCAAGCTCTCCCTGAGGGGCCTCATAGAGCATGCCCTCCTTCCAGCAGGGTAATGTATAATAACATCAGCGCAGTGTTTCTACTCAGGAAAGAGTTGTTTGATTCTATTGTTTTCATTGGGAGCTGGTTACATAGACACAAAATCATAACTATTGCAACTCTATACTCCCAGAAAGAAAAGTTAAGTGTTTAGTGCCCCAAGTGAGCAAAATAATCTTACCAATAGAGGGAATTGTTCAAAAGCCAATGTACCAGCGAGTCAAGGCCCATCTCTATATACAGGTCTTTCTAAGGAAAATAACTTGCATATTACCTAAAAATTGCTGGAAGACAAATAACATAGAATCAGCATTGTTGCTAAGGTAAACAATGATGGGGGGGGGTACTTAAGAAGAATGCCTACAATATTTAATCAGCATCATGTCCGACTCTTCTCGACACCATGGACTGCAGCCTACCAGGCTCCTCCGTCCATGGGATTTTCCAGGCAAGAGTACTGGAGTTGGGTGCCATTGCTTTCTCCAATTTAATCAGTAGACAAAGATATAAAGCTATCAAAAACATGAAAATTGAAAACATGAGACGTAAAGTAGAAAACAAAATACAGATACATTTAAAAACAATTTTTACTCCCTTGTTTTTCATAAGAGGATAAAAGAGTAAAATGTGACAGAAACAAAGATCTAACTTTATTGGGAAAAAGGTTTTTGTAATCTAATATAGATCAATATTTTTAATATCACCAGTTTAAGGCAAATTATAATTTTTTAAGTTGTAAGTATATTAAAATTATAAATATTAAGAATAAGAAGGGCTTCCCTTGTAGCTCAGCTGGTAAGGAATCCACCTGCAATGTGGGAGAATAAGAGCGTAAATACTTGTGTTGTAGAAATGTGTTGGGTTTATGTTCCTTTTTGTGCTCAAAGAAATGAAAATATCTTTAATTCATTTTTTTATTTATTTATTACTTTTTTACAAAAATGTATTTATTTTTTAATTGAAAGATAATTGCTTTACAGAATTTTGTTGTTTTCTGTCAAAACTCAACATGAATCAGCCATAGATATACACATCTCCCTCCCCACCCACCACTCTAGACTGATGCAGAGCCCCTGTCTTCCTGAGCCATACAGCAAATTCCTGTCAGCTATCTATTTTACACATGGTAATGTAAGTTCCCGTGTTATTCTTTCCATACATCTCACCCTTTCTCCCCTTTCGTGTCCATAAGTATTTTTAAAATGAGAGTATGAACATGACAACAAGCTTATACATAATAAATGCATAAATACATCAAAATTTGGATCTAAAAGATGATGGCATTTATCACTTATCTTAAGCACAACATACCTTTGGAAATACAGTTAAAAGGGTATGAAATGGTGCTCAGTCTCTTTAGTTGTGTCCAGCTCTTGCTTCCCCAAAACTGTAGCTCACCAGGTTCCTCTGTCCATGGGATTTCCCAAGCAAGAATACTGAAGTGGGTTGCCATTTCCTTCTCCAGGGGATCTTCCCAATAACTTTTAGGAGATCATTTCCATAAATGAAGAGAGGACTTAAAGAGAATAATGGCATGTCTCAGAGAAAAATGGTATATCTGGATATAACCATGCCCATTAAAAGGTAGAGTGCTCAGAAATAATCCATTGTGTATATGTACCACAGCTTGCTTATCCATTCATCTGTGGATGGACATCCAGGTTGCTTCCACGCTCTGGCTATTGCAAACAGTGCTGCTATGAACATTGGGGTACACGTGTCTCTTTCAATTCTGGTTTTCTCAGTGTATATGCCCAGCAGTGGGATTGCTGGATCGTAAGGCAGTTCTATTCACAGTTTTTTGATTTGGGATAAAGCCCACTTGGTCATGGTGTATGATCTTTTTAATGTGTTGTTGGATTCTGATTGCTACAATTTTGTTAAGGATTTTTGCATCTATGTTCATCAGTGATATTGGCCTGTAGTTTTCTTTTTTTGTGGGATCTTTGTCAGGTTTTGGTATTAGGGTGATGGTGGCCTCAACGCATATATATGGAATTTAGAAAGATGGTAAAAATAACCCTATTTACGAGACAACAAAAGAGACACTGATGTATAGACTAGACTTTTGGACTCTGGGACCGGGAGAGGGTGGGATGATTGGGGAGAATAGCATTGAAATATGTATAATATTATATCTGAAATGTATTAATTGTTCAAACTAAACACTATCATGTTACAATTTATTCATACTAGATGTTTGTAATGTTTCTGATAATCAATAAAAGAGATTCTTGATTAAAAAAAAAAAAAAGAAATAATCCAAAGTGGGATCTATATATGAATGGCTTTTAAAACAAAACACACACACGCACACACAAAGAATAAAAAGTAGAGAAACATAATACATCAAAAGTCTAAAAATAATTTACTTTGCAAGAAGAATTAGTCTAGGAATTTAAAGACAATTTTGGGTTTAAAACACTGTACTTTCTAAAATAAATCTTAAAATAACAAAGGCGTTTTGCAGCAAAACAAAAGAGAGAATATATAAAATCTAAAAGGCAGATGAAAAGACAGTAGAACAAAATGATAGATTGTGGTGCAAATTAAACATAATTAAAAACATTAAAATCAATTCAGGAATTAAATTAAAAAATTAGAAGTAGCAAGATGTAAAGATACTAAAATAAAGTTAGTCACAGAGGACTACTTGAGAAAAAATTTAAAAAGATCAAAAAGCTGTCAAAATTCAATAAAGTACAAAAAACCCAAAGTGAAGGTACAGAACATGATATGTGGGAGGTAGACAATGATATGAACATTTAATGCATAAAAGTGAAAGTCATTCAGTAGTGCCCTCCTCTTTGTGACTCCATGGACTCTACAGGCCATAGAATTCTCCAGGCCAGAATATTGGAGTGGGTAGCCTTTCCTTTCTCCAGGGGTTCTTCCCAACCAAGGGATCAGACCCAGGTGTCTCACATTAAAGGAAGATTCTTTACCAGCTGAGCCACAGGGGAAGCCCTAATACATAAAAAATATGTATTTTTAAAAAGCAAAAACAAATATTAAAATATATAATGGAAGAACTTCTTTTTTCAAGTTAGAGAGACAGTTTTACAGATTTAAAGGGTGGAAGGCATATTCTTGGAAAAGATCCTGATGCTGAGAGGGATTGGGGGCGGGAGGAGAAGGGGACGACAGAGGATGAGATGGCTGGATGGTATCACTGACTTGATGGACTTGAGTTTGAGTGAACTCCATGAGTTGGACTCTCAAGAGTCTTCTCCAGCATCACAGTTCAAAAGTATCAATTCTTCCATGCTCAGCTTTCTTCACAGTCCAACTCTCACATCCATACATGACCACTGGAAAAACCATAGCCTTGACTAGCCAGACCTTTGTTGGCAAAGTAATGTCTATGCTTTTGAATATGCTATCTAGGTTGGTCATAACTTTCCTTCCAAGGAGTAAGCGTCTTTTAATTTCATGGCAGCAGTCACCATCTGCAGTGATTTTGGAGCCTAAAATAATAAAGTCTGCCAATGTTTCCACTGTTTCCCCATCTATTTGCCATGAAGTGATGGGACCAGATGCCATGATCTTCATTTTCTGAATGTTGAGCTTTAAGCCAACCTTTTCACTCTCCATTTTCACCTTCATCAAGAGGCTTTTCAGTTCCTCTTCACTTCCTGCCATAAGGGTGTTGTTATCTGCATATCTGAGGTTATTGATATTTCTCCCAGCAATCTTGATTCCAGCTTGCATTTCTTCCAGCCCAGTGTTTCTCATGATGTACTCTGCATATAAGTTAAATAAGCAGGGTTGCAATATACAGCCTTGACGTACTCCTTTTCCTATTTGGAACCAGTCTGTTGTTCCATGTCCAGTTCTAACTGTTGCTTCCCAACCTGCATACAGATTTCTCAAGAGGCAGATCAGGTGGTCTGGTATTCCCATCTCTTTCAGAATTTTTCTCAGTTTATTGTGATCCACACAGTCAAAGGCTTTGGCATAATCAATAAAGCAGAAATAGATACTCTCTTGCTTTTTCCATGATCCAGCGGATGTTGGCAATTTGATCTCTGGTTCCTCTGCCTTTTCTAAAACCAGCTTGAACGTCAGGAAGTTCATGGTTCATGTACTGCTAAAGCCTGGATTGAAGAATTTTGAGCATTACTTTACTAGCATTTGAGATGAGTTCAATTTTGTGATAGTTTGAGCATTCTTTGGCATTGCCTTTCTTTAAGATTGGAATGAAAACTGACCTTTTCCAGTCCTGTGGCCACTGCTGAGTTTTCCAAATTTGCTGGCATATTGAGTGCAGCACTTTCACAGCATCATCTTTCAGGACTTGAAATAGATCAACTGGAATTCCATCACCTCCGCTAGCTTTGTTCGTAGTGATGCTTTCTAAGGCCTACTTGACTTTGCATTCCAGGATGTCTGGCTCTAGGTGAGTGATCACACCATAGTGATTATCTGGGTCAAGAAGCTCTTTTGTGTACAGTTCTTCTGTGTATTATTAATTTTTTTTTATGGAAAAACTTTTTTTTTAATTTTATTTAACTTTACAATATTTTATTGGTAGTCGCCAGTCCAGGGTTGATGTACGATACTGGATGCTTGAGGCTGGTGCAGTGGGATGACCCAGAGGGATGGTATGAGGAGGGAGGAGGGAGGAGGGTTCGGAATGGGGAACACATGTATACCTGTGGCAGATTCATTTCTGTGTATTCTTGCCACCTCTCTTAATATCTTCTGCTTCTGTTAGGTCCATACCATTTCTGTCCTTTGTCAAGCCCATCTTTGCATGAAATATTCCCTTTAATATTAGGAAATAACAATTGTGATATTAGTATTAAAACAATTTTTTCAACAAGGTACAAAATACATTTAATGAAACAAAGAAAGACACTTTATCATGTGTTGTGCTGTGCTAAGTCGCCTTGTCATGTCGTCTCTTTGTGACCCTATAGACCATACCCCACCAGGCTCTTCTGTCCATAGAATTCTCCAGGCAAGATACTGGAGTGGGTTGGTGAATCCTCCTCCAGGGGATCATTCAGACCAAGGGATCAAACCTGCATCTCTGAAGTCTCCTTCATTGGCAGGCAGGATCTTTACCACTAGCCTCACCTGGGAAGCCCAACTTTATCATAACCAAGAGCAAAATGAGTGATGGCAATATAGCTGCCAAGAAAGTTTTGGCAAGAATAATTCTGAAGCAAAATATATAACATATAAACTATATAACATATAAAAGACAAATCAAAGGTATAGAATAATTTTGGAGGAAATTTAAATGCATTCCTCTCAACATTTGACCAAATCAAGTGTGTATCAAATAGGAAAAGTCATAAACACTTAGAATTATATACTGATAAAGATGATTCATTAGATATTTATTATATGTCTGTGTGTATATATACATGTCTATCAATATAATAGTGAATTTTTAACTTTCACTCAGAAAACATAAGCTTGATGTATGATTTAAGGAAAATGTTTAGATTTTCATGCATACATGAGAAAAAAAGAAAGACAAAATCTAGTGATCTGAGTACCATTCTCAGGAAGTTAAGGGGGAAAAAAACCCAACAAATTAATTTTTTTTAAAAAGCCACAAAATAAAGGCAGCAATCAATGAAACAGGATCAAAAATACAAAAGAAAGGATATACTAATAAAATGTATAACTTCCTGGCAAGTGTGATCAATAATATTTTTTTCCTTGAAAGAAGATTGATTTTTGTTTATGGCCTGAACACTTTTGGAGGTGAATTGCCCTCAGTCCAAAGCAGGGCTGAGGGGGTTAGTCACTCCATTCTTTCTGACAACTAATCTATTTCTGGTTCACCCTTATTCCTTTAGTGCTCCCACTAAGAAGCCTATGATTTTTTATTTTGTATTTTTTAACCAGAGGCCCTTCTCCTGATTTTTTCTCCTAAACCCTCTGAGACTTCTGAAAACTCTACTTGACTTATTATCTTTTCTGACACCAATTTCACTTTTAGAATCAGCAGTTGCTTTAAGGGGAAAAAGTGGCCTCAAGGTTGGAGTTAACTTCTCTCATCTTCTTGTCGCCAAGCATCTTCTCACTGTGAGTAATTTCCTGAGGCTTCCAAAGAGACTTAGAAACATATTTTGTCCAGTTTATTGACATCTCAAACAATGTAGCCTATTATTTTTGAATATGAGATTCCATCTATGTAACTTTTAGCTTAGACTAAATAAAAATAAAACTGCAATCCACGGTACCTAGAGAGAAATTAAGAAACCACTTAACAACTTTCAGAACTGAAAGATTCTATTTCCATATTTTAAATCATGGCAGCTCTTTCTGGAGCCACAAATGACTGAAATATCTATTTTCTTATTCGGACCGTCTTCATCTCTACATTTCCTTCTTACCCTGAAGTTATCCCAGTGTCTGTCCTTGTAACTCTTAGCTAGTGCCAGTCTACCAGTCTGCATTCTTCAGAAGTTGATGCCAAATGCCCTGCAGAGATCTGAGATCTGACAAGACATCATAATCAGCCCTGGGCAGTAGGTGAGCTATGGTCTTAGAACTTTGTTGTTATCAGTGTATATAAATACTGATTTAATATAGCATTCTGGTGGCTTTATTTTGAGGCTATCTTTCCTAGTCTCTTTTTTATATAGGCTGAAATGATGGAATTGAAAGGGTGATGTGTAAGGGCTTAGCTTGACTACATTTTAGTAATGTAGATGAAGAACTTTGGTAGTTCGTTGCCACTCATTAGAGTTATTTTGGGACTACTGATAATGAATTTTGGAGCTCAACAGAAATTTCGAGAATAACAGGAAAAATAAACCCTACATTTGCTTGTATTAAATTTATTTAATTTTGGTTTGAAATATGAATTCACTAATCGGAGACTTCAGAAAATAATGCAGAATCCCAAACAATCAAGTGGAAAAATCCTAGATACGATTTTTTTGCATAAATACAGTCATCCATACGTATGTATCAGAGAAGGCAATGGCACCCCATTCCAGTATTTTTGCCTAGAAAATCCCATGGACAGAGGAGCCTGGTAGGCTGCAGTTCATGGGATCGCTAGAGTCGGACACGACTGAGCGACTTCACTTTCACTTTTCACTTTCATGCGTTGGAGAAGGAAATGGCAACCCACTCCAGTGTTCTTGCCTGGAGAATCCCAGGGATGAGGAAGCCTGGTGGGCTGCCATCTATGGGGTCGCACAGAGTCGGACACGACTAAAGAGACGCAGCAGCAGCAGTATACATATGTATGGATGTGAGAGTTGGACTATAAAGAAAGCTGAGTGTTGAAGAATAGATGCTTTTGAACTGTGGTGTTGGAGAAGACCTTAAAAGCCCCTTGTACTGAAAGGAGAGCCAATCAATCCATCGTAAAGGAAATCAGTTCTGAATATTCATTGGAAGGACTGATGCTGAAGCTGAAACTCCAATACTTTGGCCACCTAATGAGAGGAACCGACTCATTTGAAAAGACCCTGATGCTGGGAAAGATTGAAGGCAGGAGGAGAAGGAGATGACAGAGGATGAAATGGTTGGATGGCATCACCGACTTAATGGACATGAGTTTGAGTAAACTCCGGTACTTGTTCTCCCCAGGGAGGCCTGGCGTGCTGCAGTCCACCGGGTCACAAAGAGTCGGACACTACTGAGCAACTGAACTGAACTGAACTGAGTCATATATACTAAATTAACAAAATATTTATCACACAGCCCTGATCTTATTTGACTGCCAGTTCCTTTACACTAAAAATCAGTATCTCTCCAGAACATAGTTAGTACTGTGATTATTCTTTTCCAACAAATAAATACTTAGAGCTTAGGTGAATGGGCCACTGTCCTAAGTATTTTTCACTATATTTAGACCATACACAGTTTATTTTTAATAAAAAGGAAAAAAAAAAGTACTCCCCAACATAACATTACCCAACATTTGAATAAAATGTCCTCACCGAAAAGAGTGAAGTGTCTATGTGGTGTCTTAGTGAACTTCCTGGAGAAGGCGATGGCACCCCATTCCATCACTCTTGCCTGGAAAATCCCATGGACGGAGAAGCCTGGTAGGCTGCAGTCTGTGGGGTCACTGAGTCAGACACGACTGAGCGACTTCACTTTCACTTTTCACTTTCATGCATTGGAGAAGGAAATGGCAACCCACTCCAGTGTTCTTGCCTGGAGAATCCCAGGGACGGGGGAGCCTGGTGGGCTGCCGTCTATGGGGTCGCACAGAGTTGGACACGATTGAAGTGACTTAGCAGCAGCTGCAGCAGTGAACTTCCTCCTCTGTTTCCCACAGGGATTCTTCTCCTTAAGAAGAGTAGTCTGGGAGAGGGAGAGGGTGGGATGATTTGGGAGAATGGCATTGAAATAAGTATAATATCATATATGAAACGAGTTTCCAGTCCAGGTTCGATGCCTGATACCGGATGCCTGGGGCTGGTGCACTGGGACGACCCAGAGGGATGGTATGGGGAGGGAGGAGGTAGGAGGGTTCAGAATGGGGAACACATGTATACCTGTGGCAGATTCATTTTGATACATTGCAAAACCAATACAATATTGTAAAGTTAAATAAAATAAAAATAAAATTAAAAATAAATAAATAAATTCAAGCATATGCAGTCAAAAAAAAAACAAAAAAAGAGTAGTCTGAGACTAACCAGTCACTCTGGTGTGACTACGTATAAATATCAATCAGACGCACAGAGATGTTGACTAAGTTCACCAACATAATGAACGGCAAACACAGAATTTCAGGAGCCATTCTGTCACCGTATCTCCTGCTCTAAGCCCCTGTGGTATCCGGTCATAATTCTGGTATTAGTTCTTACTGCCATGCTCTTCTGTACACTGCCCTTGCTCCTGCCACAATTTTTTTTCTGGTATATAGGATTCTCAGACATTTACAGCACTTGGTCATCCTTTAATTTAACAGCATACATTATTACTTAACAGAAAACTTGTCAGGGGAGTCTCTGTCGATACCTAAACTTGAGCACTCTTTCTCTGATGTATCTACTATACCCTGTACACTTCTGTCATAGAAACTAGAGCACTTTTAAATGTATAATATGCTTAATGTTGCCCCGCTAAACTGGAAGACCTTCCACTCCCAGGACCATGTCTAATTTAACTCTATATTCCCCTTACCCTGCACTGCATCTGATACCTCCAAAGAGCTCAACCAACACTCACAAAATCAAGCAATTCAAATGTGTTTTATCCCTAAACACTCTCTGTGCTCTTGTTTCTGCTTTTTTGGTCATCTGTGTTGCTGCATTCTCTGCACTTTGTACTTCTGTACATTAGGTCTTGACAAACTAAGATGTTTTGTGAGGATTTTTTGTCATGTGAGAGAGCTAGAAATCTGCCCATTCTCTTCTGCCACCTTCCTCCAATGTGAAGATTACAGACAGTCAATTCTAGTCATATTATCTTTGCATAAGGACCTCCTGCCTTCCAAATTTTCCCCTTGGGACTAAGGGCATTGATGCTGTTGATCAAACTTTTGTCTAGTATGATTATTCTAGCAATTGTTAATATACTGGTTATTGACCCTTTGACATGTCCAAGGGATGCACATCAACAGCATGCTATCTCTTCTGTCTACAGGATCTCCACATGATTGTGATTGTCATATTCTGCAAATGAGAAGGGAATTTGTTCATATTCTGCATCCATTACTAATTAGGAAACAAGCTCATTCAGTTCAGTCCAGTTCAGTTGCTCAGTCGTGTCCAACTCTTTGCAACTCCATGAATCACAGCACGCCAGGCCTCCTTGTCCATCACCAACTCCCGGAGTTCACTCAGACTCACTTCCATCGAGTCAGTGATGCCATCCAGCCAACTCATCCTCTGTCATCCCCTTCTCTTCCTGCCCCCAATCCCTCCCAGCATCAGAGTCTTCTCCAATGAGTCAACACTTCGCATGAGGTGGTCAAAGTACTGGAGTTTCAGCTTCAGCATCATTCCCTCCAAAGAAATCCCAGGGCTGATCTCCTTCATAATGGACCGGTTGGATCTCCTTGAAGTTCAAGGGACTCTCAAGAGTCTTCTCCAACACCACAGTTCAAAGGCATCAATTCTTCGGCGCTCAGCCTTCTTCACAGTCCAACTCTCACATCCATACATGACCACAGGAAAAATCATAGCCCTGACTAGATGGACATTTGTTGGCAAAGTAATGTCTATGCTTTTCAATTTGGCCATAACTTTCCTTCCAAGGAGTAAGCGTCTTTTAATTTCCTGGCAGCAGTCACCATCTGCCGTGATTTTGGAGCCCAAAAAAATAAAGTCTGACACTGTTTCCACTGTTTCCCCATCTATTTCCCGTGAAGTGATGGGACCAGATGCCATGATCTTTGTTTTCTGAATGTTGAGATTTAAGCCAACATTTTCACTCTCTACTTTCACTTTCATCAAGAGGCTTTTTAGTTCCTCTTCACTTTCTGCCATAAGGGTTGTGTCATCTACATATCTGAGGTTACTGATATTTCTCCCAGCAATCTTGATTCCAGCTTGTGCTTCTTCCAGTCCAGCGTTTCTCATGATGTACTCTGCATATACGTTAAATAAGCAGGGTGAAAATATACAGCCTTGACGTACTCCTTTTCCTATTTGAAACCTTCCATGTTCAGTTCTAACTGTTGCTTCCTGAGCTGCATACAGATTTCTCAAGAAACAAGCCCATACTGGAAATTAAACCTGCCAGTGCCCTGGTCTTGGACTTCTAGAGTCCAGAATTGTGAGAAAATTAATTTCTGTTACTTAAACCTCCAAGTCCATGTTTTTTGTTATGGCAGCCCTAGAAAACTAATACAGAACTCAGTTTTTATCATTCATTACCAATATCACATATCATTGCTTAGAATTATTTACATATTTCCATATGCATAGCTTGTCTCTCAACAGGTTCATAACATTTTCAAAGTAGGAATTTACTCTGTACTTTGTTACTTTCTTAACTATCAAACAGTACAACATACAGAACAAAAACTTAACGAGTATTTGTTAAGTCAGTTAATGACTTTTAGTAGCATTTATCTTACTAGCAAAAAGTTTGACTACTTCACAAAATGTGGAATGAAATATTTCCTATCTCTTTCATTCCTATCAATATATATTATTTTAATCAGATCAGATCAGATCAGTCGCTCAGTCGTGTCTGACTCTTTGCGACCCCATGAACTGCAGCATGCCAGGCCTCCCTGTCCATCACCAACTCCCGGAGGTCACTCAGACTCACATCCATCGAGTCAGTGATGCCACCCAGCCATCTCATCCTCTGTCGTCCCCTTCTCCTCCTGCCCTAAATCCCTCCCAGCATCAGAGTCTTCTCCAATGAGTCAACTCTTCGCATGATGTAGCCAAAATACTGGAGTTTCAGCTTTAGCATCATTCCTTCCAAAGAAATCTCAGGGCTGATCTCCTTCAGAATGAACTGGTTGGATCTCCTTGCAGTCCAAGGGACTCTCAAGAGTCTTCTCCAATGCCACAGTTCAAAAGCATCAATTCTTCGGCGCTCAGCCTTCTTCACAGTCCAACTCTCACATCCATACGTGACCACAGGAAAGACTATAGCCTTGACTAGGCGAACCTTTGTTGGCAAAGTGATGTCTCTGCTTTTGAATATGCTATCTAGGTTGGTCATAACTTTCCTTCCAAGGAGTAAGCGTCTTTTAATTTCATGGCTGCAGTCACCATCTGCAGTGATTTTGGAGCCCAGAAAAATAAAGTCTGACACTGTTTCCACTGTTTCTCCATCTATTTCCCATGTAGTGATGGGACCAGATGCCATGATCTTTGTTTTCTGAATGTTGAGCTTTAAGCCAACCTTTTCACTCTCCACTTTCACTTTCATCAAGAGGCTTTTGAGTTCCTCTTCACTTTCTGCCATAAGGGTGGTGTCATCTGCATATCTGAGGTTATTGATATTTCTCCCGGCGATCTTGATTCCAGCTTGTGTTTCTTCCAGTCCAACATTTCTCATGATGTACTCTGCATATAAGTTAAATGAACATGGTGACAATATACAGCCTTGACATACTTCTTTTCCTATTTGGAACCAGTCTGTTGTTCCATGACCAGTTCTAACTGTTGCTTCCTGACCTGCATATAGGTTTCTCAAGAGGCAGATCAAGTGGTCTGGTATTCCCATCTCTGTCAGAATAGGGAATGAGAAAGGAAAATTAAGAAAAGCTGATTTATTAAGCTTTCATACTTCTATATTTATGTCACAAAATTTATCTTTACTGAAGTAAACATAGGAAAAAAAATTTTCCATTTAAGATACAACTTTAATTTTCACTGGTTTTCTTTCTTAATTCAATGGAGTCTTCAAGGTATGGTAACGTCTGAAGAGCAACAGAATATCAACATTTAGGTCACTAGAGTACTATTTAATTTAATGTAGAGAAAATGTAACTTTCTAAAGAAAACAGTATACCAATCTGCTAATAACAAATGTTACTGAAAAACAGTAAGTTTTGTACTATCTGTAACAAAATGGAGAGCACATCATTTGAGCTCCCCAAGATTGAATCAAATTACTCCTTTAACATTGTTGAATACTTTGGGGACTTAAAGACAAAGCAACATTAATTGATATATACTAAATGATATTTCATTTAGTATACTTTAAATTAAATCGCTCAGTTGTGTTTGACTCTTTGAGACCCCATGGACTACAGGCCACCAGGCTTCTCTGTCCATAGAATTCTCCAGGTAAGAGTACTGGAGTGGGTTGTCATTTCCTTCTACAAATGATACTTTAAGTTGTTCATTTTTATGTCAGTAATGATATTTATTAATGATTGGAACCTACTTTATTTAATGAACAAATATTAAATAAGCTAGCAACAATGGTTCTATGATTTCATTCCAAACATAAATTACTCAATTATGGTCAGTTTAAAAGGCTATAACAATATCTTGTGCATGCCTGTGTGCTGATTCATGTCCGACTCTTTGTGACCACATGGACTGTAGACTGCAAGGCCTCTCTCTCCATGTGATTCTCTCAGCAAGAATACTGGAGTGAGTTGCCATTTCCTACTCCAGGGGATCTTTCTGAACCAGGGATCAAACCTGTGTCTCCTGCATTGCAAGTGGATTCTTTACCATTTAGCCATCAAGGCAATCCATAAATGAATATATCCATGACTAAAGCAGATATGGCGCTAAAAATTTCATCCTTTTAAAAAATATTTTATTTACTTATTTTTGGCTGTGCTGGGTCTTTGTTGCTGTGCAGGCTTTTTTCTCTAGTTGCTGTGAGTGGGGGCTACTCTCTAGTTGCAGTGTGTGGTCTTCTGTTGTTGTGGCTTCTTTTGTTGCAGAGCATCGGCTCAGTAATCGCAGCTCCTGAGCTCTGAAGCACAGCCTCAGTGGTTGTGACACAAGGGCTTATTTGCACTGTGACATGTGGGATCTTCCCAGACCAAGAATCAAACCTGTGTCTCCTGAATTGGCAGGCAGATTCTTTACCACTGAGCCACCAAGAAAGCCCTAACAATTTCATCATGAATAGCTTGAGTTTCGGAGAAGGCAATGGCACCCCACTCCAGTACTCTTGCCTGGAAAATCCCATGGACAGGGGAGCCTGGTAGGCTGCAGCCCATGGGGTCGCTAAGAGTCGGGCACGACTGAGCGACTTGACTTTCACTTTTCACTTTCATGCATTGGAGAAGGAAATGGCAACCCACTCCAGTGTTCTTGCCTGGAGGATCCCAGGGAACGCGGAGCCTGGTGGGCTGCCATCTATGGGGTCGCAGAAAGTCAGACACAACTGAAGCAACTTAGCAGCAGCAGCAGCAGCAGCAGCAGCTTTTTATATGAGGCCACCTTGATAATTCTTTCTAAATTGTATTATGGCAAGACTTTCAAGAAGAAAAATTTTTAATAATATCTTTGGTGGCTACATAAATATAAGATCTGAAGATAAATGTATTTCTGCTAAAATTTTTGATAGTTAAACTTATATCAGCTTTGTTTTATATATATATCTATATATATATATATACCCACTTTGCTGCCATTTCTCCACCTTCTTATGATCATTCACATTTATGCTCCAGTTGGGGAAACAATTAACAACAATATCTAATATGAATGATTAGTAAACTAGTATAATTCTCTTGTGTACTTCCACCTCCTCTTTTGTAAAAGCAGTACACCTGCTGCTTCTGTGAGTAGAAATATTGGCTTCTTACAACTCACAGCAGCATCTATCTAGAAATTGCCCTTGGCTAAAAGGAGCTGCCTCACCCAAGAGAAACCTGTGCGCAGTGACAGGCCCACTGTGAGGCGCGGAGGTTGGCCATTTGCCTCAGGTGAGAACAACTCTGAAGTACTGACTCTTCACCAGAGGCACTGTGGGCTGGGCTGAGGGTGCTGCTCTAACTGATTTACAGCTCCACTTCTTTGCTGGCCTATCCTCCTTCCTCACAAGTATTGCTCTGGAGAATATGTCCCCAAAATACCTCCCGCATTCAACTCTTCTCCATCTCAGAGGCTGTATCTAGGGAACCTGACCTTAGACTAAAAGAAAGCTATCTTTTAACATACTTAAAATCTGAATGTTTGAGAAATAGAGAGAACTTCTCTGTGTACAGTATTAAGGGAAAGAAAATGACAGAAACTTTGTAAATAGTATGCATCTATATTTCTAATGATTAGAGTCAATATGTGGATACATAGGAGCAAGGGAGAAGGGAAACAATATGAAGAGTCCTGTCTCCTACCACCAGATATTTGGCATTTCTCCTATTTTATTTTGTTTTTTGTTTTTTAAGCAAGATGAAAATTTCTTGAATGAACACCAACATACTTTATAGAATTGAAGAAAGCCTGTAGACATTAGTGCATTTCTGGAATACTGAAACTTGACACCCTCAGGATGCTCTCTGGTGTCTCTCTCTCATTTTCTCCTTTTGCAGCTTCATGCTCTCTGTGTGATAGGGGAATGTGCTCTTGGGGCTATATCCATACATCTCTATGACCAAAGAAAAACAAGGTATCCCTAACCCCCTCAACATGTATAGACACACAGTACCTCCAGCCCCTATACACAGGTGTGTTCATTCCAGGAAAAATGATTCTAATTGTCCTTTCTGGGATTATTATGTCCACCTCTGGACAAATCCCTTGAAACTAGCTTATGGATTATGTCTTCCAGCTCAGGTCACATGCCTGCTCCTGGGGTCAGGGAATAGATTCTGAACCCAGAACAGGAGAAGAAGAGTGCTAGGCAGACAAAGACAGTAGGCACCACAATAACTGAGATGAACATAATGATTAGAATAATTCGAATAACTGCTTTAAGTTCTGATTATTTTTGCTTCCCCTGGGCAGAAATATACAAAATAATTGAAGTATATGCAAGCAGTGAAGGAAAGAGTCAGAAATTATATTTATGGTTCTAAAAAATCTATTTTTTTTTTCTTTTTGTCTTTTTTTGGCCAGGAATAATGCGTGAATAGAATGTGTGCATGCTAAGTCATGCCTGACTCTTTGTAAGAATACTGGATTGGGTTGTCATGCCTTCTTGTGGCTTCCGGACTGCAGGTAGATTCTTTACCACTGAGCCATTGGGGAATCCAAGAATAAGGCAGGCACTAAAAAAAAGTGAATTGAATTAAATTAAAATGTTGATATAAGAAATATAAGATAAAGGATATAAATAAAACATGTTTGTTAGTTGCTTAGTTGTGCCCAAGTCTTTGCAACCTCAGAGTCTGCCAGATCCTCTGTTCATGAATTCTCCAGGCAAGAATACTGGAGTGGATAGCAACACCCTTCTCCAGGGGATCTTCCTGACCCAGGGATCAAACCTGGTCTTCTGCATTGCTCTCAGATTCTATTAAACTGTCCTTCATGTAAATAAGTTATAATATTCCTTCTACCTATCTCGGTTCCATAATTTTTTTCTATAAGCTTTCAAAATATGTGATAAGGGATTGCTCTCTTTAATTTTCACTTGTATATATTTATTCAAAAATTATTAAGCTACCATTGAGTGCCAGGTACTTTTATGTGAATTCAGTGGGGACATAAAGAAAACATTGTGTTTTTCTTTTGGTGACCCACATTCAAGCAATTTTAATTATATATTTTAATAATATGTCAATGTTGTTAGCATATGTTTAATTAAATGTTTTTAATAATAAACAATTTTAAAATAAATAAACCAAATAGCTTTTGCTATAGTGTTCCAAATAGGAAAAGGAGTACGTCAAGGCTGCATATTGTCACCATGTTTATTTAACTTATATGCAGAGTACATCATGAGAAATGCTGGACTGGAAGAAACACAAGTTGGAATCAAGATTGCCGGGAGAAATATCAATAACCTCAGATATGCAGATGACACCACGCTTATGGCAGAAAGTGAAGAGGGGCTAAAAAGCCTCTTGATGAAAGTGAAAGTGGAGAGTGAAAAGGTTGGCTTAAAGCTCAACATTCAGAAAACGAAGATCATGGCATCTGGTCCCATTACTGCATGGGAAATAGATGGGGAAACAGTGGAAACAGTGTCAGACTTTGTTTTTCTGGGCTCCAAAATCACTGCAGATGGTGACTGCAGCCAAGAAATTAAAAGACGCTTGCTCCTTGGAAGGAAAGTTATGACCAACCTAGATAGCATATCCAAAAGCAGAGACATTACTTTGCCAACAAAGGTTCGCCTAGTCAAGGCTATGGTCTTTCCTGTGGTCATGTATGGATGTGAGAGCTGGACTGTGAAGAAGGCTGAGCGCCGAAGAATTGATGCTTTTGAACTGTGGCATTGGAGAAGACTCTTGAGAGTTCCTTGGACTGCAAGAAGATCCAACCAGTCCATTCTGAAGGAGATCAATCCTGGAATTTCTTTAGAAGGAATGATGCTAAAGCTGAAACTCCAGTATTTTGGCCACCTCATGCGAAGAGTTGACTCATTGGAGAAGACTCTGATGCTGGGAGGGATTGAGGGCAGGAGGAGAAGGGGACGACAGAGGATGAGATGGCTGGATGGCATCACTGACTCGATGGATGCGAGTCTGAGTGACCTCCGGGAGCTGGTGATGGACAGGGAGGCCTGGCGTGCTGCGGTTCATGGGGTCGCAAGAGTCGGACACGACTGAGCGACTGATCTGATCTGATCTGATAGTGTTCAAAAAAGCCCTATTTCTTTTTATTTTCTAAAATTAGTTATTAAATTGTGCTAAACTTACCTAATGTGTTCTTCAGCTTCTAAGTGGTTGTATACATTTTTTTTTTGAAGGAAGGATTTTGAATGTTTAAATTATAAAATGCTCTGATAAAAATCTCTTCAATACTTTAGACAGAACATGAATTCTATTTTTCATTTTGTTTAGTCTTTTGAAAATAATGGAAACAATCAGTTCAGTTCAGTTCAGTTGCTCAGTCGTGTCTGACTCTTTGCGACCCCATGAACTGTAGCACACCAGGCCTCCTTGTCCATCACCAACTCCCCTAGTTTATTCAAACTCATGTCCATCAAGTCCGTGATGCCATCTAGCCATCTCATCCTCTGTCGTCCTCTTCTCCTCCTGCCCCCAATCCCTCCAAGCCTCAGACTCTTTTCCAGTCAACTCTTCATATGAGATGGCCAAAGTATTGGAGTTTCAGCCTCAGCATCAATCCTTCTAACGAACACCCAGGACTGGTCTCCTTTAGGATGGACTGGTTTGATATCCTTATAGTCCAAGGGACTCACAAGAGTCATCTCTGGACCACAGTTCAAACAATATTCTTCAATAATTAAAAATATAGGAATTGCATTGCCAGATCTGGTACTAAAAGCCAAATGCCATGCATTCTGCGATAATGTTTATTCTAGGACACAGCAGAGCCCTTATCTACAAGTCTTACAGAATTGAGGAGTTCTGAAAAGAAGTTGACCTAATGAAAATCAAATAAAATAATGAGTGAAAATAAATTTACCTTGACTTTTTATTCAGTTTCTTTAGGGATTTGGGAATTTTTAAAGAACCTTATGCTTTCCCAGGTATATGGAGTTGCGATGAGCATGGTCTGGAATTTAGTATATTGGAAAAAATGCCTTAGAGAAAAAACTAGAACCATTGAATTACAAAAAGAGAAATAGAAATAACTTTAAATTCATATAAGGCATTGACGTCCTTTACATCCAAGAAATCAATACACAGAGAGAAAATGAATGATTCTCTACAAATCATTGTAGAGAATGTACAATGTACAAATCATTGTAGCCCTTAGCTAACTCTAAGGGCTTTTATGAATGCATTGTCATGATATTCATAGTCCAGTATTTGATCTAAACAGATACTTAATGAATATTGAAAAATGGACAAACTATTAAATATTGAAATGATAAAAATTTCCTTCAAATTTAAGATTTTAAAACAAAAAAGATCAAAATTTCTGGTATTATAATGTCTCAGAGTAGTTCTTATCTGAGGTACAAAGAATAAATTTAATAACTATTCTTTGTTTCTTCTTATTCTGTTTTCCTTTGAGTTTATATCAACCTTGGTCAAAGTAAGTTTTTACAGAACTCATGTATACTATACATACACATACAAGGAATAATCTGAATCTTTTCTTGACTTTCTGCCATGGATTCTATTCCTAAGCCACTGCTATGCTTAAACTCTTGTTTGATAGAAACTTTCCCTAATATGGAATATTTAAATATAGGGGAACAGATTTAAACCTTTTTCTGATTTAATATCCAACATGAGAATTAATGAAATCATAAATTAGAATGGAATTTGGGCAAATAGCTGTTTCTATGCTATTTTCATTTGTGTAGACACATGAACACATATACATGCACATGTACTTTGTACATACAAAGTTTACTTTCCCTGGTTATGTTGAATTGTATTTTTTTTAATGGTTTGGCTTAAGAAAATTGTGACTAAGTGATGTCAGAGTAATGAAATATGAAGGATGTTTAAAACAAGAACACAGTAAGAACACTGGAGACCAAGAAATAAAATAGTCATTCTACAGGATAAAAAGTGCACAAAGACATTTGGTAATTTTATATATTGATGTACTTAAATAAGGGGCTTTGCAGGTGGCTCAGTGGGAAAGAACCTGCCTTCCAATGCTAGAAGTGCAGGAGACACGGGTTTGATTTGTGATTCAAGAAGATCCTATGAAGGAGGAAATAGCAACCCATTCCAGTATTCTTGCCTGGAAAATCCTGTGGACAGAAGAGCCTGGTGAGCTACAGTACCTGGGGTTATAGAGTCGGACATGACTTAGGGACAGAGCAGGCATCCTTAAATAAGACAATTTAGGACTCAATGTCCTGAGTAAATTTATAATATGTAGTATTTTTCTTCCATGTTGTTCCTGACCAAGTAGTTTCAAGGATTCTTAGAAAAACATAAAAAACAAATAAACAAAAATTCTATTCCAGGGCACTCTCTAGTACATCATGAGAAATGCTGGGCTGGATGAAGCACAAGCCAGAATCAAGATTGCAGGGAGAAATATCAATAATCACAGATATGCAGATGATACCACCCTTGTTGCAGAAAGCAAGAAGAACTCAAGAGCCTCGTGATGAAAGTGAAAGAGGAGAGTAAAAAAGGTGGCTTAAAACTCAGCATTCAGAAAACTAAGATAATGGCATCTGGTCCCATTACTTCATGGCAAATAGATGGGGAAACAGTGGAAACAGTGACAGACTTTATTTTGGGGGGCTTCTAAATCACTGCAGATGGTGACTGCAGCCATGAAATTAAAGGAAGCTTGCTCCTTGGAAGAAAAGTTATGACCAACCTAGACAGCATAGTAAAAAGCAGAGACATTACTTTACCAACAAATGTCCATCTAGTCAAAGGTATAGTTTTTCCAGTAGTCATGTATGGATGTGAGAGTTGGACTATAAAGAAAGTTGAGCGCTGAAGAATTGATGCTTTTGAACTGTGGTGTTGGAGGAGACTCTTGAGAGTCCCTTGGACTGCAAGGAGATCCAACCAGTCAATCATAAAGGAGATCAGTCCTGAATATTCAGTGGAAAGACTGAAGCTGAAGCAGAAACTCCAATACTTTGGCCACCTGATGCAAAGAGCTGACTCATTGGAAAAGACTCTGATTCTGGGAAATAGTGAAGGCAGGAGGAGAAGGGGACAACAGAGGATGAGATGGTTGGATGGCATCACTGACTCAATGGACACGTTTGAGTAATCTCCGGGAGTTGGAGATGGATGGGGAGGCCTGGTGTGCTGCAGTCCATGGGGTCGCAAAGTGTCTATCTGAGCAACCGAACTGAACTCTTGCATCAGCTTTGCCTGAAAGTGTACAAACACATGCAATGAAGGTATGAGGCAGAGCTTAAGTACAGTCAGTAAAAGTTCAAAGATACGATAATGGCACAAGTGGCCTTTTCTTAAAAATGTTGTTATTAAGAGCCAAAGCTGAGTCAAGGAGGAAATGAGATGAGCATGGTGTGAACACTACAGCTCAAGGGAACCATAGGATTATATAGAAACTTGTGACAAGTAGGGAACTGAGCCTAACGACATACAAGAACAAATGATAGGGCTCAATATGACAGAAATTTGATCCATGAGATAGTAAACCATTGCCACTTAGCCTCCCTTCCCCCCGCCCCCGACCATCATGCTGCACTGAGAGTGAATGTTTGAGGGCTTTGTGGCTTAGTCAACAGGTTTTAGTGGTATAAATTCAGTGAACTTCAAAAACAAAAAATTGTGGCTGAAGAGAGTGTGCTTACAAATCAGGGCAGATATGTTTAGTGGTTAAAAAAGATGCTTATTCAGACACTTTGGCTTTGTATGGTTTGGGATGCTGCTGCCAAATATTGTTTTAAAATTAATCAGAGAAAAATTTCTTTTGAGTTCAAATATGACGCATCAGAAAAGCCAGTATATTACAGTTATGTTGCTAGCTAAACTGGTGTGGCTTTGATGTGGTGTTTTGTAGCTTTTGAAAATATAGTCAAACAAGTGTCCATTTTTAAATGTTGTATAAATAATCATTCAACCTATCACAGTTGAAAAATCTATTTAAACGAAACAACAACAACAACAAAACTGATATTGAACAATCTGTACACTGATGTAATGTTCGTGACAGCTCTCAAAATCTGTTAACATTGTGAATTTATCTTAGCTTTCCCCAGTGTGAGTATATAATATTAGCTATGTGGTGTGGCCTCATGTTGAAAACTATGATAAGTTTTGGGGTCTATGAAACCTTAAAGGATAAATCTAATCTTTATTGTCTTTTTTCAAAAAAAAAAAAAGTCTAAAGAAAGTGGGGAAAAGCCATATGGTACTTTAAACCACAAGGGAAATTATACTTCTTTATATGAAGCTTTCTCACTAGAAAAAAGAGTAAACCTTCTGTTTATCATTATATTTTATTGAGGTAACTTCAATGAAATCATGGAAGCATTATCACATGAACAGCAAAGGATAAAATCTCTTTTTGCCAAGGCCCTCAAAGGATAGGAAATTTGGAATATGGCACAATTGAAACTTATTTTCCACACTGCAAATGAGGTTCAAGATGTGGGATGGGTGAATGACAGAAGGTTTCTAGCCATCAAAGAAAATGGCCAACAGTTTTAAAACTTTCATGAGGAGGATATGTTTTATGGGCCCCATTCAACAACTAAAATGTATTTTTAATACAATTTACATTGATATTTTATGTGGGAAAAGTTTGTCCGTGTTGACTCAAATGTTCCGATGTGTAAAGGAAATATTAGCAAACACGCACAGGGAACTCACTAAAAAATTACATGTAGGGGTGGTTTTTAGAGGAAAACGGATGAAGTCATAGCAAGGCTATTTTCCATCAGATGGAAACTACCAGTTCTGTCTATTTATTTCCTTTGGAAAATAGAAGATCAAAGAAAATATTTTAGTAGAGTGTTTCCTTTCAAATATAACAGAGGGTTTTTTTTTTTTTTTTTTTTTGCAATAATAATGCCTCTTTTTCCTTTCCACATGTTCATTCCTGTACTCATCAAATATGTGCTATGTGGCATACACTGCCATAATCACAGTAACAGCAGTCAGCATTTGTATATCCTTTATTATGCCACTTAGCAAGATAGGTGCTCCTGGCCAGTCTGCACTCACAAGAAAGCTTAGAGAAGTGTTCACATTTTACAGCTGAGGAATATACAGCTTAGCAAAGTTTTAGAAGTGATTTTCTTAAGGCTGAGTTATGGAACCAATATTTGAATCCAGGATATTGGTTCCATAGCCCAAACTTTGATGACTTCCCTTCTCATCAATAACTTGAGTCTCAAGAAAGATAGAGATTATTATTCAGTCATCAAGAACAGAACATTTGTACATAATTCTTGAGGAAATAAAAGGAAAGTATAATACTTGAAATTCATAAAAAAGGGACATAGTAAAATCTGGCACCCCAGAATCACTCTATTAATCATCATTATTTTTAAAAATAATAAATGGTATTAGGTGATTCACTATATCAATATTACCTGCGCTAAAGCAAATAACTTATTTTCCACTTACTTTTATAGCTGTACCAAAATGACAATGAGGTATGACTACTGACTCTTCTCTTTGATTCGAGCAGAATCTGTATAAGTAGAGCACTTGAATGTCTGCAGATCATAAATATTTAATTTTCTTACTCTTAAATAAATAAAGCTATATGTACATAAAGACTGAATTTACCCAGAACCGAAAGCACTTCCCTTGTGGTGCTAGTGGTAAAAAAACTTGCTTGCCAATACAGGGGACATAAGAGATGCAAATTCTATCCCTGGGTTGGGAAGATTCCCTGGAGAGGGCACAGCAACCCAGTCCAGTATTCTTGCCTGGAGAATCCCATGGACAGAGGAGCCTGGTGGCTACAATCCATATGGTTTCAAAGAGTCGGGACATGAACTTAGCACTCACTGAGCATACACTTAGCACACACAGCACCAAAACCAGTTTGAAATAAAAATAAGTCCCTTGATTGAAATAATTATAAGAAATATTTTAATTTTATAATTTTAATAATTATAAAAAATCCCCCCAAAACTTTTTAATCTAATTACAGCATAAAAATTTTGCACAGGTGAAGTAGTGACTACATCTGAGAAAGAGCAAACTATTTAGGATCAAAGTTACATCAAATATCACTTACTGTGAGCAGTGCCATTGAGAGTTCCTACATTTTTACCTAGAAAAATTTTTTGTCTCTCTAAATCACCCTCCAACAAGACTCCAATAGTATTAACTTCTGGTCTTCCATTTTTAAAGTGACCACTCTCTATAGAAAACAATGCCTTGGATGTATTATTTCACTACCTTATAAAAACTTTGTTTTTTAGAATTTGGAATCTAAATAAATTTCTTGAAAATTAGAAAAAAAAAAAAAGGTCTTATTTTTTTCTTAGAAAAATAAATAAATACGACATTTCATCATTGCTTGTGACTATGCAAAGCTGTATGTTCACTTTGAAAAACATATTGGCAATTTCTTGCAAGACTGAACATTTTCTACCCATATAACCCAACAATTGTACTCCGTGGTATTTACCTTAAAGTGTTGAAAAATTATGTCCACAAAAACATCTGCATACAAATGTTTATAGCAGCTTCCCAGGTGGCTCAGAAGGTAAAGCATCTGCCTCAATGCAGGAGACCTAGGTTCAATGCTTGGGTTGGAAAGATCCCCTGAAGAAAGGAATGGCTACCCACTCCAGTATTCTTGCCTGGAGAACGTCATGGACAGAGGAGCCTGACGGGCTATGGTCCATGGTGTTGCACATAGTGGGACATGACTAAGTGACTAACATTTTCACTTATTCGTAATTGCTAAAACCTGGATGCAAACAAGATGTCCTTCAATAGGTAAATGAATAAACAAACGGTGGCACATTCACACAGTGGAATATTATTCTGCAAATGAGATACAAGCCACAAAAAGACATGGAGCATATTTAAGCATATTTCTAAGTGAAAGAAGAAAACCTGATGGTTATGTACAGTATGATTCCGTATACACATATAATTTCATATTGTGTATTTCAAGGTAGAAAATGCAAAACTAGGAACACAGTATAAAGATCAGTGGTTATCAGAGGGTCTGGGATAAAGAGGCAATGATTAATAGGTAAAATGCAGAATGATTTTCAGGCATTGAAACTATTCTATGTGATACTTTAACAGATGCATGTTATTAGATATTTGTCAAAACCCATAGAATGTATAAGAGAGTGAATCCTAAGGTAAATTATGGACTTTGTGCATTCATGCTAAGTTGCTTCAGTCATATCTAACTCTCTGTGGTCCCGTAGACTGTAGCCTTCCAGGTGCCTCTGTCCATGAGATTCTTCAGGCAAGAATACTGGAGTGTGTTGCCATGCCCACTTCCAGGGGATCTTTCCAACCCAAGGGTTGAATCCTCATCTCTTATGTATGCAGAATGCAAGAGAGACATGTAAGAGATGTGGGTTTGAATCCTGGGTTAGGAAGATCCCCTGGTGGATTCAGACGGTAAAGAATCCACCACAATTTAGACGACCTGGTTTTGATCCTTGGGTTGAAAAAATCCCCTAGAGGTGGAAATGGCAACCCACTGCAGTATTCTCGCCTGGAGAATTCCATGGACAGAGGAGCCTGGCAGATTACAGTCCGTAGGGCCACAAATTGTCAGACATGATGGAGCAGATAACATTAACCACCCTAACATAAGATATTAATCATAGCAGAAGTGGGAGGTGGGGAAGAGGCATATATGGGGACCCTATGGAGAAGGAGATGGCAACCCACTCCAGTGTTCTTGCCTGGAGAATCCCAGGGACGGGGAAGCCTGGTGGGCTGCCGTCTATGGGGTCACATAGAGTCGGACACGACTGAAGTGACTTAGCAGCAGTAGCAGCATATTTTCCTGGGCTTCTCTGATGGCTAAAATGATAAAGAATACACTGGCAATGTGGGAAACCTGGGTTTCACCCTGGGTTGGGAAGATTCCCTGGGGAACAGAACATCTACCCACTCCAGTATTCTTGCCTGGAGAATTCCATGGACAGAGGAGGCTGGCAGGCTACAGTCCATGGGGTCACAGAGTCAGACATGACTAAGTGACCTTCTCTTTCATTTTCTGTACTTTCTGCTAAAGTTTCTAGAAACCTTAAACTTCAAAAAGGTTGCTAAAAATTTGTTATGGAGGAAACAAAGACTTGATCTAAAAAATATAGTTAATAATTTGAACATAGGTTAAGTCAATTATATAAGATATGATTCAATAAAAGTATGCTGTGAATAAAATTTGTTAAAATTAAGAAACTTCTCACAAGGCTAAGGGAGAAAAACCCCAGACAGAAAAATCCATGTCCCCTTACTGTCTCTGTATGGTTAAACAAAGGCAAAGTTTAGTGGGCATCACTTGCAGTTGAATAAACACGCAAAGGGGGAATTTTGTCTTTCAATCATTATGTCTATTCAAAATGTAATTTCTTACTTTAGTTATTTGATTTATAGCACTAAAGTGAATATGTTTATAGAAAGTAGGATTGTTCACAGTATTTCTTAATAAACTGAAGTAAAGTTTGTCACAGGTATTAATTGAAACATATTTTATAAAAGTAAAAACATACAGTGAAAAATAAAATCTAAGGATTACTGAATATTACCATGTTCCAGACACTATAAATATATCATTTACTCTTATTTGGGTTAAGTATCTATTGGGTTGTGTTACTATATCTACCTTTTCAAAGATGGAAAAAAACAAAACTTAAATAGAAACTTGTTCAGTGTAATAAGGTTCATAATTGATGCAGTTGGAAAGTAAACCCACGGAATTTGACACAGTCCATATTCTTAAAAGAAATTTCCAGTGTTGTTATAGACATAATGCAGAGATAAAATGTTTATAATTTAGCAATGCAATCCTTCATTTCTATTACAAAAAATATAAAATATAAATTCAAAATCACCTTTGTATCACAAAAATATCATTAAGAAAATATGCTGCTGCTGCTGCTGCTGCTAAGTCGCTTCAGTCGTGTCCAACTCTGTGCGACCCCATAGACGGAAGCTCACCAGGCTCCCCCGTCCCTGGGATTCTCCAGGCAAGAACACTGGAGTGGGTTGCCATTTCCTTCTCCAATGCATGAAAGTGAAAAGTGAAAGTGAAGTCGCTCAGTCGTGTCCGACTCTTAGCAACCCCATGGACTGGAGCCTACCGGGATCCTCCGTCCATGGGATTTTCCAGGCAAAAGTACTGGGGTGGGGTGCCATTGAATTGTATACAAATTGTATACCAAAAACTAGCTTACAAAATGTAACTTTTGAGTAAGTCACAGAGAAAAAGTTTCGTGGTTGATTTGCCGAGTATCCAAGAGCTAATATTATCATTCAATAAATAAACACAAAAGCATTCAGTATGTAATATTAATTGTAAAGATGTCTAATAAATGATAAACATATTTAATTAATAATTAAAACACATTTATGTGATTTATGACTTCTCCGATATATAAAGTAATATAGTCTGCCAATGTCAAGCATCACATTTATATGACAATTATATTTATATGTGCCTGAAAAATCTAGTTAACAAGCCACCTTGATCAGTTATAGAACAATATATATATATCTGCCTGCAACTCATGGAAGTTCCATATTCAAACTATTAATTTAATATAGCTCTTTTTAGCAGTTGTAAATTGCTTTATTATTTAGACATGTATAAACTTCTTTATGTTATTTAGATAATTTCAGGCTCTGAAAAAATTTTAATGAAAACACTGTAATTACATATTCTAACATAAAGCAGTTTCTTCTTAAAATATTTGTACACACTACCATATTCAAAATAAATAACTGACAAGGACCTAGTGTATAGCAGCAGGGAACTCTGCTTGGTACTCTGTAATAACCTAAATAGTAAAAAAAAAAAAAAAATTGAAAAAATGCATGCAAGAGTATGAATAGCTGAATCACTTTTGTTGTATACCTGAAATTAGTACAACCCTGTTAATAAACTATAATATAAAATAAAAATAAAAACTAAATGAAAGTTGAAAAAAATAAAATATTTGATTGTTAAAATTTGTTTTGATGAGAGGCAGTTTCACTCATAAATCCCAGTAAATTTCATTTCCCATCATGCTCATCATAATGACCACTGGGTGTAATAGATTTTTAGCTGTTTTCTACACACCTTCACCTAGCTACATTTCTTTATGGAAACCTAAACTCCCAAATTAGGTCTCTCTTTGGTGGCATAAAGAAGTTAAACCTTGTGTTTTTTCTCATGTAGAATTTGAAAGAAATCCTTATGTCACTCTTGAGAATTTTGCAGAATATTTCCTTAAGAATACCACAGGTAAAATATTTTAATGTTTTATGTTTTTGTGTATATCAAATATCTGTTTCATTTAAATAAACAAAAATCTAGGGTCTATGCTCCCACTACTTTTAGTGGTATGTCTACCTTTTATCATTATCTATTCCTTCTTTATTAACATTTCAGGTATTACTGTCTCCCCACTAATGGCAACATTGGTGAGTTACTATGATTGCTTAAGTAACATCTTAAGTAACATATTTTCCTTTGTAGTGGCTGTTTGACACACACCTCCTGTGTTTGCCTTTTTGTTCTTCTACAATATTTATGTTTGAAATATCTAATTCTTTTTTACAAAAATTATGTGTGAAATTTATTCTCATATTTGCCTCTGTGGGATGTACTTTGGAATCAGATAAAACCAAGTTAACAAAGCCAAAAATGAGTTTAAATCTTTACAGTTCACTAGGCCCACAACTTTGTGTAATTTGCCTAACTTCTCTAAGCCTAGGAGTTCTTGTACAAAAGAGGGATAAAAATTCCTAATCAATAAAGTTGTAAGCATTAATGTCTCATCAAGAAAAAGTCTGGCATAATGATAAACTTTCAATAATAGTTTAATTTTCCACTTTTTTCTTCTCTTCCTCTCTTTATCTTGAAAGTTGACTTCATAAAAATTTTATGCACACTCTGAGCATCCATTTAGCTATGATCCTCTTCCTCTAATTCTGAGTAAGAATTACACCTTCACCCATAATAATATAATATTATAGCAGGAATGCCCTACACAAGGGATTTACAATAACATTTTACATATTTACAATAACATTTTACAATGTACAATAACATTACCATAAACTGTAGAGAAATAAATTGTACAAAAGAAAATTGAACTTTATGTGCATTTATATTCAATCCTTGAATTTTTAATTTTGATGATTGAGTTTATCAATTGTCTAAAAGAAAACTCATTTTTAAATGCTAAGTTGCCTCATCCATAAAAATGAAATTTCTCTTTATGTATTTGAGTTTGTCTTTTTCATGTCAGAAATGATAAAGATCTTGTATTATTATAGCTAATGCCATTCCTGTGTACATTGATGTCTTTATTTCCTAAAGAAATACTTTTTTCTATTATACTCTGTGGTGTTGGAGAAGACTCTTGAGAGTCCCTTGGACTGCAAAGAGATCCAACCAGTCCATTCTGAAGGAGATCAGCCCTGGGATTTCTTTGGAAGGCATGATGCTAAAGCTGAAACTCCAGTACTTTGGCCACCTCATGCGAAGAGTTGACTCATTGGAGAAAACTCTGGTGCTGGGAGGGTTTGAGGGCAAGAGGAGAAGGGGACAACAGAGGATGAGATGGCTGGATGGCATCACTGATCGATGGATGTGAGTCTCAGTGACCTCAGGGAGTTGGTGATTGACAGGGAGGCCTGGCGTGCTGCAATTCATGGGGTTGCAGAGTCGGACACAACTGAGCAACTGATCTGATCTGATCTGATCTGATACTCTAAATAACATTGTCTGTGATTAAGTTATTACTATGGGTTCAATTGATTTTATTTTCCTGGATGCTTAGCTGAAAAGTTTAAAAGAACTCATAATTCATAGATTTTTATATTTTCCAGTTTAAAAAAATATTTTGTCTACAACTAGTGTTTTTGTCTCTTAATTGCTAATCATAAACCCTGTTTTCTTATCTATATTAGTCAGAATCCCACTATATATAAATTTATATAGCACTACCAATAATATTTGTCCTCTTTCTCATTTCATGGAATATCTCTGATGTTACACCACTGAGTATAAATTTTTCAAATAGTTTTGTGGTGTATACATTTCTTTAATTTTATTAGAAACACATGACATGAAATCTACCTTCTTGAAATTTTTAAGTGTAGAGTACAGTATTGTTAAGTGTATGCAAATTGTTGTACAGTAGATAGAATTTTAAGTACATTTCTAGTTCTAGTTTGCTAAAATGTTTTTGTTTAACTGTGATTTGAATTCACTTGCATTAAATTCTTATCCTACATTTAAATATATAAACACCTTTATGTGTATATATTTCTACCTCAAGCTATTAATAAGATACATGATTTGAAATATTTCTAATGTTGAAATATCTTTGTATTGCTGAGATAAATTCAATATGATTATGATTTATTATTCCCTTAGTTTACTGCAAGATTTGATTTGCTACTAATAAAATAAGAGCATTTGCAAAGATTAAAGTTATTTAAAATTATTCTGTGTATGTTCTATTCTTCTCTAAATTTTTTTGTTGTTGTTTACTTCCTAAGTCCTATCTGAATATTTTGTGACCCCCATCGACTGTAGCCCACCAGGCTTATCTGTCCATGGGATTTCCCAGGCAAGAATACTGGAGAGGGTTGCCATCTCTTCTTCAGGGTATCTTTCCAACCCAAGGATCAAATCCACATCTCCTACATTGACAGGTGGATTCTTCTGCAGTGAGCCACCAGGAAAGCCCTCTCTAATTTTAGTGCTACATTTATGATGGTCTTTTAAAATGAGTTGGATAACTGCATGATTTCTTGTATTGTTTAATGTTTTATTTCTTGAAAGTTTCATAGATTTCTATAAGTCTCTCTGGACTTATGACTTAGGTAGAATAATGGCCTCTCAAAGTTGTCCTTATCCTAATTCCTGGAACTCTTGAATATGTTCCTTTACATGGCCAAGGAGATCTTCAGGTGTGATATTAAAAACCTTGAGATGTGACATTATCCTGAATTATCCTGGTCACTCCACTTTAATCACATGAGTCCTTAAAGGTAGAAGAAGATAGTAGAGTTAGTCAGTGATACGTGACTGAGGATGACTTGACCTACCTTCTGTGGCTTTAAAGACAAAGGAAGATAGTTATTCAAATATTACAACTATGATCGCAATTGAAAGAAGCAAGACACAAAAGGATATATGTGATGTTCCATTTATTTAATATTCAAATCAGCCAAATTGAAAATATATATTTTAAGAGTATATACATGGATGTTAAAGAAGGCAGTGATTGCTAATACTATTTGCCTGTACTGCCTTGATTCATGCTAAGGGGTCAGTTGATCAACTGTGGTATCCAGCCACAAAAATGACCCTCCATACTTCTCCTTTTCTGCTATTAACACCATTGACACCTTTTGTCACTGAATAGGTATGGGTATGACAAATAGGATACTGTGAAGGTGATAGTCATAAAAATTTTGTGAGAACACTTAACATGGAAAGCCCCACATGGGGAGGAACTCAGGTATCCTACCAGTTTTTGTCATCATCTTGCTAACCATGTGAATGAGACATTTTAAATATAGGATCCTCCAGTCTGAGTCAAGACTTCATGGTACTTAGCCCTGCCCAACATCTGACTGAGCTTCATGAGAAGTTAGCCAGAATCACCAGGCAAACTGCTCAAGAATTCATGACCCACTGAATTGTAAGAAGTAAAGCAATTTTTTATTAGGTCACCAAGCCTTGGGATGATCTCTTACACAGTAGTTAACATATTCAGCATCACTTCAGCACTATCAGTGCAAATGTCAACACAATGAAAATGCAGTGGTCGTCATTTTCATGAAAATAATTTTAACATTGAAAACCCATCAAAGGATCTTGGGACCTTAAAAGTCTGCAAGCCACATGTTGAGAACTTCTCGGATATACTAATATTAGTTTTATTATTATTTGGATCTACCAAAACATATTTAAATATTCCCCCATTAATAAACATTTATATTTTTTCCAGTCTTCCAGAGAATGCTATAAATACAACTTTACTTATATTTATTTTTAAAATGATCTCAGCATAAAACTGTGTTTCACAAACATTATATTTGCTTTATGGACACTTAGCTTGTTGGAAATATTAAAACAAAACAACAACAAAAAAAAAACTATTGTAAATTTGCATTGTTCAGTTCAGTTCAGTTGCTCAGTCATATCTAACTCTTTGTGACCCCATGGACTGCAGCACACCAGGCTTCCCTGTCTGTCACCAACTCCCGGAGCTTACTCAAACTTATGTCCATCAATTCAGTGATGCCATTCAATCATCTTATCCTCTGCTGTCCCCTCATCCTTAACATTCAATCTTTCCCAACATCAGAGTCTTTTCTAGTGAGTCAGCTTTTCGCATCAGGTGGCCAAAGTACTGGAGTTTCAGCTTCAGCATCAGTCCTTCCAATGAACATTCAAGACTGATTTCCTTTAGGATGGATTGGTTGGAAATCCTTGCAGTCCAAGGGACTAACAATACTCTTCCCAAACACCACAGTTCGAAAGCATCAGTTCTTCAGCGCTCAACTTCCTTTATAGTCCAATTCTCACATCCATACATGACTACTGGAAAAACCATAGCTTTGATTAGATGGATCTTTGTTGGCAAAGAAATAACTCTGTTTTTTAATATACTGTGTAGGTTGATCATAGTTTTCCTTCCAAGGAGCAAGTATCTTTTGATTTCATGGCTGTAGTCACAATCTGCAGTGATTTTGGAACCCCAAAAATAAAGTCTGACACTGTTCCCACTGTTTCCACATCTATTTGCCATGAAGTGATGGGACCAGATGCCATGATCTTAGTTTTCTGAATGTTGAACTTTAAGCCAACATTTTCACTCTCCTCTTTCACTTTCATCAAGAGGTTCTTCAGTTCTTCTTTGCTTTCTGCCATAAAAGTGGTGTCATCTGCATATCTGAGGTGATTGATATCTCTCCCTGCAAGCTTGATTTCAGCTTGTGCTTCATCCAACCAGGCATTTTGCATAATGTATTCTGCATATAAGTTAAATAAGCAGGGTGAAAATATACAGCCTTGACGTACTCCTTTCCCTATTTAGAAACAGTCTGTTGTTCCATGTCCAGTTCTAAATGTTGCTTCTTGACCTATACACAGATTTCTCAAGAGGCAGATCAAGTGTTCTGGTATTCTCATCTCTGGAAGAATTTTCCACAGTTTGTTGTGGTCTACACAGTCAAAGGCTTTGGCATACTCAGTAAAGCAGATTTAGAGGTTTTTCTGAAACTCTCTTGCTTTTTTGATGATCAAATGGATGTTGGCAATTTGATCTTTGGTTCCTTTGCCTTTTCTAAATGCATCTTGAACATCTGGAATTTCATGGTTCTCATATTATTGAGGCCTGGCTTGAAGAATTTTGCACATTACTTTACTAGTGTGTGGTGCTGCTAAGTCGCTTCAGTCGTGTCCGACTCTTTGCCACCCCATAGACGGCAGCCCACCAGGCTCCCCCATTCCTGGAATTCTTCAGGCAAGAACACTGGAGTGGGTTGCCATTTCCTTCTCCAATGCATGAAAGTGAAAAGTGAAAGTGAAGTCACTCAGTTGTGTCCGACCCTCAGCGATCCCATGGACTGCAGCCTTCCAGGCTCCTCCATCTTACTAGTGTATGAGATGAGTGCAATTATGTGGTAGTTTGAAAATTATTTGGCATGGCATTTCTTTGGGATTAGAATGAATAATGACCTTTTCCAGTCCTGTGGCCACTGCTTAGTTTTCCAAATTTGCTGGCATGTGGAGTGCAGAACTTTACACCATCATCTTTTAGGATTTGAAATAGCTCAACTGGAATTCCATCACCTCCACTAGCTTTGTTCATAGTGATGTTTCCTAAGGCCCACTTGACTTCACTTTCCAGGAGTCTGGCTCTAGGTGAGTGATCATACCATTGTGGTTATCTGGATCATGAAGCTCTTTTTGTACAGTTCTTCTGTGCATTCTTGCCACCTCTTCTTAATATCTTCTGCTTCTATTAGGTCCATACCATTTCTGTCCTTTATTGTGCCCATCTTTGCATGAAATATTCCCTTGGTAGCTCTCATTTTCTCGAAAAGATCTCTAGCCTTTCCCATTCTATTATTTTCCTCTATTTCCTTGCATTGATCACTGAGGAATGCTTTTTTATTCCTCCCTGTTATTCTTTGGAACTTTGTATTCAAATGGGTATATCTTTCCTTTTCTCCTATGCCTTAGTTTCTCTTCTTTTCTCAGCTGTTTGTGAGGCATCCCCGGAAAACCATTTTGCCTTTTTGCATTTCTTTTTCTTGGGGATTGTGTTGATCACTTTCTCCTGTACAATGTCATGAAACTCCTTCCATATGTCTTCAGGCACTCTGTCTATCAGACCTAGTCCCTTCTATCTATTTGTCATTTCCACTGTATAATCCTAAAGGATTAATTATAAGTCATACCTAAAAGGTCTAGAGGTTTTCCCTACTTTCTTCAATGCAAGTTTGAATATGGCAATAAGGAGCTCATGATCTGAGCCACAGTCAGCTCCCGGTCTTGTTTTAGCTGAGTGTATAGAGCTTCTCCATCTTTAGTTGCAAAGAATATAATCAATCTGATTTCAGTATTGACCATTTGGTGATGTCCATGTGTAGAGTCTTCTCTCGTGTTGTTGGAAGAGGGTATTTGTTATGAGCAGTGCGTTCTCTTGGCAAAACTCTGTTAGCCTTTGCCCTGTTTCGTTTGTACTCCAAGGCCAAATTTGCCTGTTACTCCAGGTATCTCTGACTTCCTCCTTTTGTATTCTAGTCCCCTATAATGAAAAGGACATCTTTTGGGGTGTTATTTCTAGAAGGTCTTGTAGGTTTTCATAGACAAATTCAACTTCAGCTTCTTCAGCATTACTGGCCAGGGCATATACTTGGATTATTGTGATATTGAATAGTTTGCATTGGAAATGAACAGAAATCATTCTGTCAATTTGAGATTGCATCCAAGTGCTGCACTGAGGACTTTTGTTGACTATGATGGCTACTGCATTTCTTCTAAGGGATTCTTGCCTACAGTAGATATAATGGTCATCTGAATTAAATTCACCCATTCCAGTCCATTTTAGTTCACTGATTCCTAAAATGTCAATGTTCACTCTTGCCATCTCCTGTTTAACCACAGGAGTGCTAATTTACTCACCCCCTAGACTCCGTCCATGGGATTCTCCAGGCAAGAGTACTGCAATGGGTTGCCATTTCCTTCTCCAGGGGATCTTCCAACCCAGGGATCGAACCTGGGTCTCCTGCATTGCAGGCAGATGCTTTATCCTCTGAGCCACCAGGGAAGCCCTATTTTGCAGATTAACTGAATGAATGAACCCCTCAGAACAGTGTCTTGTAGCACCAACTCAATAGACATGAGTTTCAGCAAATTCTGGCAGATGGTGAAGGACAGGGAAGCCAGGTTTGCTGCAGTCCATGGGGTCGCAGAGGCTGGACTTAGCAACTAACTGAACAACAAAGTGCCTTGCACTTTTAAGCGCTTGGCAGATTAAGATTGCTAAAGCAATCATTCTCTTTCACCCCTCCCTTCTCAATAGCACATGGTGCCCCTCGTTGCCTGGCTCATGCTCGAATTGCCAGCCACCCTGGCTACCTAGATAAAGCTGGACCTAGCCAAGCAGGCTCTGGGGAACAATTGGCAGGTGCTGTTTGTATCAGCACTGCTGGCCGACCCTGACCACACCTCTCTGACCATGCCCCTCTGACCCTGCCCCTCTGCTCACCCCCAGGCTCAAGTTCAGCTTTCTTGTCCCTCCCTCTTGCATTGTTAGGTCTATTGGATCAGACATTTTGAGATAGATAACTACAGAGACAGAAAAAGAAAGAGAGAGGGAGAGGAAATTGCTATGTTGTTTCAGCAATATATATGTTGATGACAGCAGACAGGTTTTCAAATCTGGTTTGATTAGTTTCTGGCTTGTTTCATTTATACAAATTTCTCTACGTTTAGTGCCTTCATCTGTGAACTGGGCAAAAGTGTAATTCTGCATAGCTTGCACTGTATAGGTTATAAATATGTTAACACTATATAAGTTCTTAAATACTGAATATAAGTACCTGTTGCAGTGTTTGGAACAGAAGAAATGTAATAATTGTACATAAATCATCTCATTAATCTTCACACAAGCTTCCACAATATGAATTCTTATACTAGTTTTATACCCTGTTATAGGTCCTGACAAGACCTCAGATGGAACGCAGGGTCTGGTTTTATTGAAGACCCAGTGGACTGCAGCCTTTGGGTACCAACTCACCTTAACTGATTTTCCATAGAGATGGAGGCATGTAAAGAAGAGGGAGATAAAATGAGGAGTAATGGGAGAGGACAGTGCCCTACAGAGGGCACCAGTTTGAACCCCACCAAAATCATTTTTTTTTTATTTGCAATGATACCAAATCATGGCAAGACTGGAGGCAAAGAGTATAAGAATTGTCTTTGTGAGCACATTTAAGATATTCCTATGGCCCCCAAAAAACTGGGTAAGACTGAAGAGGAGTTGTGTTCTATAGTGTGTGAGCATGGGCAATTATTCAGAAAATAATTATACACAGAACAGAAATAGCAGCTCAGAGTAGAAAAATAATTTATTCAAGTATATACAGCTAACCAGGGCAGACCTTTAATCTCAGGTCTTTCTGTGTCCAAAATCTGTGTCCCTAAACATGAAATTAGCTACAAATCATGTGTTGCCTAATTATTCAGATATTTATATGTGTATATGTGGGCATTGTTCAGCAACATATTTCAGCAAGGGAATATTGGCTTTTTCTTGAAGATTTCATTGTTAGGTGATGCTTAAATATGCTGCTGCTGCTTCTGCTAAGTCACTTAAGTCGTGTCCGACTCTGTGCAATCCCATAGACGGCTGTCCCTGGGATTCTCCAGGCAAGAATACTGGAGTGGGTTGCCATTTCCTTCTCCAATGCATGAAAGTGAAAAGTGAAGTCGCTCAGTCGTGTCCGCCTCTTAGTGACTCCATGGACTGGAGCTTACCATGCTCCTTCATCCATGGGATTTTCCAGGCAAGAGTACTGGGGTGAGGTGCCATTGCCTTCCCCCGATGCTTAAATATCAGATCAGATCAGATCAGTCGCTCAGTCGTGTCCGACTCTTTGCGACCCCATGAACCGCAGCACGCCAGGCCTCCCTGTCCATCACCAGCTCCCGGATGTCACTCAGACTCGCATCCATCGAGTCAGTGATGCCATCCAGCCATCTCATCCTCTGTCGTCCCCTTCTCCTCCTGCCCTCAATCCCTCCCAGCATCAGAGTCTTCTCCAATGAGTCAACTCTTCGCATGAGGTGGCCAAAATACTGGAGTTTCAGCTTTAGCATCATTCCTTCTAAAGAAATTCCAGGATTGATCTCCTTCAGAATGGACTGGTTGGATCTTCTTGCAGTCCAAGGGACTCTCAAGAGTCTTCTCCAACACCACAGTTCAAAAGCATCAATTCTTCGGCGTTCAGCCTTCCTCACAGTCCAGCTCTCACATCCATACATGACCACAGGGAATCCCTCAGAAGAAATGGAGTGGCCATCATGGTCAACAAAAGAGTCCGAAATGCAGTACTTGGATGCAATCTCAAAAATGACAGAATGATCTCTGTTCGTATCCAAGGCAAACCATTCAATGTCACAGTAATCCAAGTCTATGCCCCAACCAGTAACGCCGAAGAAGCTGAAGTTGAAAGGTTCTATGAAGACCTACAAGACTTTTTAGAACTAACACCCAAAAAAGATGTCCTTTTCATTATAGGGGACTGGAATGCAAAAGTAGGAAGTCAAGAAACACCTGGAGTAACAGGCAAATTTGGCCTTGGAATACGGAATGAAGCAGGGCAAAGACTAATAGAGTTTTGCCAAGAAAATGCACTGGTCATAACAAATACCCTCTTCCAACAACACAAGAGAAGACTCTATACATGGACATCACCAGATGGTCAACACTGAAATCAGATCGATTATATTCTTTGCAGCCAAAGATGGAGAAGCTCTATACAGTCAGCAAAAACAAGACCAGGAGCTGACTGTGGCTCGGACCATGAACTCCTTATTGCCAAATTCAGACTGAAATTGAAGACAGTAGGGAAAACTACTAGACCATTCAGGTATGACCTAAATCAAATCCCTTCTGATTATACAGTGGAAGTGAGAAATAGATTTAAGGGCCTAGATCTGATAGATAGAGTGCCTGATGATCTATGGAATGAGGTTCGTGACATTGTACAGGAGACAGGGATCAAGACCATCCCCATGGAAAAGAAATGCAAAAAAGCAAAATGGCTGTCTGGGGAGGCCTTACAAATAGCTGTGAAAAGAAGAGAAGCGAAAAGCAAAGGAGAAAAGGAAAGATATAAACATCTAAATGCAGGGTTCCAAAGAATAGCAAGAAGAGATAAGAAAGCCTTCTTCAGTGATCAATGCAAAGAAATAGAGGAAAACAACAGAATGGGAAAGACTAGGGATCTCTTCAAGAAAATCAGAGATACCAAAGGAACATTTCATGCTTAAATATAATGATGCTTAAATAAAACATGGAAGCAATGTAGATTTCTCACTTCCAAGATATTTTCTTGGAGATTATTTCAGTATCTCAATCTTTTCTAGATATAATTTCCTTTATCCTTACAGGTTTATAGAGTCAAAATATTCATTGTGAAGTTTCAGTCACTTAGGCACAATCTCCCTAGAGTTTTTGATTTGTCTTGGGCTTCCTGGTGGCTCCGAGATTAAAGCATCTGCCTGCAATGCGGGAAACCTGGGTTCGATTCCTGGGTCAGGAAGATCCCCTGGAGAAGGAAATGGCAACCCATTCCAGTACTCTTGCCTGGAGAATCCCATGGACAGAGGAGGCTGGTGGGCTGCAATCCACGGGGTTGCAAGGAGTCGGACACGACTGAGTGACGTCACTTTCACTTTCCATTCTTTGAAGAAGAAGCTAACAAAAACAACCTCACTTATTCATAAAGATGTTATTTGGGAGCATCAAAGTAATTTCAGGCACAAACTAGTCAATAAAATATAAGGCAGGAGCACTTGATATTGACAACAAAGGGATGAGATTCTGTGAAAACTGGGGCTTGAAGGAAGAGAGTGTAATTTAAAACAAATTATAGATATTTTATATCCTATTCTGGGCAATAACAATTTTACAGATTAAGTCATATTTAAGATAATTGGGAATCAAGTTTACTTTATTTTATTTGTTAAGGTAAATCTAAAGCTTTGAGAAAGAGTTAAGCTGCTTCTCAATATAGTAAATTGCCACTGTATTTTCATTTATTAATTTTTATTTCACTTGGTACTCACTTTGACAATGTTTTTCAATTTAAATATAAGTAAATATTTCTGCAAAATATGGTGTTGATAGTAGGGTACTGATTTTTGTTAAAATTTTCAATATGTAAGTGAACTAATAAAAATATTTTTTAAAAATATAAGATTCTGAATGTGATAAATTGTGCTTTGTGTTTGTCATTTAAAGTCAAAAGACAAGAAAGGTCATAGAGTTTTTAAACCAATGACCTTTATCATAATGCATCTCATAAACTGAATTTCAAATAGAAAATGCTGGTTGAAAAGCAAAGAAATGACTGTCATTGAAACACAGGATTCATCAAGTTATAATGTCAGCTTAGTAATGAAAATGGTTTCCTACATTCTTGTCAATTGACAAGCTGTCATCACATATTAAAAACTGACAAGGCATTGATGAATTAGATTGTTTTTAATATTTCCAAGCAACTAACCTTCAGAAAAGCAAAAGGTATTGCTCATAAGTTAAATATACCATTTTTTGACTTCCTAATTATTTTAAAGAGAAATAAAGTGTTTAAATGAGCTTGTAGACTAGGGCTTCCCAGGGGGCACTAATAGTAAAGAACCCACCTGCCAAGGCAGGAGGCATAAGAGACATGGGCTCAAGGACTGAGTCAGGAAATGCCTGGGAGGAGGGCATGGCAACCGACTCCAGTTTTCTTGTGTGGAGAATCCCAGACAGAGAACCCTCGTGGGCTGCAGCTTATAGGGTTGCAAAGAGTTGGATACAACGAAAGCGACTTAGCATGCGCACAAATAGATTTCTAAGTAAATGAAGATATAATTCAGTTCAGTTCAGTCACTCAGTCGTGTCCGACTCTGCAACCCCATGGACTGTTAGCACGTCAGGCCTCCCTGTCCATTACCAACTCCCAGAGTTTACCTAAATTCATCTCCATTGAGTCGGTAATGCCTTCCAATCATCTCATCTTCTGTCATCCCCTTCTCCTCCCACCTTCAATCTTTTCCAGCATGAGGGTCTTTTCAAATGAGTCAGTTCTTCACATCACGTAGCCAAAGTATTAGAGCTTCAGCTTCAACATCAGTCCTTCTAATGAACACTCAGGATTGATCTCCTTTAGGATGGGCTTGTTAGATCTCCTCACAGTCCAAGGGACTCTCAAAAGTCTTCTCCAACACCACAGTTCAAAAGCATCAATTCTTTGACATTCAGCTTTCTTTATAGTTCAACTTTCACATCCATGCATGACCACTGGAAAAACCATAACCTTGACTAAATAGATCTTGGTTGGTAAAGTAATGTCTCTGCTTTTTAGTATGCCTTCTAGGTTAGTCATAGCTTTTCTTCCAAAGAGTAAGCATCTTTTAATTTCATGGCTGCAGTCACCACCTGCGGTGATTTAGGAGCCCCCAAAAATAGTCTGTCACTGTCTCCATTATTTCCCCATCTATTTGCCATGAAGTGATGGGACTGGATGCCATGATCTTTGTTTTCTGAATGTTGAGCTTTAAGCCAACTTTTTCACTCTCCTCTTTCACTTTCATCAAGAGGCTCTTTAGTTCTTCTTTGCTTTCTGTCATAATGGTAGTGTCATCTGCATATCTGCGGTTATTGATATTTCTCCTGGCAGTCTTGATTCCAGCTTGTGCTTCCTCCAGCCCAGCATTTCTCATGATGTACTCTGCATATAAGTTAAATAAGCAGGGTGACAATATACAGCCTTGACGTACTCCTTTTCCTATTTGGAACCAGTTTGCTGTTCCATGTCCAGTTCTAACTGTTGTTTCCTGACCTGCATACAGATTCCTAAGAGGCAGGTCAGGTGGTCTGGTGTTCCCATCTCTCTGAGAATTTTCCACAGTTTGTTGTGATCTACACAGTAAAAGATTTGGCATAGTCAATAAAGCTGAAATAGATGTTTTTCTGAAATTCTCTTGCTTTTCAATGATCCAGCAGATGTTGGCAATTTGAACTCTGATTCCTCTGCCTTTCCTAAAACCAGCTTGAACATCTGGAAGTTCATGGTTCATGATTTATTGAAGCCTAGATTGCAGAATTTTGAGTATTACTTCACTATTGTGTGAAATGAGTACAATTGTGAGGTAGTTTGAGCATTCTTGGGCATTGCCTTTCTTTGGGATTGGAGTTGAAAACTGACCTTTTCCAGTCCTGTCGCCACTGCTGAATTTTCCAAACTCATTATTATACATTGTTAAATTGTTTTAAAGAGCTGAAACACTAATACCTCTGAAATTGAAATTATGTATCAAAGAATATGTATACTGCTGATAGAGGAGGAATATAGAGCTTAGTTTGAAAACAGTTATATTCTTTATAAATCGTTTCTATGAACTACAAAGTACACAATATTAGTTCTTTTAAAATCCAGTAAAATATTTAGCTGATATGATAGAATATATGCAGAGAGAAATTCAAGAGTAGACAAATAAAATTTCTAGGGTACTGGAAATTTCTTTCATCATTTTGATGCGAGAATTTTTGATACATGGAGTACATATCTATTTTTATAATTTACTACTTTAAGATTGTAAACATATCTTCCAGTAGCCTCTTAAGAATGTCTATATAGAGTAAACTGTTGATAACCTGATTTTTTAAAATGCCTATTTTATCCTTAAACTGCTGCTGCTGCTGCTGCTAAGTCGCTTCAGTCGTGTCCGACTCTGTGCGACCCCACAGACAGAAGCTCACCAGGCTCCCCTGTCCCTGGGATTCTCCAGGCAAGAACACTGGAGTGGGTTGCCATTTCCTTCTCCAATGCATGAAAGTGAAAAGTGAAAGTGAAGCCGCTCAGCTGTGTCCGACTCTTAGCGACCCCATGGACTGGAGCCTACTAGGCTCCTCCATCCATGGGATTTTCCAGGCAAAAGTACTGGGGTGGGGTGCCATTATCCTTAAACTAGCTGCTGCTAAGTCACTTCAGTCGTGTCCGACTCTGTGCGACCCCATAGAGGGCAGCCCTCCAGGCTCCGCCATCCCTGGGATTCCCCAGGCAAAAACACTGGGGTGGGTTGCCATTTCCTTCTCCAATGCATGGAAATGAAAAGTGGAAGTGAAGTCGCTCAGTCGTGTCCGACTCTTAGCGACCCCATGGACTGGAGCCTACCAGGCTCCTCCGTCCATGGGATTTTCCAGGCAAGAGTACTGGAGTGGGGTGCCATTGTCTTCTCCGATCCTTATACTTAGTGAAATGTAAATCTAAGTAGAAATCCTTTATTCAGAATTCTGAAGTCATAGCACTACTGTCTACTAGCTTTCTTCTTTGCTGATGACTGATACCTTTCTGATTTTTGACATACTCTTTATTGTCTTTTTTTTTTTTTTTTCCCCTCAGAACTTCATGATTTTCATCTTATACTTCCTGACCTGAGTTTTCACAAAGAGTGCATCAGTGTGGATCTTGTATTTATATTTGTGTGTACATGTGGGCACACATGTAGTTCTTTTTTGAATGTGGAGAATTATGTTCTCTAGTTGTTGAAATATCTTTTCTATCTTTGATAATTTCCTTCCATCCATATTTTTGAGCTTTTATTAAATAATTATAGTATTTATATATCATATAAATGACAGTCTATATTTTTTAATATTTTTAAATATCACATTTATGGTGGTATAATTTAATACAGTAAAATTCACTCTTTTTAGCTGCAAAAATCTATGAATTTCAACAAATATATAAAGTTATAAAGTCACCACTACCATCAGAATACTGGATAACTATCACCTTCAAAAGTTCCCTCATATTCCTTTGTAGTCAATTGTCTTCCCACCCAAGACTCTGGAAACCATTAATTTATCTTCTATCTATAGACATACCTACTTTGAACATTTTATATAAGTGCAGTCATATAGGGCATGGCCTTTTATGTCCTATCTTAATAAGAATAATGCTTTTTTAATTCATCAATATTATTACATGTCTCAGTAGCTCATATCTGTGTTTTTTCAGTAGAATTTATTTGTTTAGGTAAGCCTCAATGTTTTATTCATTCTCTAGTTGATGGCCATTTTGGCCATTTCCAGTTTGGGGAAATTAAGCACAAATCTGCTGTAAACTTCCTTTTACAGGCTTTCTATGGACATCAATTTTTCATTGTATCTTTGACAGCAGTGTTTGAGAGTTTTCCCTACTTACTACATATGCTTGTCAGCAGTTAGTACTTTTAATATTTTCTTTTCTTTTATTTCAGTTTGCTTTTGTGTTTAGCCATTTTAGTGGGTCTGAAGTGATACAACATTGTGATTTTACTTTACATTTATTTGATGATTAAATATGCTGTGTATCCTTCCAATTACTTCGGTGTGCTTATTTGCTATTCTTGTATCTTCACTGGTGAGCTATGGAATCAAAGAGTTTACCCCTTTTAAAACTGAATGGTTTGTTTCATTATTATTGAATTTTGACGTTTCTTTATATATTATTGAAAAGCGGCTTTTATATGGGTTCTGCAAAATTTTTTCTATCCTAAGGATTACATACAGGTTTTATAATGATAGATTTTAAAGAGGAGCAGTTTTTACAGTTTGATGATATCTAATTTATAGAGTATTATGGTTTATTTCATATCTAAGGAATTAGCGCCCATTCCAATATTGTAGGGATACCATCCTGCGTTTAGTCTAGATGCCATTTCCTGCATCTCCTCTCCTGCACTGTAGGTGTACTCTTTACCCCTGAGCCTCGAGGCAAGACCAATGTGAGGTTTCCCAAATGGCACAGTGGTAAAGGGGCTTTCCAGGTGGTGAAGTGGTAAAGAATCCTCCTGGCAGTGCAGGAAGCACAAGTGATCTGGGTTTGATCCCTGGGTTGGGAATATCCCCTGGAGTAGGAAATGGCAACCCACACCAGCAATTTTGCCTGGAAAATCCCATGGACAGAAGAGCCTGGTGGACTACAGTCCATGAGGGTCACAAAGAGTCAGACAGGGCTGAGCACAATAACAATAATAAAATTTGATGTATAAGTTTTATATTATTGATTTTTCACTATTGCCTTTATATTCTTAGCTGCGTTGATTACTTTCCAAGTACTGCTTTATCTGTGCCCTGCTGTGATATTGTATTTTATAAGAAGAAATATAAATTTCCTCTTCCTTCCACTTTATGGGACAAAGCTCCTAAAACCCTTGGAAATTCCCAAGTGATGAGAGCAAGAAAGGTGTCTTTTGTTTGTTAATGAGGTGACTTCTGGATCTCACTGAAGGATTGGGAGTGGTTGCCAGGGGAGCTAACCATGTGATGACAGGGTAGGAAATTAAAGTCCTATTTTCTTGAAATTCAGGCAGGGGAGAAGGCCTGAAGGTTGAATTAATCACCAGTGGTCAGTGACTTAATCCTTCCTTTCTAATGAAGCTTCCATAATCCCCTCTCCACCCCAGCAAAAAAAGGCAGGATTCTGACAATTTCCAGTTGGCAAACTGATTTAAGAAAGTGGTGGTCTGAGAGAGCATGGAAGTTCTGTGCTCTTTCCTCCTAACTTGCCTTATCCATTTCTTCTCTATGGCTTTTTCTGAATTACTGTTAATCCTTAAAAACTCAAGGGATAAGGTGCATCAACCCCCATGCAACTGAAAATCTGATTACAATTTTACAGTCAGCCTTCTATATCAATTTTTAGGACTGAGCCCTTAACTGATGGGACTGATGCTATCTTCAGCTCAGTCAGTTCAGTTCAGTCTCTCAGTCCTGTCCGACTCTTTGCGACCCCATGAATCACAGCACGCCAGACCTCCCTGTCCATCACCAACTCCTGGAGGTCACTCAGACTCACATCCATAGAGTCAGTGATACCATCCAGCCATCTCATCCACTGTCGTCCCTTCTCCTCTGCCACCAATCCCTCCCAGCATCAAAGTCTTCTCCAATGAGTCAACTCTTCCCATGAGGTAGCCAAAGTACTAGATTTTCAGCTTTAGCATCTTTCCTTCCAAAGAAATCCCAGGGCTGATCTCCTTCAGAATGGACTGGTTGGATCTCCTTGCAGTCCAAGGGACTCTCAAGAGTCTTCTCCAACACCACAATTCAAAGGCATCAATTCTTCAGCGCTCAGCTTTCTTCACAGTCCAACTCTCGTATCCATACATGACCACAGAAAAAACAATGGCCTTGACTAGACGGACCTTTGTTGGCAAAGTGATGTCTCTGCTTTTGTATATGCTATCTAGGTTGGTCATAACTTTCCTTCCAAGAAGCAAGAGTCTTTTAAATTCATGGCTGCAGTCACCATCTGCAGTGATTTTGGAGCCCCCCAAAAATAAAGTCTGACACTGTTTCCACTGTTTCCCCATCTATTTCCCATGAAATGATGGAACAAGATGCCATGATCTTCGCTTTCTGAATGTGGAGTTTTAAGCCAACTTTTTCACTCTCCTCTTACACCTTCATCAAGAGGCTTTTTAGTTCCTCTTCACTTTCTGCCATAAAGGTGGTGTCATCTGCATATCTGAGGTTATTGATATTTCTCCCAGGCAAACTTGATTCCAGCCTGTGCTTCTTCCAGCCCAGCGTTTCTCATGATGTACGCTACATATAAGTTAAATAAGCAGCGTGACAATATACAGCCTTGATGTAATTCTTTTCCTAATTGGAACCAGTCTGCTGTTCCATGTCCAGTTCTAACTATTGCTTCCTGATCTGCACACAGATTTCTCAAAAGGCAGGTCAGGTGGTCTGGTATTTCCATCTCTTTCAGAATTTTCCATAGTTTATTGTGATCCACACAGTCAAAGGCTTTCGCATAGTCAATAAAGCAGAAATAGATGTTTTTCTGGAACTCTCTTGCTTTTTCCATGATCCAGCGGATGTTGGCAATTTGATCTCTGGTTCCTCTGCCTTTTCTAAAACCAGCTTGAACATCAGGAAGTTCATGGTTCATGTATTTTTTCAAGCCAGGCTTGGAGAATTTTGAGCATTACTTTACTAGTGTGTGAGATGAGTGCAATTGTGCAGTAGTTTGAGCATACTTGGCATTGCCTTTCTTTGGGATTGGAATGAAAATTGACCTTTTCCAGTCCTGTGGCCACTGCTGAGTTTTCCAAATTGCTGACATAATGAGTGCAACACTTTCACAGCATCATCTTTCAGGACTTGAAATAGCTCAACTGGATTTCCATCATCTCCACTAGCTTTGTTCGTAGTGATGCTTTCTAAGGCCCACTTGACTTCACATCCCAGGATGTCTGGCTCTAGGTGAGTGATCACAGCATCATGGTTATTTTGGTCGTGAAGATCTTTTTTGTACAGTTCTTCTGTGTATTCTTGCCACCTCTTCTTAATATCTTCTGCGTCTGTTAGGTCCATACTATTTCTGTCCTTTATTGAGCCCATCTTTGCATGAAATATTCCCTTGCTTTCTCTAATTTTCTTGAAGAGATTTCTAGTCTTTCCCATTCTGTTTTGTTTTTTTTTTTTTTCCCCCTCTTTCTTTGCATTGATCGCTGAGGAAGGCTTTCTTATCTCTCCTTTCTGTTCTTTGGAACTCTGCATTCAGATGTTTATATCTTTCCTTTTCTCCTTTGCTTTTCACTTATCTTTTTTTCACAGCTATTTGTAAGGCCTCCTCAGACAGCCATTTTGCTTTTTTGCATTTCTTTTCCATGGGAATGGTCTTTATCTCTGTCTCCTGTACAATGTCATGAACCTCAGTCCATAGCTCATCAGACACTCTATCTATCAGATGCAGGCCCTTAACTCTATTTCTCACTTCCACTGTATAGTCATAAGGGGTTTGATTTAGGTCATACCTGAATGGTCTAGTGGTTTTCCCTACTTTCTTCAATTTAAGTCTGAATTTGGCAATAATGAGTTCATGATCTGAACCACAGTCAGCTCCCGGTCTTGTTTTTGTTGACTGTATAGAGCTTCTCCATCTTTGGCTGCAAAGAATATAATCAATCTGATTTCAGTGTTGACCATCAGGTGTAATCCATGTGTAGAGTTTTCTCTTGTGTTGTTGGAAGAGGGTGTTTTCTATGACCAGTACATTTGCTTGGCAAAACTCTATTAGTCTTTGCCCTGCTTCATTCCGTATTCCAAGGCCAAATTTGCCTGTTACTCCAGGTGTTTCTTGACTTCCTACTTTTCCATTCCAGTCCCCTATAAGAAAAAGACATCTTTTTTGGGTGTTAGTTCTAAAAGGTCTCATAGGTCTTCATAGAACCATTCAACTTCAGCTTCTTCAGTGTTACTGGTTGGGGCATAGACTTGGATTACTCTGATATTGAATGATTTGCCTTGGAAACGAACAGAGATCATTCTATCATTTTTGAGATTGCATCCAAGTACTGGATTTCAAACTCTTTTGTTGACCATGTTGGCTACTCCATTACTTCTGAGGGATTCCTGCCTGCAATAGTAGAAATAATGGCCATCTGTGTTAAATTCACCCATTCCAGTCCATTTGAGTTCGCTGATTCCTAGAATGTCGACATTCACTCTTGCCGTCTCTTGTTTGACCACTTCCAATTTGTCTTGATTTATGGACCTGACCTCCGGGAGTTGGTGATGGAAAGGGAGGCCTGGCGTGCTGCGATTCATGGGGTCGCAAAGAGTCAGACATGACTGAGCAACTGATCTAATCTGATCTGATGCAATATTGCTCTTTACAGCATCGGACCTTGCTTCTATCACCAGTCACATCCTCAGCTGGGTATTGTTTTTGCTTTGGCTCCATCCCTTCATTTTGTCTGGAGTTATTTCTCCACTGATCTCCAGTAGCATATTGGGCACCTACTGATCGGGGGGTTCCTCTTTCAGTATCCTATCATTTTGCCTTTTCATACTGTTCATGGGGTTCTCAAGGCAAGAATACTGGAGTGGTTTGCCATTGCCTTCTCCAGTGGACCACATTCTGTCAGACCTGTCCACCATGACCCGTCCGTCTTGGGTGGTCCAACGGGCATGGCTTAGTTTCATTGAGTTAGACAAGGCTGTGGTCCCAGTGTGATTAGATTGACTAGTTTTCTGAGTACGGTTTCAGTGTGTCTGCCCTCTGCTGCCCTCTTGCAATGCCTACCGTCTTACTTCAGTGTCTCTTACCTTGCACGTGGGGTATCTCTTCATGGCTGCTCCAGCAAAGCACAGCCACTGCTCCTTACCTTGAACGATGGCTATCTCCTCACCACAGCCCCTTCTGACCTTGACCATGGAATAGATCCTCTAGGCTCTCCTGCGCCCTCGCAGCCAATGCTCCTTGGAGGTGGGTTTGCTCCTCCCAACTGCCGCCCTTGGCCTCGAGCATTGGATAGCTTCTCCCATCCACCGCCCCTAACTTCGGACATGGGGTAGCCCTCTCTGCCGTTCCTGCGCCATCTCAGCCTGGCACTCTAGGTCGCTTGCCCCTGACCTCGGACGTGGGGTAACTCCTCTTGGCCGCCTCCTCTCGGGTATGGGGTCCTCTCGGCTTCTACCCCTAACGTCAGACGTGGGGCAGCCGCCTGCGCTAAATGCGCTCGTGGCAGCCACCCGCAAGGCAGTTGCAGCAGGATCTGAGCTGAGTTGAATTCTCAGACATCCTGTGGTATCCAAGAATTGCTTGTGGGTGTGGGGAAACTGTCCCTCCTACCCCTCTACCTCCACCTCCCCTGCAGGTTGGAACAGTGTCCCAGACCCTATCATAAGACCTGCATATGTTATATGTTGTTTTTGGTGGTGGCGATGGTTTAGTCCCAAAGTTGTACTCGACTCTTGTGACCCCATGGACTTTAACCTGCAAGGATCCTCTGACTATGGGATTTCCCAGGCAAGAATGCTGGAGTGGGTTGCTGTTTCCTTCTCCAGAACATCTTCCCAACCCAGGGATGGAACCTGGGTCTCCTGCATTGCAGGCGGACTCATTACAGGCTGAGTCACCAGGAAAACTTGCACACAATTCAAAATATATTTTAAACTAACTTTGATTTTCTCTTTGATTTATGAGTTGTTTAGAAGTATGTCATTTAGTTTCCAAACACTGGGACATTTCAAGATATCTTCCTGTTAGTAATTTACAGTTTAATTTAGTGATGAGAGAAAATGAGTTGTATAATTTCAGTTATTTTAACTTTGTTGGATTTATTTTTATGGCACAGATATGGTCCATGTGGTAAACTCTCCATTTTAGTGTACTTGAATTGAGCTGTATTCTGCCTTTCTTGGGTAGGCACTCTGTAAGTATCCGTACCAAGTTGATAATGTTTCAGTCTTACATAGCCTTATTATTTTCTGTTTATTTTTTTCTGGTGATTTTTCAGTGACACATGTTGAAAGCTCCATTATAATTGCAGATTTGCCCATTTTTCCTTTCAGGCTACCGGTATTCACCTCAAGAATTTTGAAGCCCTATTGTTAGGAACATACACATTTAAGATCATCATGCCTTCTTGGTAAATTGATCCCATTATCATCATGTAATATCCCTGTCTATTATAGTGTTGATTGTTCTGACTTCTCAGTTTGGTCATTCCAAGTATATTATTTAACAAAAACACTGCATACTTTATGAGTCATACTATATAAATTGAGTACCTGAAAATACAGTCTTATCCTCTAGTAGGTCAACATCCACTTTGATGTAGGCCAGGTTCTAAAATGGATTATAATAGTAATATACTGCCAAAAGACATCTAGAAGTATATAATTCATTCTGCTTAGAGAATCAGAGAAGGTAGCACAAAGGCATATTTGAGTTAGACTAAGGAAAGGAGCTACTGCATTCCAGACAAAGGAAGGTAGCTATAAATGGAGAGGTATTTAGGGGACCAGTACAACAGTTACCTAGGGCATGTGGTGGTATGACATAAAATCATGAAATAAGCCTGGAATCTAATAAACTATTTACTTCTATCTTCCTAACTGTGTGACTACTGGGAAATTAGTAAAAGTAATTGAGTTTTCCTTTTTTTACTCTGTAAAATAGGAATAATGAAAGCTATTTCTCAAGGCAGATATAAAGTTTAAAGAGAAATTAAGTATGTATATAATGTCTTGCACACTGCCTGGCAGTTAAAAATTATACTATCTTTGATTTTTTTTTTTTTTTTTTATGGTTGTTGTCATTACTCTTACTGAGGACACCAAAAATTTAGTATCTTCCATGCAATAGTTTTTCAACATAGAGGCTTATTTTACTATTTCAATTTTATAACAGAAGTAAAAAGATAAAAAACAAAGATTTTCTTAACATATTCCAAATGAATAGTAACCAACCCTTATTGAGTATTAATATGAGCTCACTGCTGTTCTAAGTGTTGAAAGGTGGCCACCCCAAACTATGCCACGTTGGCATCATGATTAGTTTGAATCAAAGGAACTTAATAAAACAGTAGATGCAAGAAGGGCACTCTAATATCCCTTTTTCTTCCTGAAAATGGGAGATTAAAAACTCCCATGTGAAAAATGCCTTTTCTGTAGAAGGAGAAAAGAAACATTCTTCGATAAGAAGTCAAAGTCAAGAGAGTTCTATACAAAGAGACCTTGCTAAAATAATTCTTATCTTCCTTTAGCCTCCCTGTGTTGTAGTTGCTTTTCTACAGTTGCCTCTCTTTGGTCAATCTAGTATAAAAGCGTTTAGGTTTTTCCACTTGTTAGGGCCTTCATTTCCTTATGAGGGCTCTTATGTCACCTAAAACATGTAAATGTGAATGTTTTTTATTTTGTTAATCTGTCTTCTGTTAGTTTAATCCTCATGTCCATCTGAAAAGCCCTAAGAGCCGTGGTCCCAAATCTTTCTGACACCTGGGACAGGTTTGTTGGAAGACAATATTCCCATGGACAGGGTAGGGTCGGGGATGGTTTGGGGATGATTCAAGTGTCTTAAATTCATTGAGAACTTTATTTCCATTATTACTACATCAGCTCCACCTTAGATCATCAGGCCTTAGATCTTAGACCCTGGGGACCCCTGCCTAAGAGGTTAGACGTAAATGTTGCCTTCCCTACCGTGTTCTACAAATCATGTTCATTTAATCTGACTCTATGAAAGTAGGTTCTACTAACAGTTGTCACCATGATCCTCACTTTTTTCAGGAGAGAATTGAGAATTTTAAATAACTGTCTCAGTTACATAGGAATTAGCAGGGCTTAGCTACCCTTTCCTACCCTTGGCTACTGAGGGCAAACACCCAGGAAGACTAGGTCAACAAATCTGTGCAGTTAACATTCTGTTATATTGCCAAGCCCAAGAATTTTGAGGGGAAATAGGGACGTAGAGGCATTCAATAAAACTCTTAAACAAATTGACAAAGCAATGCATCATGGTGGCTTGACTCTATCCAAAGAAATCACCTTTGGCTCCTTTTTCCAAACTTAGGCTCCAGTGTCCAGTGAAAAGGCAAGACGTTTAGAATTCACTCTCTCTTGCGCTCTCTCTGTTTCTCAACATTCACATGTATTCTTCCTGTGGAATCAGGTATTCTCCTAGTAACAAATTGATTTTAAGGTGAAGTACTCTTGCCTGGTAAATCCCATGGACGGAGGAGCCTGGTAGGCTGTGGTCCATGGGGTCACTAAGAGTCAGACATGACTGAGCAACTTCATTTTCTCTTTTCACTTTCATACATTGGAGAAGGAAATGGCAACCCACTCCAGTGTTCTTGCCTGGAGAATCCCAGGGACGGGGAAGCCTGGTGGACTGCCGTCTATGGGGTCACACAGAGTCGGACATGACTGAAGTGACAGCATAGCATAGCATAGCATGTGAGACATAATAATTCAATTTTCTAGATAGGTTCTCTGGTTTGGGTATGAATATGGTCATCACTATTTCTGTGTTCTGTTAGGTTCACAGGATTACCTCAGTCTCCAAGGGATGAACATATTATCCATCCTTTAAATGACATTTCAACATGTGCTTACTGTGTCTGTTTTAAAATCCTAAAACACAAACTGCTATAAAAGGAGGATTTTGCCTATTAAGTAGAATTAACATGATATCTTTTTGGACTTGATTAGTAATAACTTGGAGAGGGCAATGGCAAGCCACTCCAGTACGCTTGCCTGGAAAATCTCATGGGCGGAGGAGCCTGGTAGACTGCAGTCCATGGGGTCGTGAAGAGTTGGACATGACTGAGCAACTTCACTTTCACTTTTCACTCTCATGCATTGGAGAAGGAAATGGCAACCCACTCCAGTGTTCTTGCCTGGAGAATCCCAGGGACGGGGGAGCCTGGTGGGCTGCCGTCTATGGGGTCTCACAGAGTCGGACACCACTGAAGCGACTCAGCAGCAGCAGCAGTAATAACTTCCCAAGTTGAAATGTGAAAATACAATTGTATTGCCTTTCTATTGCCTCTTTATCATCACCTAACATTTAAAAATAGGGTTGTATTGAATATCATTATATCATAGCCTGTTGTTGTTTATTTCCTAAGGAAAAGAAAACCAAAAAATGTCACTACCATGTGACACTATTTTTCCTTTCACTAAAAATCCTTACTGTGAAATAGAAAAGGGGTAGTTTATTTCATTGAACCCCAAGCTCTATGTAGTAATTTTATTGCCAGAGGTTACCAGCAAATATTATTTTCAAGAGAAAATCTACTTAAAATTACTGTCAGATTTCATTCGGATATCCTACAAAATAATCTTTAATAAATTTATAAAGACCATTATAAATCATGAGTTATTCTCTGAATGGCACAAGTTTGTTAAATCTTTTTAAAATTTAAAACTGAAGTTTAAATGTTTCTTCCATCAAGATATGAAATCTTCCTAAACGAAATCATCCTCTTTGAATATTGTTTGTTTCAATCTAAGCAAAGTCAGTCTCTAAGAAAAAAAGGACTTGAAAATTAAATTAAAGGACAAATTCTAGGTGATTAAACACTGAGGTATCTTGAACGAGAGACTCTCCTACTGCAGAATGCCTTTCACAGGCCCAGTTACTTTTTTTTAAACCTAGAATAATTTTAAATCATTTTAATGAAGGATGAGGCCTTAGGAACTGGCTCTTCTTTTGCTTTTATGACCTCAAATAACAGTAAAATAACTTAAAATAAAATATGTTGGAGTTCTTTGAGAAAGATTTTCCAAAATACTGATTGAAATATGCTTGAGGATCTGGTAGAATGATTACTGCTCACTAATCTATAAGAGGGGGAGTAGTTTGTACAGCTATTTCTAGCAATGTTTATTATTTTCCCTTAAGTATCTGTTTTTTAATGAAAGTGAATCTTTCATGGCAGTGACATTTTTTGGTGTTCCCCCCCCCCCCAATTAGGAAATAAACAACACAACAGGCTATGATATAATGATATTCAATACAACCCTATTTTTAAATGTTGCTGCTGCTGCTAAGTCACATCAGTCGTGTCCGACTCTGTGTGACCCCATAGACAGCAGCCCACCAGGCTCCACTGTCCCTGGGATTCTCCAGGCAAGAATACTGGAGTGGGTTGCCATTTCCTTCTCCAATGCATGAAAGTGAAAAGTGAAAGTGAAGTCGTTCAGTCTTGTCAGACTCTTAGTGACCCCATGGACTGCAGCCTACCAGGCTCCTCTGTCCATGGGATTTTCCAGGCAAGAGTACTGGAGTGGGGTGCCAAAATGTTAGGTGATGATAAAGAGGCAATAGAAAGTGTATTATGAAAGAGACAGTGATTTCTTTGTACTACACTTCAAATTTTATTTATTTGCTTTAAAACCTGCTTTTTATTGTTATCTTCTTTAGGTGTAGGTTATATAAATGGTTCTTAGTAAAATTCACTGAGATTACTATTACAAAATAAAAAACATATGTATCAATGTATATAATGTTTATGGAACACATGTAAATTATCCATATAATAGGATGTATCCTATTTTTCTTTTTTTAAAATTATTTGAATATAAATGCTTTAAAAGGCATATGGGGTTAAGAATCCCTCTGCAATGCAGGAGACCTGGATTTGATCCCTGGGTCAGGAAGATCGCCTGGAGGAGGACGTGACTACCCACTCTAGTATTCTTGCCTTGAGAATTCCATGGACAGAGGAGTCCTGCAGGCTCCAGCCCATAGGGTTCCCAAGAGTGGGACATGATTGAGCAACTTTCACTTTCACTTTCACTTATTCTGCATATAAGTTAAATAAACAGGGTGACAATATGCAGACTTGTTGTTCTTCTTTCCCACTTTTGAATCCATCATTTGTTTAGCTTAGCAAATTAGCAAACTTTTATGCATGTTTTGTGTTTGTGTGGGAAAAAAAAAATGGTCTGCGTTCCTTAGGTTTTGTTTTCATCAAGGTAATCAGACCTTCTATATCTTTCCTAAAATTTCTTTCCTGCTTGTTATGAAGTTTGTTTGTTATGAAGTTTGTCTGTTATGAAGTTTGTTTGTTTGTGCTTTCCCATCTGTTACTCAGCAAGATCAGCACTTGATTTTCGATTTGGCTGTATCTTCTAATATTCCTCTAAATTTTGTTTTTAGAGGCTATGTTATAGGATGCATGCAAATTTAAATTTGGCATATCTTTCTGTGAAGTTAAAGTATTTCAACATTCTAACACATTCCTCTTTATCTCTGCTTTTTTAAAATTCAACTTCTAAGTGGTCTTTAAAATATCTACAGAAAGATTTTCTCTATCCATCTTTTAACTTTGTCTGCATTTTCCATATTTTAATGCTCAAGAATTCTGCACCCTTTGTTTTAGATATGCCTTTTAAAAATATTTATTTATTTGTCTGTAGACCTGCAGGATCTGACCTGTGAGATCTTTCATTGCAGCACAGGGACTATTTAGTTACCCTGCATGCAGGATCTTAGTTCCCAGACCAGGGATCAAACTCAGGTCCCCTGAATTGCAAAGCAGATTCTTAACTACTGGACCACCAGAGAAGTCACTAAATATCTCTTTTTAAAACAGCATATAATTGGATTTAGTTTTTAGCAGAGTCTGACAAAAGTTTTCCTTAATAGCATAGTATTTAGACTGTTCACATTTTATCTAATTACTGCTTTATTTGGATTTAAGTCTACCATCTTATTTTCTATTTCTATTGGTCCCTCTTGACATATGTCTTTGCTATTTTCTTACCTTTTATTGAATTAGTGTACAAATTTTTAATCAATATAATTTTTCTGATATCTATCCAGTGACCTAAATACAAAGCAAATAGCTTAAGAGGATACATAATTGTAAATAGAAATTAACCAGGGGAATAGAACTCTGCTGAAATTAAAAAGGATCTTCAAAGTTAGTTGTTTATACTGTTTGGTTTGATTTTATTTTTCAATGGGCATATATTTTTATATGACCTTTTGAAACCAGATCTATAGACTACAGTGATTCTGCTATAATTCCATAAATGCACACAAAACCAATTAGAAATTATTTATTCCTTAAATGCTTTATCTGTTCAGCTTTTCCCCACTCTCCAGTTACTTTCATGCCTAATAGCATAAATAGAATTTACATAGCTAAAACATCCACAGAAAAATAATACAAATTCAGAAGTTTTTATATTATGTTTTTCATCATTACATTGTTTTTTGTTTGTTTGCTTGTTTTATTTTTATGTAAAGTGACTTCATTGAGTTTTGGCATAGGGTCTTCAGAACTGCTCTGGCCTTTACATGATCCCTTGTTTTCATTAAGTGATGAGCTCTTAGTGCATGTGATGCAGGGAGAAAGCCTAGAGGAGTGAAAAAAGAAATCACAAAAGAAGTGTTTTTTTTGAGCTTTGTCAAATCTTGTTACATCTTTAGAATTTATCTGCAAATAAAAGTGAAAAACTGGGTTAGATGATTTTAGTTCCCCTACCAGTTACAATGGACATCACCAGATGATCAACACCGAAATCAGATCGACTATATTCTTTGCAGCCAAAGATGGAGAAGCTCTATACAATCAGCAAAAACAAGACCAGGAGCTGACTGTGGCTCAGACCATGAACTCCTTATTGCCAAATTCAGACTGAAATTGAAGAAAGTAAGGAAAACCACTAGACCATTCAGGTATGACATAAATCAAATCCCTTATGATTATACAGTGGAAGTGAGAAATAGATTTCAGGGCCTAGATCTGATAGATGGAGTGCCTGATGAACTATGGAATGAGGTTCATGACAGGAGACAGGGATCAAGACCATCCCTATGGAAAAGAAATGCAAAAAAGCAAAATGGCTGTCTGGGGAGGCCTTACAAATAGCTGTGAAAAGAAGAGAAGCGAAAAGCAAAGAAGAAAAGGAAAGATATAAACATCTGAATGCAGAGTTCCAAAGAATAGCAAGAAGAGACAAGAAAGCCTTCTTCAGCAATCAATGCAAAGAAACAGAGGTAAACAACAGAATGGGAAAGACTAGGGATCTCTTCAAGAAAATCAGAGATACCAAAGGAACATTTCACGCAAAGATGGGCTCGATAAAGGACAGAAATGGTATGGACCTAACAGAAACAGAAGATATTAAGAAGAGGTGGCAAGGATACACAGAAGAACTGTACAAAAAAGAGCTTCATGACCCAGATAATCATGATGGTGTGATCACTGACCTAGAGCCAGACATCCTGGAATGTGAAGTCAAGTGGGCCTTAAAAAGCATCACTACGAACAAAGCTAGTGAAGGTGATGGAATTCCAGTGGAGCTATTCCAAATCCTGAAGGAGGATGCTGTGAAAGTGCTGCACTCAATATGCCAGCAAATTTGGAAAACTCAGCAGTGGCCACAAGATTGGAAAAGGTCAGTTTTCATCCCAGTCCCAAAGAAAGGCAATGCCAAAGAATGCTCAAACTACCGCACAATTGCACTCATCTCACATGCTAGTAAAGTAATGCTCAAAATTCTCCAGGCCAGGTTTCAGCAATATGTGAACCGTGAACATCCTGATGTTCAAGCTGGTTTTAGAAAAGGCAGAGGAACCAGAGATCAAATTGCCCACATCCGCTGGATCATGGAAAAAGCAAGAGAATTCCAGAAAGACATCTATTTCTGCTTTATTGACTATGCCAAAGCCTTTGACTGTGTAGATCACAATAAACTGTGGAAAATTCTGAAAGAGATGGGAATACCAGACCACCTGATCTACCTCTTGAGAAATCTATATGCAGGTCAGGAAGCAACAGTTAGAACTGGACATGGAACAACAGACTGGTTCCAAATAGGAAAAGGAGTACGTCAAGGCTGTATATTGTCACCATGTTTATTTAACTTATATGCAGAGTACATCATGAGAAATGCTGGACTGGAAGAAACACAAGTTGGAATCAAGATTGTCGGGAGAAATATCAATAACCTCAGATATGCAGATGACACCACCCTTATGGCAGAAAGTGAAGAGGAACTCAATAGCCTCTTGATGAAAGTGAAAGTGGAGAGTGAAAAGGTTGGCTTAAAGCTCAACATTCAGAAAACGAAGATCATGGCATCTGGTCCCATCACTACATGGGAAATAGATGGAGAAACAGTGGAAACAGTGTCAGACTTTCTTTTTCTAGGCTCCAAAATCACTGCAGATGGTGACTGCAGCCATGAAATTAAAAGACGCTTACTCCTTGGAAGGAAAGTTATGACCAACCTAGATAGCATATACAAAAACAGAGACATTACTTTGCCAACAAAGGTTCGCCTAGTCAAGGCTATGGTCTTTCCTGTGGTCATGTATGGATGTGAGAGCTGGACTGTGAAGAAGGCTGAGTGCTGAAGAATTGATGCTTTTGAACTGTGGTGTTGGAGAAGACTCTTGAGAGTCCCTTGGACTGCAAGGAGATCCAACCAGTCCATTCTGAAGGAGATCAGCCCTGGGATTTCTTTGGAAGGAATGATGCTAAAGCTGAAACTCCAGTATTTTGGCCACCTCATGGGAAGAGTTGACTCATTGGAGAAGACTCTGATGCTGGGAGGGATTGAGGGCAGGAGGAGAAGGGGATGATAGAGGATGAGATGGCTGGATGGCATCACTGACTCGATGGATGTGAGTCTGAGTGACCTCCGGGAGTTGGTGATGGACAGGGAGGCCTGGCGTGCTGCAGTTCATAGGGTCGCAAAGAGTCGGACACAACTGAGTGACTGATCTGATCTGATCTGATTGTCTAATGTGGAATTTACAAGTGCTCCCCTCTCCCACGTTAATAAATTGTGAAGTATTAAGATACAAAATACTTTTTGACTAAGGATGTGAATCCTTAGCCATCTGTGATTCTATACTAAGAATTTTTAAAAGTTTACACATTTAAATAGCAATATAATCTTATAAACAAAGGCAAAATAAAGAATCAGGAAAAACACAATCAAGCAGCAAGTTGAACATAAAATATATAAAGTTGAATAGAAAATGTTATTACCATCAAAACTGGTATTTTATCCATGTCATTTATTTTGTACTGTCATGTCCCACTTGTAATAAATTATACTACAAATTGGTCAGTATCAGATTGAAGGTCACTTTGGTAATTGGAAGTGAGAGTCTCCCAAAGTGATGGCAATTGAAAAGCACAACATTTTACTTTCATGAATGCAATGATTTAGTTCTTTGACCTCTACTTGGTTGAGCATGATATATAGTAGAACATTTCACTTCTGATATATGCACGTGAAACCCTAACAAAAATTAAAGGCAGAGTGCAGATTTAAACTCTGGAATTCCTCACGCTGCATGAATAATTGCTAGTTATCTGAAGTACCTAAGAAAGAAAGAAAAAAGAGAAGGAAAAGAAAACTGAAAGAAATACCAGAACAAAAGGGAGAGAGAGAAAAGGAATGAAGGAAAAAGGGAGGGGAGAGAGGATGTAAAAAAGTAGTCAATTTGCTTATTTTCCTTTCTATACAAATGGCATCTTGAAGAAAAAATATATATATTTGAAAGACTTTAAATGTAAACATGGACAGATGTTTTAGATATTGTAACATGTGCATGTTTGAAAGACACATCATGAAAAAAAAATCATGCTGAAATGTCAATTTTATAGCTCTAAGAGAGAGGTCCTAAGGTTTAGAAGTTAAAAGTAAGTTAAGCCCTTGCTTATTCAAACATTAAACTGTCAGCATGGAAGTAAATTTAAAACTTATGATGGTCTGAAAATGTGGTGCTAAATGAAGTCTGAAAACCTATTAACCTGCCTGAGATGTAAACCAGTAACTATTACACTTTGCTCTTCAGCATGTATTCAAGTACTTTATAGTAGTGTGCAAGCTATTAAGAGGTGAACAACGAGCTGAATAGTATCTCTTTTCTCCTAAATGTAATAATAGTGTTAGTTATTTTCAGTATTCATTTAGAAACTGCATGCAGGTAGGAAATGGAATACTTATTTGAAAATGTTTCTTCATTTTTTTATTAATAATGCAAAACTGACCACCACTTAACTGGTCAGTGATCATTTTTTTCCTTTGTTTTAGAGTTTTACAGGAATTTAAAGGGAAAACATGACATTTGTAAACATACTTACATATAGGCAGTAAACACTTTACATAAGCTAAGCACCTTTTGTAAAGCTAAGCACTTTTTAGAAATTTATTTATTTATTTATTTATTTTTTGGCACAAGAGAAATTTTATTTTTTTATTTTTTGGTTTTTTATTTTATTTTATTTTATTTTATTATTATTATTTTAATTTTTCTTAACATTACAATATTGTATTACTTTTACTATACATCGAGATGGATCCGCCACCAGAATACACGTGCTCCCCATCCTGCGCCCTCCTCCCTCCCCTCTTCCCACACCATCCCTCCAGGTCATCCCAGTGCTCCAGTCCCAGGCATCTGTTATAGGGCATCGTACCTGGACTGACTCGTTTCAGATATGATATTATACATATTTCAATGCTATTCTCCCCAATCGTCCATTTTTAATTGGAGGATAAATGCTTTACAATATTGTGTCGGTTTCTGCCACACTTCAACATGAATCATCATAGATATACATATGCCCTTGCCTCTTGAACTTCCCTATCATTTCCCACCACATCCCACCCTTCTAGGTTGTCACATAACACAAGGTTTGAGCTCCCTGCATCATACAGTAAGTTCCCACTAGCTATCTATCTTACATATGATAATATATATGTTTCCATGCTACTCTCAATTTGTCCTACCCTCTCTTTCCCCCACCGTGTCCAAAAGTCTGTTCTCTATGTCTGTGTCTCTGTTGCTGCACAGCAAATAGGTCCAACTTTCTCAGTTCAGTTCAGTCACTCAGTCGTGTCTGACAATTTGCGACCCCATGGACCGCAGCAGGACAGTCCTCCCTGTCCATCACCAATTCCTGGAGTTTACTCAAACTCATGTCCATTGAGTTGGTGAGGCCATCCAATCATCTCATTTTCCATCAACCCCTACTTCTCTCACTTATCTTTCCCAGCATCAGGGGCTTTTCAAATGAGTCAGTTCTTCGCATGAGTTGGCCAAAGTATTGGAGTTTCAGCTTCAGCATCAGTCCTTCCAATGAATATTCAGGACTGATTTCCTTTAGTATGGACTGGTTGGATCTCCTTGCAGTCCAAAAGACTCTCAAGAGTCTTCTCCAACACCACAGTTCAAGAGCATGCATTATTCAGCACTCAGCTTTCTTTAAGTCCAACTCTCACATCCAAACATGACTACTGGAAAAACCATAGCCTTGACTAGACGGAACTTTGTTGACAAAGTAGTGTCTTTACTTTCAAATATGCTGTCTAGGTTGGTCATAATTTTTCTTCCAAGGAGTATGCATCTTTTAATTTCATGGCTGCAGTCACCATCTGCATTGATTTGGGAGCCCCCAAAATAGTCTGTCACTGTTTCCATTGCTTCCTTATCTATTTTCCATGAGGTGATGGGACCAGATACCATTTTCTTAGTTTTCTGAATGTTAAGCTTTAAACCAGCTTTTTCACTCTCCTCTTTCACCTTCATCAAGAGGCTCTTTAGTTCTTCTTCACTTTCTGCTATATGTGTGGTGTCAATGCATATCTGAGGTTATTGATATTTCTCCCGGCAATCTTGATTCCAGTTTGTGCTTCTTCTAGCCCAGCATTTCTCATGATGTACTCTGCATATAAATTAAATAAGTGAGGTGACAATATATAGCTTTGACATATTCCTTTCCCAGTTTGGAGCCAGTCTGTTGTTCCATGTCCAGTTCTAACTGCTGCTTCCTGACCTGCATACACATTTCTCAGGAGGCAGGTCAGGTGGTTTGGTATTCCCATCTCTTGAAAAATTTTCCAGTTTGTTGTGATCCACATAGTTAAAGGCTTTGGCAATTTGATCTGTGGTTCCTCTGCCTTTTCTAAGTCTAGCTTGAACATCTGGAAGTTCACGGTTCACGTATTGTTGAAGCCTGGCTAGGAGAATTTTGAGCATTATTTGCTAGCATATGAGATGAGTGAGACTAGAGACTAGAGATCTCTTCAAGAAAATTAGAGATACTAAGGGAACATTTCATGCAAAGATGGGCACAATAAAGGACAGAAATGTCTTGAGTCTAATAAAAGCAGAATATATTAAGAAGAGGTGGCAAGAATACACAGAAGAATTCTACAAAAAAGATCTTCATGAACCAGCTAATCACGATGGTGTGATCAGTCATCTAGATTCCATATATATGTGTTAGTATACTGTATTTCTTTTTCTCTTTCTGACTTACTTCACTCTGTATAATAGGCTCATCAGGACTGAATCAAACGTGTCCTTTTTATGGCTGAGTAATAATCCATTGTATATATGTATATGTATGTGTGTATATATATATATGTGTATATATATATACATATATGTATATATATATGTGATATATATATCACAACTTCTTTATCCATTCATCTATTAATGCACAACTGAGTTGCTTATATGTCCTAGCTATTGTAAATAGTGCTCCAATGAACATTGGGGTACATGAGTCTCTTTCAATTATGATTTTGTCAATGTCTATGCCTAGTAGTAAGATTATTGAGTCATATAATAATTCTATTCCTAGTTTTTTAAGAAATATACATACTGTTCTCCTTAGTGGCTGTATGAATTTACATTCCCATTAAAAGTGCAAGAAGGTTCCTTTTTCTCCACAACCTCCCCAGCATTTATTGTTTGTAGATTTTTTGATGATGGCCATTCTGACTTGTGAGAGCTGATACCTCATTATAGTTTTGATTTTTATTTCTCTAATAATGAGTGATGTTGAACATATTTTCATGTTTATTAGCCATATGATGGTGACTGCAGCCATGAAATTAAAAGACGCTTACTCCTTGGAAGGAAAGTTATGACCAACCTAGATAGCATATTCAAAAGCAGAGACATTACTTTGCCAACAAAGGTTCGCCTAGTCAAGGTTATGGTCTTTCCTGTGGTCATGTATGGATGTGAGAGCTGGACTGTGAAGAAGGCTGAGTGCTGAAGAATTGATGCTTTTGAACTGTGGTGTTGGAGAAGACACTTGAGAGTCCCTTGGACTGCAAGGAGATCCAACCAGTCCATTCTGAAGGAGATCAGCCCTGGTGTTTCTTTGGAAGGAATGATGCTAAAGCTGAAACTCCAGGACTTTGGCCACCTCATGCGAAGAGTTGACTCATTGGAGAAGACTCTGATATTGGGAGGGATTGGGGGCAGGAGGAGAAGGGGACGACAGAGGATGAGATGGCTGGATGGCATCACTGACTCGATGGATGTGAGTCTGAGTGACCTCCGGGAGTTGGTGATGGACAGGGAGGCCTGGTGTGCTGCGATTCATGGGGTGGCAGAGTCAGACACGACTGGGAGACTGATCTGATCTGATCTGATGCTTTCTTTGGAGAAATGTTTGTTTAGGTCTTCTGCACATTTTTTGATTGGGCTGTTTGTTTTCCTGATGTTGAGCTGTATGAGTTGCTTATATATGTTGGCAATTAATCCTCTCTCAATTGTTTCATTTGCAATTGTTTTCTCCCATTCTGAGTGTTTTAGCTTGATAGTATATCAATTACGTTGGGAGCCGGTTTTTGGATTAGCGCTCCGCCCTTGACAAAGGTCATAAGGAAGGAGGCTTGGCAATAACGCGAGGGCGAAAGATCAAGCCTCAGGAGCCCCTTGGAGGTTCTCGAGCATCTACCCCCATAGCCAGAGCCTGCCTACTTTACTACTTGTGCTCTCACCTACACTTCTGACTTTACGGGAGGCTGTCCCCCACTACCTCTCTCTGAAAAAAGAGTTAACTTAAAGCTTCAGTTAATAAAAATTCCTGGGTGTGACAGGAGTGTTTTAACCTATAAACTCCTCTGAAGGTTCTTTAGCCCACCTGACAGGCTTGTCCAGCCACATGTGATTACTCACAGCCTCCCAACAGTGGGAGGCACGAGATGCTCTTAACCTTCTAAAAACAGGTTCTTTAGAGAAGTTAGAAAACTATTAGCATAAGTATAATGGGCTGATTAGAAATTGTATTGGTGAAGGGTTTTTCATTTGTTGAGCCAATGATTGCTGCTAAGTCTCCACATCGCCTACCCTTATACACGTTAATGAATATATAGAAGAAATAAGTATTAACCTTTGATATTAATCACGTTAGACCTTAGGCTAAGTAAGTTCTTTCTTTAATTAAAACCCAGCCTCACCCTAGGTGGCTCAGATGGTAAAGCGTCTGCCTACAATGTGGGAGACCCGGGTTCGATCCCTGGATTGGGAAGATCCTCTGGAGAAGGAAATGGCAACCCGCTCCAGTACTCTTGCCTAGAAAATCCCATAGACAGAGGAGCCTGGTAGACTACAGTCTATGGGGTCGCAAAGAGTCAGACACGACTGAGCGACTCCACTTTCCACTTTCACCCTATAGGAATGTAAATTTATCTGGTGGAGTCTGTTTTAAGAATAATCACCCCTGGAGAAATAAACGTCCTGGATTGACTGCTATCACAAGGAGAAGGTCATAAATTGTCAGCAGGCCCCCTGGCCAGAAGATGATGTAACATCCCTAAGACCTCTGTATACATTTGATAAAAGTCAGGGCTGCTGACCCCACGTGACTTTTGTATAACATCTCAGTGTATAAAAGTAGACCATGGAAAATAAAGAATTGGGATCAGTTCCTGGAAAGACTGGTCTCCCCATGTCGCTCTCTCTCTCAAATTCTGGCTGAGTCTCCATCTGGGGCGCGGAACCCACCATGCTTTCTAGTTATGCCTGGGCTTCTAAGATCGGACCGGGGAGGCCTCAGTGTCTCCTCTCCTTCGGGAGAACGGAAAGACGCCTGCGGCCTACGTAAGTGGTGCAAACTTCTTATCTTGAAGTTTTATTGGTCCCCCGCGTAAACCAAGCTACTCAGCCTCTTTTCTCCACTGAATTTTCCTACTGAGCTATCCTCGTTCTATTATTCTCTATATCTCTAATTATAACTATCGTGTCCTGACCCCCACCGATGCCGTCCTTGCTTCGAAGTCCCTGCCATCAGCTGGGGCTGGTCCCCAGCACAATTAGATATATATGACTTACATTTCAAAAGGCAAAATGGACTAAATCTGAATTGCCTCAATTAAAATTAATGGCAAAATAAGCCTACCTCTTTCTCATTGAGAAAACATATTTTGTTATAAAAATATCCATTCCCCAGACTTCCATGTTTCTGGTTTTTAAATTCAAATGGCAAAGACAGTAACCATTTTTGTTCCACACAACATTTCTAGAAATTTATTTTTAAGGATTACTCCGAAATTTGAATAATAAACCAGAGTTTTTTTTCTTTTAACTCTAGTTACTAGAGAGTATTTATTCCTATCTTAGTTTTATTTAAGGTCTTAGAAGCATTGTTTAAGTTTCTATGGAGTAGAACAAGAGAAGGTTATGTCACACATTCTTCACAGAACTTATGATCAGCCTTTGGAGAAGAGATGATGAAAGCAAGGAAAAGATAATAAAAGATATTAACATTCCAGTGCCTGTATGTAATACATATAATAGGTATTAGGAAATGTGAGGAGGGAAAATAAGAATCTAGGGCACCATGGCATGATCTAAATTGGACTTTGAAGAATAAATGAGATGAGATGGTTGCCTCCTACAGGACTGACAAAGAACTGGTTTGTGATTTCATCTGAAGGATGAGAAAATGTAGAAAGAACTGAAATTGTGGAAAGTACATTTTTGATATACCCATTCCAGTATTCTTCATGGGAAAACCCCCTGGGCAGAGGAGCCTAGCAGGCTACAGTCCACAGGGTCACTTCCCTGGTGGCTCAGTCTGTAAAGAATCCACATACAATGCAGGAGACCCTGGTTGAATCCCTTGGTTAGAAGAATCCCTGGAGAAAGGAATGGCAATCCACTCCAGTATTCTGGCCTGGGAAGTCTCATCAACAGAGAAGCCTGGCAGGCTATCGTCCATGGGATCACAAAGAGTTGGACACGACTGAATGACTAACCATCACCACCACTGACTGAAATTGTGGAAAGAACCTCAGTGATACCTGAGCTTTGATCTTGCGTCAGCCCCTTTGTTTTTGATGAGTGTTTGATACACACTGGCTGGTCTAGAACATGGACAAGAGACATTGTAACACTTTTAATTTAGTGAACGGCTTTGTTGTCATACTCTACATCTCTCAGTAAGTTGCTTATTTAATATGGACAAATGTGCATTTATTTGATTTTACATTCATTTAGATTTATTTATTTACATTTATCCTTTTTTCCTGCAAAACTGATTTGAAAAAGCTTTTTTTAAAAGATTGGGAAAAAAATGATAAGGAAAGTAGAGTTAAAGTTAGAAAAAATAAGAGAAAAACAAAAGCTTGTGTCTTTAAATGTATAAAATAACCTCTATGAAATCCAATATACTTTCTCAGCCTCTCTGCCCTGAGTCTTATTCCTTTAAAGATTTGTTCTCTTCTAAGGAACAGATAAACATTATTATCTTAGCAAGGATTAATCTGACATGGACTTTTGAGGGAAATGCCTTAACCCACCCCCCAGAAGCAATATGAATTCAGTTATCATGAATACAAGTGTTATAATTCTATTTAATTCAAGGATATCATAGAAAGCAATTATTGTAAGTATTTATATGAGATATGAAACTATATGTTTACAAACATTCCATTTACTGCCCCTGTGTGACATTAAGTGGTCTAACCTCTGTGCCTTAATTTCCTCAACGTTGCAATGACATAATCATTTAACTTATCCTAGGTGGTGGTTGTTCGGAATAAAAGAGATAATCCATATGACACACAAAATTGAATATCTGACACATATGAAGCAATAAATAAATGTTAACTAACTCTTTTTAATTTTGTTTTTTAAATTAAAAAAGATGAATGTCTTTAATGATTAAAGGTAAAAGTCACAAAGAAGATAGACATCGTAAACCATCAGACACCTGAAAAACCAAAAAACAAAGGTACATAAAGCAAAAACCAGAAGAAATATAAGGGAAAGTAAAAATATATATAATCATAGTGAGACATTAACATTTCTCTGAGAAATGTCTATTTAGTTCTTTGGCCAATTTTTTTTTAAATTTTTTAAATTAAATTTTATTTTGCTTAACTTTACAATATTGTATTGCTTTTACCATACATCGAGATGGATCCGCCACCAGTATACACGTGCTCCCCATCCTGAACCTTTCTCCCTCCCCGCTCCCCATACCATCCCTCTGGGTCGTCCCAGTGCACCAGCCCCAGGCATCCATTATCGAGCATCATACCTGGACTGGCGACTCGTTTCAGATATGATATTATACATATTTCAATGCTATTCTCCCTAATCATCCCACCCTCTCCCAGTCCCAGAGTCCAAAAGTCTGTTCTTTACATCAGTGTCTCTTTTGCTGTCTCGTAAACAGGGTTATTTTTACCATCTTTCTAAATTCCATATATATGCGTTAGTATACTGTATTTGTGTTTTTATTTCTGGCTTACTTCACTCTGTATAATAGGCTCCAGTTGGGTCATTTATTTTTCTGGAATTGAGCTGTAGGTGTTGCTTGTATATTTTTGAGATTAGTTGTTTGTCTGTTGCTTCATTTGTTATTATTTTCTCCCATTCTGAAGGCTGTCTTTTCACCTTGCTTATAGTTTCCTTTGGCTGACAAACACATGAAAAGATGCCCAACATCACTCATTATCAGAGAAATGCAAATCAAAACCACTATGAGGTACCATTTCATGCCAGTCAGAATGGCTGTGATCCAAAAGTCCACAAGCAATAAATGCTGGAGAGGGTGTGGAGAAAAGGGAACCCTCTTACACTGTTGGTGGGAATGCAAACTAGGACAGCCACTATGGAGAACAGTATGGAGATGCCTCAAAAAACTGGGAATAGAACTGCCTTATGATCCAGCAATCCCACTGCTGGGCATACACAATGAGAAAACCAGAATTGAAAGAGACATGTGTACCCCAATGTTCATAGCAGCACTGTTTACAATATCCAGGACTTGGAAGCAACCTAGATGTCCATCTGCAGATGAATGGATAAGAAAGCAGTGGTACATATATACAATGGAGTATTACTCAGCCATTAAAAAGAATACATTTGAATCAGTTCTAAGGAGGTGGATGGAACTGGAGCCTATTATACAGAGTGAAGTAAGCCAGAAAGAAAAACACAAATACAGTATACTAACACATATATATATGGAATTTAGAAACATGGTAACAATAACCCTGTTTTTGAGACAGCAAAAGAGACACTGATGTATACAACAGACTTTTGGACTCTGGGAACGGGAGAGGGTGGGATGATTTGGGAGAATAGCATTGAAATATGTATAATATCATATCTGAAACGAGTCGCCAGTCCAGGTACGATGCCTGATAATGGATGCCTGGGGCTGGTGCACTGGGACGACCCAGAGGGATGGTATGGGGAGGGAGGAGGGAGGAGGGTTCAGGATGGGGAACACATGTATACTTGTGGCGGATCCATCTTGATGTATGGCAAAAGCAATACAATATTGTAAAGTTAAGCAAAATAAAATTTAATTAAAAAAAAATTTCTCTGAGACTATTTTATCAAGTGCAGAAAAAATAAGAATAGGAGCATCTTGAATGATGCCATTAATAATTTAAATATAATAGATTTATATTTAATTAATTCATATTAATAATATCCTACACAAATATATTTAAAATATTGCATATTATACATTGTTATTAGGTGTCCATAAGACATTTAGAAAAACTAGCAAATAGATAAACAGTACTAAATTTCAAAGAGTAGAATTCTTTTCTTTGTGTGTGATTCAGTTATACATATACACAGATATTATTTTAAAAATTATTTTCCATTATAGGTTATTATAAGATATTGACTATATCTCCCTGTGCTATGCAGTGATCCTTTGTTGCTTATTACATATCTAATTTTTAACTAGAAATCTAGCAGACTACTCAAATAAGTAGTCAAATAGGATCAAATGTCAAACATTTTTTAATTAGGCAAAAAGTCATGAGTTTTCTAAAATATATATATTAAACATATTAAATATATGTGTACAAAAGCTTTTTTACTACTCTTGGTCAAGGCTTGAGAAAGAACATCCAAAAAAAGAAAAAGAAGAAGGGATGGAGAAACTGGAAAACATAAACTAAATGAAATGGGAGGAGTGAATATGAAATAGACAAAGTGAAACAAGCTAGATAAAAATAAAAGATCGTCACATAGTCCAGTTGTTTTTAAACAAGGCTGCTCATTAGAAACATATCTGGGGCTCTGGGGGGAAAAAAAAAAGGCAATACCTGAGCATTTGTATTTTTCAAAAATTCCAAGATAATTCTAATGAATTATCAGAATTATCGAATTATCCATCTGATATTTGGATTTTAAAAAGTGGTACTGTCAGTATTTGGATTTTAAAAAGTGGTACTGTCAGCTCAATAGATGGTGTCCTTATGGGCAATATGGGTACCTACAGAGAAAAGACACCTTGATCTCTTATTTGCAAACTTTTTTCCCATCAGTCCTAGGGTAGACCCTGTCCAACCTTGCAGCGTGTTGGTTTATGAGTGCTGCAGCAGTGAGCGTAATGAATCATTTACCCAGTGGACATAAAGGACATACCGAGTGAGGTAACTTTAAATAATTGGCTTGGAGTGGTTAGTAGCTAGGAAGTGGCTTTTAGAGATACCCAAGGTTGAGAGGGTATTTTTTAAAACCATTTGCTATAGATGTTGAAAAGGTAGGGTTTGCCCTCTTCATGTCTACTCCTTCCAAATAGATGTATACAAAAAAGCTGGTTTTTTCCCCCCATTCCTCTACTCTGCCACCCTGTTAGAACAAACAGGGGCTTATGACCCGCTCCTCATTACATGTAAAATTTGTACAAAAATATCTTCTATGAAAATGATTTGTAATCTGTAGACTTAATACCTGGGAGATGTCTTGAGATGTAAAATCCCATCCTTTGGGTTTTGGAGTTTTTTTTGTTTTCTCCAAATAAATCTGATCTTTGAAGTTCAAAAAAAAAAAAAGTGATTACAGGTTTTTCTATTAAATGGTAGTTTTGGTGAATAAGAATTCTATAATTTTTCTGTTGACCAATCATGATACATTGGAATTAAGTGAGTAATAGAGTAATAGTTACATAACCACAATAGTAAAAGATCCAGTTTTCACAATTAATAACCAGACAAAAAATAAAAAATAATTACAATAGCAAGCCGTAATGGGAGCATGATTAACTTAACAATATAAAATAATTACATGGAATTTGAGGGGATCAAGCAGAGTGATATGGTAAGTGGAAGTGCATACATGTGCATGTTTTCATCTGGATAAATTTTTAATACTCTCACCTTGGAAGTTTGATACACGCATCACTCCAAATGGAGAAGAAAGGTATGTCTTGTGGGTTTCAGTGTCCCTATCATTATTCTGCTAATAAGCAGGTGGAACAAGTGGCAGCAACACTGCTTTTCTCAGTCCACTTGTTCTTGTATCTCCTTTGCTGCACTCTGACCCTCCAAACTGAGTGATTCTAGTCAAAAGTTTACTCATGACTACCTCCTTCCCACCCAGAGTTCACAATAGGACATGTATGTATGATGCTATTTTGATGCTGTCATAGAAAATGGAGTCTAAATTATTGCTTCCCTACTCAAAATGTGGTCCATTGACCAGCAGCATTAACAACCTTTGGGAGTCTGTCAGAGATACAAATCTCGCCCTCCCTAACACTTGCTGAATCAGAAACACATCTTAACAAGAATTCTTGCTGGTTCTCAATGAACATTAAAGTCTGTGTTTCATAACATACACTACTAGATAATGCAGGCTGTTGGTAACGAGAAATGGGGATTTGGTGCTGGCAGTGGCCATGATAGCATTTCAAGTGTCCATATTCCTGATTGACAAGTAGCAAGCAAGGTAATTGTCTCTATGTTTTAATCCATCTGAAATTAGAGAATACATTTTTTAATCTACTAGAACATAGCCAATGCTAATTTCAAGTGAGAGCCCCTCCCTCTCCCCTTCAGTGTCATCTAGTCTGTCACCATCATTGCCGTTGTCTTCATTTTAATCACAGTTTAATGATGAGTTACATTTCTCTTTATCACTGTATTTTTGGAGCATACAGCTTTTGCTTCAACATCTGGCCATTTTGCATCTGCTATTATCTCCAACTCTCCCCAAACACCAACAAATAAAATCATTTTTGTTTATCATTTCCTCTGTTAGTATTCCATCTTCAATGTTCTCCAAACTTTCTGTACCTCAGTGTTTTCATTAGGTATTATTGAGGCTCTGAAAATTCAATAAACTGGTTGAATAAGAAATATCCTTGGGTTGGATTGATTGCATGTAGGAACAATGAACTGCTGAACTGACTTCATCTTATCCTTTGACATCAGTTTTAGTTTTGCTTACATCAAAAATCATTGACACCCTCTCTTTTGCTGATCTTAATTTTATAATCTTGGTTAATTTTCCTCATTCTTCACAGTCTTGTTACACAGTCATTCTCATTCTCTTACATTTCCCATGTGATGTTTCCAATTTAAAATTATCTTTAATATATTACTTAACTTCAAATATACCCATAGATGAATAATTAGTTCTCCCTAGGTGCAATTTTACTTAGTGATATGCCCTTGCTGTCTAAATAAGTGCTATTTTAGGAATATTAGATGTAAATACTGAACATATTAATGTTAATTATTTCATGAGTCAGGAGATTTATTAACAGGAAAAAGGGAATAAATCTCAGCTATGCAGTGTGGGCAAATAAGGTTAGAGGGAAAAGATCCAAATATGGGAGAAAAACATCACATGAATTAGCCAAAACAAAAATAATTCTGTTTTAATAAAATAGGCACTGAAAAATAACCATTGGGTTATTAAGTCAATAAGCTTATTGGCTTATTAAGTCAATATGAGACAATCTTTTTTTTTAAAGATTTTTCTTGAGGTGGACCATTTTTTATATCTTTATTGGATTTTTTTTTAATTTAAAATCTTTTATTGGATTTTTACAACATCACTTCTGTTTTATGTTTTGGTTTTTTGGCCCTAAGACATGTGTGATCTTAGCTCCCTGACCAAGGATTGAATTTGCACCCCCTACATTGGAAGGCAAAGTCTTATTCCTGGGTCAACAGGAAAGTTCCTATAAGATCTTCTTAAGTAATATTTCTGTGTGTGTGTGTGTGTGTGTGTGTGTGTGTGTGTGTGTGTGTGCTTATTCTTCTTATGGATGAAATAAAGAACAGAGAACTAGAACAGAACTGGATATTTCTTATACTGTATTACTATAATGGAGAAGGCAATGGCAACTCACTCCAGTACTCTTGCCTGGAAAATCCCATGGATGGACGAGCCTGGTAGCCTGCAGTCCATGGCATCACTAAGAGTCGGGCACGACTGAGTGACTTCACTTTCACTTTTCACTTTCATGCATTGGAGAAGGCAATGGCAACCCACTCCAGTGTTCTTACCTGGAGAATCCCAGGGATGGCGGGGCCTGGTGGGCTGCCATCTATGGGGTCACACAGAGTCGGACACCACTGAAGCGACTTAGCAGTGGCGGCGGTTACTATAATGAAAATTTAAGAGACTGTTAAGAATGTTAAGATTTCTATAACCTGTAACAATGGTCTATTTCCACACATTATTCTTTCCTAGGGTAAATTTCCAGGAGGCAAATGTTTCAGTGTCTTAAGCTCTCCTTGACCACAGAAACGTTGCGTATACTGTGTCATTCCTTCTGCAAAGACTGCTCAACCATTTTCATTCTTTAACTCCTGCTCAATCTCCAGATTTCAGCTCAATTATCACTCAGAATAGTCTAGTCAGGTTCCACTTTTCGGGGAAGGCAATGGCACCCCACCCCAGTACTTTTGCCTGGAAAATCCCATGGACGGAGGAGCCTAGTAGGCTCCAGTCCATGGGGTCGCTAAGAGTCGGACACGACTGAGCGACTTCACTTTCGCTTTTCACTTTCATACGTTGGAGAAGGAAATGGCAACCCACTCCAGTATTCTTGCCTGGAGAATCCCAGGGACAGGGGAGCCTGGTGGGCTTCTGTCTGTGGGGTCGCACAGAGTCAGACACGACTGAAGCGACTTAGCAGCAGCAGCAGCAGTTCCACTTTTACTGAATGTTGCCTCATTGTGTCTTACTTTTACTCGGTCTTCTACCTCATAGAGTTTTACAGGAACTAATGTTACACTCTTAAGGCACTTTCCACAGAGACAAAACATAGAAAATGCTCACTAAATGTTAGTGATTTTAAATATTCCTTATAATACTTGGATTAGGTAGTGATGCTGCTGCTGCTAAGTCGCTTCAATAGTGTCCGACTCTATGCGACCCCATAGACGGCAGCCTACCAGGCTCCCTCGTCCCTGGGATTCTCCAGGTAAGAACACTGGAGTGGGTTGCCATTTCCTTCTCCAATGCATGAAAGTGAAAAGGGAAAGTGAATTTGCTCAGTCGTATCCAACTCTTAGCGATCCCATGGACTGCAGCCTACCAGGGTCCTCTGTCCATGGGATTTTCCAGGCAAGTGTACTGGAGTGGGGTGCCATTGCCTTCTCCGTGGATTAGGTAGTAGTTTCCCTAAATATGGTACCAAGCTCCTTCTATAAAGAAACTGCCCTCCCATGGCAATAATTCAGTTTTATTCCAAACTTCTTACAATGTGCTGTTAAATTTCAGTTCCCAGGATTAGGCAGATCTAGGCATTTATTGTCTCTTGTTTCTCAATAGCTTTTTGTTTGTTTGTTTTCATTACCTCTGCGACTCTGGGGCTTTCAATATTTCTCTAATCTCTTCCTCTATTCCTTCTAGTTTCATGATTTATTCTTCTTCCTATCCCCCTCCTCCTCTTCCTCTTCTGTCTCCTCTGCCTGTTCTGTTTCTTCCTATTCCCCCCTTTTCTTCTTCTTTGCTGTCATATGTTGCAACAACAATGGAAGATAGTATTCCCCAGTCATCTTCTGATTTTGCATTACATTCTAGGTTGAGTATGAGTTATACATAAAAACAGATCATCCATCACATAGAAATATTGATGCCATGACTTTTGTGTGCAATACCTTTAAACATTCCCCTTGGTTGCATTTTTTTTCCTGTTTACTTCTTTATCAGATATGACTGAGCGACTGAACTGAACTGAACTGAATTCATATTTTACCATATCACCAACGACATTTCCATCTCACTGAAGTCAATATTTTTTATTGTTCTGAGTGGCTGCTCTCCCAGTCTCTATTCTATTTCTATGTGCCTGTGTGCTCAGTTGTGTCTTACTCTCTGCAACCCTCTGGACTATAGCTTGCCAGGCTCTTTTGTTCATGCAATTCTCCAAGAAAGAATATTGGAGTATCTGTCATTTCCTCCTCCAGGGGATCTTCCTGACCCAGGGATCGAACTTGAGTCTCCTGCATTGGCAGGCAGATTCTTTAACCACAGAGTCACCTGGAAAGCCTGTTCCTAGCTCCATATATAAATTTAAAAAGGAATTTTTGGCCCACTGTTTTCTCATGATGACACATGTTTACTTGATTGACTATCTGAGTTTTTTCCCTAAGAAAATGCAAAATCATTGCAGAGATAATGTCCACTGTGCTGCTGCTACTGCTGCTACTGCTAAGTCTCTTCAGTCGTGTCCGACTCTGTGTGACCCCATAGAAGGAAGCCCACCAGGCTCCCCCATCCCTGGGATTCTCCAGGCAAGAACAGTGGAGTGGGTTGCCATTTCCTTCCCCAATGCATGAAAGTGAAAATAAAAGTGAAGTTGCTCAGTCGTGTCCGACTCTTAGCGACCCCATGGACTGGAGCCTACCAGGATCCTCTGTCCATGGGATTTTCCAGGCAAAAGTACTGGGGTGGGGTGCCATCGCCTTCCACTGTGCTGAGTTGGAGTTTAAAACTCTTACCATGATTTGAAAGGAAATGATTGGTGATGTTTTATGTAAATTTTGCAAGAGTTGAGCCAGAATTTCAGCAGTGATGGAGGCAGGGCAATACCATCACTGTTGCTATGGTCAGCTTTTCAACTTTTTATGTGGTAAAATATATATATCACTAAGCTGCTCCCAATATGTCACACAACTCAGACTATCATGTGAATCACATCTTGTCATCGTGTCCCAACTTTCATCTCAGCTTTTAACATATACAGAACAAGATTTTGCTAATGGAAGATTGTAGGAAAGTGCAGAAAACTGTCACTGCCTCTGGAGTTTACAGGTGTTAAAGCGCTGTGTCAAGTGTCAGATTTCACAGACTGAAGTTTATACACCTGGAAGGAGCTGACCTACAACCTGCAATTCTCCAAAGTCATAAAAGCTGACTTGAGACAAGTATGGTTATTTTAATATATAAATGTCCTGTGACTTTCTCAGAAGAAATCACATAGATGTTCATGACCCATCCTTACAACTATTCTGTAGATATTGTTTAGGCTCTTGATCTACTAACATGATTCCTTGCTTTCTAAGTGGAAAAGAGGTCAATGTGTCTCTAAATACCAGCTTATCTTGATCTAGTGAAACATTGGCAACAGTTTCTTTACTGCACTTTTAAATTTTAACCTCTTCAGAGGAACAAGAAAGAAAGGCATAAGAACAGTGAGGAAACAAATAGCAGAAGAGAAAGATAATGAAATCACTTTTGAGCAGGACATTCATTTAAGCAAAAATAAAGATAATTAGATTGGTTTATGTGAAGGAACTAGACCTGCACAATGCTTGCTTTCACCTAAGTCTCCTAGGACATATTTACATGCATAAAAATAGGGGAAAAGAGGTAGTCTTTTAAATTCTACTACAATTTCAATTTCTACTTATCAATTATAAAATAAAAATATTTTTATCTTTGTTATTAGATATATTAATTGTATTTTGTCATAAGTAAAATGGGAGATGCTTCCCAACATTATCATTATTTTCTGCTTTCATCTCCTAAATACAAACCCATATACAAAAATATATAATCATCCAGGGAAAGAAAAGAAGCCTACTTTCTCTTTCCTAAAGTTAAATCTTTTTCTTAAAAGTGCAGCATTAGTTCATCTCTGAAAAGTTAAATTTAAAACACTGCAATCCTCTTTAGGCAAGTAGCCTCCTTCAGAAATGCTTTAAAGAATCCTTTAAATCAGGGGTCCCCAGTCTCTCGGTCCAGGGGCCAGTATGGGTTCTCTGCCTGTTAGGAACTGGCTGGACAAGCAGGAGGTGAGTGACAGGGAAGGAGCAAACCTTCATCTGCTGCTCCTATTGTTCACATTACTGCCTGTACCAGTCCCAAGCAGAAACATTTTCAAGGCCTTGTCCCTGGAGCCAAAAACGCTGGGGACTGCTACTTAAATCTATTCATGATCATTTATTTTCCATGAAAGTTGCACCTGCTTTATTTCACCTGTTATGCTTCCACCTGTAGTAGACACTATTAAACTGTCCCCCAGGATCCATTCTCACCTTTTTTTTTTTTTCTTTTTTCGTTTTAGTAGTGGAACCTACCTCTTTCCCTCTCCCTGTTCACTTACTCCCTAGCCTTCTTGTGTTTGAGCTGGGTTTATTTCCCAGCCCCCTTGCTGTCTGACAGGTGTGTATACCTAACTAAATTCTTGCCAATGGAATATAAACAGAAGTGATGTGTATAATTTATTGGTCATTTTTAACTTGAAGTTGTGTTCCCTGGCTTGGCTTTTTCCTGTCCTTTTGGCTAAGCAACCACAACTGCAGATGCAGCCTTTGAGACAGAGATGAAGTCATGTTTTGCATAGAGCAGGCTGGCCCAGAAGCAGTCAGCAGCCAGAGCCTGCCTGACTATATTTATATTCTAAAATGAGAGAGACACAAACTTCCAGTTTATTTACTTCACTGTATCTTAGGTCTCTTTCCTATAGTAGCTGACTCTGTATCCTGACTTATAACACACCAAAATGTATATAAGCCTAGAATAATAGTATCTCTGAGACATAAGTTATTGGTGCATAAAACTGATGTGAAAGTATTTTAGAAAGGTGAGTGCAAAGCAAAATCAGCATTTGCTTTCCCCCCACCCCCTCTGGATTTTCTCAGCAGTTCGGTGCATTTAGTTTCCGTTTTACAAGGAATACTCTAGAGTTGAAATGAATCATGTGTCTTGAGAACAATAATACATATCCATTGCACTGTTGAGAAGAATGAGCAATGGACACTGTATACCTTTAAGATCATAATGTACATGTGCTGAGCACTGGAATGAGATTCTTCATAGCATTCAATAGCCATTCCTTGGTGCTTTTCTCCCATCATAATAAATCCATTAGCCTTTGTATCTGTGGTCCTCAAAGTGTTGAATCAGCTAGGAACATGTTAAAAATTCAGTACAGATGTATTGAATTAGAAATACCCAGTAAGATCCAGACATCTGTGGTTCAGTGGTCTCTCCAGATGATTCTGCTGCATGATAAAACCTGAGAAAAATGGCTCTGTATCAACAAGCTAGTAAAGTAGAATCAGCAGTCATTAATAGAAGACATTTGTTAAAATTACATTGATTTAAAAACAATGATTTCAATGTGTGTTTCTAGAATGTCTCAACCTGAGTTAGTTTGACTTCTGGTGCGAAATACATCTTTTTAAATTCTATAAGCATTCTAATTTTTTTTTAAAATTTTGAAACACTTCAGATAATAAAATGCTTTATTTCTTCTCAGGTTGGAATAGGCAACACTACTTAAAAACTATTCTCATTTGTGTATTATATCAAGTCTCTTTTCTGCTTTATATATAAATGATATTCTAAAAATTCCATTAACCTCTACTATATTTTAGAAAATACATTTATGATTTGTATCTCCTTACTTTCATGTTTATGCGATTGCTCTTTTATTCCTATAATATTCATAAATAATAACTTCGTGTAAGAGTAAACAAGAAATTTAGAGAAATTATGAGATTTACCAGACATTACATGAAATAGCCAAGATTAACATTAAGGGGTTTCAAATCCAAATCTAAACAATGTACTTGCAAGGAAATAAAAATAATAAATAAGTTACAAATTCAGTCTCAAAAAGTATCTTGTCCCTATAATTAGTGTTGCAAACAAGCAGATTATTAGAAAGGAAAGAACAGCTGTGGCGTCTCTTGACCTCGTCTTTCTTCCAATCTCTTATAGATCCACAGCAAACCAGCTGAATCATCTTGGGTAATTAATCTCCGTGAATATCTACATGTGGAGAAAGGGAATTCTGGGAAAAAGCCACTATGGAGGGTGAGAAAGAAGTCAACGCAACACTTGTGCACATGATACAGTTAGGATATCCATTGGGCATTCTTTAAGATCAATAGTTATTTCATTGTTTTTCCATTAAATCAACTGACAGGAAGGTCTATCTTTGAATGCAAGTCCATTCCAAGGTTGATATCAAGGTGAGAGCAAACTTACTTATTTTTTCTTGATTAAAATGACATTAAAGTAAAACATATACTAGGCTGCGATACCAACTGACAGTGAAAACTTGGGATATATTATGCTGTTTCAAAGGAATGTCATGCTTGTTGCTGCATTGGGCTTTGTCCTCAGATTTCCTGCTGCACAAGTTCACTCTCTTCTCCCCCTGAGGAATCCTAGTGGAAAAAGGTAGGAAGCCTTAGGCAAAAGATTTATTTTATGATTTAAAACAGAGGCCCCCAACATGTTTGGCATCAGGGACTGGTTTTATGAAGCTAACTTTTCCACTCACCTGGTGTGGGGTGTGGGGCAGGGTGGGGAGGGGGTGGTATGGGGATGATTCAAGTGCATTACATTCATTGTGCACTTTATTTCTATTCTTATTTCATCAGCATTAGATCCCAGAGGTTGGTAACCCTGATTTAAAACACGTATAAATTCTTTATATGATTATTTAAAATATTTCTCAGTAGAGGGTGAAATTATTGCTGTAAATATAATTGAAATCAATGTCCAAGTACACCTATTATCCATAAATCAGAATAAAAATGCTATTTTTCTTGGCACATGGGATTATTGCTTGTTTTCATCGAATTTCCAAGTATGACCTTTCCTTGTTTCCTGCAAGAGTACTGTTGTCAAGGTAGGAAGCGTGTCTCCTCCAGAACCCTAGTAAATTTGTACATGTAACCTCATCTACTCTGCCTTCAGCTTAGTGGCAAGTTTTTCATCTTATTTTGTAGGTTACTCTTCCCTTGGCTCATTCAAATGCAGTACTGACTTTGTATGTTTTTATTTCTGTCCCCTTTTATGAGTATGTTGGCACTAATGAATCCCATAGTGACCTGGTAGAATCGAGTCTGCTACCAGCTGTTGCCACCACTGTAATAGCTGTCAAAAAAAAAGTGCATTTCTCTTTCATTCACCTGGGAGTTGGTTATTTCCTATCATCCCTGAGGTCACAAGAGGCAGGTACAAGTTTTCTAGTGTCTCAATCATAAATTGAACGAGTAGCATTCTAAATGAAGATTAACAAATCTGGACTCATCACCTTTAGAAAGGTGAAAGATGCTTTTGAAATCGCTGGTATTAATATTTTAGGAGCCTCACTCCCATCCCCAAATACCCTGAAAGTCCATTTTAAAGATGCACTTGTATCCCTGAAGTGATGGTTTTCAAAGATGATTTATAAACAATATTAAAGTTGTCTTTATAAAAAGTTAATAAGAATGTTAGTGCTGGATCAAACAGCAAGAGAGGAGAAGTTAGAATAAACAAAGAGGTTGCAAGCTAGAGTGAGGAAAGCTGGTACTCACAGAAAATAAAGGCTAATAAAAAATTCATGATAATGTGGCCAAAGAATCTATTAGAATCCAGAAATTTACTATTAGGTATTAATTTATTCATTAAGATGCAATGAAAAGTTGCTTTGTCCCAGTCGTCAATGGAGTATACCAAATAAGCAAGTTCTTTGTTTGAATAATCTAGGGGAGATCAAGGGAAAAGTCTTATATTTTAGTGATTCTCAACATACGTGCCTGGAAAAGCAACATCAGCATTCACCTGGAAAATTGTTAGAAAGTCAAATCGTCAGGGCCATACCCAGACCTAGTGAATCAGGAACTTTGGGTAGAGTTTAGATTTCTGTATTTTAAGGAGCCCTATAGGAGATTCTTATGCAGGGTACAGTGTGAGTACTATTCTTATTCTATATCTAGGTTTGTGTGAAACAGAAAAATGGGGACAGGAACAGTTGTAAGAGATGAGATGCTGCAGAAATTAAGAAATCTGCCAAGTAGGAATTTGGTGTTAAATTACTAAGGATACATAAAAGCAAATTAAAAATTATGTAGTTTTTGGAAAAAAACATGATGGCATATCCTTCGATGTGGTAGATAGTTTAAATCTTTACAACCAACCATTATAAAAATTTAAAAGAAAGGCTGACTCTAGCTTTGGATTGTATTTTTAAAATATAAAAGTGTTGATATTCCATGATAATAATTCTTTTATTGTGTATAAAACATTGGTGGGAAAACTTCCAATAGCACTGGATAATTTTTATCAGGGAGAGGTTTTGACATGCCTATTAGCTCCTATATTGTCTACCATAACAAGCTGGAAACATCTTCTGAAAAATATTTTAGATTTATTTTAATGTTTTAAGATTCACACCTTTCTACCTTTGTGCAAATAGCAATAGGCATTCAATTTTAAGTCACAATTAAAACCACCTTAAAGGTGTGGATGAAATGTATATTTTAGACAAGAAAATGTTTTAAAATGTCATATTCTCTAATATTTCATCTCTGTATCAATCTAGATATAAATAATTTCTATGAAAATACTATGATTATATTAGGACAAGTAAATGACCAATTTATTTTTTCAGAAACTATAAGCTTTATTTTTTTTATTAAGGTATACTTGATTTGTAATAGTTTCAGGTGTACAATATGCTGATGTAAAATTTTTATAGTTTTTACTCCTTTTAAGGTTATTATACAATATTGGCTATATTCCATGTTCTGTACAAAGTACCCTCAAAGTTATTTATTTTTATACATGAGAGTTTATATTTCTTAATCCCCTACCCATATCTTACTGCTTTCCTTTTCCCTCTCCCACTGGTGACAATCACTTTGTTTTCTATACCTATAGTCTGTTTGTTTTGTTATATTCATTTGTCTATTTTTTAGATTTCACATAAGCGGTAACACAGAGTATTTATCTTTCTCTGTCTGATTTATTTCACTAAGCATAATACCCTCCAGGTCTATTTCCATCTGTGTTGCAAATGGCAAGATTTTCATTTTTCAATTTTGTAGCTGAGTACTATTCCGTTGTATGTGTATCATTCATTTTGTATATCCAATCAGTTTTTCATGGACACTTGTGTTGCTTCCGTATCTTGGCTATTTTAAATAATGTTTCTATGAACATCAGGTGTTCATAGTGATGTTTGTCCTGGAATTACTCGATTTAAGTTGGGAAGGTTATTCAAAGTTAACTAGATAACTGTAATTTGTGCTCTATAAGTACAGTTATGACATTAATAAAATAACCTGGTACCCATTCATCTTGGCTATTCTCAGGCAATTGAAAAGCAAAGTATTTCATCCTGTAAAGTCATGCATTCATTAAGTGCTTCTTAACCCAGAAAGACTCTTACTACTTGGAAGGAAAGTTATGACCAACCTAAATAGCATAATGAAAAGAAGAGACATTACTTTGCCAACAAAGGTTCATCTAGCCAAGGCTATGGTTTTGCCTGTGGTCATATATGGATGTGAAAGTTGGACTGTGAAGAAGGCTGAGCGCTGAAGAATTGATGCTTTTGAACTGTGGTGTTGGAGAAGGTTCTTGAGAGTCCCTTGGACTGCAAGGAGATCCAACCAGTCCATTCTGAAGGAGATCAGCCCTGGGATTTCTTTGGAAGGAATGCTGCTAAAGCTGAAACTCCAGAACTTTGGCCACCTCATGTGAAGAGTTGACTCATTGGAGAAGACTCTGAAGCTGGGAGGGATTGGGGACAGGAGGAGAAGGGGACGACAGAGGATGAGATGGCTGGATGGCATCACTGACTCAAAGGATATGAGTTTGAGTGAACTCTGGGAGTTGGTGATGGACAGGGAGACCTGGTGTGCTGTGATTCATGGGGTTACAAAGAGTTGGACACGACTGAGCGACTGAACTGAACCCAGAAAGACCCTCTACATTTTATTTCTGTTCCCTTCGATGGCACTCCACTCCAGTACTCTTCTTGCCTGGAAAATCCCATGGATGGAGGAGCCTGGTAGGCTGTGGTCCATGGGGTCGTTAATAGTCGAACATGACTGAGGGACTTCACTTTCCCTTTTCACTTTCATGCATTGGAGAAGGAAATGGCAACCCACTTCAGTGTTCTTGCCTGGAGAATCCCGGGGACAAGGGAGCCTGGTAGGCTGCCATCTCTGGGATTGCACAGAGTCGGACACAACTGAAGTGACTTAGCAGCATAAGCAATTAAGTAAGATCATCTCCCATCCAAACCTAAGTATTTCAAAAGGATTTGAATCGAAAGGACCAATGTGACCTTAAAAATTAAGAGTTTCATTTCTAGTGTCTTAGGTAGGTAACTATATCTGGCTTAATGAAGTCTGGGATATTTGATACCAGCTAATAGCTGCTATCCCCACCCCAGTACTTTTGCCTGGAAAATCCCATGGACAGAGGAGCCTGGTAGGCTCCAGTCCATGGGGTCGCTGAGAGTCGGACACGACTGAGTGACTTCACTTTCACTTTTCACTTTCATGCATTGGAGAAGGAAATGGCAACCCACTCCAGTGTTCTTGCCTGGAGAATCCCAGGGACAGGGGAGCCTGGTGAGCTTCCGTCTGTGGGGTCACACAGAGTCGGACACGACTGAAGTGACTTAGCAGTAGCAGTAGCAGTAATAGCTGCTATCCACATTCCTACAGCTAAATATAGACTTCATGAAGACCTCTACATGACCTTGGATTTTCCACAGTGCCCCACTAGGGATTCTCTGAGGGCCATAGCAAGGTCACTGTGACACCTGATTCTTAGTCTGCAAGCACCTGTCGATTCAATAACAGTAATTGTGCACAGTCACGGGATTTTACTTTTTCCTGCCAATTCAGGGTTGCCAGACTTAGCAAATATAAATACATACCTGCTAAGTCACTTCAGTTGTATCTAACTTTTTGTGACCCAATGGACTGTAGCCCGTCAGACTCCTCTGTCCTTGGGATGCTTCAGTCAGGAATGCTAGAGTAGGTTGCCATGCCCTCTTCCAGGGGATCTTCCTGACCCAGGGATCCAACCTGCACCTCATGTCTTCTGCATTGGCAGGTGGGTTCTTTACCACTAGTACCACCTTGCTGCTAAGTCACTTCAGTCGTGTCCGACTCTGTGTGACCCCATAGACAGCTGCCCACCAGGCTCCCCTGTCCCTGGGATTCTCTAGGCAAGTACACTGGAGTGGGTTGCCATTTCCTTCTCCAGTGCATGAAGGTGAAAAGAGAAAGTGAAGTCACTCAGTCATGTCTGACTCTTAGCAACCTCATGGACTGCATACATACATGACACCCCCATCAAATTTGAATTTCAGATAAACAGCAAATAACAAGTATATTTAGGGCCCATTAAACAACGAGTAATATTCAAGTATAAATAATAACTATGTCCTAAATATTGCCATGGTGTTTCCTTGTAGCTCAGATAGTAAAGAATCTGCCTGCAATGCGGGAGACCCCAGTTCAATCTCTGGTTGAGAAGACTCCCTGGTGAAGGAAATGGTAACCCACTCCAGTATTCTTGCCAGGAGTATCCCATGGATAGAGGAGCCTGGCAGGTTACAGTCCATGGTGTCACAAGAGTCAGACATGACTTAGCAACTAAACCATGAATATCAGGATGCATGAATCTCTTTGAAAGAGTTTCTTTGCTTTCTTTGGATTTATATTCAGAAGTGAAACTGCTAGATCATACAGTAGTTCTACCTTTAGATTTTTAAAGAATCTTCATACTGTTTTCAATAGTAGCTATGCCAATTTACAGTCCTACAAGCAGTGAGTAAGGGTTCCCTTTTCTACACATCCTTACCAACATTTGTCATTTGCGGCCTTTTGGTGGTAGCCAGGTGAAATCTCATTGTGGTTTTGATTTAAATTTATCTGATCAGCATTGTTGAGCATATGTTCATGTGTCTTCTTTGGAAAATGTCTGTCCATGGCTTTGGCCCATTTTTTTAGTGTGTGTGTGTTTATATATATATATATATATATATATATATATATATAGAGAGTTATATGGGCTATTCATATCATTTTGATATTAACCCCTTATAAATCATATCATTTGCAAATATTTACCCCATTCAGTAGGTTAAATTTTTTTCCCTTTTGTTAATGATTTACTTTGCTGTATGAAAGCTTTTAAATTTAATTAGGTCCAGTTTCTTAATTTTTGCTTTTGTTTCCTTTGGCTTAGGAGAGAGATCAAAAGAAATGTTGCTATATTCCATGTCAAAGAGTGTTCTACCTATGTTTTCTCTATGCGTTTTACAGTTTCAGGTCTTATATTTTGGTTTTTCATCCATTTTATATATATATATATATATATATATATATATATATGAGAAAATGTTTTCATTATTTTACGAACATCTGTCTAGTTTTCCCAAAATCACTAATTGAAGAGATTTTCTTTTCATCATTGTATATACTTGCCTTTTTTTGTCATAGATTAATTGACCTTCAGTTCAGTTTATTCACTCAGTCATCTCTGACTCTTTGCAACCCATGGACTGCAGCACCCCAGGCCTCCCTGTATGTCACCAACTCCCAGAGTTTACTCAAACTCATGTCCATTGAGACTGAAATGTCATCCAACCATTTCATCCTCTGTCATCTCCTTTTCCCGCCTTCAATCTTTCCAAGCAACAGGGTCTTTTCAAATGAGTCAGTTCTTCACATCAGCTGGCCAAAGTATTGGAGTTTTGGCTTCCCCATCAGTCTTTCCAATGAATATTCAGGATTGATTTCCTTTAGGATGGACTGGTTAGAACTCCTTGCAGTCCAAGGGACTCTCAAGAGTCTTCTCCAACACCACACTTCAAAAGCATCAATTCTTCTGTGCTCAGCTTTCTTTATAGTCTAACTCTCACATCCATATCTGACTAGTGGAAAAACCATAGCCATGACTAGATGGACCTTTGTTGGCAAGGTAATGTCTCTGCCTTTTAATATGCTGTCTAGGTTGGTCATAACTTTTCTTCCAAGGAGTAAGCATCTTTAGTCTCATGGCTGCAGTCACCATCTGCAGTGATTTTGGAGCCCAAAAAAATAAAGTCTGCCACTGTTTCCACTGTTTCCCATCTATTTGCCATGAAGTGATGGGAATGGATGCTATGATCCTTTTTTCTGAATGTTGAGATATAAGCCAACTTTTTCACTCTCCTATTTCACTTTCATCAAGAGGCTCTTTAGTTCCTCTTCACTTTCTGCCATAAGGGTGGTGTCATCTGCATATCTGAGGTTATTGATATTTCTCCCGGCAATCTTGATTCCAGTTTGTGCTTCATTCAGCCTAGTGTTTCTCATGATGTACTCTGCATGTAAGTTAAAAAAGCAGGGTGCCAATATACAGCCCTGACATACTCCTTTCCTGATTTGGAACCAGTCTGTTGTTCCATGTGCAGTTCTAACTGTTGCTTCCTGACCTGCATACAGATTTTTCAAGAGGCAGGTCAGGTGGTCTGGTATTTCCATTTCTTGAAGAATTTCCCACAGTTTATTGTGATCCACACAGTCAAAGGCTTTGGCATAGTCAATGAAGCAGAAATAGATGTTCTTTTGTAACTCTCTTGCTTTTTTGATGATCCAATGGGTTTTGGCAATTTGATCTCTGGTTCCTCTGCTTTTTCTAAAACCAGCTGATTACCTGGAAGTTCATGGTTCACGTATTGTTGAAGCCTGGCTTGGAGAAATTTGAGCATTACTTTACTAGCATGTGAGATCACTGCAATTGTGCCATAGTTTGAGCATTCTTTGGGGTTGGCTTGAAAACTGATCTTTTCCAGTCCTGTGGCCACTGCTGAGTTTTCCAAATTTGCTGGCATATTGAGTGCAGCACTTTCACAGCAGCATCTTTCAGGATTTGAAATTGCTCAACTGGAATTCTATCATCTCCACTAGCTTTTTTCATAGTGATGCTTCCTAAGACCCCCTTGACTTCACATTCCAGGATGTCTGGCTCTAGGTGAATGATCACACCATCGTGTTTATCTGGGTCTTGAAGATTTTTTGTGCAGTTCTTCTGTGTATTCTTGTCATCTCTTCTTAATATCTTCTGCTTATGTTAGGTCCTTACCATTTCTGTCCTTTATTGTGCCCATCTTTGCATGAAATGTTCCCTTGGTATCTCTAACTTTCTTGAAAAGATCTCTGGTCTTTCCTATTCTATTGTTTTCCTCTATTTCTTTGACCATAAGTGTATATATTCATGTCTTGACTCTGTCTCACTGATGTATGTGTCTTTTTTCGTGTCAGTACCAAACTGTTTTGAATAACCTTAGAATATATTCTGAAGTCATACAGCATGACTCCAGTGCTATTCTTTTTCAAGATTGCTTTGGACTATTCAGGATCTATTGTGTTTCCATACAAGTAATAGAATTATTTGTTCTAGTTTTGTGAAAAATGTCATTGATATTTTAGTAGAGATTGCCTTAAATCTATAGATTGCCTTGAATAGTATGATTGTTTTAAAAACATTATCTTTCTCTCCATGTTGTCTTCAGTTGTAAAAAATTAATGTTTTACAGTTTTACAATCACAAGTCTTTTGCCTTCTTGGATTCATTCCTAGGTTTTTCATTATTTTCAAATAGTAAATGGGATTGTTTTCTTAATTTCTCTTTCTGATAGTTCCATGTTAGTGTGCAGAAATGCAACAGATTTCTTTAGTTATATATCCTGCAACTTTATAGATTTCATCGATATGCTCTAGCTTTTGGGTAGTGTCTTTAGGATTAAAGATCAAATAATTAAAGATATTAAAATACAGTATAAAAATATTCATGATTGTTCAAATATGTCATTTGATCTTAAAATGTAAAAAATATACATTTTTATCAGCGCCTTATTAAGGTTGAAACTTTAAAAAACTGAGTCTGATTATAAAAGATTGTATCATTTTTGATATGTAAACTACATCTGTGATGCACCCTTTTAGGACTTTTCACAGCAGACCCAAAACTTAAACAGTAACAACTGTTTGCATGCAGAATTATTTTATTACTTAATGAAAGATCACAAATTTGTATGTTATCCTTGCACACACATATGTAGGGATATTTGATTATTTTATTCTTCCTCCGACTTCTACTGTTATCCCACCCACACCTAATTAGACAGAAATTTTATTTTGTGTGTGTATGTGTATAATGACAATTTCTTTTTTCTTTTTTTTTTTAAATTAAATTTTATTTTGCTTAAGTTTACAATATTGTATTGCTTTTGCCATACATCGAGATGGATAGACAGAAATTTTAAAATTATCTCTTTATTAAACCTTTCCAAAACATTCAACATAGTTACCATAGATATAACTTTTTTTGGGTAAAGTAGTATTGGAAAATCCCATGGACGGAGGAGCCTGGTAGGCTGCAGTCTATGTGATCACTAAGAGTTGGACACGACTGAGCGACTTCACTTTCACTGTTCACTTCATGCATGGGAGAAGGAAATGGAAACCCATTCCAGTGTTCTTGCCTGGAGAATCCCAGGGATGGGGGAGCCTGGTGGGCTGACGTCTGTGGGGTCTCACAGAGTCGGCTAGGACTGAAGCGACTTAGCAGTAGCAGCAGCAGTATTGATTACATTATGTAATTAGAATAAAAGGTTTATCTAATATAAAAGTTTGAGGAACTCACATGACAATCTATAATTGCTTTCAAGTCTACTGGAGGTAGCCTGGTTGTGTGGACAGGCTGGAGGGCCTTTCCTGCAGGTCTGCTCAAGTCACTAAAGGTATAGTTGGTATCTTACAGAGAGAGAACGAAGAAGGGTATTTAATCTATTACAGAGACAAGAATGTAGATTAAAAGTGGTTCTTCACTGATATTTCCAATGATATAAAATTCTATTTATATTTTAGAAGCCTTTAAGTGAGTAAAGGTTCTCACTTTTAAATTATATCTTGATATATTTATTTAAAACCTGATTTAACTAAATATTTTTAATTAAAAGAAAATTGCTTTACAGAATTTTGTTGTTTTCTGTCACACCTCAACATTTTATTTAATTATAATTAGATCTAAATTGTGACTTCCTTTGAAATCATACTGACATTTTGCTTCTTATATTGAAAAATGGTTGTTGAGATTGATGGACAACTCTCTGAGAGATCTGTGCTTCTCTCATGAGCTATTACCATGTTCAAAATGAGTCATAAGACCTGCCACACAATCTCCTGACTAGACAGGAAACATTGAGGGCAGGATCAATATTTTATTTGTATATGTTTCATAAGTGCTTGTTCCAAAAGGGAGCAATGTGCAGGCACTGAGTAATTGTTGAAGTGTTGAATAAGCAAAACAGGAGCTAGGAGATCCTGTGATATGATTTTTTTCTTATTACCCTTCTGATTTTTTTTCTCCTGATTCCTTTCCTTTTTTTAATATGCTATCTTATTTTTAAAGGAATTGTAATCACAAGAGAGTCACTCTTTCCACTTTGTATTGTTGTTCTGAAGAGACCTAAAAAGCAGAGCAAGTTGTAACTTGCCTTGTAGAGTAAGAATAGAAAACTACACTTTCTGTGAATATCAGTTTATATCTCACATATGATGTGCTTTGCTTACAGTCTAAAATTAAAAAGCAGCTTTTTTTTTTTTTTTTAACTTGGCACAAATAAATTTTATTGACTCTCTCACATCAGTAGAATACTGCTTCACCACTGCCTATCCTCCAGTTAGAAAATAAGGAGAGGTCTCCTTTCATAGAAGTACAATAAGAGGAATAAAAGATGAGGCCTTCAGAAACAGATGGCTTGTTGAATTTCAATGTGCTCAAGAGCTCAAAAAATATTTATAGTAGATAATTAATTACTTCCAGATTAAAAAGCAAATTTTATTTAGAAACATGCCTGTTGAAAAAGATAAACTTTCTATAAGATACCTCATAATATGTATGTTTGACTAAAGGTATTTTTCTAACTTTAGATTGAGGATTCAGAAGCAATTTATAAAAAGATAGCAAACATTGCAGGAGATGCCAAAATATCTGGCTTCTGAATCCTAGAAATACATATTTCTTTTCCTCATCTTATGGAAAGCAATGAGATTCATACAAAGATATATCAAATAAATCTGGTACTCAAATATTCACCTCAAAACATTATTTACATTTTTGCAAATCTTGTCACCAGTTAAATCAATATTACCTTTTAGATTTTACACTCACCTCTCTGGCCTTTTCATGTTTATAAAATTCACAAATGGATTTTCACATGTGACATCTATTTCTATGTCATACTTCCTCCATAATCTCTTAAAATCTGCTTTCTCTTAATCTTAAAATTTAATGCAGCTATATTCAAGTTGAATAATCATATTTTATAAAAAGTAATTTTTAAGTTGAAATATTTTTAAGCATTAATTTTGAGACCAATTGAGAATTACTATGCAAATAATGGCTTCCCAGGTGGCACAGTTGGTAAATAATCTGTCTGCCGAGACAGGAGATGCAAGGATTCAGTTTTGGTACCTGGGTTGGGAGGATCCCCTGGAGAAGGAAATGGCAACCCATTCTACTATTCTTGCCTGGAAAATCCCATGGATAGAGGAGCCTGGAGGGCTATAGTCCATAAGAGCACAGTAATTGAAAAATTTGGGTACATATATCATTTAGTGGTCTAATTCTAAAAAGGCACTGATTAAAGACCACATGTCTGCTCTGAAAGGTAGCAGCCCAAGTTAGGGGAAATGAAAGTTTTTGGCTTTTTTGCTGTAAAGATGCAACACTGAGGTTGTTCAAATGTTCTCTCTGCCTCTGTACTTTCTTTCATGTAATGTATTCTCTATATAGCTTTGGGAGTCATGGCTGGCTATGCATAAAAATGTGCAACGTGATAAACCCCTGTTTAAAAAAAAAAAAAAAAGCAGAAAACACACACACACACACATGCAGTTAAAGGTACTAATATATGACTTTTTCCTCTCAAAAGATGTCATAATTTGTAAAAAAAAAAAAATAATAATAGAGCTAATAGGGGTACATGAATAACAACATAAACTTACAAATCACAAATTGCCCTCTGAACCTTGGTACATGTATCCACCTCACCATTCACTTCCTAACTTGGAATTTTTGCTAGGCCTTTCTACACTCTCCTCTCTCCATTTGGGTAACATTGATTTATCCTCCAGACTGCACTTTTTTTTTTTTTTTTTTTACTTTACTTTAAAATTTATTTAATAATTAAACTATAAGAAGGGTTTTCAATGAGTCCTTTGGGGAATACATTTTGTTATAGATGCAAATTTAGCACTTTTTCACTGATAGATTGTTGATATGTTTGTTTTTTTATTATTATTTTGCTTAACTTCACAATTCAGACTGCACTTTAAAAGTTACTTTCTGACTTTCTTAGGGAACTCAATTTTTACTTTGTAGAAACATCTTTTATTTTTTATTCAGACCCATCCTAATAAGTAACTATGTAAGAAGTTAATGTCTTGTACTCCACTGGATTGTCATCTTCACAAGGTCGGTACATGTTGTTTTGTTCTTTGCCATTTTCTCAGGGCCTGGTCTATTGCCTGTTTTATATTTTTATTTTTATAATGCCGTGTATGCTAACTATATTTGTGTGTGTGTGTGTGTGTGTGTGTGTGTGTGTGTGTGTTTCAATGTATTTGTTTTTGACTGTGCTGGGTCTTCATTGCTGTGCTTGGACTTTCTTTAGTGGTGAGTAGGGGCTCCTCTAGCTGCAGTGCATGGGCTTCTCGCTGTGGGCTTCTCTTGCTGCAGGGCACAGGCTCTAGGCATGTAGACTTTAGTGGCTTCAGCTCCCAGGTTCTAGAGCACAAGCTCAGTAGTTGTAGCACGTGGGCTTAGTTGCTCTGCAGCATGTAGGATGCTCCTGGACCAGCGATCAAACCCATGTCCCCTGCATTGGCAGGCAGATGGGGCACCAGGAAAGTCCCTGTGTTTGAACAGTTGAGTGAATGGATATTAGGTGAAGCGTTACTCTCCATGAGGAGGCAGTCAGTCAAGGGAGCAAATAACCGCATCAATGACATCTACACAGCCCACTTCCCACTCTATTGAGGCCAGCATTTGATGTCCTAGAACTTAGGGTTAAAAAAAAAAATAAAAAATCTGTGACTCTGAGATTGCTTATTTTCTGCTTGTTTCCAGCTTTATTAATTAGGAAGTAAAAATAGAGCTGAAGAGATTTAGATATGCACCTGCCAGTCTTATTTATTTAACTTTTTGCCTAGACAGAAATACTAACGAGCAACCCCACCATTTCCAATGGACAAAGACTTAAATCCTAGTCATAGAACATTAGTGACAGCACTGAGAAGAGATGTTTCAGCTGTGATAATCAGTTGAAAGAAGTGAAAATGTTAGTCACTCAGTTGAGTCAACTCCATGGACTTTAGTTTGCTAGGCTCCTCTGTCCATGGAATTCTCCAGGCAAGTATATTGGAGTGAGTAGCCATTCCCTTCTCCAGATGATAGTCATAACCCAGGGATAAAATCTACCCAGATTGTAGGCAGATCCCTTACCATCTGAGCCACCAGGAAATACTTACTGTGGATGTAAAGTAGTGTCATTAGTGGATTCTGTAACCTTTGCCCTAAAAAAGACACAGTGGGAGTCTCTATTTGGCCTCATAAGCAAAAACCTAATGCCCTCTGCTGCAGATAAAGATGCATGGAAACTAGGCAGTTGGGGAAATGTCAGAGATGTAAAATTAAATTTGAGAGTGTTAAAAATTACTAGAATTTCAAGAATAAGAAGTTGGAGGTATAGCATTCTCCTTGAACTCTATTGAAGTAAACTCTATTGAAAGTAAAGAGAAATAAGAAACAATAGGATTATTTAGTTGATACTAGACTTTTAAATGGAGAAGGCGATGGCACCCCACTCTAGTACTCTTGCCTGGAAAATCCCATGGATGGAGGAGCCTGGGAGGCTGCAGTCCATGGGGTCACGAAGAGTCAGACACGACTGAGTGACTTCACTTTCACTTTTCACTTTCATGCATTGGAGAAGGAAATGGCAACCCACTCCAGTGTTCTTGCCTGGAGAATCCCAGGGATGGGGGAGCCTGGTGGGCTGCTGTCTGTGGGGTCGCACAGAGTGGGACACGACTGAAGTGACTTAGCAGCAGTAGCAGCAGCAGACTTTTAAAACTAATTATGTGAGAGTTGGACTGTGAAGAAAGCTGAGCGCCAAAGAATAGATGTTTTTGAACTGTGGTGTTGGAGAAGACTTTTCAGAGTCCCTTGGACTGCAAGGAGATCCAACCAGTCCATTCGAAAGGAGATCAGTCCTGGGTATTCATTGGAAGGAGTGATGCTAAAGCTGAAACTCCAGTACTTTGGCCACTTCATGCAAAGAGTTGACTCACTGGAAAAGACTCTGATGCTGGGAGGGACTGGGGGCAAGAGGAGAAGGGGATGACAGAAGATAAGATGGCTGGATGGCATCTCTGACTTGATGGACGTGAGTTTGAGTGAACTCCGGGAGTTGGTTATGGACAGGGGGGCCTGGAGTGCTGCGATTCATGGGGTCACAAAGAATCAGATATGAGTGAGCGACTGAACTGAACCTGATATAAAAGTGAGTATATTATAAAGAATGTGACTATGGAACTTACTTTGGACCTGTACCAGCATTTTATGTAACCCCTATAGTTTGCTGCAACTTCTTGTAATAAATAGCATCTATTTCAGTTTCCAGGATCATTTCAAAAAAATTATTGTTTCAATTGTTTTCTTATTCATACTGTTATTACATATATTGCTACATTTTTCAGAGAAGCAAACATGCTCAAAGAAGTGGAAGCTTTTAGAATGATTTGAATTGAGAGCATCCATCATTGAAAAAGCAAGAGAGTTCCCGGAAAACATCTATTTCTGCTTTATTGACTATGCCAAAGGCTTCAACTGTGTGGATCACAATAAACTGTGGAAAATTCTGAAAGAGATGGGAATATCAGACCACCTGACCTGCCTCTTGAGAAACCTATATTCAGGTCAAGGAAGCAACAGTTAGAACTGGACATGGAACAGCAGACTGGTTCCAAATAGGAAAAGGAGTACATCAAGGCTGTATATTGTCACCTTGCTTATTTAATTTATATGCAGAGAACATCATGAGCAATGCTGGGCTGGAAGAAGCACAAACTGGAATCAAGATTGCCGGGAGAAATATCAATAACCTCAGATATGCAGATGACACCACCCTTATGGCAGAAAGTGAAGAACTAAAAAGCCTCTTGATGAAAGTGAAAGTGGAGAGTGAAAAGTTGGCTTAAAGCTCAACATTCAGAAAACCAAGATCATGGCATCTGGTCCCATCACTTCATGGCAAATAGATGGGGAAAGAGTCGAAACCATGTCAGACTTTATTTTGGGGGTCTGCAAAATCAGGGCAGATGGTGACTGCAGCCATGAAATTAAAAGACGCTTACTCCTTGGAAGGAGGGTTATGACCAACCTAGCAGAGACATTACTTTGCCAACAAAAGTCCATCTAGTCAAGGCTATGGTTTTTCTAGTGGTCATGTATGGATGTAAGAGTTGGACTGTGAAGAAAGCTGAGCACTGAAGAATTGATGCTTTTGAACTGTGGTGTTGGAGAAGACTCTTGAGAGTCCCTTGGACTGCAAGGAGATCCAACCAGTCCATCCTAAAGGAGATCAGTCCTGGGTGTTCTTTGGAAGGAATGATGCTACTTTGTAGCATGTACTTTGTAGATGTACTTTGGCCACCTCATGGGAAGAGTTGACTCATTGGAAAAGAGTCTGATACTGGGAGGGAATGGGAGCAGAAAGAGAAGGGGACAACAGAAGATGAGATGGCTGGATGGCATCACTGACTCGATGGACATGAGTTTGAGTGAACTCCGGGAGTTGGTGATAGACAGGGAGGCCTGGTGTGCTGCAGTTCATGGGGTCGCAAGGAGTCTGACATGACTGAGCAACTGAACTGAACTGAAGGATAAAAAGCTGGAGTCCATGGGGTCGCAGAGAGACAGACACAACTGAGAGACTGAACTGAACTGAAGGATAAAAAATGTTTAACCCATTCTCTTGCCTGCTAATCAGGACTAAAATAGGGGAAACAAAGGTCTTGATTTTTGATCCTGTCTTTTATGATTAAAATGAAAAGGACGGCTGTACAAAAGAGATACCTTTCTCATACATCAGATCTCATACATATCATACATCATTCCTTTTTTTTTTTTGATATCTTTCCATTTCTGCCTCTGCTCTGCACTTACATTTTACAGCAATTTCAATAAGTGTGCATTCTTCTTAGGTGTTTGCTTAAATGCAGACAGTACTGGCATTGGACTAAAGGAATCTCTGCTTTATAAGCCTACACCTCTTACAAGGTGATGAGAACAGTAAGAAGGATAACTTCCTTAGACCAATTAATCAAGATGAAATTGGGGAACCTGAAGCTCTCTAGCTGACAGCACAAAGCAATAATTCATCTTAAGCAATTAGAATCTTCTCATTCTTTGCATTTCTCCTCTGTTTCCTTAGTTCCTCTATTTGTCTGTTGATACATGTTGTTTCTTAGCTACAGAGATTTGATTTTCCTCATGTATTCAGAAATATCTATAATTATGCTAATTTTATATTTTAATTCTGGATATGATTTGCAGTTTTCTCTTAGGATATTTGAAGCTAGGTCCTATTTTAGTTTTTTGAACACTGATGTATATCTGACTTAATGATTCTATTTTCTTGTATTAGCTTTTTAGTCTTCAGTAATGATATCAAAGACAAAGATTCAGAATTGGTCTTTAGAGTTGGTCCATCTGACTTGAATTTTGGAACTTATATTTTTGTTGCCAGAGCTATGACTTTTCTATTCACTGGAGAAGGAATTAATACTATATCTAGCTCCATAAAAGCTAATTAAAACTTTCTGTAAATAATGTTGTTACATATTGCGATGTCTTAATCTCTAAATCATAACATTAAAAGAGACTTACAAATTTGGGTAACCATTTTTCACTTGAGGTGGTCCAGATTTACAATTACTGCTCATCATAATTACTATTGTGCTCCCATTTACTCTTTTTCACGTTTCCCAATGTGAATGAAAATGTATTTGGCTATTTAACTTAGATGTTATTTTTTTCCTCTTCTCTCTCATGTCAGAAAATTCTTCATGGGATCACTGATAGGTAGTTAACTTTGGCTTGAGAAATTCTAGAGATAAAAACCATCACTCACATAGAATGGCCTACCTTCCTTATATTGCTCCATTTAAGTTATTTCTTATATTGGGTTTTCATTAAGCTAAATGCTATTAGGTTGAGTTTTAAAACACTGTAACTATTCAAAATAGTGAATAGGGACTTTTAGTTTCTGGTTCCAAAGAACTTGCCACTCTGTTGTAATCATTAGCTAAACAGACTGAAAAATCAACAGTTTTTCTTAGATCCATAAGAAAAGTGAGTTTATAGCGCAAATCACCACCCCCAGGATTGTACAGGAGGCCATCTTCCCAGAGCAGCCTCTTGATTGGAAATGCCCTGGGGAACCAGGGCCAGGATAGGAAAACAGGAACTGTAACTGACAAATCGCTCAAGGCTCCATGCAGACGGCAGTGAGATTTAAGAACTCCAGAGGGGGCCCCGCTCTTAGAGGGCCCACAGTATATTAAGGACCACCTGTAGGAGCTTTACCATTTCCTCCTAGTAAATATTAGAAATAAATGCCTTCAACCTTCTAGAAGAGAAAAATGAAAAGCAAAACAGAACAACAAAACATTTTGAAGTATGCCAGAGCACTCTGTTCTCTTTAATAAGGCCTGCCCTAAGAGAAACAAGTTAACCAGCATCTAACCTACTGAGGTATTATCAGAGCCTAATTGATATGAAGAGGAGGAATACCCTACTTCTGCCACCCTGCCTAAGTGGGGAGAAAAAAACTATGAAACACTTTTAAAGTTCATAGTTTAGAGGCACAAGCTAGAACACATACCCCCAACACTACACACACCCACCCCACACACACCACACTACCACATTAGTAAGGACTTATTTACAGAGCTCCTTTTACACAGTACATCATGTCCACTTATCAAAAGTACAAAGCATACCAAAAGACAAAAGAAAATTTTTGTTTGTTTAGAGAGAAATATGAAGCATTGGAAGCAGACATGGTAGGAATGCTGGATTTTTCAAACCAAGAATTTCAAGCGACTATGATTAATACACTCAGGGCTCCTAGGAATAAGTAGATGGCAGGTAAGCAATGAGCAATATAAGAAAAGAGATGAAGATCTTAAAATGTTAGAAATTAAAAACTTGAGAAATTGAGAATGGTTTCAATGAACTTATTAGTAGACTGGACATTGGATAAGAAAAAAATTATAAAATAGAGGATATAGCAATAGAATCCTCAGATTGAAAAGCCAAGAGGGCAAAGACTAAAACTAACCATAGTATCTAAGGACTGTGGAGTAACTACAAAAAAATGTATAAAATAGACATAATGGCAACACCAGAAGCAGAGAAAATAACAGAAATATTTGAAACCATAATGCTTGAGAATTTCCCCAAATTATAGCCAGTAATCACAGATCAACAAATCTGAGAGAACACCAAGCAGGATAAGTACCCCTCCAAAAAAAAAGGCCTCAGGTATATCATCTCTCTGGAGAAGGCAATGGCACCCCACTCCAGTACTCTTGCCTGGAAAATCCCATGGGCAGAGGAGCCTGGTAGGCTGCAGTCCATGGGGTCACTACGATTTGGACACGACTGAGCGACTTCACTTTCACTTTTCACTTTCATGCATTGGAGAAGGAAATGGCAACCCACTCCAGTGTTCTTGTCCGGAGAATCCCAGGGACAGGGGAGCCTGGTGGGCTGCCGTCTATGGGGTCGCACAGAGTCGGACACGACTGAACCAACTTAGCAGCAGCATATCATCTTTCAACTACAGAAAATCAAAATTAAACAATCCTAAAAGAACCCAGAAGGTAAAAACACCTTTACCTTTTCAAATAAGACATCCATCTTCTCTTTAGAAAATATTCAAGCAAGAAGGAAGTGTAGTAAAATATTTAAAGTATTGAGAGACAAAGAAAACACCCAACCTAGAATTCTGTAGACTGCAAAATTATCCTTCAAAAGTAATGAAGAAATAGAGACTTTCTTAGCAAATAAAACCTGAGAGAATATGTTACCAATAGACTTGTCTTGCTAAAGTTCTTTAGAATGCAAGAAAATAATATATATCAGAAATATGAATCTAATTAAAGGAAGAACACCGAAGAAAGAATAAGTAGTAAAGTAAAAATGTTTATTTTTCTTACTCTTAATTGATTTAACAGAAAAGGGTTTTTTTCAGTTATGTAGATTTATGCATGTCTTTTGTGGGTACATATGTATATGTAGGCTGTATAAGTGAAATGAATAAAAGTGAAATGAATGAGAACAATGAGACAAGAAATGGGAGGAAAGAGGATTATTTTGCTATTATAAGGTACTCACATCACTCATGAAGTGGTACAGTGTTATTTAAAAGCGTACCTGAAGTAGTTAAAAATGTATATTTCAAATTTTAGTGTGCATGTGCCTTCCCTAGGACCTTACTTACCTGCTGAAGAATCCAAATTCTAGAGCAACCACTAAACAAACATTTTTGGGTATAACTGATACACTAAGTGGTGAGAGACAATGTAATTATCAGAATTATCAATTCAAACCAAAAAAGGAAGAAAACAGTGAAAGAAAAAATAGGAAAAAGAATAAGGGGAACAAATAGACATCGGTCATGAATATATTAGTTTAATCAAACCATATCAATAATTGCCTTTTATGCCATGATGTAAATATGCTGATTAAAAGGCAAAGATTGTCAGATGGATTAAAAAAAAAATAAGACACCAATTATATGTTGTCTAAAAGAAACTCACTTTGAATATAAAGACATGGGTTAAAAGTAAATAGGTGGAGAAACCTATAATAGGAACCACTTCCTGGTGGTTCAGGCAGTAAAGAATCTGCCAGCAATGCAGAAGACCTGGGTTAAAATCCCTGGATTGGAACAATCCCCTGGAGAAGGGAAAGGCTACCCACTCCAGTATTCTGGCCTGAAGAATTCCATGGACTGTATAGTCCATGGGCTTGCAAAGAGTCAGACACAACTGAGTGACTTTCACTTTCAGACAAAAATAAAAACAGGAGTGGTGATATTATTTTCAGACAGAGCTAACTTCAAAGTAGAGAAAGTAATCAAAGAGAAGTATTACACAATAATGAAGATATCAATTCTCCAAAAAGACTTAACAATTCTTAAATGTGTCTGACAATGGAGCATCAGACTACATGGTAGAAACACTGCTGGAATTTCCAGGAGAAATAGAATCAATGTTCATACTTGGAGACTTCAACACTGCTCTCTCAGAAATGAATAGTTCAGCAAGCAGAAAATCAGTAAGACATAGTTGACTTCTGGTTTAATTCCATTGTGAACTAAGATCTAACTCTGCTTAAGTTCTATATTTTTTTATTTGTTCAAGTGTGTTTTATGGCCCAAAATGTGTTGTACCTTGGTGAATGTCCCATGAAAACTTGATACAAATCTGTTTTCTCCTGTTGTTGGATGAAATAATCTACAGATGTTAATTATATACAGCTGATTAATGGTGGTGTTGAGTTCAACTATGTCTTACTGATAACAAAAATTCCAAATATGTGGATATTATACACACTTCTAAATAACATATGGATCATAAAAGAAATCTCAAGGAAAATTATAAAATATTTTGAGTTAAAATAAAATACAATAATCAAAATTCGCGGGGTGCAGCAAAAGTAGTGCTTAGAGGGAAGTGTAAAACATTGAATACATATATTAGAAAAGTAGAAAAATCTAAATTCAATCATCTAAGTTTCCACCTTAGAAAGCTAGGAAACAAGAGCAAATAAAATCCAAAATAGGAAAAAAAAAAATAGAGATAAAATCAATGAATTTGAAAGTAGGAAAATGAAAATGAAACAAAAGCTTGATCTTTGAGAAGATCAATAAAATAAATGAGCCTGTACTAGAGAAAAAAGCAAATTACTAGTATCAGAAAGAAGATGGAGGGGGCAACACTGAACATCTTATGAAAATTAAAAGAATAATAAATGAATATTATGAACAACTCTATGACCACAAATTTGATAACCTAGTTGAAGTGGACCAATACCTTTACTAGTTATTGTTTTTCAGGGATTACCAAGCAAATGATCCTTCTTATCATTATTGGGTGACTGAATCATGGATTGCAGTTTCTTGCAATGGAAAGGAAGCAATTAGCACATATGTTTTGTCATAAACTTGGTCTTTGTTTTGCCTTTTCCCTTCCCCTCATTTCTGCCTCCCCTCTAGCTCAGTCTGCCTCTCGCTTTGCTCCTCTGTCCCAGAATCTCTTTGCCTTACCCTTGCGAGAGCACATTCTGATACTTAGCCTTAATTAACTCCCAGAGAGTATAGGGTTGGGAAGAAAAGTGTGGGGGTCTGGAGATGAACTTCCCAGATGTGAATACAGATTACATCCCTTGCTAATTTTTTATTTAACTTTATTTGCTTCTCTGGGAAAACTGCTTAAATTGTTTGTGCTTAAATTTCCCGTAAATGGTCTCAAATTTTCCTATTCTAACACAGTCCTTGGAGGACACATCTGAAACACTGGGAGTCTGTTAGTAAGGAGCTCTCTACAGACCTGCTGAATCAGCATATCCATTTTCTCACAATCCCCAGGTGATTTGTATGTTATGTTAAATTGTGAGTTGTCCTGCATAGTATACATAAAACATGACTGTTTACATATAATGTGTCCTTGCTAAGTGCTGTTCTTAACATAGAAATACAGATAGAAGAAGAGTGTGTTATTATTAACAGAAATGAATTTGAACAAATTTGCTCAAATTCATTTTTTATCCACTATCTTCTTATGTACACTAACTTATACAGCTTAGGGTTTGGGTTGTGAGTGTCCACACACACATGTACATGTATATGTGTTTAAGAAATAGGAAGAGAGGGAGGGAGACAGGGAAGAGGAAAATATAAGACATCATAGTTGGTAAAGGAAAAAAAATGTAATTGTATTGATTTCAGTTCTTCTCTTTAGAAAGGGATTAGTGAATGAGTGTTTTAAATTGCTCTTTAAAATTCTGCCTGAAGTACTTTCAAAAGAAGCATCATTTCTCTATTTTGTCAGATGTGTGGAATCAAAAGTTTTCACCTGATGACTCTGGTGTGGATACATTGTTTAAAGCAAAGTGTTCACACTTTGGTATATCATTATAGAAAATAATATATACTTGCATTTCTAAAATAAAGCTTAAAATTGAAGTCTTAGGATTTTACAGATCTTAATAGGAAACATGTTGACTCCTTTCACCATAAAAAGTTATAAAAATATATATAAATAAAACAGGGTTTAAAACATTTTAAAAATAAATTATCTAGTGTGCTTTTGTACCCTCTGCTACAGAGAATGGAAAGAAGGAAATCATTCATTTTTACATTAGAGTTTTCAGAAATATTGTTCACACAGGTTAACCACACTACACTGGTTAACAGCATGTTCAAAGTAAGGCAAGGGTGTGATGATAAGTATTCATTTTCCACTTTCCCATTGGCACCAAGATGTAAATACAGCTAATTGTGGCCTGTTAAATACAACTATTAATCAGTTTTGCAGCAATATGTTGTATATGCCCAAGGTATGCAAATATTCAGGTTTCTCTTCCTCCAGATGGTGCTCATTAGATTCAAGTATTGATGTAAGCAAGTACTCTACCCTATTGTTCCCTCAGTTCATAGGAAAAGAAAGTGAAGTGAAGTCGTTCAGTCGTGTCCAATTCTTTGTGACCCCGTGTACTGTAGCCCACCAGGCTCCTCCGTCCATGGGATTCTCCAGGCAAGAATACTGGGGCGGGTTGCCATTTCCTTCTCTAGGGGATCTTCCCGATCCAGAGATCTAACCCAGGTCTCCTGCATTGCAGGCAGATACTTTAACCTCTGAGCCACCAGGGAAGCCCCTCTCTGTTCATAGGAAAAGAAAAGCAAAACGCAAATAGCGCCTAACAGCCCTGATTTGCTTAATGTCTTAATGCACTAGAAATTATAAGAAAATAAAAAACCCAAAGAGTTGTTGAATTTTCAGAAGATAGGTTGTGAAATGAAGTAACCAGCCTGCAATAATAGTACTCATGCAAAAATATTCCAGTCCTTCTGAATTACCATATAAAAAATCAGACCAATGCATCAAGAACAATGCTTACTAGTTGCGATAAGTAGTCACACTTTGACTATAAGATTCCGTATTTTTCATCTTTTAGTTTGAATTTCCTCAACTTCGAAGTTTTGAAAAATAATTTTGTAATCATTTCGTATTTGGGAGGATAATAAGTTAATACTGTCATGTATTTTAGATGAAATGCAAAACAAATATCCAGAAAACCCGCAATAATAAGATGATTCGGGTTTCATAACAAAAAACATTAACTTCAGCATATGGGCAAATTTCCCTTGGATATAATTATATTTTTTCTAATATTCATCTTTTTTCTCCTTTGCAAACTTAACTTGAGTCAAAGATATCTTAAAATTTTGTACAGAGCAAACAGATAATCTATTCATGAGAGGGGGGAAAAACACACGTCTTTTATAATGCTTTTATAAGCTCCATGAGGATAGTGATTATCTCTGTCATTTATTGTTTTCTATCTCTCAATAACAATGAGTAACAGTAATATTTACTGAGTAATAATGAATTTAAATTTCATCTCTCAACTCCCACAGTGACACTATAAGCCAAGTATTGTCTCCTTCCCTTACTTTGCTTAAAGCATTTTCTTTACTGTTGTAAAAGCTCAATTTCAGAGAGCCTAAATAATTTGCTGAAGACTAACAAAAGACAAATTTTAAAGCATTTTGACAGTAGACCCTTTTGATATATAAATCCATTTTTACTCATTTAAACTATAAGGTGTTCCTAAGTGCTATTTTTGTGTGTCACACATAAGGAAACTAATGCACCCTGAGGGCTTAAAGAAACAGATGCCGTAAGGAAGTTGATGACCTACCATTAAGATTTGCAGTCATATCTGCCTTTTCCCTTATCAACAATATTGGTTTTACTGTACACACATAACTCATTTTACTGCATTGTGCTTTACTGATCTTTGCAGAGCTTGCCTCTTTTTTTTTTTTTTTAAACAAAGACTTGTGGCAATCCACATCCACCAAATCTATTGGCACAATTTTTCCAACAGCATTTGCTCACTTTGTGACTCTGTGTCATCTTTCAGTAATTCTCACAATACTTCAAACTTTTTCATTACTATATTTGTGATGGTGATCTGTGATCTTTGATGTAACTCCTACTACTTGCTACAGGCCTGAATGATGATTAGCATATTTTAGCAATAATGTATTTTTAAATTAAGGTAGGCACATTGTTTTTTAGACATATTGCTATTCCATATTTAATAGAATATAGTATAGGATAACTATGAGCATTGGGAAACATCCCCAAAATTTGTGTGACTTGCTTTCTTGAGAGATTCACCTTATTTTCGTGGTCTGGAATGGAATGTGCAATATCTCTGAGGTATGCCTGTATAAATTATACATAAAATTGTTATTTTTTAGTTTGGTTATGAATCTGATATAATATTATTATATCTATGAAGTATATAATATCTTGCTACTGATTTTTAACACTATTTAAATAACCATTTTGTGTACCCAGACCATGACCAGGTGACCAAAGTGAAATTCATTTAGAAGCACAAATTAGCTGAATTAAAAGTAAGGTTCCCATATCCATGTACACTACCCTGGATATCACTTTTAGCATGTTTTTGCCATTCTAAAGGAGATCAGTCCTGGGTGTTCTTTGGAAGTAATGATGCTAAAGCTGAAACTCCAGTACTTTGGCCACCTCATGAGAAGAGTTGACTCACTGGAAAAGACTCTGATGCTGGGAGGGATTGGGGGCAAGAGGAGAAGGGGACAACAGAGGATGAGATGGCTGGATGGCATCACTGACTCCAATGACATGAGTCTGGGTGAACTCCAGGAGTTGGTGATGGAAAGGGAGGCCTGGCGTGCTGTGATTCATGAGGTTGCAAAGAGTTGGACATGACCGAACGACTGAAACTGAACTGAACTCAAGTTGATACTCGTAACTAATCAGGCTTTGATCTTTATCCTTTATTATATAGTATTGTTTGCTTGGTAATTTAAAGAATAAAAATTTTAATTCTTCTATAATACTTTCTTTTTGCCAGACGCTGTTCTAAAAGCTTTGTGCATGTTATTTCATGTAATTTTTACTGTAACACTTTGTGTTGCATTATATTATTGCCATTCCCATTTTATGCAGAAATATGAATGGTTTTAGATTAAGAGTGTCTGATAAGCTTTTAAATATTTAGCATTTAGAGCTTTTACAACTGCACTATCTTTAACAGCCTTCCCACTTTCATTTACTGGTGATAGGAAGGAAATAACCAGTCTTAAATTTTCATTATAAAAGAAAGCATGGAATTTTAAGGAATACGTCATAGCAGCTTTAGTTATCTAATTGGCAGTGTTACATGTCCTTTCCTATTGTCTACAGGAGCACAAGTTTTGGGCTTATCTAAAGAATTACTGAATTAATAAAAAATATTTGCTTAATGAATTTGCCCAAAGAAACTGTTGTTTCCTATGTAAGTGATAAAAATGAAAATTGGTCACATATCTTCTGGGAAAGACGCACCCTGTGTAGAGTCTGAGTCCTTTATAAGTCTTTATTCCTTATTGGGGCTAGATCCCTTTCTGAACATTTGGTTAAGTAAATTATTTAAGTAATCCATAAACTGTCAGACATAGCACCAGAATGTACACACAAAGGTATCTTAGTTTGCTATTGATCTCATTAGCAGGCCCAGGTATGTCATCTATATTGGTTTCCAGCAACTAAAATAGTTTCTTCTTTGGCTTGAAAAATAGTATTCTGAGGAGAGGGAAACTAACTGAGATCTACTCTTTAAGCTGTTATTTCCTAGGTTTCCTTAAACCCTTTGGTCTCAGAATTTAAAGATTAAAACATAAGTGGTTCTCGTCTACTAGACTATGAACATTTGGAGGGCAGGAATTTTTATTCATCATTGTATTGCAGCATTTATTATAGTAACTGACATAATCAATTCTTGGTATCGAAAAACTAAATACACTAATTAATGAATAGTAAGTGACTCAGAAATATAAAAGATATGTGAGTGTAACCAATTGATGTAAGCTGAACTAAACATTTAATTTCAGCTATTTAATTATATGGCTTTTTTTCTGTGAGCTCATTATAAATGCCATAAATGGGTTTATAATTTGTGTAGCAATTAAGTCTCAGTTCTGATTAGGCTATATTTTCTGCACTTTCTCTTTTCTCAATTTCTGTGGTACACTCAGGTTTTTTAAATATTTTCTCAGAGACCAGATATTTAAATACGCTTCAGCTTTTGCCATGAACGATACTCTAATTTATTTGAATTGCTTTCTCTTAGTCACTGCAAATCTTTGGTCATTGAATACCTTATAACAAGTTAAATTCCCTCTGGTTTCATTTTGTGGGTTAAACATCTGTGCTCAAGTTCAAGTTTTCTCTTGATGATTTGTTTTCCTAAATGATAAACTTTAGGTTATTGAGTTTTCTGTAGAATTCCACTGTGGTCTCATGGTCAAGAGGGAGTGATTTCATGCTCACATCCTTCTGGTATGAGTTTTTTCAATGATGTGGTTGCATTGTCCAACTCCTTTTCACTGGTCATAATAGATGATGGTTATACTCCCTTTCACATTGTGCTGAACACTTTGTCTGTCTTGTCTGGATTAGACACTCCTCTGTAAGTCCCATTTTTACTTTTCTGATCACTAACTACCTTGCATTTCTCCAAGAACGTTATCCTTGTGATTGGCAATTGCAAACAATACTACTACCAGGAAGATAAAATGTCTTGGAAAGTATTTTGCTCTAACACTCATTAGTTTCTTCTATCTGCCCTCATAATTCTACCATAGCTATGCCTGACTGAACCTCTACCAGTGCAATGAATTGAATTGTGTCTGGGTCACTGCAAACATAATTAGTTAAGATGAGGTCATAAAGAGATAGTGTGAGTCCCTAATCCAATATGACTGGTGTCCTAGACAACTTATAACAATATTTAGAGCTCTAGGATTATGGTTTAGAAACTTGGACATGCTTTTACCTATTTTCCACTTTACAATTTCTATAGAATAATAATACATGTCTTTCTTATGCTTCACTTAACATCAACCACCAAATTAGCTATCATTTATTAAGGAAAGAAAGCCTCTCTAATAATTTCACAAATGAGATGCCTAAATTAGCTTTCAGTTTAATTAACTTCAACTGTAACAAATCTCATTTTCAAACGTGGTATTTTCACTTCTTCAAGAATGTATTGTCATAGACTAGAAACTTTTGAGCTGCATTTAAAAAATCCTTTGCAACTATGGAAAGTTCTATTTAGGAGTCAAAATAGAAAGTTCCAGCACAGATTGAGACCTACATCTCCCAAACACCAACAGGAGCAATTCAGTTTATACCTGTGTTATTTGCTTTTTCCTCTGTACTAAGATTTCATTTGAAAGATGGTGTCTGTGCTCAGTCATTCAGTAGCGTTTGACTCTCTGTGATCACAGATGTAGCCCACCAGGCTCCTCTGTCCATGGAATTTTCCAGGCAAGAATACCAGAGTGGGTTGGCATTTCCTACTTCAGGGGATCTTCCCGACCCGGGGATTGAATCCACGTCTCTTCTTTTACTACTATGCCACCTGGGAAGCCCCTGAAAGATGGTATCTAACACCAGTACCCTTGAAAAACCAATGATCTGGTTATTTGCAGTGTATAAATATTATAAATGATAAATTTAAAAACAATATACAAAAGCATATTTTCATGTATTGTATGTTAATTTATGGACTTTCAGATATAATAGGATTACAGAGATTATTAACATCAAATGAAAATTCCTATAAAAGGAAGAAATAGCCAAAAATTTTAGCTGTGTTTTATAATGTTAAATTAAGGATTAGGTCCCAAATTTTCTAATATAATATAATTATATTAGAAATATAATTTTCAAAATATAATAATGCTTCTGTCTATAGGAATCATAGTTTCTTAAGTAATGAACTAGTCTTTGATCAGTACCATTTTATTACTTTGCATGTTTACTTTTACAGAAGAAACTCCTAAAGCAAAACATTTGTCATTGAATTTCTTTATTTTGACTTCACAGGAGAAAATGTTGTTCAGGATGGTTTTCTCTGATAACACTTTCAATAAAAATAAGCATTCATCTTAAATTGAACCTATTACATTTGTATATGTTCTCAGTTATCAAAGTCTTTATAAATGGTTGGTTCCCTCCTGCTAGAAAGTAGAAGTGATTTATTATTTTAAATTGGGAGGCTTATTTAAATTTCTGAATTAATTCATCACTTTTATTTTTTGGCTTCATGTAGTGATTCCAGAAAAACTTTTATATTCTTCATTTGCCAAATTCCTTAAGAAAATATACTTAAACCCAATACTTGCTAGAGACACTTGAAATCAAAAGGTAGATACTATGAAATGATCCAGAGCTTAGCTCAATGAATATTCCAGCACTCATGTCTGAGAAAAGGGATGAAATAGTTATATGGCAATCCTAGTAAATTAAAAGGAAAACAACTAGAGAATTTTTTAAATGATTGCAAGTGTAGAAATTATGTAATACAAAAAGTCAGATGAGTTTTAAATAAATTCTTGTCTGCATTTTACATCCTACTGAATATTTAAATAATCCAGGCCAAATATAACAATGGCCTATTGAATACAGCCCTCAGAATTTTTGGATATGATTTCCTGAGTGCATGAAACAACCTTTTTGCCATCTGGCATTTCATTTGGGTTCATAGCCTTTGCTTGAAGAGAAGAACTATCACAAGCTAAAATATTAGTTAATATAGGATAAACTAGAGTAACATCTGTGCACATGACAATTTATATTTAGTTGTATCAAAACTTCTTTGGATTTCTAATGACCATTTTGAAATCTTACTAGTTTGTAGGCTAAAATAACATTTTATTTTCCAAGGAAATTGGTTTTCTCATTTATAATCTCTGATTTCAATAGAATATATGAGCAATCAGTTACAGGTTAACTTGGAAGATATTCTTTGATTACTGCCAATTCTTTTTAATCTTGAATTTAGGAATTTTTTTAAATAAATGACTTTTTGCATTTATCCCCATTACCAAATGCCCTGAGTATTTTCAAGTCAAACTAGCATTAACGTGTCTTACCTCCTCACTACTTCTGAATGTATGTATTACAAAATTTCGTGACACTTTTTAATTCATGTACCAAACATTTAAAGTATACAAATCTTAAGTATATACCTTGGCAGATTTTAACAGAGTGACTACACTAGCATAATCATGTTGCAAACTAGAAATGTGTAATTTTTTTCTATTTTATATTGGAGATAGCGTCCTAAAGAGTACTTCATAGGAGCTCTCTTAATTCCATCCCAGTCACTGTTCTCCTTTCCAATGGTTACTATCAAAACTTAAATTATCAATTGCTTTGAATTACAATTCTCTATATAAATGGAATTATAAAGTGGGCATTATTTTGAATCCAGCTACTTTCATTCAATATTATATTTGTGAGATTTATTCATTCTATTGTGTATAACGGTAATTAATTGTGTGGAGTATTCCATGGTATAAATGTAAAACAATTTCTCTTTTGATATACATTTGGATTGCTTCCAGATTATTACAAATAAGATTCATAAAACCATCTTTCAGGTGTGTGGTTGACATATATATATATATATATATATATATGCATTTCTGATGTGATATATCCCAGAGTAGAGTTCTTCAAAGGTTCTATATTTGTCCAGAAAACTGATTTTCTGAGTTATTTGAAAGATTTCCAATTCATTTTCAAATATGATTGAATCAATTTACTTTTCCATCAGTAGTATGTGAGTTCCGATAGCTCCACATCTACACCAATACTTGATAATATCAGTCTTTTAAATTCCATTATTTGTGGTGAATGTGTTGTGATATCACTTTGGAAAGAATCTTATTTCAGAGAACATTCTCTTACCTGCTGTGCTGTGATAATTTCTCATGTTCAACATAGGTCAGATCTTAAATCTTCACCACTTTCACTTCTAATCCACAAAAGCAAAGAAACTTAGTTAAAATAAAGGCAAGGAAGATGGCTGACATGCTATATGATACACATACTGATTCTTGCTACAATTAAAAAAAAAAAAACAATTCAACCTTTTAGTTAAAATTCTGGGTGCCATTCATATTTACAAGACTTAGTGGCAACCCACTCCAGTATTTTTGCCTGGAGAATCCCAGGGATGGGGGAGCCTGGTGGGCTTCCATCTTGGGGTTGCACAGAGTCGGACATGACTGAAGCGACTTAGCAGCAGCAAACCACTGTGTACCATCCTTTGGGCATGTTTTGAAGTATCAATCATCTTAGTAATAAACAACAAAAAGAAAGTTGTTTTATCTGTTTCTCCCATTTCTCCCATATTCTCTTCACCATATTCCACATAGGTGGTTATCTTCCCTTCTAGAACACCCTTCCATTCATTGACACAATATAATCTGGTTTATGTCACAAACATATTCCTTGAACTACATTCAGCTATGTCATGAATGATACTGTGGTAGGTAGAATAATGGCCCTGTAAAGTATCCACATCATTACTCTTAGAACTTGTCAATATGTTATGCTACATATCAAGAGGTAATTAAAATTGCAAGTGGAATTAAGCTTGCCAAACCAGTTACCTGAATGTAAGAGATTATCCTGAATTACCAGGGTGGGGGCTTCCCTGGAGGTTCAGTTAGTAAAGAATCTGCCTGCAATGCAGGAGACCTGGGTTTCATCTCTGAGTTAGGAAGATCCCCGGAGAAGGAAATGGCAACCCACTCCAGTATTCTTGCCTGGGAAATCCCATGGACAGAGGAGCCTGGTGGACTACAGTCCATGGGATCGCAAAGAATCAGACACGACGGAGGGACTAAACTACCACCATCTGGGTGGGGCCAGTGTAATCACACGGGCCCTCCAAAGGGAAAAGAGGAAAAGGATTCGAACCAGAGAGATGACATCATAAGAAAACCTGAGTGGCCATCATTGCTGGCTTGGAAGATGGAGGGAGACCACAAGCCTAGGGAGACCATAAATCTGCAGAAGCTGGTTTAAGGCAAGAAAATTAAATACTCTCAAACAGCTTCCAGAAATGGATGCAGTCATAACAATATCTTCACTTTAATCCAATGAATTCCTTTTTAATTTCTGACCTCCAGAACCGTAACATAATAATTTTGTGTTGTTCCAAGTGACTTGTATTTGTAAGGAATTAATATTGCAGCAATAGGAAACCAATATAAATCTTGTTTTCTGAAAGTGGGGAGCTGCTGTAAAAAATACTTAACAATGTGTGTCTTTTGGATTAAGCGATTGGCTCCTGAATTTTGAGGAATGTAATAAAAAATCCTAGATTGCCTTGAATAGACCTATAGGAGAAATATAGATATTGATGACTCTGCTACTGCTACTAATGACTGATAAAGAGTGGGAAGATTTTATATTGTCTTATTTTCTATGGGAGAATTTGATAATATAGAATATTCTTATTCAAGAAAATTATTCTTATTCAAGAAAATCTTTATTCCCTTTATGTCTTTACATGTTTCATTCTTATTTCTTCATCAAACCTGACTATACTTTTATTTTCTTATTTAATTCTGTGTGTATTGGGCACACTTTTATCTGTTGTAAATCTACATAGTCTCCCTACATAGTGTCTGTGATGAATGACTTCAACTGCTCCTACACAGAAATGATTCAAAAATATTTGTCTTCCATTTGGAAGTCCTCATTGACCTCCAGATTGAAAATACAATTGCCTAATAAGCAAACATAATAAGGTATCCCTCAGGTAATTCAAAATAAAAATGTAAAATAAATAAATAAAATTTTTAAATGACCTTATTATTACCTTTTAAATCTGCTTCCCTTTCTAAACTGGTGCTACTGTCATGAGTCCAATTAATGGAACAAGAAATTTGAGGTTATCTTCTACATATTATTCTATGACTTTCTTTATATATCCTAATCCAACAGATTCAGCTTTTTAATTTTCTAATAGTTATTGATCACTTATTATGTGCCGGGTACAGATTTTCAAACAGAAACACATATATTAATTATTTCAGTCCCAATAACAATCATATGAATTTATTCTATTCTCATTTTACAACTAATCAGAGACAATGGAAGACATTACCCAAGATCATGCAGAAGTGAGTAGACAAGATGCAGTTAGGAAGCAGAGAGCCTGGCTGGAGTAGGGCCTATGATTAAAAAATTATGCTGTACTATTATCTCTCTCTTCAAAAATTCACTTTTCATTTAAGGATAATCGCTTTACAATACTGTGTTGGTTTCTGCCATACCTCAGCCATAGGTATATGTATGTCCCTTCTCTCTTGACCCTCCCCCTCTTCCCACCCCATCCCACCCCTCTAGGTTGTTACAGAGCCTGGGTTTGAGATCTTTGAGTCATACTATGCTGTACTATTATCTCTTGAATTCACCCTTTATTTCATTCAGAAAATAGTTTCTTGCTTTTCTAATCTGAATTTTGTTTTCTTTCTGCCCTTAATTCTGTCTTTCTCTCTTTTTCTTCCTTTATTTTCCCCTTTCCCCTTTTTCTTTCCTTCGTTCTTTTTTATTTTCATCCTTACTTTTTTACCTAAAAGGCTATTTAATCTGTCTCTAGTGCGATTCAAATGCTACACAACTATGAAGACTGTGCTTCCACTGCAAGGGGGAAGGCGGTGCACGTTCAATCCCCAATCAGGGAACTAAAATATGCATGCTGTGCAGTGCAGCCAGAAATAAAAATAAACACTACACCACTGTGCAAGCAATTACTTTGAAATAAAAATTTAAGTCACCCAGTTGCTTGATACCCTTTAGTAGTTTCACAATGCCATCAGAATAAAATCCATTTTTATACAACATTCAAAAGATTTAACAGGGTAACTATTTCCTTCTCTAGGGGATCTTGCCGATGGCAGGGATCAAACCTTGGGTCTCCTGCATTACAGACAGGTTCATTACCATCTGAGCCACTAAGGGAGCCCCTGCTGCTCCTGCTGCTAAGTCACTTCAGTCGTATCCAACTCTGTGCAACCCCATAGACGGCAGCCCACCAGGCTCCCCCGTCCCTGGGATTCTTCAGGCAAGAACATGGAGTGGGTGGCCATTTCCTTCTCCAATGCATGAAAGTGAAAAGTGAAAGTGAAGTCGCTCAGTCCTGTCTGACTCTTAGCATCCCCATGGACTGCAGCCTACCAGGCTCCTCCGTCCACGGAATTTTCCAGGCAAGAGTACTGGAGTGGGGGTGTCATCACCTTCTCCAAGGGGAGCCCCTGCTGCTGCTAAGTTGCTTTAGTCCTGTCCAACTCGATGTGACCCCAGAGATGGCAGCCCACCAGGCTCCCCTGTCCCTGGGATTCCCCAGGCAAGAACACTGGAGTGAGTTGCAATTTCCTTCTCCATTTCCTTCTCCAATGCACGAAAGTGAAAAGTGAAAGTGAAGTCGCTCAGTCGTGTCTGACTCTTAGCGACGCCATGGACTTCAGCCTACCAGGCTCCTCTGCCCATGGGATTTTCCAGGCAAGAGTACTGGAGTGGGATACTCCTAATCAGATACTAATTTTAGAAATAAAACATTTTTAAATAAATTGATAATCTTTCATAAACAAGGGAATGTCTTTTGTTCCTTTTAACCTCTAAAAATTAACATTGTTTGAATTTATGTAATAGTGATAAACAAAGCTATGTTACTGCCCATGACTGCAACATGCCCATTTCCTCTTTCCAAAATGAACATTACAAATCCCTCTCTTCTCTCCTCATCCTCCTTTAACTCGCATTCCTCTTAGCTCACAGGTAAAGCAGATAGACAAAATGAACTCCCTGATCTGCACTGTACTTAATCTGTTCTTATACCAGCATCTGTACTCAAACTCCTTGCCTATTTGTCTGTTTCCCTGGTAGTAATACCCACTGACTTTTTAAAAGAAAATTTATTAGAGTATAGTTGATTTACATCATTGTGTTAGTTTCTGCTGTACAGCAAAGTTAATCAGTTACACATACACATGCTGCTGCTGCTAAGTCGCTTCAGCTGTGTGCGACTCTGTGCGACCCCATAGACGGCAGCCCACCAAGGCTCCCCCATCCCTGGGATTCTCCAGGCAAGAGTACTGGAGTGGGTTGCCATTTTCTTCTCCAATACATACACATATATCTGCTCATTTTTAGATTCTTTCCCAAATAAGTTATCACAGAGTATTAAGTAGAGTTCTCTGTGCTGTACAGAAGATCCTTGTTAGTTGTCCACAGTATTTGATAAATAGTATTCTGTATATTGTCAATCCCAGTCTCCCAATTTATCCCTTCCCTTTCCCCTCTCCTAATCATAAATTTGCTTCCAATATCTGTGAATTTAGTTCTGTCTTGTAAAAGAGTTCACTTGTATCATTTTTTAGACTCCACATATAAGTGATATGTTTATGTCAGTTTGACTTACTTCACTTAGTATGATCGTCTCTGAGTCCATCTATGTTGCTGAAATGGTGTTCTTTCTTTCCTTTCATATGACTGAGTAATATTCCACTGTGTGTGGGTGTCCACTCCATTTCTTTATCCACTTTATGTTGATGGACATTTAGGCTTCCTTCATGTTTTAGCTGTTGGAAATATTGCTGCAATGAACATTGGGGTGCCTGTACCCTTTAAAATTATGGTTTTCTCCAGATATATGCCCAGAAGTGGGATTTCTGGATCATATGATAGTTCAATATTTATTTTTTGAAAGGAACCTCTGTACTGTTCTCCATAATGTTTGGACCAATTTACATTCCTACTAACACTGTAGAAGGGTTTGCTTTTCTCTACTCCCAGGCCAGCATTTATTGTTGGTAGACTTTGATGATGGCCATTCTGGCAGGTGTGAGGTGAGACTTCTCTGTGGTTTTGATTTGCATTTCTCTAATAATTAGTGATGTTGAGAATATTTTTATGTGCTTTTTGGCCATATGTATGTCTTCTTCGAAGAAATGTCGGTTTAGATTTTCTGCCCATGTTTTGATTGGGATTTTTTTTTAATTGAGCTACATGAGTTACTTTTATATTCTGAGATTAACCCCTTGTCAGTTGCACCATTTGCAAATATTTTGTCCCATTCTGTGGGTTCTCTTTGTGGTTTCCTTTGTTGTGCAAGTTTTTGTGTTTAATTAGGTCCTGTTTGTTTGTGTTAATTTTTATTATTCTAGGAGGCGGATCCAAAAAGATATTACTACAATTTGTGTCTCAGAGGGTTCTACCTACATTTTCCTCCAAGAGTTTTAAAGTATCCAGTGTTACATTTAGGTGTTTAATCCATTTTGAGTTTATTTTTGTGAATGTGCTAATTTCATTCTTTTGCATGTAACTGTCCACTTTTCCTGGCACCACATACTGAAGAGAGATTAGACAGTTCTTTTCTCCATTGTACATTGTTAACTCCTTGGTCATAGATTAGTTGAAAATAGGTACATGGGTTTATCTCTAGAACTTTTATACTGTTCTATACTTCTGTGGTGTTTTTATTTGTTTGTTTGTTTGTTTGTTTCCCACCAATACCATACTATTTTGAGGACTCCAGCTTTATAGTACAATCTGAAGTCAAGGATCCTGATTCCTCCAGCTCAATTTTTTTTGTTTTTTTCTCAAGATTGCTTTGGCTACTTGGGGATATTTGGTGTTTCCATACAAATTATAAATTGTTTTTGTTCTAGTTCTGTGAAAAATGCTCTTGATAATTTGATAGGTATTGCATTGAATCTGGAGACTGCTTTAGGCAGTATAGTCATTTTGACACTATTGATTGTTTCAAGAATGTGGTATATCTCTCCATGTCTCTGGGTCATCTTTGATTTTTTTCACTAGCATTTCATAATTATCTGAATGCAAGTCTTTTGCTTTCTTAAGGAGGTTCATTCTTAGGTATTTTATTATTTTTAATGTGATTGTAAATAAGATCATTTCCTCAACTTCCTTCTGATCTTTCATGTTAGTACAAGATACTTCTGTGTATTAATTTTGTATCTTGCAACTTTACCAAATTCATTCATGGTTTCTACTAGTTTTCTGTTTGCATCTTTTCTATGTATAATATTATGTTATTTGCAAAAAGTGATAGTTTTACTTGTTTTCCAATTTTGGGTTCCTTTTATTTCTTTTTCTTCTGTAATTGCCATGGTTAAAACTTCCAAGACTATGTTGAATAAAAGTGGTAAGAGTGGATATCCTTGTCTCATTCCTGATCATAGAGGGAATGCTTTCAGTGTCCACCAAGAATGATATTAGTTGTGGGTTTGTTATATATGCCCTTTATTATGTTGAGATATGGTCCCTCTATGCCCACTTTCTGGAGAATTTTTATTATAAATGGGTGTTGAATTTTGTCAGAAGGTTTTTCTGCCTCCACTAAGATGATCATATGGTCTTGATTCTTCAATTTGTTGATGTGGTATAGCACACTGGTTGTTAGTTGCTCAGTTGTGTCCAAATCTTTGTGACCCCATGGACTGTAGCCTGCCAGGCTCCTCTGGACATGGAATTCTCCAGGCAAGAATACTGGAGAGGGTTGCCATTCCCTTCTCAGGGGATCTTCCCAACCCAAGGATTGAACCCAGATCTCCCACATTGAAGGCAGATTCTTTACTGTCTGAGCTACCAGGGAAGCCCTATCATACTGATGGGCAGATATTAAAATATCCTTGCATCCCTGGGATAAATTTCATTTCATCATGGTGCATGATCCTCTTAACGTGTTGTTCAATTCCACTTGCAAGTATTTTGTTGAGGATTTTTGCTTCTTTTTTCATCAGTGTTATTGACCTATCATTTTCTTAATTTGTGGTATCTTTGTCTGACTTTGGTATCAGGGTGATGGTGGCCTCATAGAAAGACCCTGAGGATTCCTTTTTCTGCAATTTTTGGGAAGGGTTTCAGAAGAAAGGTGTAACTCTTCTGTAAATGTGTGATGGAATTTGCCTGTGAATTCATCTTGCCCTGGACTTTTGTTTGTTGGAAGTATTTTTTTTCCTTTTTTGGTAGTTTCAATTTTAGTACTTGTGATTGGTTTGTTCATATGTTCTGTTTCTTCCTAGTTCAGCCTTAGAAGTTTGTACCTTTCTAAAACTTTGTCTTTTTCTTATAAGTTGTTTGTTTTATTGGTATATAGTTGTTTGTAGTAGCCTCTTACGATCTTTGTGTTTCTGTGGCATTCACTGTAACATCTCCCTTTTCATTACTAATTTTGTTGATTTGTGCCATCTCATTTTTCCTTATGAGTCAAGAAAAGTTTTGTCAATTTTGTTTATGCTCTCAAAGAACCAGTTTTTAATTTCATTGATCTTTCTCATTGTTTTCTTCATGTCCTTCTCATTTATTTCTTCTCTGATCTTTATGATTTGTTTCCTTCTACTAACTTTGGCTTCTGCTGCTTCTTTTTTCTCTCTGGATACTTTAAGTATAAGTTGTTCATTTGAGCCTTTCCTTGTTTCCTGATGTAAAATTGTATTGCTATAAACTTTGCTCTTAGAACTGCTTTCGTGTGTCTGTTAAGTCTTGAATCATCTTGTTTTTGTTGTTATTTGTATCCAGATATTTTTACTTCCTTTTTTATTTCTTCAGTGAGCCTTTGGTTATTTAGTAGTATATCATTTACCTTCCATATGTTTGTATTTTTTTTTTACTTTTTTTTCCCCTGTAATTAATTTTTAATCTCATGGAATTGTGGTCAGAAAAGATGTTTGATATGATTTCAATTTTGCTAAATTTACTGAGGCTTGCTTTTTGGCCTACGATGTGATCTATCCTGCTGCTGCTGCTGCTGCTGCTAAATCGCTTCAGTCGTGTCCGACTCTGTGTGACCCCATAGATGGCAGCCCACCAGGCTCCCCCATCCCTGGGATTCTCCAGGCAAGAATTCTGGAGTGGGTTGCCATTTCCTCCTCCAATGCATGAAAGTGAAAAGTGAAAGGGAAATTGACCAGTCATGTCTGACTCCTAGTGACCCCACGGACTGCAGCCCACCAGGCTCCTCTGTCCATGGGATTTTCCAGGCAAGAGTACTGGAGTGGGGTGCCATTGCCTTCTCCATGATCTATCCTCAGATCAGATCAGATCAGTCGCTCAGTCGTGTCCGACTCTTTGCGACCCCATGAACCGCAGCACGCCAGGCCTCCCTGTCCATCACCAGCTCCCGGAGGTCACTCAGACTCACATCCATCGAGTCAGTGATGCCATCCAGCCATCTCATCCTCTGTCGTCCCCTTCTCCTCCTGCCCTCAATCCCTCCCAACATCAGAGTCTTCTCCAATGAGTCAACTCTTCGCATGAGGTGGCAAAAATACTGGAGTTTCAGCTTTAGCATCATTCCTTCTAAAGAAATTCCAGGATTGATCTCCTTCAGGATGGACTGGTTGGATCTCCTTGCAGTCCAAGGGACTCTCAAGAGTCTTCTCCAACACCACAGTTCAAAAGCAACAATTCTTCGGCGCTCAGCCTTCTTCACAGTCCAGCTCTCACATCCATCCATGACCACAGGAAAGACCATAGCCTTGACTAGGTGAACCTTTGTTGGCAAAGTGATGTCTCTGCTTTTGAATATGCTATCTAGGTTGGTCATAACTTTCCTTCCAAGGAGCAAGCTTCTTTTAATTTCATGGCTACAGTCACCATCTGCAGTGATTTTGGAGTCCAGAAAAACAAAGTCTGACACTGTTTCCACTGTTTCCCCATCTATTTCCCATGCAGTGATGGGACCAGATGCCATGATCTTCGTTTTCTGAATGTTGAGCTTTAAGCCAACCTTTTCACTCTCCACTTTCACTTTCATCAAGAGGCTTTTTAGCCCCTCTTCACTTTCTGCCATAAGAGTGGTGTCATCTGCATATCTGAGATTATTGATATTTCCCCCAGCAATCTTGATTCCAACTTGCGTTTCTTCCAGTCCAGCATTTCTCATGATGTACTCTGCATAGAAGTTAAATAAACAGGGTGACAATATGCAGCCTTGATGTACTCCTTTTCCTATTTGGAACCAGTCTGTTGTTCCATGACCAGTTCTAACTGTTGCTTCCTGACCTGCATACAGATTTCTCAAGAGGCAGATCAGGTGGTCTGGTATTCCCATCTCTTTCAGAATTTTCCACAGTTTATTATGATCCACACAGTCAAAGGCTTTGGCATAGTCAATAAAGCAGAAATAGATGTTTTTCTGGAACTCTCTTGCTTTTTCCATGATCCAGCGGATGTTGGCAATTTGATCTCTGGTTCCTCTGCCTTTTCTAAAACCAGCTTGAACATCAGGAAGTTCACGGTTCACATATTGCTGAAGCCTGTCTTGGAGAATTTTGAGCATTACTTTACTAGCGTGTGAGATGAGTGCAATTGTTCGGTAGTTTGAGCACTCCTTGGCATTGCCTTTCTTTGGGATTGGGATGAAAACTGACCTTTTCCAATCCTGTGGCCACTGCTGAGTTTTCCAAATTTGCTGGCATGTTGAGAGCAGCACTTTCACAGCATCATCATTCAGGACTTGGAATGTGATCACTGACCCAGACTTGATGTGATCACTGACCCAGAGCCAGACATCTTGGAATGTGAAGTCAAATGGGTCTTAGAAAGGATCACTACGAACAAAGCTAGTGGAGGTGATGGAATTCCAGTGGAGCTATTCCAAGTCCTGATCTATCCTAGAGGCACACTATTTTTACCTGGGAACAGCCCTGTGAGGCTGGTGTGGGTTTCATATTTTTCGGTGGAAGGGCTGTTTTTACTGCCAGTACCTGCAAACTCATTCCTCCAGTATTTGCTGACTGTTATGCCCTTGATAGGAGGCTGACTGACGTTTGCTGCCTGAGCCTGCACTGGATACTGCACAGGGCCTCCGCAATGCTCTGTGAGCCTCACTGCCCTGTCAGAGGTGCGGTCTCCTGCCTAGTTGCTGGAAGAGAGGCTTTTCTTGAGAATACAAGTAGTAAGATTTCTGGATTAAAAGAACTCATAAACTCAGACTTAACAGAGAATGAAACTTCTCCAGAATGTTTGTAGAAATATACATTTTCAACAGCAACATATGATATCCAGTTTCTCCACATTCTGGCCCAAACTTGGTAGTTTTAATATTTTTTGTCATATTAGTCAGTCTACTGTGTGTATTTTACTGTACAATTTAACTTTTTTTTTTAGCCTTCTGCCATGTTGATCCAATTTCTTACTTTTGTTTCTTTGTTTGCATGTTTGTTTTCTGCCATTCTATCTATGTTCCATTCACTTCAGTTCAATCACTCAGTCGTGTCCGACTCTTGGCGACCCCATGAACTGCAGCACGCCAGGCCTCCCTGTCCATCACCAACTCCCGGAGGTCACTCAGACCCACATCCATCGAGTCAGTGATGCCATCCAACCATCTCATCCTCTGTCGTCCCCTTCTCCTCCTGCCCCCAATCCCTCCCAGCATCAGAGTCTTTTCCAATGAGTCAACTCTTCCCATGTGGTGGCCAAAATACTGGAGTTTCAGCTTTAGCATCATTCCTTCCAAAGAAATCCCAGGGCTGATCTCCTTCAGAATGCACTAGTTGGATCTCCTTGCAGTCCAAGGGACTATCAAGAGTCTTCTCCAACATCACAATTCAAAAGCATAAATTCTTCAGCATTTGAATCAGTTCTAATGAGGTGGATGGAACTGGAGCCTATTATACAGAGTGAAGTAAGCCAGAAAGAAAAACACAAATACAGTGTACTAACGCATATATATGGAATTTAGAAAGATGGTAATAATAACCCTGTATATGAGATAGCAAAGGAGACACTGATGTATAGAACAGTCTTTTGGACTCTGGGAGAGGGAGACGGTGGGATGATTTGGGAGAATAGCATTGAAATATGTATAATATCATATTTGAAACAAGTCGTCAGTCCAGATTCGATGCCTGATACCGGATGCCTGGGGCTGGTGCACTGGGACAACCCAGAGGGATGGTATGGGGAGGGAGGAGGGAGGAGGGTTCAGGATGGGGAACACATGTATACCTGTGGCGGATTCATTTTGATGTATGGCAAAACCAATACAATATTGTAAAGTTAAGTAAAATAAAATTTTAAAAAAAGATTTTAGAAAAACTCAAAAAAAAAAAAAAATTCTTTGGCACTCAGCCTTCTTCACAGTCCAACTCTCACATTCATCAGATCAGATCAGATCAGTCGCTCAGTCGTGTCCGACTCTTTGTGACCCCATGAACTGCAGCACGCCAGGCCTCCCTGTCCATCACCAGCTCTCGGAGGTCACTCAGACACACATTCATCGAGTCAGTGATGCCATCCAGCCATCTCATCCTCTGTCGTCCCCTTCTCCTCCTGCCCTCAATCCCTCCCAGCATCAGAGTCTTCTCCAATGAGTCAACTCTTCGCATGAGGTGGCCAAAATACTGGACTTTCAGCTTTAGCATCATTCCTTCCAAAGAAATCCCAGGGCTGATCTCCTTCAGAATGGACTGGTTGGATCTCCTTGCAGTCCAAGGGACTCTCAAGAGTCTTCTCCAACACCACAGGTCAAAAGCATCAATTCTTTGGCGCTCAGCCTTCTTCACAGTCCAGCTCTCACATCCATCCATGACCACAGGAAAGACCATAGCCTTGACTAGGCGAAACTTTGTTGGCAAAGTGATGTCTCTGCTTTTGAATATGCTATCTAGGTTGGTCATAACTTTCCTTCCAAGGAGTAAGCGTCTTTTAATTTCATGGCTGCAGTCACCATCTGCAGTGATTTTGGAGCCCAGAAAAACAAAGTCTGACACTGTTTCCACTGTTTCCCCATCTATTTCCCATGTAGTGATGGGACCAGATGCCATGACCTTCGTTTTCTGAATGTTGAGCTTTAAGCCAACCTTTTCACTCTCCACTTTCACCAAGAGGCTTTTTACATTCATACATGACCACATTCATACATAACTCACATTCATACATTACCACAAGAAAAACTACAGCCTTGACTAGATGAACCTTTGTTGGGAAAGTGTTGTCTCTGCTTTTGAATATGCTATCTAGGTTGGTCATAACTTTCCTTACAAGGAGTAAGCATCTTTCATTAAAAAAAAAAAAAAAAAAATTCACTTCTTAACTCTTATTTATGAGGGTTTTGGTAAGGGATGGAGTTAAGTGTATGTACACAATCTGTCAATCATTAGATATCCACTAGTCAATTTTCAGATTAAAAAAAAAAGATGCAATAAAAATGCACTTACCCTAAAAACTACACAAGTATAATTCTTAAATGGAATACTTTTTTTCAAGTTAAATACTTAATATTAAATATACCTTTCTTCTCTTGCTCTAGAAAGTACATTATATTTGGGAGAATTAATTTAACTTACTATATTTTAGCTACTCTATATTATCTTAAACTTATTTTAATCTATGTACATTTTTCCCCAATATATACACTAAAACTTTAGCAATACTTTAAATTCAGGAACTCTATTATTTTCTCCCATTCTGAAGGCTGTCTTTTCACCTTGCTTATAGTTTCCTTTGTTGTGCAGAAGCTTTTAAGTTTGATTAGGTTCCATTTGTTCATTTTTTATTTTATTTCCGATATTCTGGGAGGTGGGTCATAGAGGATCCTGCTGTGATGCAAGTCAGAGAGTGTTTTGCCTATGTTTTCCTCTAGGAGTTTTATGGTTTCTGGTCTTACATTTAGCTCTTTAATCCATTTTGAGTTTATTTTTGTGTATGGTGTTAGAAAGTGTTCTAGTTTCATTCTTTTACAAGTGTTTGACCAGTTTTCCCAGCACCACTTGTTAAAGAGATTGTCTTTAATCCATTGTATATTCTTGCCTCCTTTGTCAAAGATAAGGTGACCATATGTGCGTGGATTTATCTCTGGGCTTTCTATTTTGTTCCATTGATCTATATTTCTGTCCTTGTGCCAGTACCATACTGTCTTGTTGACTGTGGCTTTGTAGTAGAGCCTGAAGTCAGGCAGGTTGATTCCTCCAGTTCCGTTCTTCTTTCTCAAGATAGCTTTGGCTATTCGAGGTTTTTTGTATTTCCATACAAATTGAGAAATTATTTGTTCTAGCTCTGTGAAGAATACCGTTGGTAGCTTGATGGGGATTGCATTGAATCTATAAATTGCTTTGGGTTGTATATTCATTTTCACTATATTGATTCTACCAATCCATGAACATGGTACATTTCTCCATTTATTAGTGTCCTCTTTGATTTCTTTCACCAGTGTTTTATAGTTTTCTATATATAGATCTTTAGATTCTTTAGGAAGATATATTCCTAAGTATTTTATTGTTTTCATTGCAATGGTGAATGGAATTGTTTCCTTAATTTCTCTTTCTATTTTCTCGTTATTAGTGTACAGGAATGCAAGGGATTTCTGTGTGTTAATTTTATATCCTGCAACTTTACCATATTCATTGATCAGTTCTAGTAATTTTCTGGTGGAATATTTAGGGTTTTCTATGTAGAGGATCATGTCATCTGCAAATAGTGAGAGTTTTACTTCTTCTTTTCCAATTTGGATTCCTTTTATTTCTTTTTCTGCTCTGATTGCTGTGGCCAAAATTTCCAAAACTATGTTGAATAGTAATGGTGAAAGTGGGCATCCTTGTCTTGTTCCTGACTTTAGAGGAAATGCTTTCAATTTTTCACCATTGAGGATAATGTTTGCTGTGGGCTTGTCATATATAGCTTTTATTATGTTGAGTTATGTTCCTTCTATTGTTGCTTTCTGGAGAGTTTTTATCATAAATGGATGTTGAACTTTGTCAAAGGCTTTCTCTGCATCTATTGAGATAATCATATGGTTTTTATTCTTCAGTTTGTTAATGTGGTGTATTACATTGATTGATTTGCGGATATTGAAGAATCCTTGCATTCCTGGGATAAAGCCCACTTGGTCATGGTGTATGATCTTTTTAATGTGTTGTTGGATTCTGATTGCTAGAATTTTGTTAAGGATTTTTGCATCTATGTTCATCAGTGATATTGGCCTGTAGTTTTCTTTTTTTGTGGGATCTTTGTCAGGTTTTGGTATTAGCGTGATGGTGGCCTCATGAAGCAACTGACAAACAACTAATCTCAAAAATATACAAGCAACTTCTACAGCTCAATTCCAGAAAAATAAATGACCCAATCAAAAAATGGGCCAAAGAACTCAATAGACATTTCTCCAAAGAAGACATACAGATGGCTAACAAACACATGACAAGATGCTCAACATCACTCATTATCAGAGAAATGCAAATCAAAACCACTATGAGATACCATTTCACGCCAATCAGAATGGCTGCTATCCAAAAGTCCACAAGCAATAAATGCTGGAGAGGGTGCGGAGAGAAGGGAACCCTCTTGCACTGTTGGTGGGAATGCAAACTAGTACAGCCACTATGGAGAACAGTATGGAGATTCCTCAAAAAACTGGGAATAGAACTGCCTTATGATCCAGCAATCCCACTGCTGGGCATATACACTGAGAAAACCAGAATTGAAAGAGACACGTGTACCCCAATGTTCATAGCAGCACTGTTTGCAATAGCCAGAACGTGGAAGCAACCTAGATGTCCATCCACAGATGAATGGATAAGCAAGCTGTGGTACATATACACAATGGAATATTACTCAGCCATTAAAAAGAATACATTTGAATCAGTTCTAAGGAGGCGGATGGAACTGGAGCCTATTATACAGAGTGAAGTAAGCCAGAAACAAAAACACAAATACAGTATACTAACGCGTATATATGGAATTTAGAAAGATGGTAAAAATAACCCTATTTACGAGACAACAAAAGAGACACTGATGTATAGACCAGACTTTTGGACTCTGGGACCGGGAGAGGGTGGGATGATTGGGGAGAATAGCATTGAAATATGTATAATATTATATCTGAAATGTATTAATTGTTCAAACTAAACACTATCATGTTACAATTTATTCATACTAGATGTTTGTAATGTTTCTGATAATCAATAAAAGAGATTCTTGATTAAAAAAAAAAAAAAACAAGAAAAAAAAAATAAATTCAGGAACTCTAGAACTTGATAATGCCATGTTTTTTCTGGCTAATTTTAACATACCTACAATACAGTGTAGTCCTTCAGACTCACTTCTCTGATCATACAAATGTAGTATATTGAGTCAATAACTTTAACACAAATAAAACAATATCTTGATCTATGATATTCCAGTTAAATCAGATCTGATTTAAGAGCCTACTTGTGAAGGCCATATTGTATTGCAATTTATGATCCTTTTAGTTTTAAAATGTATTGTCTTTAATATGACAATAAAGCTTTCTGGTGAGTGAACAAAGCAATCAGGTAATTGGCCATGGTAAACAAATCATTTTGACATTTTAATAAAACTCAGTTTTAAGCACTTCCCAGTAATGTTTTTTAAGATATCCTAAATTCTATCTAGCCATGAAGTTTTCCTTATTCATGAGCACATGGAAAATATATTATTCTTTTTAAATAGGAGGGCTTCTTTAGCACACACTTTAGTAACAAATATAGGGGGTTTCAGTAAGGTATTGAAGCTAAGATACTACTTTTTCCAAATTTCCAAAATCCCTTTTTTTCCAAATTTGTGAGCCAATAGACAAATATAGCAAATAATATAATACTTTTATAAATCACCAAGCAATTTCACCAATATCCAATAATCCAAGTGTAGACTTGGACTACAGTTCAGGGAAGAGACCTAAGCAGGGCTTCTTAATTTATTCTGATTTAAAATAAGAGTAAATGCATCTGAAAGACAGATATGAGTTCATTTTTCTGAGCAGCAGAATGAACAAGTATAAGTAGACTTTTTAAGGGATAAAACATGCATGCTTATTATAGGGGGAGAAAAAAATACAGAATACATAAACACTGGCATTGACTAGACTGATATAGCTTACTAGAAAAACACAGAATATACTGAAATTGAGAACTTAATTTTATTTCCTGGAGGATAGGAATGACTAGGGCTTTCCTGGTAGCTCAGTTGGTAAAAATATCTGCCTGCAATGCAGGAGACCTCAGTGGTTTGATTCCTGGATGGGGAAGTTCCCTGGAGAAGGGATAAGCTACCTACTCTGGTATTCTTGAACTTCCCTGGTGGCTCAGATGGTAAAGAATCCACCTGTAATGTGGGAGACTTGGGTTCGATCCCTGGGGTTGGGAAGATACCCTGAAGGGAGGGCATGGCAACCCACTCCAGTATTCTTGCCTGGAGAATCCCTGTGGACAAAGGACCCTGACAGGCTACAGTCCTTGGGGGGTCACGAAGAGTCAACATGATTGAGAAACTAAGCACAGCAATGAATAAAACACCAGAAGTTCTTTTGGTGGTTTCTTCCAAATAAAAAGGGTATACTCATTTGCTTAGGCTTCAGTAACAAAATTCCAGAGTCTGGGTAGCTTAACCAACATATACTGAGTCCCTTGCATACCAGCCTTCAAGATGCAAACTTTTTCAAAGATGTAAATGTGTGTTTGCAGGTCCAATCACACAAGTTAGTTCACGTGTCTAGGGTACATTGTAATGTATGTGCCTCCTCTATGACTGGTTGTGCTTCTGTGTGCTTTAGAGTACTGTATAGATCATAGTAGTACAGTATTTTTATTTCAAGACCAGGATGTCTGGAAACAAGTGTAAAAGCAGCAGCAGTGATGTAGCTAGTACTACTAAGAAGTGCCAAACGATAACAATATAAACAAAAGTAAACTTAACTGAGAGATTGGAAAAGGTGAAAAGATGGTAAACACTGCTCAACCTTATAACATGAATCATTCAACCACTGGCATTATTCTGAAGAACAAGGAAAAGATCATGGAACATGTAATATCTTCTGTGCTAATAACGTCATTGATAATATCACATGTGTGAAAGTGATGGAGGAGATGGAGGAGATGGAGAACTTCTCAGTGTGTTGATGCAGGATCAGCATCAGCGTTGAGTCCCTCTCAGCTTAATTTTGATTCTAGAGAAAGCTAAAGGCCTTTATGAGAACTTGAAGAAGAAACACAGTGAAGAATCTAGAGCACATCTTTTAATGCCAGCCATGGTTGGTTTCATCGGTTCAAGGCTAGAGCCAACATTCATAATGCAAAAGTAAGTGGTGAGGCAATGAGTGCAAATACGCTAGCTGCCGAGAGATTTCCTGAAATCCTTCAAGAAATTAGTGATGAAGGTGAGTATTTACCTGAATAGGTTTTTAATGTGGATGAGAAAAAATTGTACTGGAAGAAGATGCCAGTCTGAAGTTACATCAATAAGGAGGAAAAGTTGATGCTGAGCTATAAAACAACAAAGGACAGGCTAAATCTGTTGTTTGGTGACAGTGCTTCCAACAATTTGAAGCTGAAACCTCTCTTGGTTTATCATTCAAAGAAGCTAAGAGCCCTTAAAAACATAACCAAAGGCTGTCTTCCTGCTGTGTGGAAGAGTAACCCCAAAACCTGGGTTGCTGCTGCTGCTAAGTCACGTCAGTTGTGTCTGACTCTGTGTGACCCCATAGACGGCAGCCCACCAGGCTCCCCGTCCCTGGGATTCTCCAGGCAAGAACCCTGGAGGGGGCTGCCATTTCGTTCTCCAATGCATGAAAGTGAAAAGTGAAACTGAAGTCACTCAGTCGTGTCCAACTCTTAGCGACCCCATGGACTGCAGCCTACCAGGCTCCTCCGCCCATGGGATTTTTCAAGGCAAGAGTACTGGAGTGGGGTGCCATTGCCTTCTCCAAAAACCTGGGTTAGATGTGCCATTTTCCAGAACTAGTTTTTCCACCACTTTAACCTGGAGATAGAGAAATATTGCTTGGAGAAGGACATCCCATTCAGCATTCTTTTGCTGTTCAACAATTCTATGGGCTACCCCCCATTCATGGACAACTTTCATTCTAACATCAAAGTAGTGATCTGTAAGCGAATACTACATTGCTTATCCAACCTATGGACCAAGGAGTTATAGTGACTTTCAAGAAATATTTTTTTATATCACACTTTTTGTCAGGCTGTAAAGATGAGTGACAAATCACGAACAACCTTGTAGCAATTTTGGAAGGAATGTGACATCTACAAGGCCAGAAAAAACTTTGCTTAAGTCACCACGAATGGGGTTTGGAAGAACATTTGCTTGCAGTTTACTTACGATTTTTGTGGATTTAAGAAGGCAGATGAGATGGAAATGGCAACCCACTCCAGTGTTCTTGCCCGGAGAATCCCAGGGATGGGGAACCTGGTGGGCTTCTGTCTATAGGGTCACACCGAGTCGGACATGACTGAAGCAACTTAGCAGCAACAGCATGTATCTTGGAGAAGGCAATGGTACCCCACTCCAGTACTCTTGCCTGGAAAATCCCATGCACAAAGGAGCCTAGTTGGCTGCAGTCCATGGGGTCGCTAAGAGTCAGACACGACTGAGCGACTTCCCTTTCACTTTTCACTTTCATGCATTAGAGAAGGAAATGGCAACCCACTCCAGTGTTCTTGCCTGGAGAATCCCAGGGACAGGGGAGCCTGGTGGGTTGCTCTCTATGGGGTCGCACAGAGTCGGACACGACTGAAGCGACTTAGCAGCAGTAGCAGCAAGAAGGCAAATGAGGAGTCCAAAGAGGTCTTCAGCAACCTAGTGACCCTCATCAAGAAGCTGGAGCTAGATCCACAAGAGGGTGACTTCATCGAACTCTTTGCTGCAACATGAGTTTACTAATGAGACCTGATGGAACTGGAAATCCAGAGTAAGGATGAAGAGAGATAGGAAGAAGAAGAAATCGTTGAAGAACTGAAGAGATTCATGATGCAGGAAATGGCAAGGGGATTTTCTTTATTTGAGGAGACACTGTCAGTTTTTGATGCACAGGGAGGAATGTAGAATGTTACATGGAGATTACAGCCACTGTTCAGAATTAAATCCAGTGCTGCCAAGAAACAATTTATGATAAGAGAGAGAAAAAAAGAAGAGCAACTACTTAGACATCACTGGATCACTTTTTCCAGAGGGTAGCTAGAATTGAATCGAGCAAGGAACCAGAACCTGTGCCATCAGCGCCAAGTGGGAATGAAGCTGCAGCTTGCCCTCCATCTCCTCTTGCTGAAGATCCTTCAGCTCTACCATCTCCCACCATCTCTCCCTCCTTCAGTCAGTAACGCTTCTAGCCTGTTCACTTGATACCTGTTCCCGTATGCCAGCTGTTGTACTCTACTACCTGTACTTTTCAAGGTACTGAATTGTAAGATTAAAAATGGTTTTTCAATGTTTTTTTAATTTCTGTTATTTGTGTGAAAAGTATTAAAAGCCTATTACAGTATAGTACTATCTAGCTGATGATGTTAGCTGGAAACCTAGGCTAACTTTGTTGGGAAAATGAAAGTGTTTGTTGCTCAGCCACATTCTAAGGAACTGGGGGTTATGACTTCACCATATGAATTTGAGGACTGTAACACAGTTCAGTCCATAAAAGGAGAACAAAATTCTGGATAAATGTTTTCTATTTATGAGAGACCAGCATGCTTCTTTTCCCTGCCCCCTAATACATAAAATACTAACTTTAATGCACGCTTCCATTGCATCAATGTATTCATGCAATATATTCAATTAATTGTATTCCTTTTATTAATAAATCACCCTGAAGGGAAAAGCAAAGAACAATCTATAATGGCTAATGGAATTTCTTCCAATAATCTTAAACTATGGAGGTGGACAAGAGATTAAAAATATGATTCTTATAGGGCAGAAATAAGTGCATAATGAATCTTTTAACCCAGACAGAACACTTTGTCCAATACATACTAAATACTAATATCTTTGGGGGGGGGGGCGGGGTTGATGATAGTTAAATGAAAAAAAAAGAAAAATTCAGTAAAAGTCTTATTTATTCTTTTTAAAATCTACCAAATATCCCGTGGGCACTTCAAACTCAGTTTCCGCCTACACCATGGTTACCCCCATTAAATTCAGCCTCTCAAGGACCAGAACCACAATTCTCTCCATAATGCCTGTCAGGAACATAGGAACCACTGTTAATTTCTTACACTCACAATTCCAGGCACAAAGATCCTTAAATTCTCCCTCCAAAAAAACTGTCATGCAATGTTTCTCTCCATGCCCAGTGTCACTGTTTGGAGAGAGAGATATATATACACACACATACATATACACACACACTTTACTACATATAAGCTATATATATATATATATATATATATATATATATATATATATATAATCAGATTTTATATATAGTATTTTAACCTAGCTTTCCTGGTAACTCAGTCAGTAAAGAATGTGCCTGCAGTGCAGAAGAACTGGGTTGGATCCCTGGGTTGGGATGATCCCCTGGAGAAGGAAATGGCAAACTACTCCAGTATCCTTGCCTGGAAAATCCCTGGACAGAGCAGCCTGGTGAGCTGTAGTCCATGAGTTCACAAAGAGTCAGGCTTGACTGAAGGACCAACATTTTTTTCTCACTTTACTGTATTATCCAGCTATTATATTGATACCAACCTCTATCTCTGCTACCCTATACAAACTCCCCAATTTGTTTCTATCTGTCAAATAAAACCCTGACAATAGCAATAACTCCTCTTGTGGCATACATATCTTATCACCCAGCTCCCTGTTTATATTTCTGATCCTTGTCATGGCCGAACATATGCCATGCCTATATTAAAGTTATACTGAATATTTTACAGATTGGATCCTTAGGTTTTATATTTTAATCACTCTATCAGGAAATATACTTATTCACATTTTTCCTCCTATTTCTTCCTTGTCCTTCAGAATGAAATAGTTTCCTCCTTATAAGAAATTGTTCCCACAAGTGTTCCCCTCCTTTTGGTACTTATGTACTTGCTTACTTTGCTCCTATAGAACTCATGTATGTTTCTGCTGGATTAACACTGTACCTTAATTGTTTGCTAACTTGTCTTAATCTCCATCTAGAATGTGTATTCTCTGGACTCAGTTAATATTTGATGTTTTTATTTGGTTTCACTTCCATTTGTCTTTTTATTTTTTTTTTTTTCAGGAAATAAAAGCTTAATAGCAGTAGTAAATATCTGACAATACTTGGAAAACTCATTTCCTCTAACAAAATAAATCTTAGTTCTGTTGCACGATGCAGGTTTAAATTCTAGGTTTCAAAATTTCCAGGCAAAATGCATAGAAAATATTTCCTTTATTCTGAATGTGAAATAGATATTTAAGGTGAGAAATGTAAACAGATCTTTAGAGGTGGAATGTTGAATGAGATGAGGAATACTCATAAATTAGAAGGTTGTTTGGTTTCAACATAAATGCATCATATGTAAATTCATCATTAACGCATAGTAATGAAAATTTTTTGGACTCTTACTATTTTATTTATTTTTTAAATTTTATTTTACTTAACTTTACAATATTTTATTGGTTTTGCCATATATCAAAATGAATCTGCCACAGGTATACATGTGTTCCCCATCCTGAACCCTCCTCCCTCCTCCCTCCCCATACCATCCCTCTGGGTCGTCCCAGTGCACCAGCACCAAGCATGCAGTATCGTGCATTAAACCTGGACTGGTGACTCGTTTCACATATGATATTATACATATTTCAATGCCATTCTCTCAAATCATCTCCACCCTCTCCCTCTCCCAGAGTCCAAAAGACTGTTCTATACATCAGTGTCTCTTTTGCTGTCTCGTATACAGGGTTATTGTTACCATCTTTCTAAATTCCATATATATGCCTTAGTATACTGTATTTGTGTTTTTCTTTCTGGCTTACTTCACTCTGTATAATAGGCTCCAGTTTCATCCACCTCATTAGAACTGATTCAAATGTATTCTTTTTAATGGCTGAGTAATACTCCATTGGGTATATGTACCACAGCTTTCTTATCCATTCAACTGCTGATGGACATCTAGGCTGCTTCCATGTCCTGGCTATTATAAACAGTGCTGCGATGAACATTGGGGTATACACGTGTCTCTTTCAATTCTGGTTTTAACTATCTATTTATTGGTGTGTTGTTTGAAATAACAGCTTCCATTTATTATCTGTCATAATTCTCTGGGGTTGACTTGGCGTCAACCCCATGAACTGTAGCGTGCCTAGCTCCTCTGCCTATGGAATTCTCCAGGCAAGAATACTAGAGTGGGTAACCATTTCCTTTTCCAGGGGATCTTCCTGACCCAGGGATTGAACCTGGGTCTCACACATTGCAAGCAGATTTTTTTACCGTCTGTTGGCTTAAACACTGACGTTCAATAGGTTATACATATTAAATGAGTTTTTGATTGACAAAATCTTCAATTTAAGATGAGTTTATCAGGATGCATCCTCACTGAAAATCTAGAAAAATCTTTACTACCATCTGGATAGCATATTCAAAAGCAGAGACATTACTTTGCCAACAACGGTTTGCCTAGTCAAGGCTATGGTCTTTCCTGTGGTCATGTATGGATGTGAGAGCTGGACTGTGAAGAAGGCTGAGTGCCAAAGAATTGATGCTTTTGAACTGTGGTGTTGGAGAAGACTCTTGAGAGTCCCTTGGACTGCAAGGAGATCCAACCAGTCCATTCTGAAGGAGATCAGCCCTGGGATTTCTTTGGAAGGAATGATGCTAAAGCTGAAACTCCAGTATTTTGGCCACCTCATGCGAAGAGTTGACTCATTGGAGAAGACTCTGATGCTGGGAGGGATTGAGGGCAGGAGGAGAAGGGGACGACAGAGGATGAGATGGCTGGATGGCATCACTGACTCAATGGATGTGAGTCTGAGTGACCTCTGGGAGTTTGTGATGGACAGGGAGGCCTGGCGTGCTGCGGTTCATGGGGTTGCAAAGAGTCGGACACGACTGAGCGACTGATCTGATCTGATCTGATCTGGACTGCTTTCATCTAGTGGCTTAATCAGGGCAGGAAGATTCAAGATGACTTACTCCTATAAATCACAATTGATGCTGGCATGGACTGGGGGTTCGGGTATGGTTTCTATGAGACAGCTTTGACTTACACAGTATATGTAAGATAGGTAAATAACAAAATGTTGTTTAAAAAATTAGATCGTAAACAGCTTAAATGCCATCTTTAGGTGTTTGACTTTTCATGATTTTAATAATCATTGGAAAGTGATGAAATTTACTAAGCAGAAGATTTTTTTTTCTTTCTTTTTAATTGAAGGACAATTGCTTTATAATACTTTTTTTTTTTTTCCTGTTATACATCAACATGAATCAGCCATAGGTATACATGTGTCCCTCCCTCTTGAACCTCTCTCTCAGCTCCTGCTCATTTCACCCCTCTAGAGCCCTGGTTTGTTAAAAGCCCTGGTTTGAGTTCCCTGAGTCATACAGCAAATTCCCACTGGTTATCTATTTTACATCTGGTAGTGTACAAGTTATCATGCTATTATGATGTCTTTAATTTCTTTATGAAGCTAATTTTAGCTATTGTATAAAAGATACTTGGGGTAGGAAGGATACTGTTGACATGTACTAGTTGAAAGTTTACAAAAAAAAAACCCCACAGATATAAGACAGTAATGTTAGTTGGAGAAAAAAGAATATTTGAAAGGCATTGTATCAAAATGATAGGACTGCCTTGATTGTCTCAGGGAGAAATGGGTGAGATTGTGTTTGATAATGAGCGTGAAGCTTTCTATTTGGGGAAATAGACATCTCTTACATCATTTATGGAGGCACAAACAGAAAACTGCATAAAATCTAAAGGGAGGGTAATGAGTTCAGTTTAGTTGTAACCAAATCTGAGGTGGCTTTGGTCCATCTGGGTACTCTGAAACATGACTCTCAACATGAGAAGAAGAGGAGATAGAAACATAGATTTTGTAGTTATCAAGAATGTATTTTGGAAAATATAACTCGGGGTAAGACAGGCACTTTTATATATTATTGTAGGGCTCTAAATTGATTAAAGTTTTCTCAGAGAAACTAAAGAGTGTAAAAATGTTTCCATTAGAATAAGTATGGGAAAATATCTTAATCTGAATATGTAATATGCATTCAACAATTGTCTCTTAGTTCATTGATTCAGAGGCCACATTTTGTCTTTCTCTTACTTGCTGCTTCCTTTTGAACTAAATCACATATACTGGGACAGTGTGGATAGTGAACATTTGCTTGTGTGACTAAATTGTACAGCCCTTCAGGCCTACTTTTGCAGTTGCTCTTTGTATTAAAGTAAATGTAGATTTTTAAAACTCTAATGAAGATGCAACAACAGGCTTTTTCACTACAAGTATCAAAGTAACCACTGAAGGAAAAAATTAGCTTTTTGTAACTAGATGTTTGATGATCAATTTGAGGATTAGTATTAAGAGACCCAGAAACCATTTGCAGGAAAATTTTAAGGAGTGCATCCCCAAGAATGTCAACATAATAGCAGAGAGTGTTTAGAACAGAAGACATAAAACCTTTTCTAATATTCCACATAATAACTACCTCAAAGCCAGAAGTTGACTATAACACCATCATAAAGCTCAGGATGGAAACCATAATTAATAATATGTGTAGAGAGAGAATTTGAAATAAATAGTAATAAAGATGAAATTATAAAAACTTTCAAAAACTAAATTTTATGTAACATAGAAATATTTCAATATAGTTAAAGAAATGTGACATGTATATTTTTATGTTTTTATTCATCCAACATATTTTTATCATTATATGAATATATTAATATTTTTGCTAAAAAATCTGGAATTACAGAAAAGCATAAAATGTTAAATTAATCACTCTTCACCTCAGTATTAAAGGAAGAGCTCTACAAATATTTAGGTATCCAAACTATAGCTATATATATTATCATATGTCAGTTCATTCACTCAGTCATGTCTGACTCTTTGTAACCCCATGGACCACAGCATACCATGCCTCCTTGTTCATCACCAATTCCCGGAGTCTGCTCAAACTCATGTCCATCGAGTCAGTGATGCCATCCATTCATCTCATTCTCTGTTGTCCCCTTCTCCTCCTGCCATCAGTCTTTGCCAGCATCAGGGTCTTTTCAAATGAATCAGCTCTTAGCATCAGGTGGCCAAAGTATTGGAGTTTCAGCTTCAACATCAGTCCTTCTGATGAATACTCAGGACTGATTTCCTTTAGGATGGACTGGTTGGCTCTCCTTGCAGTCCAAGAGACTATCAAGAGCCGTCTCCAACACCACAGTTCAAAAGCATCAGTTCTTCGGTGCTCAGCTTTCTTCACAGTCCAACTCTCACATCCATACATGACCACTGCAAAAACTATAGTCTGACAAAAATTATCAATTAACTATGAGCATTTTCCTATATTACTAAGTAATCCATTTATTTTCATGTAAGTGAATCTTATGGCTGTATCATAATTTATTTCTTAATATTGAGAAAATATCACAAAGTTATTGGATGATATACAGTGACATGGCAGTGTTCAGAGCAGTTAGCAAAGAAATCATCTTCAGAATCAAACAAAGATGCTGAAGGCAAAATGAGAACAAAACGACCACAGAGTATTCATATGTGACAGTGATTAGCTAAAGCTAGTGGGAGGAGGGATTCAGTAGTTGGGGGAGTTAGAAAAAGAAGCATTCTGAAAGCCACACTTAGAGTTCACATTTTATCCTGAGGGCATGTTTATGTACAGAGGCATACCTTAATACAATCAATGTTTTTGAAAGTTTAATCAAGTGGCCATATGTTATGTGAGTGGAGTGAGGAGAGACTGAAGACAAGCAGACCTGTAAAGTGGTTACGGCATTAATCCCAGCAAGAGATGAAAGGGATGCCATAGGGAATGGAAAGAAAGAGGCAGATTAAGAGAAACATTTTGAGTAACAATGTCATAGAACCGAGTCCCTCTGATCAGAGAGATATCCAACAAACATTACCTTAGTTTTGAACAGGAAATTTGAAACTATGGCAAAATCCCAACTCAAATTGTGGCTATTTCGAGTATAATAAAAAATCTGTGTTGCAGTTCTGAATAAGTAACAAGTGAATTTAACTGTACAAAAGTTACCTGCAATGTTGGAACCTTGAAAAAGAAAAAGCTAAGGAAAAAAAGAATAGGAGTGAATATCATAAGTTTGAAATGTACATGGAGGAAATGTCCACAGTAAGGAAAGCAAGAGGAAGAAGTATCCAAGAAGAAAAGAAAAAGAAAGCAAAAGCAGGTAGGTTTGGGCAATGGCATCACATTATAGAAAGGAATAAAATAATGAGAACTAGAAAAACTATTGTATTTGACAAAGAGTTCCTGCGGCGATTTCAAGAAGGCAGTTTCAGGCAACATATGGGAGGCTGGAATCAAACTGCAGATTGAGGAAAGTAATAAAATTCAATAAATATCTTCACTTAACCTTAAAGAGTAACTATTTAAAAGCAGGAAAGAGAGCTGTCATATCAGCTAGTCTGAAAGATTTTTGTTTGTTTTTTAAGGGAAATTATTAAATTTGTAAACAGAAATTAGCCAAGATAAAATCTTATTTATCAGTTTATTTTTTACAAATTTATCTTAAAGCTTGGGGACTGGATAGAGTCACTCAATTTTTGATATTGCCACCATCCCCAGGATAAGTGAAAGAGAGGATACATAGCACATTGGTTAGCTGAGTGAAGATCAGGCATGCTCAGACTGTCTGTGCAGAGCTTCACAATCATGTATGACCCTCTCCAGGAAATTTCCTGGGCTCTTTTATTCCCCTATGATCTCTGCTGTTTCTAAAGTCTGTTGTAGCAGTTAGTTTTATACTACTTTGACATTTAGACAATATCCTTTATTGCAATACATGAAGTGAAGTGAAGTTGCTCAGTCATGTCCGACTCTTTGTGACCCTGTGGACTGTAGCCCACCAGGCTCCTTGGTCTATGGGATTTTCCAGGCATGAATACTGGAGTGGGTTGCCGTTTCCTTCTCCAGGGGATCTTCCTGACTCCGGGATCAAACCCAGGTCTCTTGCATTATAGGCAGACGCTTTACCGTCTGAGCTATATATATTGTCATGTCTAATTATGTCTGATGGTGAAAGTAAAGTCCAATATTGTAAACAACAATATTTCCTAGGAACCTGAAATTTTAGGTCTGCTGCTAAGTCACTTCAGTCGTGTCCGACTCTGTGCGACCCCATAGACGGTGGCCCAGCAGGCTCCTGCGTCCCTGGGATTCTCCAGGCAAGACATTGGAGTGGATTGCCATTTCCTTCTCCAATGCATGAAAGTGAAAAGTGAAAGTGAAGTTACTCAGTCATGTCTGACTCTTAGCGACTCCATGACTATAGCCTACCAGGCTCCTCCATGGGATTTTCCAGGCAAGAGTACTGGAGTGGGGTGCCACTGCTACGAATCAAAATAAACTGGATGTGTCAAGAATAAACATCAACATTTTTAGGAATCAGTGAACTAAAATGGATGGGAATGGCGAACTTAACTCAGATGAACTAATTCATGGGGTTGCAAAGAGTCGGACACAACTGAGTGACTGAACTGAACTGAACTGAACTGATACATCCACTGCTGTGGGCAAGGGCCTTCCTTCCTGGTGGCTCAGAAGATTAAGAATCCTCCTGCAATGCAGGAGACCTGGATTTAATCCCTGGTTTGGAAAGATCCCCTGGAGGACAGCATGGCAACCCACTCCAGTATTCTTGTCTGAAGAATTTCCATGGCAGAACAGCCTGGGGGCTACAGTCCATGGGGTTCCAAAGAGTCGAACACGACTGAGCAACTAAGCACAGCACTTTGGGCAATAATCCCTTAGAAGAAATGGAGTAGATCTCATAGTCAACAAAAGAGTCTGAAATTATGGCATAAGGTTATTGATGTAAACAAAACCTACATAGCCAAAGGTGTTGTAATGAAAGAGAACTGGACGTAGCTTGAAATACATGCAGTGTAAACCAGCAACTGTTCCTTAATAACTGTGATAATTTAACCCCTTCAAACTCTATTGCTACTGTCAGTCCTACATCTTCATATCATGTTTGGTGTTTTCCTTTATTTCCTGAGCCTCCTTTGACTTCTGTCCAATTTATAATTTGTAAATTATCACTATGGTAATAATAACTTAGGTTTCAGCCCAGGAAATTCAGATTTTTTTTCTTCTGCATATCAAATAATATCTTAATAGGCTGTCACCCTGTTTAAAATCTAGAGAGACTGTGATCAGTAGGCTCTTGCTGCAGATTCCTGGGATCAAAAACGGATTAACTGGTTATTTTCCAAGGTCAGGTTCACATTGTAATCATCTGGGAAATATTTTTAAAATACTGATTTCTATCTCTCACTGCATACTTGTAATTTAGTTTGTATGGCGGATGACCTGGGAATTAGATTTTTTTTTTCAACTTACCAGGTGATCCTAATGTGCAGAGAAATGTGGAAACCACTAGATTATCCTTTTGTCTTTATATTTTATGGGGCACATACACCCTCTTTAATGTTAAGCATTGAATCATGATGCCTGATTTCTTCTCTTCTAGGATCCCCTTTTTCCTCTTCAGATAGGGAAACCCAATCTGTTCAAATATTTTGCACTGTCATACCTTATGCAGTCAAACTGGCACAGAGCTCTTCTTAGAGGTATAGAAGCATATTGCTTCTAAAAGGCTGCTCTTTCAGCAGCCCATGAACTTCTTTCTCCATCCTCTGCTTTTAAAGTTGCTACATTTTAACTGCATTGATTGTAAGTAAGTACTTATTGCAAATTTTGATCACTGATCCAACAGACCTTTAATGGTAACATCAGTCATACGCACTTATGGCAATACATTAAAACCCAAATTTTCAGTGAATGCTCAACAAATTAATGAATTCAGTGTGATCAAGTCATGATATATG